>OY998263.1:44829150-46029150 GCA_963922045.1 Persicaria maculosa | reverse complement strand
AACTCCAAAAACTTCCAAATTTAGAAATCGCTCGAGGACAGATTTTTCCGAAAACCTTCCCCTTTTAGAAATTCTCCAAATTCGGTCTTTACATTCATCCACCTCTAAAAACAAGTCTCGTTCCCAAGACTAAAGCTTCAAACCATACAAATCATTTCCAAAGCAAGAAATACGCTTTTTCCAAAACCGTTTCAAAAGCCTCCCAATCACGAATCGGTTACCCAAGCCGAAACTCGAGGGGTGGATACATCTACCTCTAAGGGCTAATCCCGCATTTCCTCCCTAGGTTCCTGATGGGGGACGAACGTCGTTGGCACTTTCGCCCTCTATCAAATAGTAATAATATCCAAACTCAAACACAAAATCAATAGATTAGGCAATCAATCACTTGACAAACTAAATAACTACTAGTATACGATGAAGTCCGGTGTCGAACCCACAGGGAGAAATGATTTCCTATTCAATAACTGTAAGCAAGAACTCTTATGACAAAGCAATGATTAGTAACAATTAACCAGAATGTGAAAGTAACCATATTTATGATTGCAAAGTAGATTGATATCAAAGTAGAAAGAACATTTCACCTATAATTCTCTGACAATGGTTGGAATTCATGGTCCTCGGATTGATCTACTAATTACTCATATTCATAGGTCTACTTGACCAAAGTTGAGAGATCCGCAGAGATTCACTCATATTATTCAATATCACTAAATAATAGCATTAAGGACTCAAGTAATCAAGACCAATTGGCACATTGACTCAATGCAATTAAGACTAATAGGCGCATACCAAACTTAGCCCGAATTGAATATTCTCAACATAGATCAATTGAAATCATCCCCTACAAAGACAAAGAAACATCACTATCTCAATACCTTTGTTTGCTATCAAGAAAACAACAACGAATTCATAGCTAAGATGCAATTCCTAACATGGTGATCAATCATAGAAAGGAACTGAAATATAATAATTAAGCACAAGATGATAACTAAGAACATGAATAATCAAATTGAATCAAATCCTCACAATCCAAATAACCATGTCTTCGAATCACAGGCAAAACTATGAGTTTCGCAACTCATAGGCCAATTCTCTCTCTCTCTCTCTCTCTCTCTCTCTCTCTCTCTCTCTCTCTCTCTCTCTCTCTCTCTCTCTCTCTCTCTCTCTAATTGTGTTCATAGTCTCACATCACACACAACAGCCAACATCGGCGAATAAACTGAAATAACCTAATAAAGACTCTCTAAGAGTCAGCCAAACCCTAGTAGAAATAGGAATAAAATAATAGGAAATAATGTTTTCGGATCCCAAATCGCAATTGCTGGAAAACGGCCCACGGCGGGCGTCGTGCAAAGGGCGGGGGCGCTGCCTGTGCAGTGTCCGACTTTTCTCAATTGTCTTCAATAAACTCCAATGTCGTGCTTCCTTGCTCCTCTCTAGCTTCCGCCTTAGTCTCCATATGCTCCAAAACATGTCTCTTAAGCTCTTCCGAAGCCCATTCAAGGTCGGAATGTAATTCTGCAGAATAAACACTAAAAAGGCATAGATTCCAAACTCGAATACTTCACAAGCAATATACGAAACTAGACTCAAACAATAGAAAAACCACTACCTAATTGCAATAAGAAATACCGATAATGCCTATATGAAATATGCATTATCAAATCCCCCCACACTTAACTCTTGCTTGTCTTCAAGCAAACATAAAACAAAACATCATCTACGCATCCCATAGGAAATTCTTTCATAACTTTACTCATCAAAAGCAACATCATCAATAGTGCAAATATAATCAAACATATAAACGTCATAACATGTATATATGGGATCAAGTTGTTTGCATGCTCAGAAATCCAACCTTACCAAGGATAAAATGTGTATCTCTCACTCTCATGTATTTAGGCTTTAAGCACACACTCACCTCTATTCCATATACAAGTATCGACTCAAATATTGACATTTATATCTCAAAATCTCCACCAGATACGTCAATGCAAAAATAAGAACATCAAGAGGACTTTCGCTCAATGGAAACCTTCATAGAAGATTCCATTCGGCGGGGTGTAATGGGGCTTGGTAAAAACATAAGGGAAAGGAATTGTATTTGGTCATGTGGTGCTATAAATTCTGGGAAAACAAGATTCCAACAACTCCCAACATAACACAAACCAAATCAATAACATCAAGCTCATAAATGCACAACATCTCTCAATATCATCATCTCATATCATCATCTCACATATCATGAAATCTCAACACCCAACCAATATAACTTCTAACCAACATAAATCCAATTCTTCCTCGTTATGCAAAAATAAAATAAATGGCTTTTTATTCTCTTTTTTTCTTTTTCTTTTTTTTTCGGATTTTTTTTAACTTACTTTTACCCCTAGGTGAATTTTATCCTCCCTAGGTCCAAGCTTTTTTTTTTCTTTTTTCTTGAGCCAAAATACATGTGAATCAAATGCATACATATGAGGGAATAAATAAGCACATAACATTACATCTTCTCAAAACCATAAATCATAACATCACATTTTAGCTTCATTCTCCTCAATCTCCAAAATAGATTCCATAACCCACTAAAAATCTCAATTCTCCTAGAATAAGGGTAAGGCTCATCATAGTCTAGGAACAATAATTTTGTGGAGCTATCAATAAAAAGGCTAAAGGCTCAAATTGGCTTCAAAGCAAGATATAACATAAGGTAGACATGGATAAATATGTGGCTAAAAGGTTGCCTCTATCATTTGAACTTATCAAGAAATGAACATATATATATATAATCGGCCTTGAAAATAGATAATCATGGCAATATCCAATGATAAATGCATAGGAAGAGTAAATCACACAAGAAAAGCAAAAGGAATATAGATGTATCCCTTATAAGGCCAAAAATATCTCACTGGGACAAATTTTTGTCGAATTTCTAGTATACTCCCAAACTTAGATCATACATGCTCAATTATATATGCCTAATCATATTTCACATTAAAACCAATTTTCAGGATAAGATCAAATCATTCCAGAATTTCATGGGATTTATAAGATCATGCCAATATAAAGTCAAAATAGGACAAACTCAAATTAGATGGAAATCTTTGATAACACAATATGCAAGAGAAAAAACAAGACTCACTTTTTTTCTTTAATTTTTTCGACATTATTTCAATTTTTTGACATTTTTGACATTTTCTATAACATAAAAGAAATAACATAAAGGAAATAACAAAAATTCAAAAACAGAAATTCAAACATGAACTAACCTAACCAATTCACTTCACTCCCCACCCCCCCCCCCCCCCCACACACACACTTACATGTTGCATTGTCCTTAATGCATAAAAACACAAAAAGGAACAATTAAAAATAAAAATAAAGGGTTTGAAAGAAGCAAATGACTAACAAATTACTGTGAAGGCGGGGTCTGCAATCCAGACCGTTGATTGATGTCCATTAATATCCGCCCCAGGGCTTCACAAGACATGTATGTATCTCTTCTATCTTCTTTTTTAAAATCAACTGATGTTCATGTAGTCTACGAAAACTTCTCAGATGTTGATCTTCCATTCTTGTCAAGCGACTGTCAAGGATCGCAATAAGCTCAAACAGAGAACTACTCTCAGTGTGGATATCAAAATCATCATCGGCCTCATCTGCCAAAAGAAATCTGCTTGAAGATGAAGGGTCCACAACCATCCCAACAGGTGCTGGAACATGACGAATACAAAAACCAGCTTAAGTAGGGCCAACAGGTAAGTGTACAGGAAGATACTGGTGGTGCTCACTCTTCGTGCCAGATAACCAACGGAAACACTCGTTGCTGTCTGGGCAGACTACCCTTTCAATCAAACGAGCGCTCAGTAGGGAAGACATGTCATAATTGAAAGGCGATGTCAAGGGTTGCAGGGAGCTCAAATCTATACCCATATAGCGTGTTATGAGAGTAATCAATCCACCAAAAGTAACAATATGGGCACTCATATCATCTCTCCTCTGAAGTGCGTCTATGCAAGCAGCTAGAAACAACTCTACACAATCTGGTACATACTCGGCCTTTGGCATCAAACAATACAACCACATCGACATTCTTTTGGGAATAATCGTCAGATCAGCAGAACCATAGAATGTAGGGGTCAACACCCTGTGACATAGCCGAAGGGCAGGGTGAGTAATCAGATAATCATGAAAGTTCTCGGTCCCTCTAGAATGGCCTGAAACTATAGCCCAAGTCCCAGCAGGTGTGGTAGAAGACAAGCTCCGACGCCAAGGATTAGACCAAGATATATGCATTCCCAACGCAAGAGATAAAAATTCTTTCTGAATCGAGCATTCAGTACCCAATAATATGAAACGAATGTCCTTATCAGATCGCACATCCAGAGTTGAAAGGAACTCACGTACCAAAACAAGATAAGTCGGCACGCTCATCTATATGAAGTTGGCTAGACCTCCCTTATCCAGCAACAGAGATACTGGACCACGAAGACCAAGCCTCTACAATGTCTCCAGATGAAAGAATCGAGTCGACTGGTACCTCACATCCCTTAGCTGGAACCAACGCTCCTTCTCAATTCTAGACAAATAGGTTGGAGCATCCATCTTAGGAGCACGAGACATAACTCATAGGATTGAAGAAGAAAACCACGAAAATGACCAAAAGACGGGCTCTCTGCAGGGACAACGGGCGCCGTGTCTGGGGCGGCGGGCGCTGTGTACTCAGAACCTTAAATCCGAGTGAAAACGTTGGATAACCGACGTCCAAAACCCTCCAAACTTGAGACTTTTACGAACAACTTGGTTTCAAAGGGTTCTTAGGTGATAGGGAAGGGGAATGGTATGGGAAAGATTGATTTTTGTGGATGTAGGGTAATGATGAAAAGTGTTTTGGTGGACAGAATCAATCGAAACACAAGGCTTTAGGTTTTGGAAGGGATTCAAGTAGGCTTTTGGGTTTTGTAGGTTTCTTTTGCAAGCTTGGTTGATCTCAAATAGGGAATGGAAATATATGATGAATTGGAGAGGAAATATCTTTCAAAAAAGAAAAATAGAAAATATTAGAGCTAGATAGATAGAAAATAGAAAAGATAGAAAATCTAATCATAGGAAATAAGGAAACTAACCTAGAAAGAAAAATATATAATCCTAAGATAGATGGAAATAGATAAAAGATAAAATAAACTAGCCTAAGATAGATAGAAATAATCTAATCCTAAATATAGATAGAAAATAATATAAACCTAAAACAAAATAAAAAGGAAATAATCTAGTCCTAATAAAGGTAGAAAACAAATAAAACT
Organism: Persicaria maculosa; assembly: GCA_963922045.1. Taxonomy (NCBI): domain Eukaryota; kingdom Viridiplantae; phylum Streptophyta; class Magnoliopsida; order Caryophyllales; family Polygonaceae; genus Persicaria; species Persicaria maculosa. Next base: position 46,023,847 of record OY998263.1, on the reverse strand, counting down.
AATCTAAAACGAAAATAACCAAAAATAAAAAGATAGAAAACTTCCCTTCCAAGTTTACCAAAATTCGGACTCGTCAAGCGAACAGGGGGCGGCGGGCGCCGTGTGACGGGCGGCAGGCGCCGTGTCCACAGAATGTGCATCCGTACTCCAAATCAAACAAAACTCAATTCCGACACAGGTTTCACTTACCATTACTTCCGAAATTCAGCAACACGATTGATCCTACTTTATTGAATTGAAAAACTAATTGCAAAATAGAAATAATACTACCTAACTACATTGGGTTGCCTCCCAAGAAGCGCATTTGTTTCACGTCTTTGGCTCGACGTGATGCATTTCTTGATTAAGTTACTCCATCAAGATCCTCCACACTTGTCCTTTTCAAGTCAACAGGGGGAACTTTAAGAATTTTTCAAACATATCCATCAATTGCATCCATCGATTCCTTCTTGAAATGAGTTACTCCTGGAGGTTGTGCTGGATCTCCGCACTTTTCATGTAATCTTTTCTGAAGTAAAGCAGAAACATTCTCACTTTGACTTACCTTTTCTTTATTTCGCATCCTTTGCTTGCGTTTCATCGTGCATAGCTCTTTCAGAAATTTCGCATAGCGAGGCACAGTTTTAATCAAATTGAAAAGTGGAATATCTACCTCACAATGAGCAAAGATGTCATAAAGAATTTGTTCATCTTCCCACTTATGATCAGATCTTAAGGCATGAGGAAAGGGTGGTTCAGGTCTTGAAACCTCAGAAAACCACTCTTTAGAAGATTTCTTCGGGGATTGAGCAACGTCAGAAGTCGGATCCGTAACAGGAGGCGGCGGCGGGTGCCGTGGTGAGGGGCGGCGGGCGCCGTCTATGTAGTGTGTCTCCAATTCCGTCTCATCCTCCTTACTTCCCAAATCAGCTTCTTCCCTAGGCCTCTCTTCAACATTCCTAGTGGGCACATTCACTTGTTTACCTCCTCTAAGGATCATGACGCTAACATTCTCCTTCGGATTCACTACCACCTGTGATGGTAACTTCCCCGAATATTTCACTTTTAATTCACCAATCGCCTTAGCCATCTGACTCAACAACTTTTCTTGAACACTCATCTTTTCCAATAACAACCTCAATGTCTCATCTTTATCTTCTTGTTGAGTGTTTCTTGGACGATTCTCAAATTGTCCTCTATGAAAAGGGACTTGTTGTTGTTGGCCTCTGTCGTTGAATCCACTTTGATAGTTTGAATTGTAGCCCTGATTGTAATTGTTACCAAAGTTGCGGCGAGGTCCATAATCCATTCAGCGGTGTCCTCCTGAATCAAGGGACACTTATCATTCGGGTGAGTTGGATCTCCACAAACACCACAAGGTCTAGGCTGATGGGATTGATTCATTTGCACAGTCGTCTTGTTCATTATCTCCATAAGCCTATCGATATCATCCTTGTGACCATCTCTCGAACTATCCAACTTATGAACTCCTCTAACTCCTTGGTGTCTCCCATATTGTTGCGATGCATTAGCCAACCCTTCAAAAATATGCATTGCTTTTTGAAGTGTTTTATCCAAAATATCTCCTCCACTAGTAGCATTGATGAAACTCTTATCGGTGTCAAGCAAGTCTTCATAAAGATATAGCACTAGATCATCCTCGGGTATACCATGTTGCAGAAAACTACCCTTAAGCTTCTTGAACCTCTCAACATAGTCATAAAGACTCTCCATAGGTGATTGCTCAATACTGGATAGCTCCTTCTTAAGTTTGTTGAGGCGAGTCGCAGGAAAGTACTTTTGCAGGAAAGCTTTCTTCAATTGCACCCAAGTAGTAATGCTTTCTGGGAGTAGGTAATAAAGTCAATCGATTGCAGAATCTTTAAAGGTAAAAGGGAGCACTCTCAACATCAATTGGCCATCGGTAAAGCCTTGGGGTCTAAGTCTATCACACATGCTCACAAAGGTAGCAAGGTGCTTGTTTGGTTTCTCCCCATGTAATCCATGAAAGTAGGATAAAATAGAAGACCAATTCGACTTATACTCAAATCTTGAACCCTTAGTGAGATCAGGAAGAGTAATTGCAAGTGGTTGCGCACTCAAATTAGGTTCCTTTATGTTTCTCAAGGTCCTTCTTGGCAGATCAACAACTTCGTTTGCCATCTCCTTGTTTGTCTCAAACTCGAGCTTCCTTTTCAACCTAAGAGATCTTTCAATCTCAGAATCAAAAGACAAAGGCAATGAATTAGAAGATCTAGTTTCAACCGTACAAGAACACAAAAGACTCAAAGCAAAGAGTAATTGAAAGAGATAAAGAAAAGCAAACTCCTTTCTTCTCCCCGGCAACGGCGCCAAGAATTTGATGGGGACGGACATCGTTTGCACTTTCACCCTCTATGAAATAGTAATAATATCCAAACTCAAACACAAAACCAATAGATTAGGCAATCAGTCACTTGACAAACCAAATAACTACTAGTATAGCGATGAAGTCCGGTGTCGAACCCACAGGGAGAAGCGATTTCCTATCCAATAACTTTATGCAAGAACTCTTATGAAAAAGTAATGATTTGTAGCAATTAACCAGAATGTGAAAGTAACCATATTTATGATTGCAAAGTAGATTGATATCAAAGTAGAAAGAACATTTCACCTGTAATTCTCTGACAATGGTTGGAATTCATGGTCCTCGGATTAATCTACTAATTATTCAAATTCATATGTCTACTTGACCAAAGTTGAGAGATCTGCAGAGATTCACTCATCTTATTCAATATCACTAAAGAATAGCATTAAGGACTCAAGTAATCAAGAGCAATTGGCCCATTGACTCAATGCAATTAAGACTAATAGGCGCATACCGAACTCAACCCTAATCGAATATCCTCAAGATAGATCAATTGAAATCATCCACTACAAAGACAAATAAACATCACTATCTCAATACCTTTGTTTGCTATCAAGAAAACAACAACGAATTCATAACTAAGATGCAATTCCTAGCATGGTGATCAATCATAGAAAGGAACACAAATATAATAATTAAGCACAGGATGATAACTAAGAACATGAATAATCAAATAGAATCAAATCCTCACAATCCAAACAACCATGTCTTCGAATCACAGGCAAAACTATGAGTTTCGCAACTCATAGGTCAATTCTCTTCTCTCTCTCTAATTGTGTTCATAGTCTCACACACAATAGCCAACATCGGCGAATAAACTGAAATAACCTAATAAAGACTCTCTAAGAGTCGGCCAAACCCTAGTAGGAATAGGAATAAAATAATATGAAATAATATTTTCGGATCCAAAATCACAATTGCTGGAAAACGGCCCACGGCGGGCGCCGTGCAAAGGGCGGCGGGCGCCGCCTATGAAGTGTCCGACTTTCCTAAATTGTCTTCAATAAACTCCAATGTCATGCTTCCTTGCTCCTCTCTAGCTTCCTTCTTAGCCTCCATATGCTCCAAAATATGTCTCTTAAGCTGTTCCAAAGCCCATTCAAGGTCGGAATGTAATTTTGCAGAATAAACACTAAAAAGGCGTAGATTGCGAACTCGAATACTTCACAAGCAATATACGAAACTAGACTCAAACAATACCAAAACCACTACGTAATTGCAATAAGAAATACCTATAATGCCTATATGAAATATGCATTATCAGTTCCAAAATCATTCAACCCATCATCCTCGACCCAATAGAAGTTATAAGCCAACCATCTCAATCACATAATAAGCCTAACACATCACACGAGTGATACTAACAATCCTAAACATGCCCAAAACAACAACAAGGTCGCAGAGCATCCTATGAGTCATAAAAGTATCCACACATCATACTAACACACATGCCAAGAGAGTCAATCCCGGCCACATCACCTCATCTACTCCCGTCTAGGCCTGTCCACGGGTCACGGGTTAACCCGTGACCCGATGGGTCTCGGTCAAGCGGGTCAAGGGTAATGGCGGGTTACAGGTTCGGGTTAGGGTCGAGGGTTATTGAACCCGCCGACCCGCCGGGTCATGACCCGCCAGGTCGACCCCGCGGGTTGACCCGCCAACACGTGAATTCCTTAATTAAATTTTTTTAAAAAAACTATAATGTATTCATATTTATATTTATAATTATATTATAATTATAAATATAAAAAAATATTATAAACAAAACTAGAATTCATATCTATAAAATATAAATATAAATTCATATTAATATGCAACTCATATGCAATATGCAACATGTAATGCATGGTAAGATTCATCATTTGTTTATCTCCTTTTATAGAGTATGATACTCTCATCCACCTATCCTCTCATTTCCGATGTGTGACAAAAAATCTCTCATTTCCAATGTGGGACAAAAAGATGGAACTTGTTCACTAACACTCTCTTCCTCTCACATATTCATATTCACTTAGTTGTTTTTGTTAAATTATATTAATGATTATCAATATTTTCATGTTATTTCAAATAGATCCATAACCTTATATTTATTTCATTGTTGAATTGTATCTTTTTTAACCTTATATTCACTTAGTTGTTTGTGTGATTAATTAAAACCATCATATTTCGTCATATTAAAAAAGATGTAATTCAACAATAAAATAAATATAAGGTTATGGATCTATTTGAAATAACATGAAAATATTGATAACCATTAATATAATTTAAAAAAAACAACTAAGTGAATATTAATATGTGAGAGGAAGAGAGTGTTAGTGAATAAGTTCCATCTTTTTTGTCCCACATTGAAATTAAAATGAGAGATTTTTTGTCCCACATCGGAAATGAGAGGATAGGTGGGTGGGAGTATCCTACTCTATAAAAGGAGATAAACAAATGATGAATCTTATCATGCCTTACATGTTGCATATTGCATATGAGTTGCATATTAATATGAGTTTATATTTATATTTTATGGATATGAATTCTAGTTTTGTTTATAATTTTAATTTAATTTATTTAATTATTTAATTTATAATTATAATATTTATATTTATAATAGAATTATTATAATAGAATTATAAATATAAATATATATATATTCTAGTTTATATTTATATTTACAATTATTATTATAAATATAAATATATTATAGTATCATTTTAAAAAAAAAAGTTTTTTTTTTATTTTGTCGGGTTGACTCGTGACCCGCCGGGTCACCTTGACCCCCCGACCCACCTCTCCACGGGTTCGGGTACGGGTCATGACTTCCCCGACCCGTGACCCGCCGGGTCCGACCCGTCTACCCGGCGGGTCCGACCCGTGTACAGGCCTACTCCCGTCTGCAGGACGTCAAGTGATGGGGATGAACTGACGTCGGGTCCTCTGAGTGGTAACTCCATGAAATAGGTCGGTCCCGATGGTCCGCAGGGCATCTGAGCTCGTCCCAGCGGTAGTCCTTTGCTAGCTGCGACTCCTCTCATATAGCCCTGCACGTAAGTCGGTGGCGGGGGCGTCGGGGTCTCGGTGAGTCTAAACATAGGTGCGGTCGTGGTCCTTTCACGCTGATGTAGTGCAAATGACGGTGACTCTTGGTGACATTGAGGACAACATGAAGGTGTCATTTGATGGTCCTATCACTCGTGCAAGGGCCAAGAGGATTCAAGATGCTACCAAGGCACTTCTCATCCATTACCAAGGAACTATGGAGCAAGGATTCAGACCACCTTGGATCACTTTACTCAATACTAGACCACCAGCCCAGGAGGTGAGCTTGAGACCACACACAGAGCTCATGGGGACTCGACAACATCCGCTATGACTCAATGTCGAGGCCTAGGGGGTCGATGCCGAGGGGTCTAGGGGTTGGCCGGTTTCCCTTTGTTTTGTTGGAACATTATTTTTATTATATTTGTTATTTTATGCAATTAGGAAAATAATGGTAGGAAAGAAAATATCTCATATGGTTTTTCCTTAACCACTAAGCCTAGTTTATCTATCTTTTATCTAGGTTTAAACCTATCTTAGTTACGATTTATCATTATTTTATCTAGCCAAATTCTATCCTTTGCAAGGAAGGATTGACATTGCTTTGTAATTTAAACACATGTTCTACATTGAATAAAATTAGATTGGAAAATTATATTGAAGAAAACTTTTGGCTAAAAGTTTCTTCAATCCTCCAATCCCAAGCTTTTGCATTCTAATCATTGTTCTTATCATTGTTCCTATCAACGTGATTATTTCTTTATATTTTAACACATAACACATATCAATAATTCATATAATGTAATAATAATCTATAATATCACTTATAACCCCAAATTTGTGGTACTTAACTATTACTAAAGTAAATAAACTCAAAAATATCTGTTCAACTAGTGACTTTAAGCCTCCTAAAATCCAAAACCATAGATTCGACTCAAAAGCAAATACATCATGACTTATGGGATAAACAAAACCCTAAGTCGACTAATCACATGTCTAGAAGCTAAAATTGAATAACCGTCGGGATAGGCGGGACTAGGCGGGCTCTAGGCGGCGCCTAGGCGGGACAAGGCAGTGTCTAGGCGGAAATCCGCCTAGAGGCCCGCCTAGGTATAAAAATTCTTAGATGGCCGGCCTCCCGCCTAGGGCCCAGGCGCCGCCTAGGCGGTGCCTAGGCGCGATTTTTAGAACACTGGTTCTTATTGATTCATCCTCACAAAGATCCAAACCCTAATCTCAAACACAATTCCAAACACAAGGAAGAAACCCTAGCCGAGAACCGTCGCTAAAACAGAAGACCGTCGCTACGAGGGAGAGGAGAACCGTCGGTGAGCCCTCGCACCCGCCTCAGGCGGCGGTCGCTGCCTGCCTTGTTGTGGCCACTGCACATGCCAGCGCCTGGTTGCTACACACCCGCTGCCACCGTCGCTGCTGCATCTTTCGTCATTGTTTCCTTTGTTCTCTTGTGTTGTTCATACTTGTTTTTTGTCGCAATTAAATCCTTCACTGATACTTGTTTGAACTTGTTCCAAATCATGAGAAATCAAAGAATATTGCAAGGTCGGGATAAAAATACGGAGTTGTTCTTGATTTCAAGCCCACTGACGAAGCATCGGGAATATCAATGCATCACAAGTTGGGGGCAATGGGGTGCTTTGTGTCCTCGGGCTCCACAAGAGAAGCAGACAGTACGTAGCCCTCCTCGGGCATCTAGTGGCATAGTAGCCTGTCTCAAAGCAACGGTAGCAAGTGATGTGCTGAACTGGAGTACCTCCACGTGGCATGACTAGTGCTGATGAAACTCGTAACGGAACTCCTCCGCGTCCCCTAGCGCGAGGGCCTCTGATAGCGGCGGTGCTCCTAAAGGGTCTCAGAGCCATAGGTCCCCTCCCTCCCCGAATGAGCGAGGTATAACCTATCGTGGTCGACGGAACCTGCGGTTGAGTGCTCGGAATCGTAGTCTCTGACGTTGCAGGTCGGTCCTCTCTGATAAACTCTCTCAACATCTCCCGAATCTCATCTCGGCCTACTGGGATCACCAACTGAACGGGAATAGTCTGGTCGCGGCTCAGATCCATCGCCCCTGCTGTGAAACATGGAGATCCTCGTACACAGCATGACACGCTCGAGAATTTAGACTAAACATTCCCGATTCCCAACAACTCTAGATTACCAAAAGGAGAGAACTAAGCTGACGCCCCAGCTGGCAGTGGGACCTCTTATCGAGACCATTAACCATCAATGCCCCTAAGATTTCATCCAACATTAACCCCAAAGGAGATTCCAAACTCACCCAAAACTCAAATATCATTTCTTAGGCCAGTGCCTACCACTAATCCACCTTTAAGGATCAACCTCACGGCATTCCCAAGGTTCCACCTACCAACTCTTCGCAACTCGAATATCGAGCAATTCTTACATGCCGGTTCTATCCTAGTCTAAGGTCCCCAATTCTCTTCTTTGAAAGGCCTCTAATGACCACTCTAACAACCATTCTTAAGACAACCCGAAACTCTTAAATAGACAACAAGCTTTCACGCCGCCCGATACCATCAACCAATTTCCAAAATCTACGATTTCCTCAACTCGTCGCATACCGCTATACCTTTAGCAATACCAATGTCCTACCTCATACCCAAGCCATCCTAAATTCCCGCATAGCCAACCTAGTCCTCACGCCTCAAGAGTTCCTAAGTGCCTCTAGCTGAACACGGCTCGTCCTTCCTCAAAATTCACTTTCGACAACCTAACTACTTTCCTTAATACAAAAATCCCTTACTCGAATTCCCTTACAAGGATTCTCGATCAACATGCTCAAGACTCACACCCTTTCTCAAAACTTCGGACAGATTCACATAAGCCTCCTCAAAACTTCATCTCACTCTATCGTCGTCTCATCTCAAATTTCAAACTCCTAACGCTCCTTGACTCTCTATACGAAAGGACCACAACCATACGATAAAGAATGAGAACCAGCACACGTATATAGTCAACATATTAGCACAGCAAGGCAATCTAGCAACATTCAATATCAGCTTGGCAGACTAGTATTAACGCATCTAATCATCAGTAATCATCATGGCATGGTTGATAGTTTGAACGGAATACAAACACTCCTGCTCCATAGGCGATGTCGAAGTTAGCGTGCGAGTTTTGGTTGACGGAGATAGGGGAGGGCCAGAGCGGACAACCCTATGTTTCTTTCGGAGGCAAACACGAACCAACACTAAAGACGGCAAACTAGAGACAAGCTCTGACCCAAGAATAACAACGATGCCCTTATGGAAGTTTATTAGGTTATGATCGTGAGAAATAAACACGAATTTATCATGGAGCACATCACCCACACTAATCAATACTAACATGTATCTACCTCAATGAGAACAACATACGTATTCATTCCAAAAGACACAATCGAGTCCTACACTAATGCATGTGAGATAAGCTAGTAGTATATTATTCCATGGAAGTAGATATGCTTAGCAACTTTATACAAGATATGCGGGACTTAATAAGTATAACAATTATCACATATATGAACAATGCACATGAAATACCCCAAATTATTTTTGGGCTATTTCTTATTTTTATTTAATTAAATAAGTCTATATTATATCAAGCTATAGTATATATCTAGTGAATTTGGTCATTTAATAAATTCACCTAGGATATATGGTATAAATTAGAATAATTAGATTATTCTAAAGAGAAATAATTTATGATGGATTTAATTACATAAATCCTTTATATACCCTTATTATTTAATTTTTGAAATTAAATTAAATAATATTCATCCCGCTAAAGTGGAGAAATCTATCTCCTATCTCCGTCTTTATCCGCTCCTTTTGAATCAAAAATCTATGTTTATTATTTAATTTCTGAAGGTATGCTCCCTACAAGCATACATTCAGAGCTTGACCAAATCAACAGATGTTTTTTCTGGAATAAGGACTCAACGTACAAGCCTTTAATTGGTTGGGACAAAGTTTGCAGACCAAAAAATGAAGGCGGACTTGGCATAAACAAAACAAAAGATATGAACAAAGCTCTTCAAATGAAATTATTATAGAAAATTCTAGCCGAGCCTCAGAATGGATGGGTGAAAATTATTAGAGAAAAATATCTTAAAGATGACAACATTTGGGATTACAAAACGAAGAAAAACACTTCATGGCAATGGACCAAATTGATGGAATTAAAAGACGAATTCTGCCAAGGGCTGATATGGCAAATTGGCAACGGGAAAACGATTAGATTTTGGAAGGACAAATGGCTATATAATGAGAATTGCCTTCAAGAAATCCGATTGCAAGACCAAATAGAAGAATCTGAAACAATTGACCAGTTTATAAAACCAGACAAAACTTGGAATGAAGAAAGATGGAAACAAAACCTCCCGATGAATGTTGTAGATGAGATCCTAAGAATGCATATCCCTAAAACAGAGATTGAAGCTAGCAGAAACGGATGGTTTTCCACGGCTAGCGCTTTGGACCATATCACAAAAGCAAGAAGAGCTAGCTGTGATCCACTAGAGTGGATATGGAAGATTGAATGTCCACCGAAAATTAAAACCTTTCTTTGGAAAAATATCCTTAATGGAACCCCAACGAAAATCAGACTTAGTAATAAAGGAATTGATGTCCCTCAGGATTGTCCCCTCTGCAACAATTGCGAAGAAGACGCAACCCACTTATTCACGGTATGCCCGACATCTCTGACACTAATTGGAATGATGGACAAGCAGATTGAAAGAATAGTACGAAACACTGACAAAACTAACAAGACCTACAAGATGATAAGTATTGAAATCTTCTCCCAGCTATCCGCTACCCAGAAATCGATACTAGCGTTCTCCTTATGGGGGATTTGGTCTATGAGGAACAAAATTGTTTTCGATAACCATGATGTCAGAAATATGGAACAATGGATAAAAATCATTACACAATATAGGTTATCTTGGAAAAAAGCTTTAAAATATGATCTAGAGAATGATAAGGCTAAAATTATACATCACAAACTTCAAAACAGATCGAGACGCCAGAAAAAAGTTAAATGGAAGAAACCGCCCGAAGGATTCATGAAGCTAAATTTTGATGGTGCCAAGGTCGCGTTTGGACAAGCTGCTACTAGTTTTGTTATCCGCGATTGTCGTGGTAGAGTGATGTCATGCGGTGTGCTTAGCCTTGGGAGCGCTTCTGCAATACAAGCTGAGTGTCTTGGTCTTCATGTCGGCCTTCTTGCTGCTGTTAGGATGGGGTTCTCGCGTCTCGTGGTGGAAGGAGATTGTCTGACCGTTGTCAACAGCCTGCGTGGGATCGGTACTTGCCCGTGACCTATTGAGATGGTGATTACCGATGTTCTCGGCCTATGCAGATCCTTTGAGGCCATCGACTTCTCCCACACGTTTCGGGAAGGCAACCAGGTCGCTGACAGATTGGCGCACGCTGGTTTGACCTCTTCTTTCTCTGTTGAGCGGTGCCCAGCTGAGATTGAGGATTTAGTCCGTAAGGACGCCATTGGGAAGTGGTTCAACCGAGGTTGACCACCCCCAAATTTTCGCCTTGTATCAAAAAAAAAGTAGTATAGATACACGTCAAACATTAGTTTTCCACAAACCAAAACCAATTCAACAAAACACCGCCCCCACCGTACCTCACAGAACCGCCATCACCGTGGCCTCTAAACGCTCCCGTGAAGCAGAGCCGTGAGTCGACTTCCCCGGCGAACTACCACCGCCGGCGACCCTTAGTTGCGAGCCGCCTCCGCAGATCACCACCGCCTGACCACCACTGTTCTTCGCCCTTGCTGACCGGACCACCGCACCATCACCTTCCTCTTCTCTCTCGAATCGTCCCGTGAGCCACCCTTGACCACCGTCACCGCACCTTGTTATCAATCGCTGCCCAACCACCGCCAGCGGCCTTGAGCCACGAGCCATCACCGCAGGACCATCGCACGCGCCTCCAACCGCGGGCTAGCCACCGCAGCGCAGCCCTTGCCGGGAGACGTGAGCCGCAGCCTTCGCCCCTGTTGCAGTTACCGCCGAGGATCCACCACCGTCGCACCCACTGCAGTCATTGCCCGGAGATCGCCCGCCTTGCCGCCGCCCATTTCTGGCCGATCCGCCGCCCCGATCATCGCCGTCATCGGTAGCCCATCGAAGTCGGAGGAGGAAGAGCCACGCCGATGGAGCCTCTTCGTCCCTCTGTACGTGATTTCAAAGAGAAAGCAAACAGAGGTTTTAATCTCTTTATAAAGAATTGTAGAAACTTCCCTTATTTTTATTCTATTCTTGTTTCTGGCCCTAATTTAATTACTTATTAAGTTAGGCGGCCAATATTTCTGAACTATTTGATTCTTGCCCGTTTCAACGGCATCAAGCAATCTCAAAGCACCCACGCCGGATCCCGCTCCCCGAGGAATTTATATTGGTATAGATTCTTAACTTTATATAATTAATTCAATTTCAAATTGACTTAAGTAAAGTTAATTGTGTGAAATGTCAATATTAAACATTCTTTTTTCGTTGGATTCAATAGGTGCTAAAATCTCGTCTTGTTGTCGTCAACCGATCAACGAAGGTTAAGGCGAGTGATTTCGTTCAACGCCCTTTGCGTGTTTCGTGATTCTTTTGACGTGCCTTTTTAATTCTTCAGTGTCGAATGCGACCCTATGACCAATTTCCTTGTCAGTTTCGATAAATTGCATATCCGTCTGCTTGATGTAATTTATCTCTTTATTCATAAATTGGCATGAGTATAAATTAATAGGCAATTATTAAATTGATTATAGTGATATGTGTATTAAATATGTTATTTGTTTATAACTCGAGATAAGTGAAAATTGCCCATTTTCTTCTTCCTAATTGCATGATATCCTGCTTGTTTTTTTCATACAAATTAATAGAATGCGATATTAAGATCCTTTGAAATATCCGTGCTTGTACGTCCTTGTTGGTTTAATGTCGTTATTATGATCACCTAGTATTTAATGTTAAAGTTGTTATAATTAAAAGAGAAAATTAGGCCAACAGGCCACTTTTGGGGTTAAATTTAACGAATGTCCACGGACCTTTACATACTAGGTTAAAGGCCACTTTTTTTCTGTGCCCCGCTCCATCGATACGTCCTTCTCCTCCCTCAGATCTCCGGAAATCCTCCCTCAGATCTCTCTCCTCCTCCCTCGCTACGTCCTCCTCATCCCTCGCTACGTCCTTCTCCCATCACTATCTCCCACTACATTGTCCTCCTCCCTCGCCGCTACCGCTGCCGCTGCTCTCGGTTCACTCTCCTCCATCTCTCGCAATCTCTCCACATCCACCAATCGTCGAATTCCGACGAATTCCTGGCTTGCTGTCGGCGGATTGGCCTCTTCGTCATCCACCGACGCCCTCTTCCTGCAAGCGAAATGCCGAGAAGTCTAGATCCCATTCAACGGAATCGAATCGGACAGAGAGGAGAAGGCAATAGAGAGGAGTCTAGATCGCGCGAGAGATCTGTTGGCCGAGGTCGGTGCTGGTGTTGCTCAGGCAGCGGAAGAAGGGGAGACGGCCGACCGGTGTTGCTCAGGCAGCGGAGGAAGGGGAGACGGCGGTGGTAGGAGGCGGAGGCGAGGACAGATCTCAGATCCAGAGCCTGCAACTCGGCGGGGCTGCTTGTCGGCGTCCCCCTCTCGCTCTTCAATTCCTTCTAGATCTACAAATTAGGTTGTGCTCTGGCATGGCTGGTCGGCGTGGTCGCGCCTCCGATTGAGGATTTGGTAGATCGAGAAGGGAGTCGATATATGCTTCAATTCCGATTTCAATTGTTGAATCCCTCATCCAATTGCAGTTCCTCTTTCTCTCTCTTTCTCTTGTAGTTGCTTGACTTGAATTGAATTCGAATCTGCTGCTGCTGCTGCAACTCATTTCAATTTGAGTTTAGATTGGTTATTAGATTGTTGCTGAGCTGTTTGGGATCTTTCTTGTTGCTCTTGTAAGATATGAAACCGGAAGTGTACAAATATTGTGAATCAAATCAAATCCACATTTTGAAGTTTTATTTGCAAATGAATGAAATATATTGCTCTGTTGATTCAGAATGACTCCACACAAGACTAAGAGAGGGGCCGCTACAATGGAAGTGCATTGGTGGCTATGGTGGGAAAGAACTGCTTTGCCATCGTAAGCTTCAGATTTTCAGCGTAATTTCAGTGTATTTTTCATATTCATGATCACCTCTTCATCGGTCTCTCGGGCCAGGGAACCGATACTCTTGGCAATTTCATTCTCTTTTATCGATCTACTCTTGGCAATTTCATTCTCTTTTTCAGATTTATGATATGATTCCATTCTCTTTTAATTTGGATTAACGAATCTCTTGGCAATTTCAGCAAATATTTTATTGTTCTGACAAATATTTTAACTTCTTTCATTGTTCTCTGTATGATATGATTCCATCGATCAATTTTAGAAATTAACTTCGTTAATATTTTATAGTTCTCACAAATATTTTTGGCTTGCTGAAACTTTTTTTTTAGAATGCTGAAAGGCTGAAATTAATTTTTTATTAGCAAAATTTGTTATGCTGAAATGCTTAAATTAATTCTTATGAAATTGTATGAGCTACTATATCTTACACACAAGCATATATTATTTTATCATTACAACATTTCAGCATAACTCCTGTTTCAGCAACTTTGGTTTCAGCAACCCCGGTGTCGAAGTGCTAACGCGGGAAAAAAAAGCAACTCTAGTTTCAGCAACTTCGGTGTCGAAGAACCAACGCGAAAAAAAAACTAATTTCAGCAACTCCGATGTCGAAGTGCTGACGCAAAAAATAATAATTTCAGCAATTACAGTAACAATTTCATCAACTTCGGTTTCAGCAACTCCGATTTCAGCAAGAGGAATGGTACAATGATTATCACATTTAAAAGAGTTCAACAAAATGTTCATGATAGCAAGAGGAAACTTCATAGAGTAACAAGAAGGGCATCACGGGCGGCAGATTATAGTCATGCAAGGAATGAACCATCATATGGCACATATAATGGTACAATGATTATCACATTGTAAAACAAGTAAGATATGTAATCATTTAGCGAGTCATATTGGAAAGCATAAGCCCCACGGCCCCCACAAGATACTACTAGTACATATCGAACATGCATACAATCAAGGTAATCTAACTAAATTCATTCTAACATTCATGCGTCATGCGTATGCGAAATCATGATATAGCATGGTGTGTGATCATGCGAGGTGTCAAGTCATACGTTCATGCAAGCACGAGAGGATATCATAGGGTAATAGAGGAACACTACCGAGCGATAACATGTAAGCATGCTAGGATTAACAATCACGGAAAGCAAATCGATCATCGAATTCAACATCAATCTAATCAGAATTGAGTCAGACATTTTAAGATGATAGAAAGAGGGAAGAACTACACTATCAGGGACCTAGCTCAAGAGAGAATCATCAATAATGTAAGCAAGGTATAATTCACACAGGTTACAATCAAGGGTCATGCATGACACTAATGGCTCAACATAACATGCGATACATACATGCATTTAATTATAACGGTCAAATTAATCACTTTCAACGATGTAGAGGCATGGGAGGAAATGCAGCGATGTATAATGTGAGTCTAGTAATGGGCAATATGACTAAACTATGGGGACATGAGTTCAAATCAACAAGTACTTGAATAAGACATGTATTTATCAAGATATTACCTCACATAGCGTGGTCACAATTGAAACTACTATTTTAGTCAAACATAACCAAAGGCAACATCAACTAACATGCTAAGGAGGTCATCTGATGGGCATTCATACAAGAAGAGTTGATCACACTATCATGAACCTAATTCAGGGGAAGCAACAATCATATGGGTTCATATCAGGTGGCCCATGCTTCCAATCAATCATACGATCAATTGTCCAAGTAGACATGCTATGGCAACATATAATCATGATAGAAAGCAAAGCACAACACGAGACTTAGGCACGGTAACAAATCATAGATGTACTAACATGAGCAGCTTTTCACTAGTGGACATTCGCAAAATACATGCCGGAGATTACAAAATCATATTATGTCATGCAATTCATAGAGAGTCACCATTATAACCAGACAGAGGTCCTTGAGGGCAACCATTGGCTCCTCTCAACTAACTCACCACCTCTCTTTCTTGTGGGACTCTGATACGACTCTTCGTGGCAAGAAGACACTGGTTGATCGTCATAAGAATTGAAAAGGACAGCCCTAGAAACACCCCTATTTCTAACTCGAAATTTCGCCAAGAACCATCTTCTAATATTTACTCAGACAACCCTCATATCCAACATAATTCCCGAAGACAATATGCTTACCAACCCGATTTCCCATGGAGGACACCGATGTTCAAGGGAAAGACTTGGTAGGGCCATTATAGGGTTACGTAGTGGAAGGGGCTATTCCACACAAGCTGGGCTTGGCCAGGCAAGAACAAGGGTACTCCCACTATCCCGTCACGTAGATCATCCAGTATAGGTGCATGGTTAGAACACATTGATTAGCATAGCAAACACTCAACATAGAAGCACTCAGAGACGATTATAACGATCTCCTTCGAGGGAGATCACCCTCAGGCCCAATTGATATATAAAGCACATCAAGCTATCTAATGCCGCTCTTCGATGAGCGACTGGCCGGAGGGGCAAAACCTCGTGATCTCTATCTAACTTTCCACTCCAACCACTGCAGTGCAATTCCTTGGAGTCTTCCAGGCCCATCTGTAAAGAATAAGCTAATATTTCGCCTACCCATTCCCAACTACATCCAATAGGGATGGTCTAACGCCTTTTCTACCCACTCGATTCCCTTTGTTTGTTTCCATCATGTTTAATAAGCCGAGTTCATACTTAGTCCATTTATGTTAGGCATATTAAATTCATTTTTCCCTTTTTAAATCCTTTTCAAAAGTCTCTGAAATTCGTGGGCGGTTTTCAAAACATACACTCGACTCTTGCGTACCCGAATTGCAAAACCTTTCGAAGGTCGGATACCTTCATTCGGATCTTGCAATCCAGATAGGGGTCGAGGTTTCAAACCTCTTTACGCATTAGTATTTTAAGCGGGGATTTTGAACCCCAAAGCAATCGGAGGGCCGTTGGGTACCCTTAACATATCCTAAGGTCTAAGTCGCGGAAATTTGTTTAAGGAGAACGGAATGAAAAGCGAAAGTAAGTATAACTTGCCATGGCGGAGCCGGGTCAAAACCAAAACCATAAAACATAATCAAATAATACTTAGCCAAATTAGTGGGTTAGGCCGGTTCTTCGCTTTCGTCCAAAAGGATTCCCCGTCATAGAAGCATAGAGCAGGAAAGGAGCAAGTACCTAACTGATACGGGGTTAGTCGTAGGTTGGCCCGATCTTCAACAATCAAGACTCAAAGACAAGAACGGAAGCAAAGACTCAAGAACAAGAACAAAGACTCAAAACGCAGCAATAGAAGACTCGACAAAATCAATGAAAGACCGATAGATTGGGTGATTCGAACTAAGATAGAACGATATAAACACCCCAAGCCTCCTTAGAGGGTAGGAATCAAATACCAACGACTATAAAGCCCGTCTCTACAACCTTACACAACCAAGCGGACAACTTGGAGGCACAAGAAGGGGACTTGTGATTACCAGGATCACCAAGCTCTCGCGAGGTTGATGAACTCAAAGCAAACCAAGCAAGATCAAGAACCAATTTGCAATCGATGAGCAATGCTACGAATCGATTGACTTTTCTCACAGTCGTGTTTCACACAAAGAACTGTATTCTGAATCAAATTGTACGTGAATGTTTAACAATGGAGATCCGCCTTCTTATAACCCTAAAAGGCTAATTTTCTAATAAAAATAATAAACAAAAGGAATTAATTAAATAACCCTAAAATAACTTAAAATAACATGATTAATTAAGGTCTCTAAAATAAAAACATAAGAAAGCCTAAATCCGGCACATTTGAAATTGGTGGCCAGCGACCAACAGCCCGGGGATGCACGCCCGCGTGCCTACCCGCACGCCCGCGCACCCAACTGCACGCCCACGCACTTGGCTGCACTCCCGTCAAAACAGTGACAAATTGCAAAGAAGTTGATTTTCGGCCAAGCTCTAGGTCGAATCTGAAAAAACCTTCAACCGGAAAGTTGTAGATCTCTTCGTCCTTGTTCCGACAAGATATGGAACGAACCAATCCGATCAATATTGAATCCGAACGACCCGTTTTACAGAGACGTCGCAAAGCTGTCAAATGTTGAACGAATCTAAAAATGAACAATCCATCAAGCTTGCACCTTTGGACCTTCTCCCATGGTGGAACCTTCTTCTTCCTCTTGAGGATGACATCATTTTCACGAGCTCGAATCTTAGGTCCATCCCTAAGTATAGGCGTGTCCGGAGATGTCTTGGATGGTCCCGCATCATTCTCCCTTTTTTTAAAAGGATTCGACCTCGAATCCAAGGTCGCATAAGATTCCGCGAATGCACCCACACGAGCTCCTGGATCAAATACCTCATGCCCATAGAAACTCCTCACAAGGCCGATTGTAGTAGGGGTTGACCACGTCTGGATGGTTTTGATGTTGGCGTCGCCATCTTGTAGACCATTAGAGCTTTCTACAAAACCAACAAAAGAAACTTGATTAGGGCACAATTCATATTTCATTTCATCTTCATAAGGTTCTAATTGAATATGCACTTTAGCTTGTTCATTTATCTCTAAGTTTTCATCCAATGCTAGCAAGTGTTCTTCCTTTTTCAAGGCTGGACTTTCAGTCATTTCAAGGCTAGCAATATTAGAACAATTTTCATCAACGATCATATTAGAAACATTGCCGTGTTCCAAGCATTTATTATGACACAAATCGTCTCGTTGATTATCATTACAAGGTGTAGATTGAATGCTTAAAACTTTACTAACAATCAAAAAATCTTCATGCTCATATTCAATGCCATCATTATCATCACATGCAAGTAAATTAACATCGTGATCATTTTCAACATGCTCTTTAATTTCATCAACAAAATGATTATTTACACTAGAAGGAACATTATGTTGATTAGCATTATTGTTAAGATGAGGAATAGGATGAGTTTCTTCCCTTTCGATTGGTGGCACTTCATCTCTAGGTGGGACTCCTTGTCCGAACACCGTATTAGAGCCAAAACGCTGAAGCTCTATTGCCGTCAAGCTTTTATTCATCTTAGCTATGTTTGCATTTATCGTAGCTATGTTCTCATTCATGGCTTTCAAGAATTTGTTCATCTCAGCATAAGTAATCGCCATGTTACCCTGGCTAGACATCACAAAGCAACAAACAAAGAACTATGTAAAAGATTAGAAAAATATAAACAATCTCACAAGTGTTTCTCTCACACACTTCTCTCTAATTGGTTATGACAAGCTTGTTGGGGCAATCTACTTTGGGCAAATCAACACTCAAGCAAGAACCGAACAATCAAAAGAGAGTAATCAAGAGAAAGGACAAAGAAACAAGCAACAAGGGACCCGACAATAGCAAGAACCACTCGACAAAAGCTGGAGAACCAGATCGAAATCGACCAGAGGGGGTCAAAATTGACCAAAACAGACTCGACAGAACCCGTAACGAGGCTGTAGGGGGTCGGTATGGGCACTGCAGTACTCGACACACAAAAATAGGAAAAGAAAATGAAGGAAAAGAAAGAAAAACTTAGATTTTTACCTCTTTTTGATTCAAACCCTTAGTAAGGACGTTGTAGTTGCAAGGTAGGGCTTAAAAAAAATTTGTGTTTTGGGAGGTATGTGTTTGAGATTTTCAACTAGGGCTATGGAATTTCACCAAAATTAGTCCTTGAAAGTTCTTGCACTAGATCTCAATAATCCCCCTTTTTTTTTGAAGCTTACTTTTGCCCCTAATGAATTTTATCCTCCTAGGTCAAAGCTTGAATGTATTCTTTTTTTTTTTTTGAAGTTTTTCGGATCTCTCTGTTTTTTTTTCTTTTTTTTGACTAATACAAGAAACTATTTATGAAATAAAAGGACTCTTGAAAATTTAATCTATGGTGAAAGAAAAATAAAATATGTAACCCTAATGAAATATATATAGGTGATGGTTTGGCTATCTTAGGTAAGTAGATCTATCTAAGGCCTTTTATAATCTATGATAGATAAAAGTAATTTAATCTACCAAAAATCAAAATTAAATAAGGCAATAAAATAGATAAACAAATAGGCTAAGATAGAAAGCAACTAGGGTTAGGAAACCTCTTGTGGGCTTGGGATGAAAAGTTGCCGATTAGAAATTTCTTTCAACAAAGGCACAAATCTTCACAAACAAGGCTGACCAATGGTGTTGGCTGAACAAATGAAAGAATCAAGAATTCACAAACAAAGATTAGTATGTGGTCTCGACAATCTTTCTTTGTCGGCTGCAACTTACTAGGGTTTTGTCTTCTTGCACAAAGGTGTTAATCGGCTCCAATCTAGTTACTGTGGTCTCGGCTTAGTATGTGTTTAGGGATAAGGCAACCACAACAATCACAAACAAGAGATTAGTGCAATCAAAATTCAAGAAACAAGAAGTAAAAACCAAGAACAAGAAAGACTCTATTTTTTTTTTTTTGTAGTTTTGTGTTTATGAATAACAAAAGACACAATTGATGTCGAAAACCAAAGCTCTGATACTAATTTGATACGGAGTTAGCCGTAGGTTGGCCCGATCTTCGACAATCAAGACTCAAAGATAAGAATGGAACAAAAGACTCAAGAACAAGAACAAAGACTCAAAACGCAGCAATAGAAGACTCGACAAAATCAATGAAAGGCCGATAGATTGGGTGATTCGAACTAAGATAGAATGAGATAAAGACCCTAGGCCTCTTTAGAGGGTAGGAACCAAATACCAACGACTATAAAGCCCGCCTCTACAACCTTACACAACCAAGCGAACAACTTGGAGGCACAAGGAGGGGACTTGTGATTACCAGGATCACCAAGCTCTCGCGAGGTTGATGAACTCAAAGCAAACCAAGCAAGATCAAGAACCAATTTGCAATCGATGAGCAACACTACAAATCGATTGACTTTTCTCATAGTTGTGTTTCACACAAAGAACTGTATTCTGAATCAAATTGTACGTGAATGTTTAACAATGGAGATCCGCCTTCTTATAACCCTAAAAGGCTGATTTTCTAATAAAAATAATAAATAAAAGGAATTAATTAAATAACACTAAAATAACTTAAAATAACATGATTAATTAAGGTCTCTAAAATAACAACATAAGAAAGCCCAAATCCGGCACATTTGAAATCAGTGGCCAACAACCAACAGCCCGGGGCTGCACGCCCGCACGCCTGCGCACCCACCTGCACGCCCGCGCACTTGGCTGCACTCCTGTCAAAACAGTGACAACTTGCAAAGAAGTTGATTTTCGGTCAAGCTCTAGGTCGAATCTGGAAAAACCTTTAAAGCAAAGTTGTAGATCTCTTCGTCCTCGTTCCGACAAGATATGGCACGAACCAATCCGATCAATATTGAATCCGAACGACCCGTTTTACAGAGACATCGCAAAGCTGTCAAATGTTGAACGAATCTAAAAATGAACAACCCATCAAGCTTGCACCTTTGGACCTTCTCCCATGGTGGAGCCTTCTTCTTCCTCTTGAGGATGACATCATTCTCACGAGCTCGAATCTTAGGTCCATCCCTAAGTATAGGGGTGTCCGGAGATGTCTTGGATGGTCCCGCATCACTAACACTATCCACAAAGTCATGTCCAGAGACGCATGCGGGCCCTAAAGACCGCGCTGAGGTCATATAATACGCCTATACCTAGAATAAAGGATGATCTAGTTCAATACAGAATTTTAAACGCACAAGGCATGCTTTTATCAGGATATAAGATAATGTAGAAAAACTGTAAAGGGCCCCAGACAATGCCAAGTGGCATATCCCTCTCCTAACTCCATCCCCTTTTTCATGAGTGGACATGGCCAGTACGGTACCCATTGTTTCCTCATATATGTGTGCACATAATCATCATCATCATCACCAAGCATAACATAACGTAAATCAAGTTCATGCCCGATGGTCTTGGGCTATCGTCTCATCACATATAATGACTCCATGACTCAGGACAAACCCGATGGTGCTGGGATATCCTATGACCCTAGCAAAGACTCTAGGACTTACAGATAACAGTCGTTCTGTTTTGAAACACATCAAGTAACCGAATACTCATTCGCAAGTGCAATTGATGTGCGCTTAATTTGTCATGTTTTGCATTAACTTTTATATCGATTTCTGTACATATTTCATATTTCGGGGTTAGAATAATGCAGGAATTGTGTAGTTTAAGTTTATTTGCCAATTATAAAGATATACACAAATTCTTGTTTAATTTCGCAGAAATCGAGATGTTTTACGAGCAATTCGGTGAAGAGGAAGAAAGTTGTCAAGAGCACTCGAAATCGACCAGAACAAGTCGATATCGAGTAGAGCTCAGGACCAAAAATCGAGCAGAGCAAAGGCATTTTGACTTAACACAAGAGGTCGATATCGAGTCCATGCACTCGATATCAAGTGACACATGCACCAGGAATCGACCAGACACAGAGTAGTCGATATCGAGTCCTCACACTTGATATCGAGTGGACCGATCGCTAGAAATCGACTCAGCACCCGAGAGCTACACTGAAGGAGTTGATATCGACCCATCACGGTCTATATCGAGTGAAGATGCCATGGAATCCGAGCCGATTTCGAGTGAACCTGAACCGGAGCCGAAACCGAGTCGATATCGACCGGTTTGTTCGATATCAAGTGGAGCCCAGAAGCAATCCGAGTCCGATTTCGAGTCCAATTCCGAGTGGGCTTTGCTTGGCCATGAAGGAAAGATATTTTATCAACTTGGAAGATGTTTTATCCTACTTAGTAATTCCCTAATTTACCAAGGGGAAATTGAGTTGTTTTATTTATTTTATTTATGAGACATTTATCTTTATGATTAGATAGATAGATAGATAGTAGATAGAGATATAGTTGTTCTTTCCTTAGATAGCAAGGGTTGAGCACTATAAATAAAGCCCCAAGGGCTGAGATTTTAGACATTCCATTCCATTCCACAAGCAATTGTGCACCATAGAGTTAGACAGAGAGAGAGCTAAGGCCAAGTAAGGTGGGAAGGTTGAGAGACATTTTGGATTTGTTCGGTTGTAAGCTTTCGTTTATTTTAATGCAAGTAGTTATTTCATTTATATATTTGATGTTTGTTACAATGATGAGAATTGAGTAGTCACCCTACTTCTAGGGTCAGGGTGAGCGCGACGGTAGTCATGTGAGTTTATGCTTCAAAGGTATGATTTTCATTGCGATTTCATCTTCTATCCCTATTTGCATGATTTTTCTACGACAGTAGTAGGTAAATCCTTATTTGTATTATTGAAGCGAAAGTGATCTTAATATAAATTTGGATTAATTATGTGAAAAGGGTAGTAACAATTAGGGTTTATGTGATAGCCTCTATATTCTTAATTGTTAATAACGAATGTTATTTGATGAAAAGGCATAATCTTTTATAACTTGGCATGATTCTTACATGGTTATTGTTGTGGCATGAATCCCCGATCTTATAAGTCTTTAGTTAATTGAATCAAAATCCCAAATCTGTGTTTATTTCTATTCACATATCTTCTTATCCATCCTCATATTCTTTGGACGTTCTTTTTCGGCATTATTTATTATTTTTGCAGTATTTCGTTCTCTGCATAGCTAGTCGATTTCAACCCACACCCGGTCGATTTCGAGCCACTAAGGTCGATATTGAGTGCACTGTACTCGATTTCTGTTTTGTTGTGCAGATCTGAAAGAGAAATCGACTAACACAGTCGATATCGACTCAATCTGGTCGATGTCGAGTGGTCTCTGAGTCGAAATCAGGGCATTCAAAGGATTGATTAGGCGAGAGCTAACACACTTCCTCGTGGATTCGATCCTGATTCCCTGCCACTACAACGAGAGGGATTCTTGTATTTTATTTGCTTGGACAGGGAGTTGGTTTAATTTATATTTTACAATTATTTATTCAACTGGTTTCCCTCCTAACAGCAATTCTAGCATGATACTACATGCCATGCTTTTATCATATGCAACACCTACACACTATATAACACATCAGGCATGAGGTCCGGGTTACTGAGTAAGCTCCCGTAGGAAACTTACCTGGAAATGTTGAACAACAAAGATAAAGCAAGCGAAGATCCAAAATCAACAAACACCTATAATCACGTAGATTCATAAGCTACTATACTAACATCCACTCACACACAGAAATCTAGTTCCAAATGTTTCCAAACCAACGGAATGAAACCATTTCAAAATCCTTTAAATACATCAACTTCAACCAAAGCCATTGGTAAATCTCATCAATACCCCTTCCAAATTCATTTTCCAAACTCATCATAGACGTATAAACCAAGTAAGAGAATCCCAACGTTTAAATAGATCCTTCAAATATAGTTAAAGCGCTAAGTCCGATAACTCGAGTTCCGTCAAATCCTCAAATCATTTAATATGAAACTAAGACTCCAAAATCCTATTTCTGAAATTCATCGACACTTAAAATAACCCAAAGAGGATCGAATCAAAAGCCAACAAGGGAATCTGATAGAGTCTATTTTAGTCATGTTTTAGGTAGATATTTGCATACTATTTTAGACCATTTTTACATATTTTATAGTTTAATTTATATTATTTGGTTTTCGGAATCTACACTAGTATTTTTATATATTTCAGGCATTTTTGGGCTGGATCGTATGAATTTGGAGGTTCATCAGAACTTGCGGGATTAATTTTACAATTTGGAAGACAAGAGGCCGGTTCGGATGGTTACTTGGACTAATGAGTTGGAATGTGGCGCCGATTTACGTACACTCAGCAATCGTTATACTTCGTATATTTTATTAGACATATTATAGATTAGTTAATACGGAGTATAGGAGTAGATGATTTAGAATTTAGATATTATTATATTATTATATTTTATGATAGATAGAATTAAAATCAACATACTATATATACATTCTTTCATTCGGCAAAGCAGACGAATGTGAGGCCGATACGTGATACGGTCGTGACTGACTCTGCTTCCTTCTTAACCCTAAGTATGTTTTGTTTTTTTTTTTATGGAGATCTAAACTCTTCCGTTTCGTCTACGATTTGAAGCTTTATTTGGAGTGGTTGTGAGTTTCTAATTCTTGTTCCTTATTTCCTATATTGAATGTTTCAACTTCTTTGTGCTTGAATGTTTGATTGTTTTATTCTATCTAGCCCGCGCAACTAGTTAGAATCAATTCAATTGCTAGGGATTTGTAGATTCCTTGTTGCAAACCTTAACCCAAGTGGCAAACTTGTTCCTTTAGGGCAGGTTGAACTAATTGAATGAGTAGGAAGTTTAAATCCCTCTTTAGGGACTGCAAATACCTTGCTTAATCTCTGAACTTAAAGCTATCAATTGGGTTAAATCCTTCTTTAGGGACTGTTCGATTGATAAGGGTTGCTAGGACTGGTTGGACTAGTAACTATATTAGGTCGGGACAAGGGCATTCATAGGAAGACTAAAAGGACAAGAGGAAGTTACAATATCAATTCAACTAAATAAAGTGGAAAATTGTAGGTGAAACTATTTTATTAATCGTTATCTGCATCAATTTGTTTATAGTTTATTTTATTTTCTTTCTTATTTTCACCACTCAAAAAACCCCCTTTTCCTATTACTTGGTAAATAGACATAACTTGGAAATACTTGATTCTCTGTGGGATCGACTCGTACTTATCACACTACATTAGTTGGTAGGTTCGAAATTATTTTGATACGGTTTAGGCGACTAAAAACCGCCCATCAAATTGGCGCCGTTGCCGGGTAATCAAGTTTATTTCTTTGTTGTGTGTATGTATTAATTTTTGTTTATATATCTAACTTTATTGTGAATCTATCTTACGGTTCACAACACCCTTGCTACTAACTTTTTCAAGATGTTGAGATTAGCGCAGTTTGAAGGTGAGAACTTTCACCAATATTTCACTAGATTGCATGAGTATGTTAACGACCTTGGTTCATGGGGTTATCAATATGGTGTGCGGGAGATGTGTGTTTGCATATTTGATGGGATGAATGCTGAAACACGGAATCTTGTTGAGTCCATGAGTAATGGAGGCTTATTGGATATGGGACTCTTTGAGATTTGGGATTTTTTCTCCAACATGAGTCGACAGGTTGAGCGGGAAGTATCAATCCGAACTCTCACACAAGTGTTACAACAGTTGGAAGAAGAAAAAATGAGTCGGCTTGAAAAATTGGAGGAACAAATGAGCCACTGTGAAAACTTAGAGAATCAGATGAGCCAACTCATTCAAATTTTAAGTGCAAAAGATGAGAAAGAAAGGAGCCTCGAAGAAGAAGAGGATGAATTATTTGATGACAACGATAGCTTCTTCGATGATGGAGAAAAGGTTCTAGTGCTTCCTGACTTGGAATCTCATGAGTCAACACATGAGGTTACATGTGATGTATCTCCTACTCCATCTGCATCATCCATTCTGCGCTCATCCATTGATGAACCAGGTCCAGAGCCATCAGTTGAGGCTCAAGAGGTAATAGAGGTAAACTTTTGCAATTTGGAAGGTAATGGTGATTATGTTGATCCTTTTGATTGCTATTTTGATAAGCCACCAGCGGAATTGTGTTGGTGGTATCATATTCCTATAGGAGAGAGTCATGCTAGACTCTTTGATAGATTGAAAGGGTTCTTGAGTTCCACATTTTATGCTTTCAATTTATTGTGCTATGATGTCTTTTGTAAGATGTGTGCACAGGAATATGATAAGCTACTGAGGGCCTTGACGATGTCTGATAGCTATGATCTTGAGATTGAAAATAAGTCAAGTCAATGACATTAAAGAAAGGCGCTTCTCGGGAGGCAGCCCGAGGTAAGTTTTCTAATTTAGTTATTTCAATTCCTAGCTAGCTAGTTTTCTTTTCAATAAATTAGGTTTCTCATTAGGCATTAGATAGTTGTTTTTGGTTTGGGATAGACTAAGCTTTCAGGAAAGGCCGCCGCAATGCTCAAATCTAACTTATTTGTCAGCGATGTCATGATCCTACTCTTCCACCACATTATGAGTATTTCATTCATCTCTTCCTCTATGTTTTTATTTTTTGTTGTCTTTTATGTTTCATTGAGGACAATGAAAGGTTTAAGTGTGGGGGAGGGATTGCATTGCATATAGATAGAATTTGCATATCATGTTTACTTATGTTATCATGTTTATTTATGTTTACATATTTATTTTTACTCATATATCACATTTGAAAAAAAAAATCACAAAAATATCATGCATTGCATTTAGGTGTTATTAAAGATACCCATCTTGGTTTAGTTTGTCCTCTAATTTATTTTTAAGATCTTATTGCATAAATCCCATGATTTGATTGAATTGCTTGAAAATGATTTTGGAGCATGATTTGAGAATATAATTGAGCAAGTATGGTTCATAGTTGAGGTTTAATTGAAATCTAAAAAAATATAACCCTTGTGAGTTTATTTTGGCCTTATAGGGACTATTCATAATTATTTCCCTTTTGCTTTTATTGTGTGATTATACTCTCCATATGCTTGTTTTTCATGACCGTATTGCACATGTTTGTTGCTTGTAAATTTCAAATGATTGAGGCATGTTTTCTTTAGCCATATTATACCTGTCTACCTTAGATATTATCTTTTGCTTGAAGCCCATCAGAGCCTTAAAGCCTATTCTTTTTTATAGCTCCACAAAAATATATCATAGCCAATGATTAGTCTGACCCTATCCGGGAATTAGGAGGAGAATTGGTGAAAATCTATACGTTGGAGTTGCTTTGAGTGGATATGATGTATGTATGGTTGTACATTGCGAGAGGCATAGCCAAAATAAGGTAACCCTTCTTGCATAATAGAGATGACTTGTTACTAGGGGCCTAAGGAGGATAAAATTCACTTAGGAGTAAAAGTCTAGTAAGCTTGGACCTAGGGAGGATAAAATTCACCTAGGGGCAAAAGTAAGCATAAAAGAAAAGAAGTCATCATCCATATGGAAAAATGCATGAGTTGTATGGCTATTGAAATCGGAAGAGTTTATTGTTATGTAATGGAGTTTATGTTATTGGAATGGTTTGCGAACTATGGAAGTTTTGGTGTTGTTCTGATTAGTTGTTGTTCCTTTTTCCCGGATTTTTAGCACCACAAGCCTAAATATTTCCCATGTCTTATGTTCCAACCAAAGCCCCATTACAACCCTATAAAAGTCCTCATGATGTTATTTGCAAGTAATGACTTTCACGGTGTATAGAGCATTTTGGATTGAGTTGAGAGATTGACTTTAAAGCCTAAACACACGAGAGCTTGAGTGAAACACATTATCCTGGTAAGGTTGGATTAAATTTATCTTTACTATTGGATCGCTCATATACTTGTTAGGATGTTTGTTCTCTTATTCATGGCTCCTACTATGTGATGTTGCTTTTCTAAATTATAGCATGAAAATCTTATTTGTGGGATGATCAAATCTATATTTGTTTTTCATTGCTTGGGGACAAGCAAAAGTCTAAGCATGGGGTAGTTTGATAGAGTCTATTTTAGTCATGTTTTAGGTAGATATTTGCATATTATTTTAGAGCATTTTTACATATTTTATAGTTTAATTTATATTATTTGGTTTTCGGAATCTACACTAGTATTTTTATATATTTCAGGCATTTTTGGGCTGGATCGTATGAATTTGGAGGTTCATCATAACTTGCGGGATTAATTTTACAATTTGAAAAACAAGAGGCCTGTTCAGATGGTTACTTGGACTAATGAGTTGGAATGTGGCGCCGATTTACGTACACTCAGCAATCGTTATACTTCGTATATTTTATTAGACATATTATAGATTAGTTAATACGGAGTTTAGGATTAGATGAATTAGAATTTAGATATTATTATATTATTATATTTTAAGATAGATAGAATTAAAATCAACATACTATATATACATTCTTTCATTCGGCAAAGCAGACGGATGTGAGGCCGATACGTGATACGGCCGTGACTGACTCTGCTTCCTTCTTAACCCTAAGTATGTTTTGTTTTATTTTTATGGAGATCTAAACTCTTCCGTTTCGTCTACGATTTGAAGCTTTATTTGGAGTGGTTGTGAGTTTCTAATTCTTGTTCCTTATTTCCTATATTGAATGTTTCAACTTCTTTGTACTTGAATGTTTGATTGTTTTATTCTATCTAGCCCGCGCAACTAGTTAGAATCAATTCAATTGCTAGGGTTTTGTAGATTCCTGGTTGCGAACCTTAACCCAAGTGGCAAACTTGTTCCTTTAGGGCAGGTTGAACTAATTGAATGAGTAGGAAGTTGGATGTGTTGTTAAATCCCTCTTTAGGGACTGCAAATACCTTGGTTAATCTCTGAACTTAAAGCTATCAATTGGGTTAAATCCTTCTTTAGGGAATGTTCGATTGATAAGGGTTGCTAGGACTAGTTGGACTAGTAACTATATTAGGTCGGGATAAGGGCATTCATAGGAAGACTAAAAGGACAAGAGGAAGTTACAATATCAATTCAACTAAATAAAGTGGAAAATTGTAGGTGAAACTATTTTATTAATCGTTATCTGCATCAATTTGTTTATAGTTTATTTTATTTTCTTTCTTATTTTCACCACTCAAAAAACCCCCTTTTCCTATTAATTGGTAAATAGACATAACTTGGAAATACTTGATTCTCTGTGGGATCGACTCGTACTTATCACACTACATTAGTTGGTAGGTTCGAAATTATTTTGATACGGTTTAGGCGACTAAAAACCGTCCATCAGAATCCAAGGGGGGAATAACTCAGCCAAGTTACTGGGGTGTGTCGCGGTCGTGAGAGGGCCGGTCGTGACCGCGACTCACTCCCAAGATCCCCCCCCCCCCCCCCCGCGAGAAGACTCTCTCGCTGGCCGTGACGGATGGATCTCGCGGCCGCGAGTGGCCGTCTTCAACCTCCGGACTGTGTTTTCTTGCTCGCCACGACGACCATGGTTTCGCCGCAGCGAGACTCGAACCCAACCTTATTCGTTTTTGCTTGTTTCAAATCCGTTTTACTTCAAACTTGTTTTAAAACATTTCTTACTCAAAATACTACTCAAACAACACAAAAACGTCTCCAATCAAGACTAGAGGGGAGAGCAAAAGAGGGATTGCCTAGCCTCTTGGAGGCTCTTTGAAGATCTTGAGGGAGAACGGTCCTTAAAGCTTAGATCCGACAATTTCTTGCTACAACAATGCCTAGGAAGGTTGGATAAGAGTTAAAAGAGCACCTTTATTGAGATTCAACCTTGAAATCGTGAGATTCCAGTGAAAGGGAGGTTACCTTTGCTCAAAGCTGGAAAATGAGAGAAAAGGGGCTCGAATCCACACCAAACCACGATGGATCTAGGATTTCTTGACCTTAGAAGGTAGAGAAGGAAGTCATTAACACACGACAACAAACAGATTCGAGGAAGGAGAAGAAACAAGGGAAAATGACTCATTTTACCGAGGATTCGACATTTCTGGGCTCGGTGGCGAGGAAGAACTTGCTTTTCTAGGTTCTTCGCCGTGGCGGTGAGAGGTCCCTGTTGCAGCCGCGAACTAGAACAGAATGAGCTCTTCGCTGTGAAACGGCCTTCCGATCTTGATTTCTGGGTTCTTTTTGTGCAATGAGGACTCCTTAGAGGAGATTTGAGGGTGTTTATGGGTGGAGAAACACAAATAAAAGGTGAGGGAGGAGGGATTTTGGATTCGATGAGAGAAAAGGAGGAAGTTTTGGTTTTTGGATTTGGATGAGGGTTTAGATCTCCAACTTTTGGGAGGCTAGGGTTTCTTGGCTCAGATTTTTGTGGCTTGAGGATCCCTTTCGGAATTGATGCTCCTTTATATAGGAAGGACAGAAGAGCTCTCTAGGGTTTTTATTAGCTATAAGACGAAATACTCAAGGAGGAGAGAGAGAGTGTGTGTGGCATGTGGAGGTAGTGAGAGTGAGGGTGATTCCGGTCTTCCGACTCTAAATCCCGATATCTCATCCCGAGACTCGACATTTGAAATCCGACTGAAACCAAATTCATTTCAAACGACTCTCGAATTCTCAAAATTAAATTCCGCTAGCTCGGATTTAAAATCCGCCAATTTGAAAATTCAAAATGTGTCGGGGTATTTTCGAAAACTTCCAAATCTAGAAATCGCTCGAGGATAGATTTTTGCGAAAACCTTCCCCTTTTAGAAATTCTCCAAATCCGGTCTTTACATTATCGTAAATCGTAGCAAAACATATTGGAACTTTTGTCATGAAAATGTAAGGAGATAATCAAATTCAAGCAAAAAAATTTGACCAATCTCTTCTTGGACTGCAATGCAACATTTGTCCCAAATTCTTCTAACATTAAAAAAAAGGTTAATAAAAAAATAGTCAAATAAGCATTGCAAAAGAATGAAACATGGTTAAAGAGATAAAAATAACACCATAGTTGTAAATAAAGCTAAATAAAAAAACCTAAAAATAGAATTTACAGCTTGCAAAGTGGATCATCTGCGAGAAAAAAAAATGTCAAAGATGTATATATAGAAGAGTTTACTCATATTTGCACCAAAAACATAGAAAATAATCTTAAAAATATTTTCTAATCAAAACTCATCAAAGTTGGTTAAAAATGGAATAAGATAAATAACAAATATTTTATTTATTAGGCAAGTTATTAAGAATTAGGTTAAAATCATTGACCCCTGAACTATAAATTAAATCCAAATAAATATTCGTGCTTTTTTTTTGGTTAATATTTAATTAGGTTCTAACTGAAAGATACGTTTTGTTTAAATTTAATCTTGCCATTTACATTCAAATTTTATCTTGACATGAATGATTTGATTTGTTTCGTTTTATTTTTTAAATGGTTAATAAGATTTAATCGTGATTTGTTTTGTTTGGAGTATAAAATTTTAAAAATTAGATAGATAGATGATTGATTAATGAGAATTGGTTTACGCTAGATAGATGGAATAATTCATTCTATATGGATGGACCGTACCTTAATTTGTATATATAATTTTTTAAAAAAATTTGGATTAGTTAGAAAATTTGAAATCTGAGCCAAATTATTTGTATGTAAGTTCAATCACTATTTAATTTGTACGGTAATTTGGATGGGCATGTGACACGTAAGCAGAAGTATTCTGAATTGATAATAGATATATTATTATTATTATTATTATTATTATTATTATTATTATTATTATTATTACTACTACTACTACTACTTTTATTATTTTATAGGAAAAATTTGCTTTTAATCCAATAAGTTTTACTTGGCTGAACCGATATATGTCCTTTGTATATATAGACGTGCGGCTAAAATAGAGCCATTCTAAAATATTATATAGCAATATTGGCTTGTATAAAATAATACATAAAAGATGATACAAAAAGTCTAATTTTATACACTTGTATATACAGACGTGCCGCTAAAATAGAGCCATTCTAAAATACTATATAGCAATATCGGTTTGTATAAAATGATACATAAAACATGATACAAAAAGTCTAATTTTATACCCATTAATTCAGTAATAAAAATCTCACCAAATTTTTGAGATAGCATTGGAAATCCTACCAAACACAGGTAAAATGAGATTGCAATCTTTTTTATTTGTAATTAGATATACATAGGATTTTAACAAATTATTGTATAAATAATTCAACAATAAAAATCCCACCAAATTTTTTAGATAGGATTAGAAATCCTACCAAATACGGTTAAAATGAGATTACAATCTTTTTTTGTTTGTAATTAGATAAACATTGGATTTTACCAAATCATTTTATAAATAATTCAGTAATAAAAACTCCACCAAATTTGCGAGATAGCATTAGAACTCCTACCAAATGCGGGTAAAATGAGATTGCAATCTTTTTTGTATGTAATTAGATAAACATTGGATTTTAAAAAATCATTGTATAAATAATTCTGCAGTAAAAATCCCACCAAAATTTTGAGAAGCGTTGGAAATCCTACCATATACGGGTAAAATGACATTGCAATATTTTTTATTTGTAAATAGAAAAAAATGGATTTTAACAAATCATTTTATAAATAATTCGATTAGTAGTAAAAATCCCACAAAATTTTCGAGATATGTAGAAATCCTACCAAAAACGGGTAAAATGAGATTACAATCCTTTTTTGTTTGTAAATAGAAATTTTTTTTTAACAAATATCTACTAATGTGTTTGAATCAAATAGTAAAGCCCACGTAATTCAACGATCATTCATGTTTGGGAGATTAGTAGTGAAGTGAAGAATGACAATTCAATGTTCCTGCAGATGCATCAATATAGAGCTCCAATTCAACCTCGGCAATGATCGACTACAATGTTGGATCGACATATGCATCAAGAGTGGCCACGGTGGCAATTGATGCGCATCAAGAAGCAAGATTTCATCGATGGATAACTTGTTGTCATTATCCAACAACGAATCTAACTTAGCACCTGAAAAATTGTCGACTACAATACTGATTGTTGATGTGCGCTGAAATTGTCATGTTTTGCATTAACTTTCATATCGATTTCTGTACATATCTTATATTTCTGGGTTAGAATAATATAGGAATTATATAGTTTATGCTTATTTGCCAATTATGGAGATCCACACTAGTTCTTGTTTAATTTCGCAGAAATCGAGACATTATACGAGCAATTCAGAGAAGAGAAGAAAACTGTTAAAGCACTCGATATCGAGTACAACAAGTCGATGTCGAGTGGAAGTTGAGCCAGGCACCAAGCAGGAGCTGGAAGGCATTTCGACCCAACAAGGTGGATCGATATCGAGTACATACAACACCAGGAATGTCAGGACATCGACCAGTAGAAGGATGGAGTTAATATCGACCTAACTTGGTCGATATCGAGTAGGGCGCAGGTCGACATCACCTTCAGAAGCCGAGATCGAGTGAGCTGAGAATACCAACTACCGAGTCAATATCGACTGCTCTTGCTCGATATCGAGTTGATCCACAGACGCTGTCCGGGCCAATTTCGAGTAGGAATCCAAGCTGTCCATTACTTCCACACCAAGGCACGAGATTTTATCATATTGGAAGATGTTTATCCACCTTAGTAATTCCCGCTTTTACCAAAGGGGAATTTAATTGTTTTATTTATTTTATTTATCAAACATTTATCTTAGGGTTTAGATAGATTTAGATAGAGATAGACTTGCTCCTTCCTTGCATAGTGGATTGTGGCCTATAAATAAAGATCTAGGGGGCTGATTTTCATTCATTCCATTCAAGTTTTATTCCATTCCACAAGCAATTGTACACCCATAGAGTAGAGATAGAGAGAGAGAGAGAGAGAGAGAGAGAGAGAGAGAGAGAGAGCGCTAGGGCCGAGTTTGAAGAGACATTGGAGAGTTCGGTTGTAAGCTTTTGTTTATTTTAATGCAATTAGTTATTTCCTTTATATTATTAATGTTTGTTGCCATGATGAAAAGCGAGTAGTTACCCTACTTCTAGGGTCGGGGTGAGACCGACGATAGACATGTAGGGTTATGCATCAAAGGTACGATTTTTATATGCGATTTCATCTTCTATCCCTAATTGCATGATTCTTATACGGAAGTAGTAGGTGATCCTTATTTATATTATTGAAGCGAAAGTAATCTTAATATGAATTTGAATTAATTTTGTGAAAAGGGTAGTAACAATTAGGGTTTATGCGAAAGCCTCTATATTCTTAATCGTTAATGACGAAAGTTATTTGATGAAAAGGCATGATCTTATATACTTTAGCATAATTTTTACATGGTTATTGTTGTGGCGTTGAATCCCCGATCTTGAAAGTTTTTAGTTTATTGATTTATAAAACCTCAATTCTGTGTTATTTCTGTTCATACATCTTCTCATCCATCCTTATATTCTTCGGACGTTCTTTTTCGACTTTATTTATTTATTTTTCTGCAATTTCGAGTTCTGCATACAGAGTCGATTTCGACCCACACCTGGTCGATATCGAGTACCTAAGGTCGATATCGAGTGCACTGTACTCGACGTCGATTCTGCCTATTTTTCTGTGTGCAGGTCTGAAGAAGATTTCAACTGACTTCAGTCGATATCGAGTGGTCTTCTGGTCGACAATAGGGCAGAAATTTGGACTATTTAGGCGAGCGCTGACACGCTTCCTCGTTGATACGATCCTGATTCCATATCACTACAATGGGAGTGATTCTTGTATTTTATTTGCTTGGACAGGGAGTTGGTTTAGTTTATATTTTATAATTATTTATTCGACTAGTTTCCCTCCTAACAATTATTGGACCCCCTTTTGTTAAGCACTTTGTTTTCGAAGCGCGTCTTCGTCTCGAACTCATCGGGCTTCCTCCAATTCAACATGGGCAAAGAACTTCTAAATTTAATTTCTAGTGTTGAAGTATACTTGACTTGGCTTATGCATGAAGATTAGTCACTAAGACAAAGCAATGGCTACTTGATGTAATTTTGGAGTTGGATCTAATTCAATGTTGAAATACGCAGTTGATGACAAAGGTCCAAGAAGGAATTCCTCACTGTTGGATCTTCATGAGATTATTTTTAGTAATTCATATGAATTATTCAAGTAATAGATTTGGTTTTAATGATTATTATATTTGATTCTTTGTATAATGAAATTAAAGATGGAATAGTATAAATTATGGATCAATTAAATCATCAATTATATATAATAAAGGATAAGTCGGCTGAGACACATGACGGTTTCTCCTTAAAAGTAGTCATATGAACTAATCATATTTTTTAAAATTTTTGAAAGAAATAATTAATATATGTATAAGATAAAATTAGCCCCAATTTGATTAGATATGATGTATTTTTGGATAAAATTTTATTCTAACTCTATTTAATCAATATATCTATATATGCATAAGATAAAATTAGACCCAATCTAATTAGATATTATATAATAAAGGAGAAGTCGGCTGAGATACATGCATGTCGACTTCTCCTTAAAAGTAGTCATATGAACCAATCATATTTTTTTAAATTTTTGAAAGAAATAATTAATATATATATATATATATATATATATATATATATATATATATATATATATATATATATATATAAAAGATAAAATTATCCCCAATTTGATTAGATATGATGTATATTTGGATAAAATTTTATTCTAACTCTATTTAATCAATATATCTATATATGTATAAGATAAAATTAGACCCAATCTCATTAGATATGGATATATTTTTAAAAGATATTAGCCAAATTTAAACACTACTCCGTATTATATAAGATAATTTCCTATCATAAGTTATGGATATATTTATGAGATATATTTTTGGATTTTATACATCTATAATTATGGATAGATTTTTAGATTTTGATCTATATGTAGTTTAGATTGTTAATGTTATTTCACAAACGTTGACTTCTTTTCTCTTCTTTTTGGTACGTGTTGTTCTTTCAGGTTGTTTGCTTCAATTTTTAAGCGGCGCTGTTTTTTTAATTGTTATTTAATATAAAATTTATTTAAATGAAAAGAAAGAAAGAATATATATGTTATTTTAATTGTTATTTAATATAAAATTATTTAAGCGAAAAACTCTATAAAATATTAATTTTTTTCATTAATTTTTTTATACAATCTGATACTTAGTTTGTCTTGAATAGGTAAATATATAGATGTGGTGATTACCAACTTACAAAGAGATATGGAACCAAACAAGGGGTTCCATGTAAGAGGAGGAATCATAAGCAAAAGGATTCCTCATCACAAGCTATACCCCCAAAATACACATCTAAATCGCCATATGCACAAAAGTCGCTACCATCCAACTACTCTACTACCCAATGGTCACCCTACATACCCAAGGCCCCACTCTACTCTACTCTAAGTTTCCTAGTTAAGTTTTCGTTCCAATCTTGCCACTAGTGGTTTGCACTTCCACTTAGCAGAAAAACGGGAACGACAACTCGCTAAAATGTGTGCCGCACAAGCTTTAGGCACAAATTGTTCATTATAAAATATTAATTTGTTTCTATGCATCCAAGTGAAGTAAACTGTAGCAACAAACGCAAGAAGTTTAGCTTGATAGAGCTGCGCTTTCTGAATCCATGTCGGTTCCCTAGCAAACCAGTCTAGCCAATCCTCAAGGTTGTCATACTCGGTTGTTCTGGCTTTAGATCTCCAATGAGTTTCGCTTGCAAGCTCCTATTCCAAGACAGAAGTTCTCGGATTTCCAGCCCTCCCTCCATGAATGGTTTAGTTGTAACACCCCCTTTTATAATCCAAAAGGGAATGTTGTAGCGCCAGTAATTATTCAGACTTTACTGTCCTCATAATTACCTTAGGTTTATAGGGACATGCAACCATGCTCCCATAAACAAGATGATAAATAAATAAATAAATAATTTAAGAGAATGACAGCGGAAGACATGAAGTACGGTTTTTTAATCATTAAACATGGCGCAAAGCTTTTACATATATTTTCCGGAATCTTGCAAGATAAAGTGAAATTTCATACATAAAGTATAGAAATTTGAAAGACTTTATTATATAACAAAACGTTTAAAATCTTTACTTGTACAATGTCAACTCTTCAAGGCCTCCTTACCTAACCTGCAAAATTTGACTGATGTACATCGTATGAAGACGAGGCACACCAGCCAACCATTTCACAACACGGGTGGTTAGTTCGGTGAAGAACTAGCAAATGACGGAGAGGTATAATTTATGTGGATCTCTGGACACTTAAAAGAAATATGAATAGAATAGTCCAATAACATTAGATATCTGAGAAACGGAATTTCTGAAGAATCATATTTCCAAAAGAAATGGAAAATGATATCGTAAAAGAATAATGATCACCGTCACCCACACATACACACACGTACATACACGTCACCCATACACACACACACATATATCACTTGTATAAAATATTTCACAAGGATAAAATATTTACTTAACACATACCATTCTTCGAATGATAACAAACAATGATTACTTAACTCCCACTACGAGACATTAATGCTTATTTATTTATCACTCACTTATATCGTTATTGAACCACGTTGTACTTGACGCAACAAAGTAGCAACGTCATACCGACACATGCCTATTTTACCACCCCTCTGGGTAAAATGTATCATTTTGATAATATTCAAAATGAACTTTTCATGAAAAGCTTATAGAGCAAGACGTAACAAGTCTTGACCTGTTATGATCACGCACATTCACACACGCGCACACACGTTTAACACTCCTTTCGTCATTAGATTAGTAACACACACGTGTCACATTATAAGGATTCATTAAATGAACCCGTATAATTTCTCACTATGTAACTTTATCTCGTTAGCCGCCAAGCTAGACACTAGTATATTCAACTTACATAATACATAATACATAATAAATAAGGATCTGGTTTATAGATCAACCAAAGTCCACACCTGTAAAGTATATACCCGGCTTGAATAGAGAATGAATGAATATAAACTTCACGAATATGATATATTAAAACTCACTAGCTTGAACATGAAAGGAATAAACAGAAATTTCAAGAATAGACTTTGCAATTTATTTTCAACGAACGTATATACTTGATAATCAACAACTGACACATATTAAAAGAAAGGCATTGAGTCTTTTAAGAAGAGCAAATGGGACAAAGTCACTTGCCTTGGTTATAGATCCGAAGTCTGCAGATAATAAAGATTATAACCAACCAGGAGATTTAATTCTTTCCGAATACGTAGAATCTCGACTGATGTCACCGACTATATACCCAGGCGCATCAGTGGAATAATATCGGATCGTTCCAAAATACAACGACTGAATCGTAAACAACGCCACCCGAAATCGATGTGGTATTTTACTTGAAAATCCGAAATGCCGAATGGCTTTGGCTTGCTTGTACGGAGTATATATGAATGATATATAGTGGATGGCAAATGTGAAGCACCAAACTCTGCTATTTATACTAATGGCTAACCAATCATATTAGTGCTTGGAATCCAAGCATCTTCATACAAATCCAATTCCATATCTATCAAAAATGCAACGTGGCACTTAATTCCATTTTGGCAAACTTTATGGGATAATTACGAGAAACAACCCAAAGTCTTTAAATTTACATATTTTGTCCTCTTTAAATATATTCCAACAATCTTTCACTCCACCACTTTGGAATATTTTACCAACTTATTCTTAAGCATGTCTTAAATATCCAATAAATTTTATAGTCTCTTTACTTAACCCTTGACATGCTAAACGGATCTTCCATAGATCTCACTAAATTCCAAACTTGATAAGACTTCGTAAAATTTTACCTTAAAAACTTCATCTCTGACGTCATAATTCCTTACAAAGTGATGTCATGAAAGGAAAATACAGTCGGGGTATGACATTCCTCCCACCCTTAAAATAAGTTTTGCCCCGAAACTTAGACCAAGAACAACTGAGAAAATTTACTTTTCATTTCCATTTCAGTTTCTCATCTCATCTTATCAGTTCAATGCTTATACCAAAGAATCTTTACCAAAAGAACAACCTTAGTGCGAAAATGATTCTCCCGTCGCTCCAGAATACGAACGAGTTCTTCCTCAAAAGTCCCGGCAAGACGAAACTCAATATCCTAATAGCTTAAAATATGAGAGGGGTCATGCATAAAACACCCCCCCTTTTCTTTCGAATTTTAAAATAGATTCGGAGTCATTATTTTCAAAGGAAGAAACTGTATACCGGCTTTTTAATATTTCAAACGGGCTTAGTCTCTACTCCAGCTGTTGTCGAACATGAAATTTGGTTGACTTGTGTAACATAAGAACACCAGCCAACCATAGTCAAATACTATGATTGGTCATAATACAGCTAATAGTAACTTATATTCGTAGCACATATATACACATGTTCTACCAATTTCCGTACACTATATTAGTAGGACTAGATTGAATATTACTAGTTTTAAGGACTGATTGTCTCTCTACCAATCAACCCACAGGACAGGTCCAAGGAAATCTCACTAGAAAACCTTGACATCCCACGTTTGCATTCCGGAATAAATTGAGGGTAACATACCTCCGTGGACATGGGTGATACTGCCACTTCCAAGTATCACCTAAAGACTAACACTCATGTCCATATATACATTTTTCACATCTTGAATTACTGATTAGTCTACAAAGAGCTACTATATTCACAAATATACAAGATAATTAGATTCGATAGTAGCAGAAGCTCACTAATGTCACGACTTGCTATGATATTCTATTTCTTGCCAGTCAAGACATATAATATTGTCACCTTCAGGTATCTGGCAGTGTCCAACATGTAGTACATATGTAACAATAATAATCTAATTAGCTTATATCCGATAACTATATATATGCTTCTATATAGTCTCCTCTTAAAGCGAACCCTTAATTAATCTAATAATAGATATCCATGTGTCATCCATTTTTCAACCAAATAAGGAAGGTAATGATAGCATTGCTTACTCAACCAAATGGAGATCAATCCAATTCACTTCTATGTGAAACCAATCCAATATATATAAATTAATTACAATTCTACCTTATTTACTACATATTTATAAAATATGGTCCATCTTTCTAAGTTTTACAAAACTCTTCCTTAAAACCCGTTCCCCGGTGTACTGTAATACCATATCAAAACAATAAGTTTAGAATCATGCGTAAGATTTTACGAAGAGTACTTGACATACTAAAACACACAATGTTCTTTTATTTTATTTTATTAATTGTTTATTTTTAATATTATTAATACGGGGTATTACAATGCACATACTTCAGTAGTAACGAGATATGAAAGACGTCATATACTGGATCAGCTGCAGATAGCAAAGCTAGACGATAAGAAACTTTGTCCACCTTTTGGAGTATCTCAAATGGTCCTACATAGCGAGGATTTACTGTCCGCACTTTCTAAATCGAAACACACCTTTCGTGGGTGATACTTTTAGAAATACTTTTTCACCAGCTTAACTCTAGGTTCTTATGCAAAAGCAAATAAGACACACACTAAGTCAATGATGAAAAATAAAGTAGAGGATTTAGAGTAATCAATTTACTTTAACAGAATACTCGAGAAGATATAAACTTCAATTAAGGTTAGAGCGCCTGAGAGTTGACATTAAACGATTTTCAAAGTCTACACTTTGAAACATAAGTTATCATAGTAAAATCATCATACTTTTAAACACAAATCATCACGGTAAAATCATCAAATAGAATGTGCACTTCGAAAAATATAATAATGATGTTATGTTAAACTATAAACTGTTTAAATATAGTTCTTTTTTAAGATCAACTGAGAAAAGAAAAACCTCGCTCTGATACCACCTTCTGTAACACCCCCTTTTATAATCCAAAAGGGAATGTTGCAGCGTCAGTAATTATTCAGACTTTACTGTCCTCATAATTACCTTGGTTTATAGGGACATGCAACCATGCTCCCATAAACAAGATGATAAATAAATAAATAAATAATTTAAGAGAATGACAGCGGAAGACATGAAGTACGGTTTTTTAATCATTAAACATGGCGCAAAGCTTTTACATATATTTTCCGGAATCTTGCAAGATAAAGTGAAATTTCATACATAAAGTATAGAAATTTGAAAGACTTTATTATATAACAAAACGTTTAAAATCTTTACTTGTACAATGTCAACTCTTCAAGGCCTCCTTACCTAACTTGCAAAATTTGACTATACGATGTACATCAGCCAACCATTTCACAACACGGGTGGTTAGTTCGGTGAAGAACTAGCAAATGACGGAGAGGTATAATTTATGTGGATCTCTGGACACTTAAAAGAAATATGAATAGAATAGTCCAATAACATTAGATATCTGAGAAACGGAATTTCTGAAGAATCATATTTCCAAAAGAAATGGAAAATGATATCGTAAAAGAATAATGATCACCGTCACCCACACATACACACACGTACATACACGTCACCCATACACACACACACACACATATATCACTTGTATAAAATATTTCACAAGGATAAAATATTTACTTAACACATACCATTCTTCGAATGATATCAAACAATGATTACTTAACTCCCACTACGAGACATTAATGCTTATTTATTTATCACTCACTTATATCGTTATTGAACCACGTTGTACTTGACACAACAAAGTAGCAACGTCATACCGACACATGCCTATTTTACCACCCCTCTGGGTAAAATGTATCATTTTGATAATATTCAAAATGAACTTTTCATGAAAAGCTTATAGAGCAAGACGTAACAAGTCTTGACCTGTTATGATCACGCACATTCACACACGCGCACACACGTTTAACACTCCTTTCGTCATTAGATTAGTAACACACACGTGTCACATTATAAGGATTCATTAAATGAACCCGTATAATTTCTCACTATGTAACTTTATCTCGTTAGCCGCCAAGCTAGACACTAATATATTCAACTTACATAATACATAATACATAACAAATAAGGATCTGGTTTATAGATCAACCAAAGTCCACACCTGTAAAGTATATACCCAGCTTGAATAGAGAATGAATGAATATAAACTTCACGAATATGATATATTAAAACTCACTAGCTTGAACATGAAAGGAATAAACAGAAATTTCAAGAATAGACTTTGCAATTTATTTTCAACGAACGTATATACTTGATAATCAACAACTGACACATATTAAAAGAAAGGCATTGAGTCTTTTAAGAAGAGCAAATGGGACAAAGTCACTTGCCTTGGTTATAGACCCGAAGTCTGCAGATAATAAAGATTATAACCAACCAGGAGATTTAATTCTTTCCGAATACGTAGAATCTCGACTGATGTCACCGACTATATACCCAGGCGCATCAGTAGAATAATACCGGATCGTCCCAAAATACAACGACTGAATCATAAACAACGCCACCCGAAATCGATGTGGTATTTTACTTGAAAATTCGAAATGCCGAATGGCTTTGGCTTGCTTGTACGGAGTATATATGAATGATATATAGTGGATGGCAAATGTGAAGCACCAAACTCTCCTATTTATACTAATGGCTAACCAATCATATTAGTGCTTGGAATCCAAGCATCTGCATA
The DNA here is from genome assembly GCA_963922045.1 of Persicaria maculosa. Lineage (NCBI taxonomy): Eukaryota > Viridiplantae > Streptophyta > Magnoliopsida > Caryophyllales > Polygonaceae > Persicaria > Persicaria maculosa. Next base: position 45,981,192 of record OY998263.1, on the reverse strand, counting down.
CAAATCCAATTCCATATATATCAAAAATGCAACGTGGCACTTAATTCCATTTTGGCCAACTTTATGGGATAATTACGAGAAACAACCCAAAGTCTTTAAATTTACATATTTTGTCCTCTTTAAATATATTCCAACAATCTTTCACTCCACCACTTTGGAATATTTTAACAACTTATTCTTAAGCATGTCTTAAATATCCAATAAATTTTATAGTCTCTTTACTTAACCCTTGACATGCTAAACGGATCTTCCATAGATCTCACTAAATTCCAAACTTGATAAGACTTCGTAAAATTTTACCTTAAAAACTTCATCTCTGACGTCATAATTCCTTACAAAGTGATGTCATGAAAGGAAAATACAGTTGGGGTATTACATTAGTAACATCGGACCATTTCACCAAGCATTTCCTTCCATCTGCATTACCATTCCATAGGAAGCGTTTACACATACCTTCAATTTTATCCATTACACCCTTCGGAAGCACGACCACCCGGCTCCAGAAAGATGTAACACCTCCACATACGGCCTTGAGTAGCAGTAGCCTCCCCGCAAAAGAGATCCTCCTTGTCGTCGCCCAAGATTGTACCTTCAATTTATAGAGTTTTTCGCTCATTAAAAAACATTTAAAAAAAAAACAAAGGGACATGTATTATGAAACGGAGGGAGTATTAGATACTCCCTCCGTCCAACAATACATGGGTTTTTAGAGGTGAGTTTTTGTCCAACAATAGATGAGTTTTTAGGTTTTCTAGGTAGGAAATTGTAATGATTTGTATTGATTTGTGTGTTGTTGATTTTTTAAAAGAATTTGATTGGTTAAAATGTGTAGTGGGTATTAAAAAATAATAAAATTTATAAAAAAGATAGTGCAATGATGAAGTTTTTTTAAAAGTGAAGTGTTTTATTAAAACTTTTGCAAAATGCTAAAAGCCCATGTAAATTTAGGACGGAGGTAGTATTAGATAGACATTGATTGATTGGGGGATTTTGCAAAATAGCCACGAAAATGGGCTTATTTTGCGAAATAGCCGCGTTTTGGGACAATTTTGTGAATTGTCCGCAATATAAACCCTTCTACGCGCTCCTACGCGCTCTCTCTCCCGTCCTCTCCGCGAGCTCCTCCTTCCCCGTCCATCTTCCCGCATCTCCGGCGAGCGATTCCTGAATCCGGCTCCTCCTTCCATCTTCCTCCATCTGCGTCCATCCCGGAGCAAAGGAGGCCGAGCGAGGGAGCGAGGGAGGCCGAGAGCGAGGAGTGAGCGTCTGGTCTTCGTCCAGCGGCAGCGAGCGAGGGAGTCCCAATCTGAAGTCGAATTCCATCGGTGCTCCTGCTCCGGTCCAGATCTGAAGTGGCGCGGGCGAGCGAGGTCGAGCAAGGCAGAGCGGGCGAGCGAGGCGGCAGAGCTACTGAATCGATTGTTCTTATCAATCGATATTCGATCGATTGATAAGAAAAATCAATTGTTAATGAGAGTTTTATGGTTTTTATGTTGTTTTAGCTACTGTTTTAGCTACTGAATCTTCCTCTTTTGTTTCACAGTGACTTACAACATCATATGATCTGTGCCATAGAGAACAACAAACTGAATTGCTTAGAATTTACTATATGAAATGCAGGTGGGTCTAGACACTATATAAAAGTACTACTAGGAAAGATTATAATAAGAGAAGGATAAAGCATTCAAAATATAATAAGAGAAGGATAAAGCATTCAAAATAAGGCCATCAGTACAATTCTGTCATCGGTACTATATAAAAGTACTACTAGGAAAGATTATATCTTAGCCATTTATGTTCCATATTAAACATTAATCCAATATTTTAGAATAATATTTTAGGTTTTATCATGTAATAAGACAAGTTTGTGTATTCTTTTTTATATGTCAGCACAATTCTGTCATCGGTACTCATCAAATTTTAGATTTTATCATTATAGTTTACTTAAAAAACAATACCATGTTGAGAAACAACATGGTATTGCTTCTCAACATGGTATTTCTCAACATGTTGAGCAAATTTTCACCACTATTTCTCAACATGTTGAGCAAATTTTCACCACTAATTGTAACTAATATCAGTGTCAGCACTAATTGTAACTAATATCAGTGTCAGCACTAATTGTAACTAATATCAGTGTCAGCACTAATTTTCACTACTAGTTGTGCAAAAATAAAGTATTGATGAGCAAAAATAAGAGCATGTTGTGCAACAATTTATTGAGAAATTATGAAATTATATTGAGAGAAAATAAAATCATGGTGAGAACAAATTCACAAGTCTCGATTGTTGTGCAAAAATAACCTATTGTTGAGCAAAAATAAGATGATGTTGTGCAATAATTTATTGAGAAAGTATGAAATTATATTGAGAGAAAATAAAATCATGTTGAGAACAATTTCACAAGTCTCGATTGTTGTGCAAAAAATAACCTATTGTTGAGCAAAAATAACATGATGTTGAGCAAAATTCCATCAATCCCCCATGTTATGTAATTTTACTCTTTTGATGAGCAAAAATAAGACCGTGTTGTGCAATAATCTATTAAAAAGTATAAAATTATATTTACAAAAAATAAGATTATGTGGAGACACAATTTCACAAGTCTCGATTGTTGTGCAAAAATAAAGTATTGATGAGCAAAAATAAGAGCATGTTGTGCAATAATTTATTTAGAAAATATGAAATTATATTGAGAGAAAATAAGATCATGTTGAGAACAAATTCACGAGTCTCGATTGTTGTACAAAAATAACCTATAGTTGAGCAAAAATAAGATGACGTTGAGCAAATTTCCACCAATCTCCCATGTTGTGCAATTATAGTCTATTGATGAGCAAAAATAAGACCATATTGAGAAGAAAAAAAGCTCATGGTGAGCCCAATTTCACAAGTCTCAATGGTCGTGCAACTCTTACAGCAGAGTCGTGCAACTCTTAAAACAGACTCGTGCAACTCTTAAAACGGAGTCGTGCAACTCTTAAAACAGAGTCGTGCAACTCTTACAACAGAGTCGTGCAACTCTTACAACAGAGTCGTGCAACTCTTACAACAGAGTCGTGCAACTCTTAAAACAGAGTCGTGCAAATCTTAAAACAGAGTCGTGCAACTCTTAAAACAGAGTCGTGCAACTCTTAAAACAGAGTCGTGCAACTTTCTTGCCTAATTTTCTCATCTAAACCAATCTCAACTAAAATTGCACATTCAAACTAAAATTCTACTTTTCGTGTCAGCGTTTTTTGTGGTGCAAATATAACTTGATGTTGTGCACATATAACACTATATTGTGCAAATATAACTTAATGTTGTGCACATATACCATTGAGCTAAGAGGCTTTTAAAAGCTAAATAAGTACTAGACGAGAGATAGAAATCGAATACTTGTAACATATCCTAAAACATTAAAAAAAAGTGAAAAAATAAGATATATTAGTGTTGACACCGTTAGTGCTGACACCGCTATCAGGGGTGATACCGTTAGTGCTGACACCGTTATTAGGAGTGATAACAACTTTGTTAGTTTGTGAAATAAGTTTTGCGCTCTATGACAACCATTTGTCCATTTGTTCACTACATTTTTCCTGGCTTTCTTTTAGCCATCTAGCCCGTATTCAAATAGCTCAGTTTTGGGTCATAACACAAATCAGATTAAGCACAACTTGAGTCGCTTTCAATGGACTTTGAACTGCCCTCCATCTTAGATTCCTGCATCTCCTCTCCACGCTGCTCACCCGAAAGGCTCCCACTTTGTTTGGTCAGCCATGGAATATGCAGCTTCTTATTCGGTTCATTTGCAGTACCGAAAAGTGAAACATTAACCTGATCCTGACCAAAAAGAAAAGGTGAAAACATTAACTTGATAGCAAGCAATTTAGCACAATTCAACCTTTATTTTAATTGCTCGGTAAAGACAATGGCTATAACTATAGTAATTTCTTAGACCAAAATGTCAAATTGAATGAAATAGCAAGGCCATGAATCACCTTTGTTTCCCCAAGGAATGAGTTAAAGGCATCATCATTCTTGTTTTATGTGCTAGCTGCAGCGTTAGCTTTAGCCTTGGCCTCCCAAGTCTGCAAACTTCCACAATCAGGAGCTTTCAAATCTTTTAGAATAGTTATCTGATCCATGAGTGGCTTCAGTTGAACCTGTATGGAACAGGACATAAAAAAACAAGAGAATTTAAGAAGCAATAAAAAGATCCAATGGACAATAGATTTTATACAGTTCCCTTACTCGTCATTAAGCCTTATAAGAGTAGCCTCAAGAACAACTAGCAAAGTGACTTGAGTGCTTTTATCTGAATACTCCTTGACAGCTACATATTTTAACCATCAACAACAAGGATGCCTCAATATGGTAACCGACACAACTAGTCAGAATGTCAGATGCTTCATCTTTAGAACCATGAAGGTTAAATTATTCAATCATCACTCTCCAATATCCAACATTCCTAAGCATCCTCAAAACACATTAAATACTAAATGAGGAAACAGGAAAACTATGACATATCTCCTGAGAATTCTCAAAACATGTTTACACACCTCTATATTCTGGAGCTTAACTCTTAACTTGTTCTTCTGAGAACTCTCAGAATTGGCATCACCATCTCCTAAATCCTGATTGGCTATCGTATCACTCTCTACCATGAGCACTCCATGACAACTTTCGTAGTGGAAATCCTCATCCTCCATAGAAACCAGCCATACAGAATCCAGGGCATTGAATCTGAAATGCAACACCACCAAATCTCTAGCTTTGTTGGACATGTTATCATCAGGCATCTGCTAAAGACATGGTCAAACAACAGAGTACCTTTTGCCGCAGTTTGGACATGTTTACTTTTGTATTGTATGCTTTGGTTCTAATTCATCTTTCAGTGTTTTCTTCATTCGATGAATCTTGTACCTCACAACATCATATATCTGCAAAACATAGTATAAACCTTAGCTTAGACATATATAGTAGGGAAAGTACATAATCCATTTATTGAAAGGAGTATGTAAGTCTTCCTGTAATAATGACAATGATCACAGGGCATCCATAAGTGATGTTTTGATTATTCTTTTTGGAAAACTAAACATTGACATGTGCAACATTGCAGCAATGGCCAAAATATATATATGAGCCTATGCGGGAGTCGAACCCACATCTATGTGTGTATACACATCGCTCTCCTCGTTGAGCTAATAAACTTTTAAAAATAAGATTATGCAACCAGACCATCAGCTTATCAAATTCAGCATGTACTTAATCGGAAGAGTTTCTAGGGGCGGGAAGGAGTTAGGCAAAATAGACATGAATTCATTTACGGACAAGAGCGATATAACAGATGATCAAAAAAGACCAAAACAATGAGCTAAAATCATATTTAAAAATAGACATGAATATGCAAAATAGACATGCATTCATTTAAAGTTTTAAGAAGACTTGATCACTTCAAATTCATATCAAAAGAAGCTACAAACAGCCAGCAGTTCACACATATTCTCATACACACACACACACACACACTATATATACAAAAGAATTCGATAACTTCAAACATGTGAGAGCAAGTACAGAATGAAAGTTTGAAATCACATTCAATCATAAATAATCTGGAATGAAAAATAAAATATGACAAATATCACCTTAAAAGAATTCTGAATTGAGAAGAATCTGCAGCTTCTCATACAAAGATCTCGCGTCAGAGTCTTTGTTCGCAAACTTCTCCATCAGTTCTTGGAATTTTAGTTCAGCATCTTTCATGAGGATAGCAATGATGGATTCCCACTCAGTTGTTTTCCCAGTAGCTTTTTCCAAGACTCTTCCTTGCTGTTGTAGTTGAAATTAAGCAGATTCTAGATTCCAGCTATTTTACTTCATACAGTAAGCTGTTAACATATAGGTTATAGCTTGTAGATTGGCGTATTCTCAAGGAAGTTGCAAACTCGAAATCAATCGTAGCGAATTCACAAGTCTAAATGTGTTGGGATCAAAAGAGCCAAGCCATTCGAGAAGCCCTTACTCATGCTAAGGATCAGACATGATTCCATCAAATAGCCTCCTCAGGGGAACAAATAGCATCAAATACCAAGTAGTGCACATTCTCAAAAAGTATTAGAAAGTAACCCCCATACTTATTACCTCCTTTGTATTTAGTGTTCTTGAGGATTCAGTTGTACTTTGAGCTCGATAAACTCTTGTCTGCAGAATTTGAAAATAAAAATGTAGAGTTGTTCAGTTGCCAATGTACAAATCCGGCGAAAGGCTTAGATCAAACTAAGAACAGTATAGCAATTGAGGCAGAATTAGAGATAGCTTTCATTCAACTGCTGGGATAGCTTTCATTCAACTATAGACCAACATTTTTCTTTAATAAGAATAGCTTTCATGCTAAATTTCCACATAACAAAATTGGAAGTGCCATCAAAAGGCTTGATTCTAACAGCGGATTCACATATAGCAACAACAGATGGCCAAAATAGACAGAGGCAGTGTTCAACAAAGTTTAAATCTATTTAGGTTTTGCTAACTAGACAAGCATCATATGAACACATTAAACTTTGCAACAGTAGCACCAAACCACACTCCAAAGATCAAGGTGAGCAAGCTCTTATCTAGTGAAATAGAAAAGGTCAGAGATAAAATATTCTTCACACAAATAAGCTCAACCTGCATCAGAACAATCTCCAGTAACGATGAACAAAGTCAGATCAACAAATTGTAAAATGAAACTCACCGAGACTGAATTGAGAAGCGAGAAGCGAGAACAACGAGGAATCATCGGATCAACAATGGCAGATCTTTTTCCTCCTCCTCTTTGATTACTGCTCTGAGTTGGATCTTCCTCCTCCTTTTCTTCGATTACTCGATGGGAGCTGGATCTTCATGAGACGAGGGACCTGGAGACCGGAGATCCGAGGAACGACGCCGGAGATATGAGAAAGGAGGAGAGAGATAGAAGCGCTGAATCCATGAATCTCGCTGAATCCATGAATCTCGCTCCGAATCCATGATCTCAGGAAAACAGTCGAAGATCAGCAAAATTGGACAGAGGCGATTCGGCGGTGGTGGTGGCGAGCAAGGAGGAGGAGGATCTGAAACCCTGGGTCTGAGGAGGGGAGAACAAACATCCCGATCGGAGAGAGAGAGCGCATAGCAAATAGCGCGTGACGCAGTATATATTGCGGCCATTTCACTAAATTGTCCGAAAACGCGGACATTTTACAAATTCGTCCAAAAGAATTGCCTATTTTGCAAATTTTTTCTGATTGATTGATTAACTTCCTAAAGACGTGTTTTAATTAACTGAGTAGTACGTAGGTATAATCTAAGTTTTCAACCAAACGGCCCAAAAAAAAAAAAAAAGACGATCTTGCATAGCTTCTCTTATGGTTTCCGTCGTACGACTCGGACCGCCCCCTACCCTACGCCGTCCAATCCTTCTCCGTCGCCGCCCGCTCTTCTTCTCCCCCCTCCATCGGAACCCTAACTTCCATCCACCGACAATTTCACGGCCATCTTTCTCCGCCGAACCTGCCGCCTTCTTCAGCTCGCCCTTTCGCCCTAGGTCAGGTTTCCTCTTAATTCTTCGCCAATTTGAGAGCTGATCATGTTTATTTGCTGCTTGATATTTGTGATTCAGTTGTGTTATTGTTTCGGTATTGTTTCGCAATTTTAGGAAAAGGATGAACATTGTTAATAATGCTTGTCTTTTCTATTGAAACTTGTACTTCCAAGGATTTCACATACTGATATTTCTCAATCTAGGGAAGGTGTACTCATGTAGGTACGTTTTGTGCCTTTTAAGTACCAATCTCTACAACAATGAGTAAGTGGTCTAGCCTTCAAGTAGTAAGGTCCTGGTTACAAGCATAAGTTTTTCCGAGCTGCAACCTCCTAAGAGATCTGTATTCTGTACCGTGTTTGACAGTCCGCCTAAAATAGCGTTTGAAGTTGTAGTTAGCATTAAGTGTTTCAGCTGACGTTTTCCATTTTGAAATCTACGTTTGTATCTAGAACTTGCAGAAAATGCTTTCGTTTTTGCCATTCTTACATTTAACAGTTTTTTCATTCCCCTTGCTTTTTTTGTTCTTTAGCCAATTTTTATTGCTCTTTAAAGAAAATTTTTAGATAACGTGAAACTGGAATTAGGTTTTGAAGCAAGAAAATTTCTTGGATCATGTAAAGATGAATTAGGTTTGGAAGCTTGGCTAGTTACTTCTTTCTACGCTGGCTTGCGGGTAGGACGAGTTATATCCTATATTTAATGTACCCTGTTACTTCTGATCGAGGTTTATTTGTTTTGCGAATTCAGGTAAGTGCTGCTGAAGGAAAATGTTTGTATCCAAATGAAAAATACCTAGTATTTTTAGTTGTTTCTTGCAATGGATTCACCGGGGAGAAGCCGAAGCCATAAACAAGGCATGGATGAGGGATTGGATGTGAAGAATGGTAAGGCTTTGGATGATGAAGAATATGAAGGTCATGAGAAGAGGAAACACAAGGGGAGCAAGTCAAGAAAGTCCAGCTATGGAGAAGATGATGGTTGGGATGGTGATGGAAGGAGGAAAAGTTCTGGAGATAGAAATAACAACCGTAAGCGGGTGGGTGGATTGAGCAAAGGTTATAGTGATGATGATGACTATGACATGAGAAAGGAATCATATTCTGACAAGGTAAAGAAGAAAAAAGAAGAGAGCACACTTGAGAAGTTGAGCAACTGGTATGGAGATAGAGAATTAGAGACCAGGCATGATGGTGGAGACAAGTCTGGGGGGAGAACACATAGTCGCCTTGATGAGAGTGAGAAGAATAATGCAAGAAAGACTGCTTCAAAATACACAGATGCTGAGAGCTCTCAGAGCCAAAGCAAAAGTAGAGATGGAAGATTATATGATGATGAGCATGACAGGACTACAGACAAAGATGCCAGATTTTCATATAGGAGGGGAAGCAGTAGAGAAAAGGTTTCTGGTTCTTCTGAACAGGGAGGGAAAAGATTAGATGATTCTGACACGGCCAGAAATGCCGGGGAGAGCAGTTGTAAAGATAAGACCGATCCAAGAAGTGGGAAAGACATGGATCCGAAGCATGAAATTGTTCGAGAAAGAAGTACTTCAAGAGCAGAAACTAGCGAAGGTAAAAATAGAGCTCTGGATTCAAGCATTGAGAAGGCTAAATCTTACAGCAGGGAGGAGAGAAGGGGTGATGCGGAGAAGATCAAGAGCAGAAGCAGGTCTGATGCTGTAGTGGATGACTATAATGGAGGTTCTACAGTTCGAGAAGATATATCAGGCAAGGAAAAATCTGATAAGTATAGAGAGAACAGAGGTACTGGAAATGATGCTGTAGAGTCTCGAGAGAGGTCCTTTAAATTGGAAGAGGATGGCACATGGATGAAGGATAAGAGTGTAAGAGATATAGGGCATTCTAGGAGGTCCAGGACACCTGAGAGAATCGGGAGACATCGCCATGAATCACATATTTCTGAGATGGAGCATGACAGAAGCGGTAGCTTGAAGCGGAAGGATTTAGACAAGGAAGTTTGCAGGGAAGATAAAGTAAAATCCAAAGATGATAGCTGGGGTGATAGGAACAGGGACGGTGATGGATCAAAGGAGAATTGGAAGCGAAAGCAACCTAGTGCAAGTGATAGAGACGGGGATGTGGCTTATAGCCGTGAAAGAGAATGGGAGCTTCCAAGGCGTGGCCGTGATAGGATAGAGAATGAAAGACCTTTAGGCCGACCTGGAAACAGGAAAGATGGAAGAGGTGATGTTGTTAAAGCCTCTTCAAATTTTGGGATATCAACAGAAAATTATGATGTTATAGAAATACAGCGGAAACCTCTTGACTATGGAAGGGATGATAGTGAATCTTCCTTTGCTAGGAAGAATGATATTACTCAATCTGATTTCAAATCAGCACCAAATGAAGCACGGGATGATTGGCAAAAACCTGGAGCTCAAGGATCTGAATCAGCTGGTGATGCATCAAATGAGAAATATGTGGATGTTGGTGCATTGTCACAAGATCAGGGTGTGTGGAAGGATGATGCTGAAGGTCAGGGTGGGAGAATGAGAGGACAGAGAGTTACAACTTCTGGACGTTTTTCTACTGGCCAAACCTATGGAAATCAAGAGCCAGGTTCTCAAGGGCGGGCAGGTCAGCAAGGGGTAAAGGGGGGCAGAATTGGAAGGCAAAACAGAATCAGGCCCCCTGGAAGAGACAACCAGCAGGTTAACATTCCAATTCACATGATGGGACCTCCATTCGGCCCCCTGGCTATACCACCCCCTGGGCCAATGCAACAGCTGAACCCATCAATGTCTCCAGCTCCTGTTCCTCCAATTCCGCCTGGTGTGTTCATTCCACCATTTTCTCCACCTGTTTGGTCTGGTCCTCGAGGGCTTGATATGAGCATATTACCTGTCTCATCTGGAGTTTCTCAACTTGTCCCTGGACTGTCTGGTCAGAGATTTGGGCCTGACATGGGAACTACTCCAAGCCCTCTTATGTTCTTTAATCATCCTGGTTCTGGAAGAGGTGTGACCTCCAGTGCAGGCTCTGCATTTAATTCCATGCTCCCAGTTGGACGTGGCCAGTCACATGATAAAACTTCTGGGGGCTGGGTTCCTCCAAAAAGCAGTGGACCACCTGGTAAAGCCCCATCCAGGGGAGAGCAGAATGATTATTCACAAAATTTTGTGGATACTGGTATGCGTCCTCAGAATTTCATAAGAGAGCTTGAGCTTACCAATGTGGAGGATTATCCAAAGCTTCGTGAGCTTATCCAAAAGAAAGATGAGATTGTAGCTAAAGTTGCTTCACCTCCAATGTACTATAAATGTGATCTGCGTGAGTTTGTACTTTCAGCAGAATTTTTTGGAACCAAGTTTGATGTAATTCTAGTTGATCCACCTTGGGAAGAATATGTTCATCGAGCACCTGGTGTTACAGACCACATGGAGTCCTGGACCTTTGAAGAAATAATCAATCTTAAAATTGAGGTACACTTTGCCAACTGAATGTTTTTTTATGGTCCCTTTTCTTTTGACATTTCACATGTTATATTATTATGCAACTCTTTGAATAATAGCTGTTCCGTCAAAAAGAATGACAATTCACATGCTCATCATCTAGTGCTCTTTTTTACTGTGGTTTTATGTTGAGGTATCTAGAATTATTTAGCACGCATGCCTGAATTCATGTGATTCACTTGTCGTTACATTTAATGCTATATTGGGCCTGTTATTTGCATTGTTTGATGAAAGTTGAATTCTTATTTAGCTCTGTCCAGCTGAAGAACTTATATTGAGAATCTTCAACTTCTTTGAGGAATTACCTGTCAACCTGATTTACTCTTGCAGGCAATAGCAGATACACCTTCTTTCATTTTCCTTTGGGTTGGTGATGGCGTGGGTCTTGAGCAAGGTCGCCAATGTCTTAAAAAGGTAGGTAATTCAAGCTGCTGGAAGCTTCAACACTCTTTCTGTTGTGTGGATTCTGTTTGAACTTTATATGACGTCTGTGCAGTGGGGATTCAGAAGATGCGAGGATATTTGTTGGGTGAAAACAAATAAACATACTGCTTCTCCAGCATTGCGCCATGATTCTCATACTCTGTTTCAGCACACTAAGGTTGGCATGTATTTAAATTTTGCCCCCCCCCCCCCTTACTTGCTGCAAACTAAAATATAATTCTAGAAAAGATTTTAATTTAATGTAATTATTGGGGAAAAAAAAATTCTAGAAAAGATAGATCTGATTGGGATGTTTCAGATCTAAGAACAGTTGATTTACTTTACTGTAATTATTGAATATTTTCCTAAACAAATACTACATCCGTTCCAAAATAGATGAGTTTTTAGATGATATGTTTTGTTTCAAAATATAGATGGGTTTTTATGTTTTATTGGTAGGGGATTGTAATGATTTGTATTGATTTGTGTGTTGTTGACTTTTTAAAAGATTATGAGATTATGATTGCTTAAAATGCGTAGTGAGTATTAAAAAATAATAAAATTTATGAAAAAGTTAGTGGAAAGACGGTGTTTTTTTAAAAGTGAAGTATTTTATTAAAACTTGTGCAAACGGCTAAAAGACCATGTATTTTGGGATGGATAGAGTATGTTGGAAGTTTTATTCAGCAGTTCTGCATTTTTTTAAAGTCGATTTAGCAGTTCTATTCTATCCATATCTCAAGTCTCCTTAATCTATAATTGTGGTGTAGGAACATTGCTTAATGGGAATAAAAGGAACTGTTCGTCGTAGTACTGATGGCCATATAATCCATGCCAATATTGACACAGATGTAATTATAGCTGAGGAACCTCCATATGGTGTGCCCCTTTCCCTCTGCTTCATTATGTTTCCATTTGCATACTAGTTAAATCATTAATAGTTTTTATTGGTTCTTACTGGTCTATTACTTATGCCATTTGATATCCACTCTGCATCTTTCATTCCTTTGAAGATGGCTTTTCATGAATGGTGTTAGGCTCTCGATTAAGCATATTATTGAACATGAGAAAGAGGTGGAATTTTCTTCATTGAAAAGGAAACTTTTCCAAAGTTTGCCACACAAAACCTATCCATTCCCCACTTTATATTTGTGTTTGAATAAGATAATGTCTTGGAAGTCGGTATGACATGAAAGCCCGATTTCTCTAAGATGTAAAGGCAAAGAAAGGGCATTGGGGGCGGTTGCTAGATGAGAGCTGGGAACATCCATGGAGATATGGATGGTAGGTAGTAATGATCATGAGAACATTTTGGGAAGATTCAGTTGAGATTATTTGTATAAGTTTTTTTTTGGGGTGATAGTATTTTTGAGAGGATCGGTGTACACGTGTTTCCTGCTATTTTGATCATGTCAAATTTGTAAATATTTTACTTGCATATGTACTTTTACTCGCTTCTAGACATGAAATCTGTTCCTAATTGGCATTTTAGCTTACCCTCTGTCTTTAGTTAATGTGTTTATTATTCTTATCATGTCTTTCTTTCTATGAGAATTTTCGATAAATGTAGGAGGTCTATCCATAGTCTACAAATTCTCCTAAGATAAGCTATGAGTCAGAGTATCCTCTGACTGGTTAATATATGATATCTAGTGTTTCGTATAAACCGATATTGATATCACTTGAAATATTGATATTAGATTTCCCACTTTTTTTTAGGCTTATTTCATGTAATAATTTGGAGCGATGTATCACTTGATATCAAGATATCACCCGGTATCCATATCTTTGACATCTAATATCTAGATATCAAGATATCAATACTAAATAGGGCCAATTTTATAAGTCATCAACAATGTTTAAAATAGTGAGAGGCGACGAAAGGCGATGAGACTAGCCTGGCGCTATAGTCTGCCTTAGAGGCAAAGGCGATCACCTTTTCATAAATAATGTAAAAACACTTAAACTTTTGTTACTTTCAAGTTTAATAGTATAAAATATGTTCATGATGAAGTAAAACCAAATTGTAAACATAATAAGTCTAAAACTTACGAGATTAAAGAAAAGAAAGACGTCAAGTGGAATGGGGTGGAATGGTGGATGATTAGGAAGTGGGTCAAATGAAATCATCAAGTCATTTGCATCATCTTCTTCCTCAAAGTCGAGACAAGGAACAAAGTCCCCATCACCTTCATCGACCGACTTCTATCCTTCGTCATCTTCCGGTTCTTCTTCTATCCTTCGTCATCTTCCGCTTCTTCTTCTTGTGATCTTAGAAGCTGAGTTTGTGAGCTATTAAATCTTTGCATGACCCGCTACACCTTGCCCTACCTTTCGACCTCTGCATGACCGCAGATTAAATCTTTGTTCGTTTACACCTAAAGCACTAGCAACCTGCCCCTAAGTAAGATCTTCATTCTCATATACTAATTCATTTTCAACATCTTGTTCTAATGTTCCTATCAGCCATTCATTGGATTCGTCAATGTTCATCAAGCTAATTAGGTCAATGTTTGTCACGCATCTCAACAACAAGCAACTCCAGAAATGGAGAAGGATAGAGAATGGAGAGGAGTAGAATGGTTGGTGTGGGTGAAAAAGGGAGGAATCAGACATGTAGGAGGAAGAGGGGTGAATAGATTTGTTAAAAAAGGGAAATGATAAACAATGAAATATGGAAAATAAAATCTTCAAAATTTGTTTAAGTATATTTTTCAAAATTAAAAGATCTTGTAGTTAAAACAAATGGAAGGTTACCGATCTACGTAAATCAATGAAATCAGAATTTTACAAAAAAAATGAAAAGCGATCAAAAGCGCGCTATAGCACACCTTGTGCCTATGGCACGCTTTGAGCGCCTCTGGACTGCCTTTCCATTCCATGAGCGCCTTGGTAAAAGCAGGCACTTGCAGGTCCAGAGGTTGCTATAGCGCGCTATAGCAACGCTATTTTAAACACGTCATCAAGTGTACTTTCATAACAAGATAGAATACCTCCATTCACTTCTAAAGAAATGTATTCGAATAATTGGCCAAAGGTCAATTTTACACTTTTTAAGAACGTTTAAACTAAAAAGAATAGTTAAAATTTTAGCAAATAAATGATGTCAAAAAGATAGGGCAATGAACAAAGAAGAATAATATGGAAAGTTGGAGTATTAATAGAGTATGTTGGAAATCAAACACAATCAATGAGATAAATTAACAAAGTTAGAAATTTTTATCATTAATGGTATCCAAAGGGACAAATATTTTGTATAATGTCCCCAAATGGCCAATTATACGGATACGGAGGGAGGATATGATTATTAAACGGAGCCTGACCTTAAGAATGAGATTGCAGATTACTACTGTTTGAGGAAATAAGTGCCAACTGCCATGTTTCTTCTACAAAGTATTTGGCTCTCTACTATTGAAATAACTAGGGGTGTTATTCGATCCGAACGAGCCGAGCCTGACATGTTCAAGCTTGGCTCGAACGGGAGACGAGCCGAGCTGAGCTCGAGCCTAAATTTTATACGAGCTTTTTTTGGTGTTCAAGCTCTGCTCACGAGCCCAACCACATACTCGAGCTCGGCTTGATAGGCTCGTTCAAGCCGAACGAACGAGCTTAGGCTCGTTCAAGCTCGATGCTCAAGCTCGTTTGTTGGCTCGTTTGAACTGTTCAAGCTCAACAGGCTCGTTTGAGCTGTTCAAGCTTGATAGGCTCGTTTGAGCTATTCAAGCTCAATAGGCTTGTTGTTTGAGCTGTTCATCTAAAAAGAAATCTATACAACTTGTATGCAGTTCGAAATAAAAACGAACAATAGATATTTTCTACTAACAACACATAATAAGAAAAGCATAAAATATAAGTTCTATCTCTGATTTTACAATTACATTACAAGCACAATACTAAAATTAAAAGCTTGAAGGAGTTCAATCTTGCAGCTTGGTTCCTCTTCTTCTAGTTAAGCTCCTCTTTTCTACCTGGTTCTACAAGTGAGACATTGCCCTGCTCATAACAACAACAACAAAATATCATTTACCTATAAGATAATGTCAATGTAATGCAAAGGAGAATAGGTATTAGTCCATACACATCAAAGTATATTAGTCCATACATCAAAGGAAGTGTATCATTCACCTATAAGATTAACATTATTCAAGATGCAGGTACTGACATTTAAACTGTAACTTAGATGAAATCCTTGGAGTTTTGGATCAGGTTGTTGTCGTACTTGCCTATAATTAAAGGAGAATGGCTGCAAAGCAAGATTAATATACATATCAAAGGAAGTGTATTAGTCCATACAACTATAACAAAATGCAAAATGTCACCTACAGAACTAATGATATTATATGCTAGTTTGCTACTGCTGAATTTGATAGACAAATCCACTCGGAATGGCTCCGGTGAAAGCACTACTGCAGCAACTAGCCTTAGAATCATCCAATTAAACTTAATTTAAAAGACTTTCTAAGCATGAACTGAACAATAACAAACACAATATCCTAATATCATATAAAATATAAGCATGAATTGAACAATAACAAACATAATCATGAACAAGTGCATAAGCTGAGGCAAGCAATAAAAATCAATATTGGCGAATCAACAGCTGCAAAAAAAATGGCCATGAAATTTCTCAGATCTGATGGCGATCTGATGGCTGGATGGAAGCAGTGGCGAGGGCAGATCTTCTCAGATCTGCGAGAGAGATGCCAAATCTTCTCAGATCTGGTTCGTGCTCCCTTCTCTCGCTCGCCTTTCTCAGATCTGCGAGAGAGATGCCAGATCTAAAGATCTTCAGTCGAGGGGGTAAGATGAACAGAAATGATAGATTGAGGGAGTAAGATGAAGAACGTACTTGGTCGAGGACTCGAGTTGCTGTTGGAAGACGGCCGAACAGCGAGAGAAGGAAGGACGAGTCAAGGAGGACAAGCATGAGAAGGAAGTCGCCGGCGAGCGAGAGAACAAAGGGGGAGGTCGGATGTGCTGCTGTGAGTAAAGGGAAGTCGCCGGTGCCGGCTGAGTCGCGTGGAGGACGAGCTGCGAGCGAGAGAAGGACAGACGAGCGAGAGAGGGAAGGATGAGCGAGAGCTCCAGAAGCAAAGCGAAGCGGCCGACATAATAGGCGAACAAGCCCTTTACACGCCTAAACCCTTCTACCTCATAACCCTAGGGGTTTTATTGTAATTTAATATCTCGAGCTTCTGAGCTCAGCTCGGGCTCGGCTCGAGCTCGATTCGCGCCTTAAACATTGTTCAAGCTCGGCTTGTTTTACCTTTTCGAACGAGTCGAGCTCGAGCTTTTCCGAGCCGAGCCCGAGCCGAGCTGTTCGGCTCAGATAAAGCCCTAGAAATAACCTTCCAGGAAAATTGTTCTTGCTATTCTCTTGCTTGCTTTTTTTTTCTCTGGAAAAATACCCTTGCCTTTGTTCATCATTTTTTATTATCATATTCAATTTTCCAAGAACAACTGCCTACCTTTTTTCTTAATTTTTGGTTATTATTATTATTTTGTGCTTTTATAATCTGTTTTCTATCTTCTTTCAGGTTCAACAGCTAAGCCTGATGAAATTTACCGAATTATTGAGCATTTTGCCCTTGGGCGTCGAAGGATTGAGCTTTTTGGGGAAGATCACAATATACGTCCTGGGTGGTTGACCATTGGCAAAGGATTGTCCTCATCAAATTTCGATTCTGAGGTACTCTTTCATTCAGCATTTACTTTCAATTATGATCTGGCCAAGTTAATTCGTTTTAGCTGGTGTTTGTTGTTGCATTGAATGAAATTTGGATTGCTAAGCTTAGTGATTATAATAGTAAGAGCTTTGATCTTCTTGTCGATCACTTAATGTTCCTGGATATGCTATGTTAATGGGCTGTTGCCCACTCATGGAGTTTTCATCAAATATCTCTGATTCTCTGAATCCTGTTATCGACTTATCGTATGCATCGACTTTTCTTCTCAAACTTGTATAGAGTATCTGAATGTACTTTCTTGAGCTTTTCCGGATTCCAAGAGCTGTTAATGAACCAAGTCTAGGTGATTGGAACTTGCACAAAAGAGCACAAAATAGAGAACACAGCCAAAAGGATAATTCTCTGAGTCCATGCCTGAAACCGGTAGGGAATACCCTAACTAATCCAGAGGCATAAAGCAAAATACAAAATAGACGATGGATGATGATCCTCATATGCTTGGCCATTCCCCTATATTTATGCTAGTCTCTTTCCACTCAAACCAAGTATTTGCGACATGCTTCAGACATAATCTTCTATTCAGATTACCCATATACATAACATCATCCTTCACCTTACTGCCGGGGAGTAGATCAGATAATCTAGTATGAATTGGCATATTTGTGGCCTGATAAGTTGATGAAAATTTAGGAAATATTTTGCCACTTTGAAGCATTTATTCAAGGGCATTGGATGAACAAAAATGAATATCTTCCTCAACTTGAAGCTTTGTACATGCTATATTAGCTTCATATATTCCATCTCAAATTAAATTATAGGACGGTGTGTTGATGTTTCGTAAGGTGCGATTTTGAATTGTGAACATGCAATTACATTCCAAGGCTTTTGACGACTACTTTTATCACAACTTTTCGTGCCTTAGTAGCCTAGATTTATTATGATTTCCTTGGCTGTAGTTGTCTCAACATAACATGCCACAATAGGTTGGCAGTACTGGAGGTCCTTTTGGATCTTGTCTGCACCTGACAAATGGTATCTTAAGCTTATCACATTGGAACTGGAACATTTTGGTTGAGATTTGGATGCGAATTATTCTCATTGTCACCTTTACTGTTAGGTTTCTCTTTTATTTCAGCTGCAGGTTAAAAGCAAAGCATCATATTATTTATCAATTCATTCTCTTAATTTTAATATTTCTACTTGCTGTCGATAAATTGTGAAAAGAAACCGGTGAATCTATTGGAGTATGGCCGGGTGATGTATAGTTTTTCGGGAGATAGTTTTTGGGTATAGTTTTTTGGATGATATCACACCGGTTCTAGGGGTGTGCATACGGCTTCGGCCTTTGGGTCCAGTCCTTCTCAGACTTGTTTTTGTAATTACGCCTTCTTATATATAAATTTACTGCTTCAGGAAACCGGTGAATCATGAACTGTTAGTTTCTTGTTTTTCTTTGCTAATTGTCTACAAAGTGCCAAAGGACACGGTACCATCTGGGAATAGATTGAGTTTGATAGGTTCTTTCCGCCTTTACATGTCACCTATAACATCCATACCTGAAACTATCTAAATTTTATGCAGGCATATATGAGGAATTTCATGGACAAAGATGGGAAGGCTTGGCAGGGTGGAGGAGGGCGAAACCCACCACCAGAGGCACCTCATCTTGTCCTGACAACGCCTGAAATAGAGTCCCTTCGCCCCAAGTCACCTATGAAAAATCAGCAGCAGCTTCAGCAGCAGTCGGCTTCCATCCCACTTACATCTAATTCAGGCAACAGAAAGCCTGCTGGAAATTCACCTCAGACCCCTAATCATTTCGGGTTAAATCAAGAAGGCCCGAGCAACCATCTTCCTCCATGGGCTATGATGGAGGGCATGAGAGGTCGAGATATGACAAGTTCAGGGCCTCATGATAACGTTTTTGACATGTATGGTTACAATATGCCTCCGGTGATGCCTAACGGAGAGTTCATAGATTTTGATTCTCAGAGAACAATGAATATGATGTAACGACTACACTGATAATAGTGAATTGTAGCATGAAAATTTGCTGCAATCTTGCTATGATTCTCTTCCCTGCCCGCTCATTGTTAGCCGAAAGATTGCAATTTTATCATTTGTAATTTAATTTCTGATTTTGGTTATTTTCGTTTTGGCTTTTTTTTTTTTTTGATCAAGTAATAATTCGAGTTCAGACATACGGTGCCAAATCCCCTGTCCTCAACCTTGTCCCCTCTTCCTATCCCCTAACCCCCTTCCCCTCACAAACCCCAATTTAAAAGAAAAACAAAAAAAAAATTAAATTAATAAAAGGATTGAAAGAATTAAAAAAAGGGGGGATTTATGTGAGAGGGGACAGGAGAGGGGGACGGGATCGGGGACAGAGGATTTATACTCCATACATACTTGAAACTCGAGAGGTCGATAAGTTGGCAGACGGGTGAGTGGGGTGAGGGGTGTTTACTATAGTGTTCATATTTTCCATCTTTATTAGCATTTTGTCCACCAACCTAGCCATATTAGCTAAATGTCCACCGTGTTGCTGAAACTGGAGTTATTGACACCACTGTTGCTGAAACTGAAGTTGTTGAAACCGACATTGCTGAAACCGGAGTTGCTAAAACCGGAGTTTGTCCAATTTGCTCAATTTCAACACCAATTTCAACAATTACAACAACAATTTTAGCAATTTAAGAGATTTCAGCAACATTGCTCCAAAACTTTAGCCTATGCAGGATTATTATAAACGCCACATACTCATTTGCTGACACGGTTTAACATTTTGCAAATCACTAGAATTATTATAAAATTTAGCCTATGCGGGATTCGAATCCACGTATTTATGCATAAGCGCATCGCTCTACCATTAAACTAAGAGGCTTTTACACATACAAAAGGAAAGCTTAAACAAATCAACCTAAAACATAAAAATCAACCTAAATCATAAAAATTCGTCAACCTAAAGCATAAAAATCAATTCTCAATCGAAAGCCTAAACGAATCGAAATGAAATCCTAAAATTCCAATTAGCACACAATCCGTCAAGAATTTGACAATGCAATGAACATGAAAGTAGCTCCAAATCCACCCAACAACACAACAAAATCATCAATTTTGTCAAATTTGGCTTTCGTCAAAAAGCCCCAATTCTCAATCGTAAACTCAAACTCTAGGTTTTCAATCTTTACCCAAATCAACACATCAATCAAAAAAAATTGAAAGAAATAGGTAAAGGGGGAGAAATTATACTAGGAACTTGAAGAATGGAAGAAAACGAACGGGATTTGGGTCGGTAAAGAACCAAAACCTGCGAAAAATCAATTTGGGACAAGTGGGCTCGAGGGTTGCTCGAACGTGGCTCAATCAGGGTGCTGCTGGGCTCAACAAGTGCGGCTCGGGGTGGGAGATGGTGCGTTGTAGGTGGTGGTGGCCGGAGATGGTCAACGTCGGCGTGGGTAAGGGAGGGAGAAAAGTGGCGATGTGCGCACGTGGGTGACTCGAACGTGGCTCAATCAGGGTGCTACCGGGCTTGACAGGTGCGGCTCGGGGTGGGAGATGGTGCGTTGCAGGTGGTGGTGGCCGGAGATGGTTGACGGCGGCGTGGGCAAGGGAGGGAGAAGAGTGGTGCTGTGCGATCTGAGGAAAACGAGAAGAGCGAAGAGTTTCACATAAGAGGAATGGGGAGGGGTTTTAGGGTTTGCTGAGATGGACTTTTTAATAATAAAATAAATTCATGGACAGTTTTTTGATTTGGTCCAAAAAAAGGCATGTGACGCAAATTTATTCGACGGGTGAATCGTCGAACATACAATAATGCCGAAAGTACATGAAAAGGAAAAAAAATGCGCAATCACCACATAACATACACTCTGAAATGAATGAACCGAGGTAGAACTAAAAACGTAATGTTGAGTTCGCCGAAGAACGAAGCCCAGTAACACTAGAGGGAAGCATCGTAGGCAGTGGCGGAGCAAAAAAAAAAATTAGAAGGGGGGCACAATTGTACATGCGATATAGTTTTGGATTAAATTGGCATAAAGAATTATATATAATGCGATAATAAATGATGTTATTTTAAGATAAACTATCATGGTTTATGATAAAACGCTATCATTTTTTTCGTGCCTAAGAAAATATAAATATATAAATAAAATATCTGGAATTTTTTTTTAACTAAATCAGTATAGGAAACGTAATATAATAAACATTAAGTGAAGATTATGGTTGTTATATTAGCTGAATGGCTAGAGCTTATCTCGAGTTTTGCTCAATAAAAGCTCGGCTCGGCTCGATTTAAACTCAAATAGCACAAATTTTTTGAAATTTATAAATTTTCTTTTAAGTTACTATCATGAGCAAGTAAGGTTGCATAATACTTGGAAAAAAAAACTCAGTTCAAGCTCGTTCATTTACTAAACACGTCGAGTATGAGCTCAACTTTAAATATAGGTTTGACTCGGGCTCGACTCGTTTCTAAATGACCTAAATATAATCAAACAATACTAGACTTGTTTTGCTCGAGTAACAACCCTAGTCAATATATAACTTGGTGCACTCATAACATACAATAATGCATAACTAGATATAAAAATTTTAAACTTGCGTAACTTCTGATCTAATTGTCGAAATGATTAGTATAACCTCTCATTTCGAATCTCTCGAGATGAATTATAGTATGTGAATGTTAATTTAAGTGAAATATAAAAAGCATTATAGTGTATTGAAACAAAATTAAAGTGATTAATATACTTTTAATTTTTAAACATTCATAACTTTTTACTCAGATGTCTGATTAGGGCATATTATATATCAAAACGAAGCTATCGACGAGGTGAATACACCTAGGTAGTTTTTCGTATGAGGGGGGAGGGGGGCACATGACCCCTCCAGGACCCCCCAGCTTCGCCTCTGACCGTAGGTTAGTGGTACAACAGGACTCTAACTCCTGTGGGCAATGAAGATGAAACTCCAAGTACCAATCTCCCGGATACGGAGTCGCCCTATGCACACTATCACGACCTCAACCTGTCCTAACTCCGGACGAAGCACACCCAACCAAGTTGTAGACCACCCGGAAACACCAAAGACAAAGCCACACGTTACCCGAAGAAAACACTCGAAAACTGGCCAATAAAGACAGATTTCAACACTCATAAAAGAGGGATATCAAATCTTGCAAACAAGGGTTATATATATAGGGTGTGGTTCGAGTGTAGTCACCTCTTAGGATGTTTCTTGTACACAATTATGAGTTGTTGATGAAGAGGAGATGGAAGTCTGGGATTAAAATGAATTTTTTTTTCCAATTTAAATTGTGGGACCCACATGGGTTATAAAAAATATGAGTGATTTGTTGGAGGGACCACCTGATTTCGTTTGTTTTTAAAATTTGTCAATTTAACCCAATAATGTTTCACATGTTACCGAATAATGTTATGCTAACTTTTTTCCATCCAGTTCATATGAAAATTTACCAATCCCACTAAATAATTTGTTACATGCTACCGAATAATGTTTTTCCCCCCATCAAGTTCAGATGAAAGAATACTTACGATTTATACGATTAATGCTTCATATTTCACCGAATAATGCTTCATATTTCATCGAATAATCTTATAGTTCATGTTTTGCGATCACAAAAAATGTCTTCTATAAAAGAATAATCATTAGAAATTCATCGAATAATGCTTGTATCCCACCGAATAATGTTTTATGTGTAACGAATAATCTTTAGAAATGCATCGAATAATACTTGTATTCCACCGAATAATCATTAAAGACTCTTTTCTCCACATGAATTCCAAATAAGATTTATATATGCCATCGAAGTTTGATAATGAAATTCGATAAACTAGCAACAATACCAATACATAACAACCACCTTCAATCATTCTGATAAATACATTATACATTAAAAGGAACAATTCAAAAGTTTACAAATTCACAAATCTCAGCACAAGACCAAATCCCTAAAGATCTAAGTTTTCAAACAATCAAATAAGCTAGCATAATGAAAATAGTCAGATCTACACAACTACATACCAAATTAATAAAACTAACCAGGAAATCAGAAAACTAGACACCAAGAATACATTAAAAAATCAAGTTGAACTCGAAAATTAGAAATCAGAAGCTTTAATATAACAAAGAATCAACCAAAAGACAACACGAAATACCAGATCCAGAAAAATCAACCACGACCAGAACAAGATTTGCGGATTAGACTACGAGGAGGGGGATATCGGAGATCTAGGTTTGGAGAAAGATGGTAGTGATGTCCGAGCAGAAGTCGTCGACGCTAAGGAGAATAGGGTGCGGGAGAGATCCGGGCTTCCATCGGGACTACCAGGAGCTTCCTTCTCGCCTGAATCGCCTCCTCGGCTCCGCCTCGCATGGGCTCGTGCCTCCACCTCACCTGGGTTCTCTTTGACTCCACAGGTCCACATCGATGAAGAAGAAGACCACCGTTCCGTCGTCCACTTCAAATTGTCGTCGCCGCTTTTGAACTCGCTTCCTCTTGCAACCGTCGTCGCTCCCGTCATTGTCGGAATGCCAATATCAGCCACCGGACATCACCAACCACAGAGTTCGCCATCTTCTTAGCCCTTACCGCCCTATCACCTCCGCTTCGTCTTCCTCGTTCCACACGTAGAAGAAGATGAGGGATTTAAGTTTTTAATTGTAAAACCCCCGTCCCACATCGGATATGATAAAGATGTTGGGAGGGATTTATAAGTGATTCAAGTCCTACCCATGTCACAAGAGCTCTTCCTTTTCAGGCTCTAAGTGAGGACAACGGAGCTGAGAGGGCTAGATGACATAGGTTGGTGCCTCTTAAGACCTCGGGTCTTACAGATGGTATCAGATCCGATTCCGAGCTCGGAGATGCGCCGATAGTATGCTCGGGTACGCTCCTCCCGCAGGGCAGTCCCTTGGGTCTGACGGGGTCGTTAATGCTTTAAGTGGGGGAGATTGTAACACCCCCGTCTCACATCGGATATCATAAGGATGTTAGGAGTCATTTACAAGTGATCATTCAACCCCTACACATGTCACAAGAGCTCTTCCTTATCCGGCTCGAAGTGAGGACAACTGACCTGAGAGGGCTAGGTGGCATGGGCTGGCGCCTCTTAAGACCCCGGGTCTTACATTAATTCCCAGCTATCACGGCCAGTGGAAGCCGACCAGGTTTGAAGGAAGACCAAGACCAAGGTTTGGAGTGGAGGAGAAAGGGAAGGAAGGAGCGGTCGTCGAAAGGGTTGGAAGTGGGAGCCGGGTCGGGGAGGCAGCGAAGACGGCACCACCACCACGCGGCCAGTTGCACCATGCTTGGGATCTAGGAGGATTTTGCACCAAAATGTCCAAGGCATGAGCCAATCCAGAGACAGTTACCCAAAATCAATTAGGCGCTTGGCAGAGACATGGGTATTATTGAGACAGGATCTCCTACAACCTTTAGTGTATCCTTAGGTACAACACAAAATTAATTAGGCTAAATATTTATGATAAAAAAATTCAAAAAATTATTTTTATGTTATAAATAATCAATCATATATATATTTATAAAAATTTCTCATGAAAAAATATATTTTGAAAAATATTAAAATTAATATAATCAACTAATTATCTTTTCAATTTTAATATTTTTCAAAATATATTTTTTTCACAAGACAATTAAAAAAAATTACAAATAGAGCAATACCTATAGGTTGAAACTCCTATAAATGAACCTAGATATAGATAAAACCTATCTTATCTAGAACATATTATAGATAAAACCAT
This sequence comes from Persicaria maculosa, assembly GCA_963922045.1. Lineage (NCBI taxonomy): Eukaryota > Viridiplantae > Streptophyta > Magnoliopsida > Caryophyllales > Polygonaceae > Persicaria > Persicaria maculosa. The sequence goes on along the minus strand of OY998263.1, from coordinate 45,956,270 downwards.
CTATATATAAAACCATATATAGATAAAACTTGTCATAGATAAATTGACTTGGGCCTCAATCCAATTTATCTATCTACTTAGGATGATTAATTGTCTCCTACAACAATCTCCACCTAGACAAATAATCTATCTATAACAACGAACAGAAACAACTCTAGGACCTTGTTTGCTCCAGGTCCTCCCGTGCTCCACTCCGTGGGGCTTCTCACTCGAATATCATCAAGTGATGTTGATCAAGTCCAAGTAGAGCTCCTTGAACTTCTTCCTAGTGGCATGCTTCACCAGTCCAATACCCTCCATCATCTTCCACCTTGACAACCATTCCAGCAAATACAACTTATTGGACAAAGATTTTGATATATACCTCTTATCTAATAGAACCCAAATCTTCTTCAAAGACTTCATGTCAATCACGTGGTATATCACATAATCTGCATAACAAAGTCGTATACCTGACAATGCCTTATCTTGTATCTTCTCCTATTCATGATGTTTCAACGAAACAAGTTTCATCTCTTTCGTCCCCTTTAACATCCCCATCCATGTCATACTCTTCACTCGCCATTGCCAAAGACTGAAATCTACAGTGTCATCGAATTGGAGGACCTCGAATTTTGCACTGAATTGTTGTGATACCGATTGTTGTGAATTTCCGCGAGTGGATATCGTTAAAGAGAAAGAGATTGAACAATAGGACACAAAGAATTTCTGTGTTCTGGCAAGAACTTCGCAAAACACCCTGTAGAGAATAAATCTCTCTACAGCTAGGGTATCTTATTATTGTGTTTCTTTGAGGAATACACAGTCTCATTATAACTCAATCCTACACCCTCTATTTATAATAGAGCAATCCCTATAGATAGAACTTCCTATAGATGAACCTAGATATAGATAAAATCTATCTTATCTAGAACCTATTATGGATAAAACCATCTATAATAAACCTTATATATATAAAATCATACATAGATAAAACTTGTCATAGATAAATTGACTTGGGCGTCAATCCAATTTATCTATCTACTTAAAGATGATTAATTGTCTCATACAACACATTGTTACAAACGCAACATTGGGATAGGATCCTCTGAAAGTATCTAATGAGTCTCTCATTATTGGGGATGGCGTCACCACATATTTTTTAGATAAAGTTTTAAAATTTTGGAGTAATATTTAGTTTTTGAATCTAGCCGGTATCAAACTGGGGAAGATGAGAAGATAATAGACATGAGACACCTATTGGCCGACTGGACAAAAAAAAGAGTTGTAACTTGTTGATGTCCGTAGTAGTCTATGCCTGATATTAAATTTGAGGACCTCAACCTTAAATATCTTATTGATGATGTTGTCACGAAAAAAGTTTTCTAAGAGCACCCACATTGGGGTGTTTAAAGAAGAAAAATAAGAAACTTAAGAATAAAATAATAAGGGAGGGAGATGTTTTATTAAGGAATAATGTGATGGGTTTGCTACCAAGGAACCCTTAAAAACCAAAGAAAGAAAAAAGGTGAAAGACATATGTGAGAGGGTAGGAAAGAGAAAGTAAGGGGTTTTGGATAAGTAGTGGGATATTTTTAATTTTATATTATTTAGTTTATAATAAAATGGGTTGTAAGGATGTGGGTAAAAAATTAAGTTGGGTTTCTTAAGGAGAGAGAAAGATAAAAATGAGAGTTAAGGAACCGAATTGGGTTCCATTGATGCGGATGCTCTAAACGAGGTCGTGGTTCCAATCTTTGTTATGATTGAGGAGGTCTGAGACTCATCTTTTGATTATTGTTTCTTTGGAAGTTTTGAAGGTGTGATCTCCAACCCAAGAGTCATGATTATACCATTTTGATTAGACAGACCAATCTTTGTGGATTTTTTTTATAGAATATTTAGTATTTCCAAATTGCGAAGAGACGTTATTCTTACTTTTGGTCATGATAAAGTGTCTTCCATTAACTTTTTAGTTACATATAAACCAGAATATATGCTCTTCTTTTTAATATATTTTTTAAAAAAATTCTTTATGATATATATACCTAAAAAATTCTTTAAAACATCGACTTTTGCCCCTTTGTATAACATCTTGTGACCGCCACTATATGTTCAAAAAAAGTTATGCAAAAACATGTGGTCATGTCCTTTTTGATTGACTATTGTCCAAACACCAACATTTATACATCCAATGAATCCTACAACATAGTAAAGAAAAATCAGGCTCTAGTTACTCTAAACAAAGGCGTTTAGCTATACAATGGGCGCTGCCTTGGCCTGTTCTTCGTCGTGTGATCCTATCTAGCCTATTTTGCCTCCCCCGACTGCACCTTTAACATCAATTTGAGTTGAGGAGAAGGCTAGTTGTGTGTGTACAGTTAGCTATTAACTGAGGTGTAGTCCTATCGAAGAGATGTGAATGTACGAGGTCAATCTGATGTTGGTCTTTGTTGTTGGATGATTAGAACAGAGCTGGTTGTCTCAAAATCTGAAGCAGCTAAGAGGTCTCCGACTGTACCTAGCTCGGGACACTCTTCCCAATCGTTAATGCCATTTGTCATTGTTGCATTTCTTCGGCCTCCCTTTCCCAGTATGAAGAGCTGGTACATGTCTGCTAACTCCCTCAAGACGGTCACAGTTTCTGCCCCATTCTTCACATACTTCTCTATGTATCCCACTTGGCCAGAAGTTACATACCTTGAAGACACATGAAAACAACATAAATTTGGCCAATATACTTTAACCTTGTATAAAAGACGAGCAAGCCAGGACTAACAATAGCAAATCATTTGTAAGAACACAGCTGTAAAAGCCACTTTAGAAACATGACAAGTAATTTTGACACTACAGAATTTTATACTGTTTAAAGAGTTGTAGGAAATAATACATGCTTTAGAATCAGTTCCGTCCTCTATAACCTTCTTACAAAATTTTACGAAAATTGCATACAATTTTCACATAACGGTTCATGCCACAAAAATTATGAAGTTGACGAATGTTGTAAGTTTATACAATTTTCCCAAACAAATAAGAAAAATGTGACCCTATTTGAGGTCTGATTTTAGTCATAGTCATAACAAACTCTAATTTTCTTATAGGCATACACCTTTCTTATTCCTTAAAATCAAGCCAATCCTTAAGAGATGAGAAGGCCTATACCAAGCGATTTAGTGCAGTGAGAGTTGTGTTAGCTAGTTGTGCATCCATGGAGTACGTTCGAGCGAATTTTCAAACCACTTTCTACCAATCAAATGAAAATCTTCTACATATGATAGTACTTTTACATGAAGAGAATGAAAGAGGAACAAGATAATATTACGAGAGAGCGTACGTACCTGTTGTAGAATTCTTCCAAAAACACATTGTCCATCTCATCCTCGGCCCCATGGCTTGGCATCGCCATCAAAATTTCATCATCCACTAAGGACGAGACATTGATCCTTTCATGACTCTGTCTAGCCGAAACGAACATGAACCTTATAACCGTCACATTCACATGAACTTGCATTCCTATCCTCTTACTGAAGGCTAAAGCTTCCCGATCGTCTGGCCCACCAAAGAACAACACAGCCACCTCTCGCATCCCTTTGAGGCTCAATGCTGCCTGCAGGCCACCTACCAGCCCTCTATCAACAAGGATAGCAACCGTGCAAGGTGGTCGTCTTAGCATCCTCTGGTTCGTCATCCTTAGACCATCGCTTCCATTCTCCATCTTTCCGTCTATTCGTTGGTGCTTGTGAAAAGGTAGTATTATAATGGATGCACGCACTTCTTCAGCCCCTCTACGCACATCATCACAGGTTCTCGCTAGGGGCGACACAGCTTTTAACTGATGGATGAATATACCTGTCTCAGAAACGAAGGTGTCCACATACTCGCTAATCTCCAAGAGGTCATTTCCACCATAATTTTCATCATCACTCAACTCATCCTCATGCAGCTGGTTATACATCTTGCATGCATTGTTCTTATTCGGGACGAGCTCAATCAGGTGCATCAAGTAGCCTGTGATGGGCAAGTGTCTTGTTGACCAGCACAACACTCCAATTAGTCTAAGCATGGTTGGGACTGCGCGAGGATTATATACGCAAGCTAGGACCCGAAGCTCGCCTTCTGGAGTTCGTTGCTCTAGTGGCATAGGATTGTACCCAAAGGTTTCCGGGTTTCCTCTGACTATAACAGCGACACAAAATCCTGATATTAAGGTTTTCATTAGCACTGTCACTAGCATTATGTTGTAGAATTCGTTACTCCAATCCTGCATCGGAATCATCACATAAGAACCAAATCAAAATATGTGAAAAGAAAAATCTATGTAAGTTAAGAAAAAAATTACTCACTGCAGCATTCTTGGCTTTGGTTAAGATGAGCATATCATAATGACCTTTGAGGTTCAAGAACAAAGCCAGAGCGACAGCCTTCGTCATTGGGATCTTCAGCCTTTGGCAAGCAACAAAGGTACCTAAGAATTTACCAGCGGTACTCAAAACCACAATCACACTGATGCCAATGAAATCCTTTAGGTTGCCCAACAACATAAGGTTTGCTTGGTAGCCATTGTAGCCAAGATAAATAGGCATTATGAAGGTATAAACGGTATACGACAACTTGTTGACTAGTGCCCTGGTTGTTTTCCCTTCTCGAGGAAATGCCAACCCAAGTAGAAAAGAAGCCAACACACTGTTCTCGCCCATGATTTCGGTAAGCCCAGCAGTGAATAAAATGATGAAGAACACAACTACAAATTGTGCATCCTTCACATGCTTGTTGTATTGGTACAACCCATTTAACCAGCTCGTAAAGTACCTTAAGAAGACACTAACTACCACAATCACAAAACATGATCCAAACCAACTTCCGATATTAAAATCGTTCGGGTTGGCAGTTTTGTGCACTACTGCTCCGAAGACTAAACAAGTGGCATCATTTACCAAGGAAGAGCACACAACTAACCTTCCAAAATGAGAGCTCCCTATGTTTAGTTCACCCACAAAGCGAAACACAATTGGTGATGCCGTGTTAGCCATAGACAACATGAGCATGAGAATAAAGGTAGGGAAATGTTCCCATTTGTTGTGCAATGTCACCTTATCCACAAAATACCCGTAAAATGGATAAGATATGGCCCCGGCAAAGATGAAGCAGATCAGCCCACCAGTATAGGCAAGGATGCATATAGTGCGTAGGTTGCGCCATAGGAAGGAGATATCCAACTGAAGGCCAATGAGGAACATTATAAAAACTCGTCCAAAGAATGCCATTGCTTCGTAGTAGTTAGCTGCTGAGCTATGGAGGAAGTATGTGGCAATGACTTTGATGCTTGAAAGAAATGAATGACCCAATAACATACCTGCCTGTTTGTATCAGTTTAGAACCTTATAATGGAGTGCTTGTTACACAAGGAACTGAAGAAATTGCATGGAAAATTGGACAATATTACTAGAATTATGTCATCATATATCACATTATTTAAATCAATCACGAATACGCGAAAAAATTTCATACATTAGTTTCGTTTTCTAGACGATGTTAACTAGAAAACGGTTTGAGGGTTTGATTATTGTTTTTCCTAAGTGTGTGCTAGGTGGCCATCCACTTAGGTGCTAGGCAGCAAGTTAGAACATTGGCTATGATAGTAATAATGAAAAGTCTTGAAGCATTTGGAAAAAGACAATGATACATTTACACTTAGTTTGAAACTAATTTTTTACACTAGCAATTAAATATGAACATATGTCAAAATTGCTTTGAATGTAAGATAGGAGAAGTCAAAGAGTTTTTTTTTTTTTTTTTGGGGGGGGGGGGGGGGGGGAATGTAAACTATGTATGTTTATTTAAGACAGAAGAAGTTTAACAATGGTGGATTCTTCATCTTCTTCTTCTATTTTTTTTTTCCTAATGTCATTTTAATAGAGATGATTGCCCCCTTAAATTTTTATAGAAAAATTATGTATGTTTATTAAAGATTTGGGAAGAAAATCTAAATACAATAATTGTATGGTTATATGGAAGGTGATTAAGCGAATTTCTAATTCCTGACCACGTACAGTATACGAATTTTAAAGAGATGAAGGCAAACCCATGGCTCTCAGGACAATTCTTTGTTTTCTGCGGCACCGACCAATAGAATCATGCTTTTCAATCTAGTTTTCAACTGATGTCGACACCGAGTCACCGATTGACTCAACAGTTAATTGTTAAACTTGGCATCCTTTTCTTGGAATTCACCAAAAAAATTGAACCGTAAAAATGTGAATCCTTTATGGCCTTATGATTTTATGAATTTTGAGGTTGATTGAATTATTTCAATAATTGATTTTTAGAATTCAAAGTTGTGATTGATTTGCATATGAGGATGGTTGTATTTGATTTTAGGGATTGCAATAAAACTACATTAAGTTTATTGTGTGCGTGTTTGATTTTAGAGATGAATGCTTGTTATATTTTTCCTTTCCTAAAAAGGTACGATAGTAAAGTTTTCCCGACTCCCATTGAGATTGAAAGGCTAGTGGAAGAAATGCTTGGCCTTCATCACCTAGCAAGTAAATTTTATTTTGTGAGGTAGTGAACAACAAAGAAAATTCAATTTTGTGGGGGAGGTGGGTGATAATGCATATTTAGATAGGCATTATAGAGTAGTTTTAGGGTCATTTAGATGTATATATTGTACTTTAAAGGGTTAGTTTACTTGTTTGCTCATTTGGTACTTAAGTGCGGAATCTACACAAGTTTAGCGAGTAATTGCAGATTTTAGATTCGAAGAATGGAGGAGGTCATTCATTAGAGTCATATGGATCATATGGAGGCAAGAACGAGCTAGAGAAGCCAAGTTGGAATGCACAAGGAAGAGGCAAAGGGCATACAAGAGAGAAAACGGCACCTGCGGCCAGAGGAACAAGGGAAGCAAGAAAACCGCACCCGCGGCCACAGAGGCAGCACCCGCGGTTATTCCAGCAAATCGCCAATTCTGGGCAGCACCCGCAGCCTAGGAGGCAGCACCCGCGGTTTTTCTGGGCCAGATTCAGCGCCGATTGTCTATGCTTTTAAGTTGGGCCTATCTTTGGGAAACACTTTCTAGGGTTTTTTATGACGGCACTTAGGCCTATTTAAAGGTTTGTTTTAGGTTGTTTTAGGGATCTCATCTAATCTTTTGACAATCGTTTGACAATGGGGTGTTAAACTATTATGGTTTGCCTACGATTTGAGACTCCGTTTGGTTGAATTGTGAGTTTTCTATTCTTGTTCTAATTTCCATCACATGTTTCATCTTCTTTGTGCTTGAATGCTTTATGGTGTTTGATGCTATCTTGATTGATCACCTTGCTAGGATCTCATCATTACTAGGGTTTTGAATTGTTCGTTATGATTCTTAATCTTTCGTAGCAAATATGTTCTAGTTGACTACGTTAGAAAGCTTGAATGTGTAGGAAGTTGACTATGGGTTAAATATTAGTTCTTTAGGGGATTGATGTTGATTATAAGCTTTATACATCTTGAGACTTATTGCTATTCCTAGGATTAAACCTTAATCCGTGTTAAGATTGCCTATGAGTAAGGGATTATTAGAACTCATAGGGCTAATAATCTATTTAAATCAAGATAAGAACATTTGATTGGAAAAGGAAGAGAACTTGAGTAGGAAACATGGATCGAATTCACCAAATAGGGTTGAGAATTATATGTGAAACTATCTCTTAATTATTGATTCTCCTAACTTGTTAATATTTCTCATTCTCAACCACTCAAAACCCCTATTTTCTACAAATTGGTAAATACGCAATACATAGGAATATTTGATTCTCAGTGGGATCGACCTCTTACTTGCTCACTATACTAGTTTATAGGTTTGAGTTTTATTTTGATAGGAAATACAACGATTTTGTCCAGTCAAATTTTGGCGCCGTTGCCGGGGAATCAAGTTTATTTCTTTATTTTGTGTATCTATTGATTTTTGTGTATCTATTGATTTTTGTATATGCTTGAGATTGGAGCTGTATTACATTGTAGAGTTATGGTATGAGTTTATGAGTGGTATAATGATTTGGTTGCTTCCTTAGTTCCCGGATTATGAGCACCACATGACCTAAATTGTTCCATACCTTATGTTTTCTACCTTGGCCCCATTACAACCCATAAAAAGACCTCATGATGATTTTTGCGGGTAATGACATCCATGGTGGAGATTGTGATTCAATTTCAATTCTTATGTAGCTTAGTTGCATTTTGGATAGAGTTTGAGTAATCATTGAAAAACCTAAACACTTGAGTGAGAGAGAAAACACTTTATTCCCGGTGAGGTTGGATGTGTAAGCATGCGGGTTACTTGATCAAATAAATACTTGCTAGGACATTTGTTTGCCTTGTATATGTTTTCACTTTGCTGAGATGTTGCTTTTGATGAGGCTATTGCATGAAGGATTGTGTTTGTGGGATGAATGACTCATAAATGTTTTGTTTTGCTCGAGGACAAGCAAAAGGCTAAGTGTGGGGGAGTTTGATAATGCATATTTAGATAGGCATTATAGAGTAGTTTTAGGATCATTTAGATGTATATATCGTACTTTAAAGGGTTAGTTTACTTGTTTGCTCATTTGGTACTTAAGTGCGGAATCTACACAAGTTTAGCAAGTAATTGCAGATTTTGGATTCGAAGAATGGAGGAGGTCATTCATTAGAGTCATATGGATCATATGGAGGCAAGAACGAGCTAGAGAAGCCAAGTTGGAATGCACAAGGAAGAGGCAAAGGGCATACAAGAGAGAAAACGGCACCCGTGGGCAGAGGAACAAGGGAAGCAAGAAAACCGCACCCGCGGCCACAGAGGCAGCACCCGCGGTTATTCCAGCAAATCGCCAATTCTGGGCAGCACCCGCGGCCTAGGAGGCAGCACCCGCGATTTTTCTGGGCCGGATTCAGCGCCGATTGTCTATGCTTTTAAGTTGGGCCTATCTTTGGGAAGCACTTTCTAGGGTTTTTTATGACGGTACTTAGGCCTATTTACAGGTTTGTTTTAGGTTGTTTTAGGGATCTCATCTAATCTTTTGACAATCGTTTGACAATGGAGTGCTAAACTATTATGGTTTGCCTACGATTTGAGACTCCGTTTGGTTGAATTGTGAGTTTTCTATTCTTGTTCTAATTTCCATCACATGTTTCATCTTCTTTGTGCTTGAATGCTTTATGGTGTTTGATGCTATCTTGATTGATCACCTTGCTAGGATCTCATCATCGCTAGGGTTTTGAATTGTTCGTTATGATTCTTAATCTTTCGTAGCAAACATGTTCTAGTTGACTTCGTTAGAAAGCTTGAATGTGTAGGAAGTTGACTATGGGTTAAATATTAGTTCTTTAGGGGATTGATATTGCTTATAAGCTTTATACATCTTGAGACTTATTGCTATTCCTAGGATTAAACCTTAATCCGTGTTAAGATTGCCTAGGAGTAAGGGATTATTAGAACTCTTAGGGCTAATAATCTATTTAAATCAAGATAAGAACATTTGATTGGAAAAGGAAGAGAACTTGAGTAGGAAACAAGGATCGAATTCACCAAATAGGGTTGAGAATTGTAGGTGAAACTATCTCTTAATTATTGATTCTCCTAACTTGTTAATATTTCTCGTTCTCAACCACTCAAAACCCCTCTTTTCTACAAATTGGTAAATACGCAATACATAGGAATACTTGATTCTATATGGGATCGACCTCTTACTTGCTCACTATACTAGTTTGTAGGTTTGAGTTTTATTTTGATAGAAAACACAATGATTTTGTCCTGTCAGTGGGCAAAGCATGAACACTACCACCAATCAACTCTTATTTGGGAAGAAGCAGGAGGAACTAAAGGGGTTTCAAAAATCAATTACTTTATTAAATTAAAGTATTCTCTTTGTCTATTACACATACCACTTTAATATTGGAAGTGCAATATGTGGATTTTACACTTGGTGTAAGCATAAATTTTCCTTTGCAAAGGTGATATCTTAATTTGTATTCCTACTTTAATACTCCCTTCGTTCGTCAAAACACGTCACTTTACTATTTACGCACGCCTTCTTAGAAGATAAAAACTCTATAAAATATCTAGTTTTTTTAAATAATTTTTTTTAACAATTTTGTAGTTATTATTAATAAGTACAAACTTGTTTAAAAATTTATTAAAAAAATGAATATTTTATATAGTTTTTATCATTCTTAAGAAGCGTACGTGAATAGTAAACGACATGTTTTGCCGAACGAAGAGAGTATTAGATTATCATATTCTGTTTACAATTCTCTAGTCTTATTTTCATTACGCATTCCCTTTATGTTAGAAAATTGTTTGTTTTCTTCATGCTCATTTTCTTAACATATTTGCCTTATGTTCATAATCACCACTCAGTTTCGGATTTACTTCATAATCAATTTTTCTCCTAAGATTTTAATTGCTTTGTCTTATATATTTCCATCGCCTATGTCCCAACTGTTCATAACCATAATTCAGTTTCAGACTTACTTCACTATCACATTTTATTCCTAAGTTTTTAATTCTTAATTGTCCATGGTCTGTTTGAATAACGACATACTACCATCCTCAAGATTTTGTTCTTGATGATTTACTTTTGTAGACTTCACCTATTCTTTGGTTTGTGATTTGCATACCAACATCTTATTTAATTCAATAAGTCGATTGAAATAACTTATTTTTTAATTGTAAGTCTATTAGCTCAAATGGTAGAGAGATATAATGACTATAAATATTCGAGTTCAAATCTCATATAGGCAACTCAAGAATAGTTCAACATGGTCGTTAGAATTATTTAATAATGTACATTATTTTTAAAGAAAATAGCATTATAAAATATGCACAAAAAATAAATATATATGAAATGAATCACAAATAGGCAATGTCTATTAAGTGTTTTTAAGTATATATTAAAAATAAAAGATGTCTTAAAATAGTATAGACATCTTTCAAAAACCAATGTCGTAAATGTGAGACCTTTTACACCACCCACTAACGTTAAATTAGTTTTGATTAACATGTCTAATGATATTAGACATAATTGTAGTAGTTTGTAAACAGTGAATTTATGAAATGCTAATCAAGGTCGTGTTTGTTTTCACAATTTCTTAAAGGGTTTTGCATCCCTTTTTTTTTATTATTATGCTCCACCATATTTACCCCACTACCGTACCCACATATGGTGGATAACATAAATTGCATGATATGCGAGGAAAGTACAATGAATCATAAGCTGAACCAATTTGTCACATAGTTTGCCTTTATCCCCTATTTGCTTCTTATTTGTCTAATCCAAATTACTAACTAATGCCACCATAACATATGATATTAACAAGAATAACAATGTTGTTGTCAATTTTTGCAAGGAAATCACACAACTAGTGCATAAGGAAATGATATAGTACATCGGTTAACATGTATAAACATCTACAATCCCAAGTGAAGATCGAGTTACAACACCAAACAACAATCAAGTTGCAAAATGCATTTGCCTAATTTAATAGAAAATCAAACCAATGTAGCGTACAAATAATGGGAGATTGGGAGATGAAAATGTGAAATACTTACGAGAAGTTGGGAAGTAGGGCTTGGTTGTCCAATAGGAATAAGAATGAGTTGTAAAAGATGAGAGACTGAAAGAATGAGGGAAGCTTGCAGCCCCATTGACAATAGAGGGTTAAACAAGTCATCCCCACACAGAAATATCTTAGCTGCATCCATTTTCTCCTTCTTTTACCAGGAAATCAACATGATGAAGAAAATATTAGAATATCAAAATAAACACAAACAATCGCAAAGCCAAAATTGTTCATCCAATGTAGAAGAGAAGAAGAAGGTAGAGATGGGGAAAAGCACAAGTAGGATTGAAAAAATGGAAAAAAAAAAAAACAATATTCTCCCCTTTCCTCTTCTCCTATGTTTAGAATGGCCCCTTTTGATATTAACTGTTGATTTTTGTATGTTTTAGCACATATTCAGTGTTGTAGAAGGGCAAATTAAGGGGAGAAAGATTTCTGCAACATGAAACCCACTCACCCATTTTCTCGATTATGTTTTTTTCCTTTTATTGCGGTCACCTTTTTTTTTTTCTAACGGAAACCCTTTTTTCACGAATATTATTCTTTTTGGTGTATTTTGGGATGATGAAAGAAAGATTCCTAAAACTTAAAAAAAAAATCATCAAAATCCTAGAACTTGTTTGGACCATGAAATTTGTGGAGCAATTCAATCTCTATGTAGTTGGTTTATTTCCTTATAAAAATATATATTTGTGTTGAAAGAAAAAAAAATAAGATGGAAAGCATGGTTTATTAATTAAGATATATATATATATATATATATAGGGGAGGGTTCAAGTGAGAAGAACCCGGTCCGGTGAGAAGGAAAGAAGCAATGTGATTGGATAATTAAAAATGAATCCACGCGCTTCTATTTCTACAGGTGAATAACACGCGCGTTTCTCTAATTCACTCATCGTCTCCTCCAATTGTTCCTCACTGCTTCACCTTCGGCATCCCTCTCACACGAACACTGCGACCCACAACCTCCTCGTCGGACTCACAACCTCCTCGACCTCTCCTCATCCACCGTCATCTCCTCTTCCTGCCCGTTCCATCTCATCCTTCGGCCGCTTCTTTGCCTCCTTCTTCGATTTAGGCCTCCACTCCCTCCACGCTTCCTCCTCCTCCAAGCGCCTCCCCGAAGTCGCCTCCTTGCTCTCCCCGATGACACCTCCATTGTTGTCTCTTTTCCGTTGGTTTTGTTTGGGCTTTTTGTCGAGCACCCTAAAGGCACTCTTCGAGTGTTTATACATCGGCTTGATTCTAGTTGTAGAGTTTGTAAAAATCAAATCTTGGTAGACTAAAGACCAAATTTTGCAACTTCGCTGCTCTATAATTATTGATTTGTCAAATTAATTGATTCTTCAATTCAATTGTACCATCAATTTGCATTATGTTTGCAGGGGGAGGATCAAGAGTGGCTTACTGTACAAAACTGCAATCTCATTATGTAGGCCAATGCCGATCGAGATAACGAAGCACGAGCTCATCATCAATGGCAAGTGACGAAGAGCTTGAGAGATTTAGGCTAACTTTAGTTCGTCGTGGGTGTCAACCGGCCCGCTGGTGTCCAACTGATTGGACAAAATTCAGTTTCATTTACACAAATGTCTTGATCAAATTTATTGCTTCCATTGAAATGTTTGTTCCTAATACGATTTTTATCGAAATTTCTTTGTCTAGGATTTCAGTTTTGTATAGCTGCTTGGATTCGATTTTCATCCAAAGCTGATTAGTAGTTGCTATCAATGTGTTCTATCGATAGAAATGTTTTGTGATGTCAATGAAATTTGTTTTAATTAAGTTCAATCTGATTGTCTTTGATATTAATTTGGGTGGGGTGATCGAGAAGCCTTTTTTTTTGTAAAAAAAAAATTAATATTAAAAAAAAAGAATGAAAATTTTATATTAAAATAGTAGTGGTTCATGAAATATATTCTAGTGATTCATGAAATAAAAAGTAATGGTTCATCAAATAAATAGTATTGGTTCATTAAATAAATAAATAATTCAAAATAAACATTAAAAAGAAAATAAATGAAGAATGAAAATTTTCAATTTTAAAAAAGAGTGATTCAAGAAATAAATTATAAAGGTTCATTAAAATAAAGAGTTTTAATACCAGGTGGTTCATGATTTTAAACCAACTGGTTCAGGGGTTTTATCTCAAGTGGTTCAGGGTTTTAAACTAAGTGGTTCATCAAGTTATCAATAAGTGATTTATTAAACTATAAAGAAGTGATTCATGAAGCTATAAAGAAGTATTTCGTCAAGTTATCAAGAACTGGTTCATCAAGCTATAAAGAAGTGGTTAATGGGCTTATAAGAAGTGGTTCATCGAGTTATCAAGAAGTGGTTCATCAAGCTATCAAGAAGTGGTTCATGGACCTATAAGAAGTGATTCATCAAGTTATCAAGAAGTGGTTCAACGAGTTATCAAGAAGTGGTTCATCAAGCTATCAAGAAGTGGTTCATGGACCTATAAGAAGTGATTCATCAAGTTATCAAGAAGTGGTTCATCAAGCTATAAAGAAGCTATGAAGAAGTGGTTCATCAAGTTATCAAGAAATGGTTAATCAAGTTATCAAGAAGTGGTTCATCAAGCTATAAAGATGTTATCAAGAAGTGGTTCATCAAGCTATAAAAATAAAGTGGTTCATGGGCCTATAAGAAGTGTTCATCATGTTATCAAGAAGTGGTTCATCAAGCTATAAAGAAGTGGTTCATGAAGCTATAAAGAAGTGGTTCATCAAGTTATCAAGACATGGTTAATCAAGTTATCAAGAAGTGGTTCATGAAGCTATAAAGAAGTGGTTTATCAAATTATTAAAAAGTGGTTCATCAAGCTATAAAGAAGTGTGGTTCATGGGCCTATATGAAGTGGTTCATCAAGTTATCAAGATATGGTTCATCAAATTATCAAGAAGTGGTTCATCAAATTATCAAGAATCGGTTCATGAAGCTATAAAGAAGTGGTTCGTCAAGTTATTAAGAAGTGGTTAATCAAGCTATAAAGAAGTGGTTCGTCAAGTTATTATGATTGAACCAAATCCAGTGAACCACATCCAGTGAACCGCATCCAGTGAACCGCATCTAGTGAACCAAATCATATGAACCACACCTAGTGAACCAATCTTAACCATTATTAATGAATAAACTATAAAGTAATTAATAAATATTTATATGATAATATTTTAATTAACATTAGAAAAAATTCAAATAAAAAAAGTAGTTGATTTTTATGAAAAAGGGAAAAAAGAACCTACAATTAATATTCAATAGAAAAAAAATCAAAATAAAAATAAATAACTGATTTTTATGAAAATGACTAAATGAGTAAAAGATGAATTCATTAATTAATGGCATATGAACGTTGAATACAGCTTGGTAGAATGGCAGGTGCGGGCGCTTCTTCCGCATCGGTAAGTAATCAGCGCGGGTTCGATTCTTCTCTACGTTGAAACGAAACTACTCTGTTTTTTTATTAATATACTATAGGCGCGTGGGTAGTACGCACTGAGAGACGGAAGCGCGTGGGGTTGCTGGGATTGGACTACACGCGCATGCGAAATAAAGCGGACGGACCAATCAAATTGCTTCTTTCCTTCTCGCTATTGGAGTTGTGTGTACCCGAACCCAACCCTATATATATATATATATATATATATATATATATATATATATATATATATATATAGGGATTGGTTCGGGTGAGAACACCTCTTAAGATAGGAACGTAGGAACAATTCTGGGCCATCGATTAGGTTGGAATTGACGGTTAAGATTAATAGTGATTTTCTGTTTTTTTTTAAGAAAAATAGATGGGCCCCACAATCCATCCACTCACGCGCATGATCTCCTCCCCCACTCTATCTCCTCACTCTTTCATCTTTTTATTTTTTTTAATGTACGGTTTTTTTTTACTTCGTTTTTTTTTTGATACATTTTTTATGCTTCGTTTTATTTGTAGAAAAATTACATTGTTATCAAAATATTTGTGCATAAATTAATTTTTTTGGTAAAGTGAAATTAATTTTATTATTCGGTTAAATTAGAAAGATTATTTATATTTAAGGGGACTATTATTCGGTTAAAGTTGATGTATTATTCGGGTAAATTGTATACATATCTATTAATTTTGGAGATTTTATAAGAATAATCAACAAAATTGTACATTCTTGGGTGAGATTAAACAAAAATTCATGTATAAGAGGAGATTTGAAAAAAAAAATATATGACTTAATAAACATTAATCGGTTAATTTTGAGAGAGTATTCGGTTGGATTATAGAGAATATTCATATATAAGAGGAAAATTATTCGGTTAGTTTTGAGAGATTATTCGGTTTAATTATAAAGATTATTCAATTTATTATAGAGATTATTCATAGATAAGAGGAAAATTATTCGGTTAGTTTTGAGAGATTATTCGGTTTAATTATAGAGATTATTCAATTTATTATAGAGATTATTAATATATAAGAGGAAAATTATTCGGTTACTTTTGAGAGATTATTCGGTTCAATTATAGAGATTATTCAATTTATTATAGAGATTATTCATATATAAGAGGGAAACTATTCGGTTAGTTTTGAGAGATTATTCAGTTTAATTATAGAGATTATTTGGTTAAATTTTGCATTATTCGGTGAATTGATAATTATTATTTGTAGATAATTTCATAATTATTAATTTGTTAATTTTGAGAGATTATTCGGTTAAATTATAGAGTTTATTCGGTTATATTTGAGAGATTATTCGATTAAATTATGCATTATTCGATGAATTGATCGATAATTCTTATTTGTAGATAAAAACGCAATTTAGTTGAGTTTGACCAAAAAATGATATAGATATATATAACCAAAAAATAGGAAAATTATGGAGTATAATAATTACTTGAAAAAATATATTCAATGGGCCTTGGTTAATCAATTACAGTATCTAATGATGCATTTCAGAATGATTTAAAAATATTTAAAAACAATTAAATTTCATCGGTTAAATTAAAAAAAAAACAATCGCTAAATAGTAAAAAAAATTAAATTTCATTGGTTAAAAAAATTACACTAAAAAAATCCAAAAATTAGAAAGTGCAGTGTATAAAAAAAAAGTTCGAATGTACACTGTAGAGTGCATCTTTTCAACGTAGAAATGGAGAGGAGGAGAGGGTAGTGCGGCACACGCACATACATGAGAATGGGCTATTTTCTGGTGGTGGGCCCCTAATTTTTTATTTAAATAAATTCAGAAAATAGGGTTTAATCTCAACCCTTAATTTCAACTTAATCGATGGCCCAGAATTGTTCCTACGTTCCCACCATAAGAGGTGTTCTCATCTGATCCACCTTTTATATATATATATATATATATATATATATATATATATATATAGGTAAAGGTTCAAATGAAAATGGGGTTTAAAATGAAAATCTCTCTTAAAGTGAAAATAAGTCTAATGGATGGATTTGGGGCGCGGATCCGGATCATCTTTTAATGGCCCAACAGCCAAAACCCAATTTAGGCTTTAATCGGTGTCCTGTATCCGCCTGTGTTCATTTGTTAATCGCCCAACCACCATTCTCTCCTTTCTCTCGCACTCGCTACTGCCGCCTCTCCTTGCCGACGTTCGCCACCGTCAGAAGCTCCGGCCTGCAGCAGCTCCCGCACCAACTACCTCCTCCCACTCACCAACAGTCCCGCAGAAGGCCGCCCCTGCCTCGCCCACCAAGCCACACCAGCCCGACCACCACCCTTCCTCCTTTACCTTTGACTGCTCAACCCCATATTCTTCCTCTCCCCCTCGAGGCTCCATGGCGGCTCTGACGATGAGAGGTCGACGTTGAAAGCTTTCAATCAGCTGGAATTTGTTGCTTCTGAGGTATCTTCTATGGCCGGAAGCTTGGGGATTTGGAACGTGGTGACTTGTAAGAGGCCGATTGAGGATTCGCCGGAGCGAATTTGAAGTCACCAATGGTAATCGCAATTTCTAGGGTTTGTAGTTGGATTGCTTGAACTTGTGCATTTCCTCCTTTATTCTCTGCCTTTCTTGCTTTTTCCGCCCTCTCTCTGGTTTTCAATTGGATGAATGCCCTTGATGGTTTGAGACGATATCAAAGGATTGTTGCTGCTACTGCTAGTTTGAATGTATCATCTGTCATAGGCCTTATCTGTGTTATCAAATAGGGGATTCAGTGCCATTATGATTTAGGTAGACGTGCAAATGTAGGAGAATGAGTATCTGCAATTGAAAAATAACAAAGGATTGTTTTATTTTGACAGTGGAGGCTGCAAAAAATGCTCTTCAGATGGCACAATTTGATCTTGATGATATTGAATCTTGCAAGTTCTGGTGCTAGTTTTTTATATGCAACTGATATTTCTGATAATGCAATTCTGGTGAGTAACTTCTTAATACCTCCCTCCACCTTAAAGATGACAACTCTTGAGAAATTCTGGTGTGTATGCATACGAGAGCACAATGATTTTTTAATATTTATTGGTTTTGGGTAAACATTTAGGATTGGCTAACTGGAGAAACTTCTGTTGGACTAAGCTAATTTAAGTGGATTCAAACATATTCAGAAGTGAGAAACTTTTTATGCTTACAAACTGTCAATCTACTTGGTTATTGCTATGGAGATGTCCAAGCTTGCTTATGTTCTTTGATCATTTCATTTGTGATTATATTTTTGTCGCCGAGTAGTGGAAACGTGATATGATTTGGTATTAGCTAGAGCAAAATGTTATTAGCAAATTCAGCATTTCTTTGACCACATGGTGACTCTATTTTATGAGGTTAAACTTGAAGTCTTCTGGCTCTTTCATGGTCATATATTCAGGAATAAGAGTGTACAGATCTCAAAAGAGAAAGGGATAAGCAGGGCAAGCAGTTAAGATCCATTCTTTTGAAAGCTGAAGACAAAAGTTTGAGGGCAAAGACCTCGTCAGTAAAATTATGTATTTGTTACCTTGATCTATTATTGTCTTTGATAACGGTTATAGTAAATGATAGTGATCGTCAGTTGAAGAAGCTTCGCTTTCTCCATTTAGGTGGTTGAGGCTCTTCTCTATGGCTTTTAAGGTTTTTGACACTAATGACAACGGGTTAGTATTTCTAGGGCTCTGGCTTAGCTTAAGATCTCGGCATACTTTGTTATGTTATTTTGATGTGCGCAATGTTCTGGTAAACGTGTCTTTCTGATCAGCTATCATTGTCTCTTCTTTTAGAGAGATCGACGGGGAGGAATTCAAGAAAGTGATGGCCCTGATGCGTGTTGCCAACAGACAAGGTGCTTCCCATAGGGATGGTCTCCGTCCTGGTGATAAAATTGGAAGATCTGTGGAGAATGGAGGCCTGGTTATGCTCTTCTTTGGAGAAAATGGGAAGAAAAAGCTGAAGCATGATGATTTTGTTCAGTTTCTTAGAGATTTGCATGATGAGGTATCCATTATGATCCCACATTTTCTTCAGCACACTATGATTAGTTTTTCCTCAAAAAAAGTTTTTGTTTTAATATCCACATTTATAGCCTCTCTTTATACTCTTCCTATGTAACTTGCTCATTTGAATAAGTGCTATTCATAATAATGAAGGCATGGAACCTGTTAAGAATTTAGGTTCTTTTCCCTTGCAAATAACAAGTTCAGCTGGGGGCAAATTTGAAACCCTCGTTAATGATTTACACATATCTTGTGATTCTTTCTCCTTATTATATGGTGATCGCTCGTTGTGATCAAACATGTGAAAGAATTTTCTATTTTAGAAACCAAGTTTAATATTTGGCTTCTACTATACTTGGTGACTTCAAATTGCACAATTGGTATCTAAAATTGCACTAATATATCTTATTTTTGCACTTAATATAGTTCAAATTGCATAATTGTATTCTAAAATTGCATTCATATGTGTGATTTGCCATTAAAGCCTATTAGCTCAAAATGGAGGAGCGATGTGCTATGCGCAAAGACGCGGGTTCAAATCCTGCATAGGCTATTTATGGGTGTCTTATTTTTATTCTTGTTAATGAATAAGATTAATTTTCAAATCAAATTTCTAAAAAAAGAATACAATTGTGCACATTTAGAATACCAGTGTGCAAAATTAAGATACAATTGTGTAGATTTAGAATATGATTGTGCAAAAGTAAGATAAAATTGTGCAAAAGTAACGTATCCAGGTGTTGCACCGATTCAATAAAATCCTTCTTTAATTTCTTTAACTCAATTGTTCATGCAATAAAATTTGTGTTCATGTCTTTACTCTTTGATTGCTCTAAAGTTAGTTTTGACACTTCATTCTTCAATCTATCCATTCTTAGAAGACTATCCTTTGCTTTCTCTCCTTCGGCTTGAGCAAGATTATAGTATTTAAGAGACTGATTTTTCTCAAGTTCAAGAGTCTCCTGCAATGTTGATGCTTTCTTTTGCTCAGCATCAGCTCTTGATTTTTCCAGCTCAAGAAGATCTCTAAGATGGTTTAGGTCTGCTTCCTTCTCAGAAAGTGGCACTGCAAAACCAGCCTCAGCAGATTCATGATGGGACTTTAGTGCCAGGAGTTCCTTCTGTAACGATTCAACCTTCATAGATTGCTTCAACAAATTATCAGTATAAGACCTTTCTTCTGTGAACTTGCTCACATTCTGATCTGCAAGCTTTTTATACTTCAGCAGTGTAGCGTTGGTAGACTCCCAATCATCAATAATTTTGGATTCAACATGACTACATGTGCATGTTTCTTTGAATTTATTCTTTTGAGCTTCCAAATCACATTGCAGAGACCTCTATTCACTTTCAATGCAACCCAAGCATAAAATGCAAAACTTGCCAACATCTCTTCCTTTGTGCTAATTTTAGAACTTAAATGTGCAATTTTAATTTGAAAAAGTGCAAATATAAAAATAAAGAGTGCAATTTTAGAACTCAAATGTTCTTGGCTATTCGGTATGTGGATTGAATCTGTGATGCAATTCCTACGCATTCCCTACCAATAAGAAGACCACAGTTTCGCTAAAAACAAAAAGTGTGGACTCCACATGCTAATGCAATAATAAGATGATGAAGTGCCAAAATAAGATGATGAAGTGCAAATTTAAGATGATGAAGTGCAAGAATAATAATATGAAGTGCATGAATAAGATTCTGAAGCGCACAATTAAGATTATAAAGTGCAAAACTAAGATGATGAAGTTCAAGAATAATAATATGAAATGCATGAATAAGATTCTGTAGTGCACAGTTAAGATTATAAAGTGCAAAAATAAGACGATGAAGTGCAAGAATAAAATGATGAAATGAATGAATAAGATTATAGAGTGCAAGAATAAAATGATTAAGTGTATGAATAATTCATGTGAAAATGAGTTTAATTCCTCATTCTTTCAAAATTTAAGCAAGATTTTAGGCAAGCACAACATTCCTAATAAAAAGTGTAGAAATAAAAAAAAAAAGTGCAAGACTGATATTGTAAAGTGCAAGACTAATATTTTAAAGTGCAAAAATTAGATTAAAAAGTCCAAGACTAATATTATAAAGTGCTCAAATTAGATTTTCCGTTTAGAAAGAACCAAATTAGATTTTAATTTGAATGTGCAATTTTAGAATTTAAATATGCAATTTTAGTTTGAAAAAGTGCAAATATAAAACTGAAAAATGTAATTTTATAACTCAAATGATTTTTTTTGCATCTACTTTCATACAAACGGAGAGGAAAAGTGCCCGGTTTCAATAAAAAAATTCATAACTTATTCTATAGATTACAGATTTCATATTTCAAAAATATTACAGATTGTAGCAAAAATTATAGATTTTACATATTTTACAGATTTTCCTAATGCACGAGCAATGCCAAGGGAAATTGCTTGAGCTTGACCTGCAAGTCCTCCACCATGTGCTTTCACAAAGACATCATATGAAGCTTCATATCCCAATGTAGCCAAAGGGGTTTTGATATACTGGAGCCATAATGGATTTCTTTGAAGATATTCATACACAAATCAGTGTTACCATAAGCACTGTTAGTAACATGGAAGTAGCAAAGTTTCATCATTATGCTGAAAAACCAGGTTCAAGTGCTCAGACAAGATTTCCAAAGGAAGAGCTAAAAAGATTGCCGCTATGATATCTCTCCTTCTATTTCAGTTACATCTCCAAAGGATATACCATGCACGATTAACTGAAGAAATGCTACATCATTGGGTAAAATTTGCAGTAGAAAATGTTTCTCAGAAGCTGGCTTGAAGATTCTTATCGCATGATGTGCATTTCAGGATCCAATTCAATAAACCTGAACCATTTCCTCTTCTATCCCGTTCTCTGCTAATTTTTTTAAATTCATTATTTGGTACATGGTAATAATCCTTAAGTTTCATGATTTCAACTTTTTCTGTACACGGCTGCCTATATTCACATATTGCAATAACCAAAATTCAACTGATCTGAATGTGGACACTACAATAGCCAACAAACTCAAAGCACCAACTAGATATTGTCATTGAAATAAGCAATATTCTATGCATACAATTCATCAAATTCATAACTTTTCAAGTAACCAGCTCTTTTAAAATCAACTTACACCTTCATTAACCTATGTACTACCCACCAGCAGCATGTTTTCATTGAATCTCTTTCACTCATTCGTTTGATAGTTGTCACATGTCACATCACATTACAGAGAGATAGATCCATAAAACTGAATGGCAATTGAGGAACACCTTACATATGGGGCTGCAACTGCAAGCATCGATAACAGCTATCTAGTTTGCACCTCATGTTACTGTGTAACTAGAACTGGCAAGTCTCATAAACCTGAAGACTTTACTACAAGGATGTGCAAAGAACTATGAAATCAAATAGAGATTCCATCCCTAAAAACTGCAAATTAATACAATCAAAGCCAAAAACAACTAATATTATAAAGTGCTTCCCTTTCCACCATACTCTCACCGAAAACTCCAACTCCATAGGCTCTGAGTTGTTTACTGCATAATTCTGTTTAGTGCTTGCTGCTTTGCTATTTTCAGAAGAATACTCACTCACCCTAAGCAAACCCTAAAAAAGAGTTGGTTTTTTTACATTTGTAGCAAATTACATCAGGGCAAAGATTTATCAAGGATTCAAGCCTCTAGATCCTTAATCAGCAACGTTGTCAAAACAATTAAGAACAATAATCCCAAATCCAACTGAAAACACTCTCAATCAATCTAATTCACCAAGAAATCATCATAAATAACTTTCAATTTCACTCATTCAATTCTAAGATTTTAAAAATTTATTCAATTTAGCAAAACCAAAAAATTGGGGGTTTATTAGAAACTTACCTTGTGGATTCAATGGAGGAGATGAGGAGGAGGAGAGGCTACTCGGACAGTGGCCATCGGTGGTCTTGTCGGAGGCTGGACTCGATTTGCCTAGCTCAGAAGGAGGCTGTCGGCACCACCGGTGGCTGCTCGACACTCGGGAGGAGTCTCGGACGCTCGCTGCTGCTGGGGAGAGAGGTCGGAGTCTTCTTAGGATCGGAGGTCGGGGCTTGGGAACTTGCCGTCGGCGCCTGGTGAGGTCGGAGGGACGGTGGCTGGAGGAGCAACCGAGGAAGGTCTGAGAAGATGCGTTGCAGGCGAGAGGAGGAAGAGGAAGAAGGGTTTTTTTGGGGGCCGGTCCAGTCCGCTTCTGTTTTTTTTCTTTCTCTTTTCCGGTTCAGTGGTTTTTTTAAAAAAAACCCGGGACACGCGTGTTCTAGACCTCATTTTCACTTTAAGCAAATTTTTCATCTTAAACCCCTTTTTCACTTTAACCTCACCATATATATAGGGGAGGGAAGGTTCAAGTGGAAACAACCCTTCTCATAGAAACAATTTTACTATGGAAACTTTTAATCTTAGCCGTTCCTTCCTTAATCAATGACTATTATTTTTTCACTTATTTAATGACTAAAAATAAAAAGAAAACTAATTAAAAAAACTCTCCACAATCAGATCTGAGATTTGCCTAGAGAATCCCCCACCTCCTCCTCCTGGGTTGTTGCAACTTGCAACTCCCTTCCATCTCCTCGTCGGAAATCTCCGCCCTCCTCCGCTGGTCCGCCATTTTTTTTCCCTATTTCCGGCCTCCTTTCGCTGATCTAACTACTCTCTTTCTCTTTCCCCTTCTCTCCTCTCCCTTGATCTCTAGACGTTCTCCTTCCTCCTCGGCTCCTCCTACACCGTCACCACCTCTGTAACCACCATTGTTACTGCCGCCCCTCTTCTTCTTTTTATCCTACGATTCCACCACTTGCTCCAACTCTCCAACCACCGCCCTCTCCTGCAATTTCGAATCGCCCCTCGACCTACTCGTCGTGTTAACTGAAACCCCCAAATTAGACCTTCAATCTCTACCCTCTTTTTCTTCCTTGTTCCAATGTCCCCGCCTTAGCTGCGACGTCCCCCACAGATCAAAATCGATCAAACGGGGAAGCAGGTCTTCATCCCCAAAATATCGATCTTCCCAAAATCAAATACAATCTTTATTCCAAAATCGACCAGATAAGAATTGAATAGGGGGAAGAGTCGGACACCGGCACAGAAGAGGCAGCGGCAGAGACTGGGAACGGAGAGGCAGCGGCGGAGACCGAAAGGGGAGAGGCGGCGTCGACGATTGACGAGGAAGGGAGAGGCGCATCTGAAAATCTCTCCAACCTGTTTATGTGAAATTCTTTTAATTTTGATAAAAGGGCTTAAAGTTCAAGTTAATTTCAAAATTGCCACCATTTGTTTATAACCGTTGATGAGAAATAAAGGGTCAAGATTAAAAGTTTTCACCATAAAAGTGTTTCTATGGGAAGGGTTGTTTTCACTTGAACCTCCCCCTATATATATATATATATATATATATATATATATATATATATATATATATATATATATATATATATATATTTAATTTCAGGGAAGTAGGATGGCGAACCTTGCAAAGTAATATGAATGAGATTCCCCACTATTATGTTATGAATAACTAGAATTTTCAAATGTCATTCATTTATTGAGAAATAAAAAAATATTGAAAATTCGAGTGGTTGAAACTAAAACATATACATTTGAAGTAACATAAGGCCATGTTTATCAATAGATACTAGGGATACAAGGAATACTAATATTTTATTCTTCTCTTTCTGCCACATTATCCTAGCATTCTATTCTCACTTTTTCTACTTTATTAGTAACATCTCTAGTATCCCAAAACTCATCTTGTTCTAATAATTCAATTTACAAATATACCTCTCTTCAATAATTATTTCCATTCTATGATTATATTATTATATTCATTTTTAATAAGCAAATTATGATTACAGTATTTTTATATTTAAAAATGACTAAAATATTATTATATGTTATAATATTATTATTATTATGTGGATGTACAAAATATACACTTTACTTATATAGATTTTGTCTATAGATAGATTGACTATTGCTTGGAGCCTGAGGAGTTTATCTCTATATATTGTACCGGTGTAACACCAAGAGAGATCAATTGAATACAATCTCATATTCTCCCATTTTCTTTTGCCCTAGTTTATAACACGTTATCAGTACGATCGACTCGATCATTTGATTAATCTGTGTGAAAATATCTCCATATATCTTCCTCGATCTTTTCTTTCCAACTCGCTGGATTGATCCCCGAGGATTTGGCCGATCGAGTTGGCAAATCAAAAAGCCCCCTCCAGATTTCCCATCTATTTGAATCGACCTTTGTCATCGGACAACCCCCTCTCCAGATCTGAATCGACCGATTGGTAGGATGAGATGTGAGACCGTTGATGAACCCAATGGATCGACGTAGAACCAGCCCGAGGCAACCTAGCCGATGGCGGAGACGCCTCTGTCGATGTGAGCAGTGGCCAGCGCCTCCTCGCAGCCATCGACTCACGATCGTCATCGCAAGCCCTCATCCTGGTAAGCCATCGATTCCATCATTCTCCTTCTATATGCATATGTCAATGGTTTTTATTTCTTTGATTTGTTTTGCGGATTGCTATTTGCTTTTATTGATTTAACATAATTAGACCTGTGTGTATATTATAAGGTGTTGATTGACAACTGCCGCTAAGAAATCCGGCCTTTCGACCCTTCCGTTTCCGAGGCCTAGAAGTCTACCATCAGGATCCGCATCCCCAGCCCGCAGCCGATGTTCGATGTCTCCGCTGAACCAAGGCCATGCCGGGATCCTCCATGAACCGCCACGCCTCAGTAGGCCCTTTCCTCGTTGTCGTTGGGATCGAGGCGGGTCGATCGTTGGTTGCCTAGCAATACGCCGGTGCCGCCCGAAGCCGTGCGCCGCCGTCTGTGGAAAACCTATCGATCGAAGAAGACGATCCAATTTAGGGCAAATTTGGATTAATTATAAAACCGGCCTTAGAATTTCTAAAAATTGCGGCTTGGGTTTACTTTTCTGATAATTACAGAAAAGAGCCGAATTTCTATGGTTACAAGTTTTGTCCCTAATGAAGGTTCCGATGAGTGGAAAATTTCTTCCCAGAAGCGATGAGATTTAGAGAGTGAAGTAGATAAACAAATCCCCCGACGAGGATGTATACATAAATTATATTAATCTCGAAGTGCGCCGTCGTGGAGGTAAGTGGAGGTAAGTGCAATTAGATTTTTCTAATTTATTATTTTATTTATAAATAATTTAATTGGTCTCCCGAAGTAGAAAATATTAAATCCCTCGAAGTGGATGAAAGTAAAGAAATTAATATTATGAATCACTTGATGTGATTGATAAATTTCATCCTCGTAGTGATGAAACAATAAGTATCATCCATGTAGCGATGATCAATGATTATTATTTTGTTTTGTTTTATTTGTATATTATATTTTCATCTCCTGGAGTATAGATGAAAAGTCATATCTCTCGAAGTAGATAGTAAATAAAGATAGATTATCGCCAATTGGAAATTTAATCAAAATAAGGCATTATGATAATATTGTAAATCTGTTTTGGAGTGTGATTATGTACGCGTTGCTAACATAAGAAGTACGGTGACTTTCCTTGCTTGATTAATTAGAATTTCAAAAGGTTTAAAGCCTTATACATAAAGATGGATATAATTATGTTATATGATATGTGTTTTAAATAAACCATGATTATAATTTATTAATATTTTGATATGGTGATGGATGGTGTCATGTGAGTGGTTTGTCGACGGATCCACGCTAGGATATCATGGTATAAGGAGGCGAATTTTAGAAAATTGAACTCTACTTGGTAGTGGGTCTATATGGGTTAGGCTCGACTTTAAGGCTCGTGATGGAGTTGAACTGATTTTCAATATTGGTATATGCGATTGAGCTTGCGGTCAGGTAAGCCTAAACATCATATATTTGAATTATGATTTTTGTGCCTCTTGATCATGAGTGATTATATATGTGTGTTATGAGTTAATCTCGTACATTAAATATGGATTATCATTTAGTTGCTAATTGCAATATGATGTTATTGATTGCACATGTAGATTTTATATCATAAATCATCCCATAGTGCTAATATACTTTGACATATAAGAATTTATAGCATTGATAAATTATGTGTGATTTGGGGTTGACGATGCATATATGATATAGATATGATTATTGGATAAATTGACCATATATTGGACGGATACATGATAAATGATATCTATATGAATTGATACATTGATAAGTTGATGAATAAATAACGTCATCATGCATCGATTAAATATTAGTCTCATCTTTGTAGGGATGAGCTAAGATGATATTGTTGATTCCCTTTTGTACTTGTAACTATTTGTTTCATATTTGATTTGTTTCATAGAAGGTGAAATATAAACTCCTGAAGTGGTTAAACTTGTTTGATTCCTGGTCACCAGAAGTTAACATTATTTATGTGTCATGAAGTTGATTTGTATATAACTTAAATTGGAGATAGTTATTGAACCTATCACTTTAAGTTGACATATTAATCTATATGTGAATTGTATTGTTTACTGAAACAAATGATGAATATCTGAATCGATATCCACCTGAAGTGGTCAAATAAATTTTAATTATGTTTCTAGTGTATTTATTTTTATTGAGATTACTTTTGTTATTCACTTGTGAGGTGTATATATCTCAATTTACTTTTTGTAATTCAAAACTCAAACTGTTTCCAGAAGAAACAACTTGTTAAGAGTTTGTATGTCATAAACCTATGTGGTTTATATTATATATATTGTTTGTGTTAATAAAAGTTATCTCTTGAAGTAGATAAACTTATCTCTACATATGAAAGATTATCAACGAACGAGCCTAGATGATCCATCACCTTTGATTCTGCAAACTTGGTCGTATTTGGTTTGTTATTAGTATAATTTGGCTATTTGAAGCTACATGAAATCTATGTTTTATTTATCTATTTGATTTGATTTGCATTTTATGTATATGTATATGCATTGGAAATGTTTCTTGAAGAAACCATTATGGGTAGATGATGCCAATTTTATTCAACCAATGATGATTTGGGAGAAGAGTTTGAAGCAAATCCTTGTTAAATTGTGTGAAATCGATAAACTTATTCTTGAGAGCCTGAAGACTCTTTATTTTGGGATCTTGTTCTTATTCTACTTGGGTATGGTAGAACTCAAAAAAATAGCTAGCTAAATGACCTATGGTTCATAACAACCTCTTTTATTGCCAGATGCAATATATATTGTTATCTCTAGCAAATGACGTAAAGAGGATACGGTGCGCGCGACCGTTGTTAGGATACTGGTCATAATTTTGAGAATGTTTATAGATAATCATGTATGAGTCGACTCCCACATCAAGGAGAATGTGGAAGAACAAGTCAAAGATGATGGTTTACCTATTGGATTTGTAATCTCCCAAACTGTGAATGAATCATCGCATGAAAATGTTAGAATGGTTTAGAGCTTGGTACTTGATGATATGGAAAACCTGAAGTTTTCAAGATGAAATAACTAATGAGTATTTGTATAAAGTCTATACTTGGCATAATTAAACCTTATACATATCTCCAGAAGAGCGTCAAAATTAGTCCTCGAAGGACTGTTGATATAATCAAGCAATAAATTCATATGAGAAAATGGCTCTAGAAGAACGTCAAAACACTCTAAAAGGAATGAGTGATAACATATAAATTGGGATCGTAAAAGCCTATAATTGCTAGAAGCAGTGGTTTTTCCTCTAGTCGAGGATGTCAAAAGAAGATCCGACATATAATAAATTGATTACCCATATTGGCAATATGGATGTAATATGGAAATGCTATCAATGAAATTGATATGTTGGATAAATGAGCATTAAGAAGCTGACTATTAAATCGACCAAGTGAAATCGTTACTTATGAGATTATCATTTAGGATAATGCTAATGCATGGACTGACCCAGTAGAGTCGTCAATAATAGCTAACAAGAAGGCGTGAATATCAAGAGATTGATTCGATTTTGGTCAACGATAGAATAAATTCTCCTTCTTGTAATTTATCTCCAGTAGAGAGCTTGGTATTTACATGTTCAGTATAGGCACCGAAATCTCCCCAGATTACACTAAATTGTTGTAAATCAAGAAAGTTGATGTATATGGAGGATTAAGTGCCCATAGATGATCAAATACCTAGAGTTTATCACGGATGATAAAATACTCGGTATTTAGGGGGAGAAGAAAAGGAGATCAAGAAGCAGTATATTGCATGGAAGAGAATTGAACTAATGCACTAGCATGATTTATAGATCGAGGTTCTAGTAGTAACTTCAAACAATGGTGATATGTCCACAAGTATAAAACTCCTGAAGAGATTTCATGAACGTTGACAGTGTTAGAATTGATTATGAGTTGTCTTGAAATGACCAGATCATTGATTATCGTTGATGGCACATATCTAAGTTTGCACTTGAAGTGCTTGATAAGAATAATTAGAGCTTCTAAACAGAAGTATATCTACATATATTGAAATGATTAATTTAATAAGTTAAACATTAATATTTTGGACTCGTAGCTCCAATATTAAAGATGTGAAACAATTCATAAGATATCCAATAAGTAGAGGATTAGTTAGATATTAGTTGAAAGCTCTGAAAATATCTCGACCTTTAGTTCGAGTGTACAAAGAAAGGATATTAAGGGTCCAGAAGTACCATGTCTTTAGAAAACTGGTGATTTATATGCTAAATTGAGGAGGAGAAAAGTTGTACTATTTTCCTTAACTTTGGTTTTTGTCCCATTTGGGTTTTTTCAAAGCAAGGTTTTTAACAAGGCAACTCCCCTAATAAGGATACATAATATATCTTAAATTCTAGAAATAAATAATTCATGCAAAGATGGATTATTTAACATGAAGTATTTGGACCTGTAGCTCCAACATTGAAAAGTGTAGTATTAATTGGTTTTAAGTGGGTATTCGTACAAAGGAAACTATAAAGCCAAATTGATTGCACAAAAAGGTTACATAAGAATGTATTCACCAGGAGTGAGTATAATTTTGGCTCCAAATGTAAGTGACAAACATTCTAGATGCATACCCATATAAATGGAAAGAATCGATTGAAAATGCTCGAAGCATTATTATCAAAGTACTGTCACATGCAGTTGGTTAAAGGTCCTTATTAAAGTACCTGAATTACCTATATTTGTGAAAGCAGTGATATTTTATTAGGTCCCGAAGTACCATACAAAGTTGTACTCTTTTCCTTAATCTTGGTTTTTTATCCCACTAGGTTTTTCCAAGGTAAGGTTTTTAATGAGGCAACTTAAGCACCATTTAATACATCAAATCCCCAGATCAACAATTAAAGGTACACTAGGTCCTGAAGTACCTTATATTTGTGCATCAAAAGCAGCTCAACACCAATACATGCAAGTCAGGCACGTCATAGTTAATCAAGAAGACATTCCATCTTATGCACACCAAAGACAATGTTGAGATTCGACCATAAGCTCATGAAGACGGCAACATTAAGAAGAATGAGAAGACTTCGAGAAGGATGTTGAATTCAGGGGAGCATATACGCACTGCACTCTTTTTCCCTTCGATCAGGTTTTGTCCCATTGGGTTTTCCTAACAAGGTTTTTAACGATGCATTACAACAAGAGCGTACGTGGAGGGCTGCACTCTTTTTCCCTAAGCTATGGTTTTGTCCCATTGGGTTTTCCTAGCTAGGTTTTTAACGAGGCAGCTGGAAGAACAAGGAATGTACATCCAAGTGGGAGTGTTATATTATTATTATTATTATGTGGATGTACAAAATATACACTTTACTTATATAGATTTTGTCTATAGATAGATTGACTATTGCTTGGAGCCTAAGGAGTTTATCTCTATATATTGTACCGGTGTAACACCAAGAGAGATCAATTGAATACAATCTCATATTCTGCCCTTTTCTTTTGCCCTAGTTTATAACATTATAATAATTTTAGTACTTAAAATTGACTCGAGTATGTGATTATTAAATGAAATAAATTTAAAATAGCAACTGTATTCGAAAAATTTTCATAATCTTAAAATTTTAATTGTTACATTTTAAAATTTTGGGTGTTAGTTTACATAATTGTATTCAAAGATTTTTTTTAAATATAGTCAAACATATTCGATTTTTTTTATTAGGAAATATTTCGGCTGAGCATGCTCTACCTAAATGCATCCTTTCGGATGAGGTCAAGAAGACCAGGATGTTGTAAAATATCAATCCCCCCGGCAGAGTGGCAAAGGTGTGCAACCTTATCAACCCCTTTATTGCCGTTACGGGGAATAAGGAGGAAAGTCACACTTTCCAGAGGTGTCAGCATGTATTTGATGTCAGAAATAACGAGTTCAATTTCCCACGAGCATGTCTTCCCTTTGGTTAGATGATCTATTATTATGTTGGAGTCACCTTCGATGATGAGTCTGTTGATCCGCAATTGTAGTGCATGGTGTACACCATGTTTTAAAGCTAACGCTTCCGCTTTCAACAGAATTTGGCTACCGAGATGTTTATACCCTATATTAATTGGGCGTCCCTCCCAGTCTCGAATTACGGTTCCCACTGTGCTAGTGTTGTCAGTAAGCGAAGACCCGTAAAAATTAAGTTTGAAAGTCCCCTTAGGCGGTTTTCGCCATTTGATGTTGTCACATTTTCTCTTTTGTCGCTTGGGGTTGCTCTTTTGTACATATATATCGTCCTCGTAGTCGAAGCATTCAGTAATACGAGATGTTCTGCTCCAATTTTCCTCGTGTGATTTGATGATATGGAGACATGCATTTGTAGTTGGTATAGGACTAGATTTGAAGATATGTTGGTTTCGGATGTTCCAGGTAATCCACCAGGAGAATGCTAACTTAGATTTGGATATCTTGTGAATGTTTTCCCCAATGTAGGACATGATCGGTTTTATTTCTCGAGGAAATATGTGATTTGATATGGCACGGGAACCTAAGAAAAGCGGTTACGTATTCACATTTGAGGAAAATGTGAGACTCATCTTCATCGGCACTATTGCAAAAATAGCAAGTGGATGGCACAGAAACCCCGCGCTGTGCAAGCCTTGAAGCTGTTGGAAGACCATCCTGACATATTTTTCATAGAAAGTTTTTCATCTTAGGTGGTGTGTTCAGGCTCCAGATCCAGGAGTTGGGGTCCAGAAGTCGCGAGGACTGACCAGACACCAATTTGTATGCACTCGTGGTGGTGAACCATCCCTCCCTATCAGGTCACCAATACAGACGGTCTTCAAAGGGAGCGACAGGGAGAGGGATATCGGAAATTTCCTTTACAATATTGGTAGGTAGCACTCGGCATAGCTTCTCAGGCCACCATTTTCCACCGAGTATATAATCACTAACAGATTCATCAACATTAGTTATTACAGGGCAGTCACTTCTAGATTGTAATGAACAAGATGAGATCCAGTTGTCTGTCCAAAATTTAACGGCCAGTCTTAAATCTGCTGATGAGAGTTGTAAGTTTGGCCCATTGCCATGATACATCCCCACCTTTTTTATATTCCATAAGGTTGGATGAGCGAAGGTACTTGTGTTTGATCACTTCAACCCAGACATTTTTTGGTTCAGCTAATATCTTCCAGATAAGTTTCATTTGGAGGGCCTCGTTCATGTCTTTTGATTTACGTATTCCAAGGCCACCAAAATTTTTGGGTCTACAAATCCTATCCCAACCAATAAGGGGGCGGTGCTGAAGGTCCTTATTCCAGAAGAATTTACGGTTTACTTGGTCTAGTTCTTTATGTATTGAAGCTGGCAATAGGATGTTTTGCATGACATATAGCGGCTTGGGCGCTAAATTTGTGTTAATGAGGATAGCACAACCCTGTTGAGACAGCGCATTAGCACACCACATGCTGAGTTGCTCTTTGGATTTACAGATGATGTCTTCAAAGGTTTATTTATTTACTTTACCATTGATAATAGGGCAGCTCAGATATTTTTCCAAGGAGGAGACATTTGAAATATTTAGACAATTACTAAGCTCGGAGATCCGAGCGTTTGATATTCCTTTGGTAGCTTGGAAGCTAGATTTTTGTTAATTAACTTTTTGACCGGATACTTTACAATAATCCTCACTGATTTTCCTCTTTGTGGCCCCCCTCACAACTACCTTTAGAGAAGATAATTATATCATCCGCAAAGGAAAGGAAAGGGATTTTCGGACCTCGTCTACCAAAGGAAAAGCCAATCGGATTTCTTTCCAGGCAATACTCTACCGATAAGCGACAAGCTAGAATTTCAGCTCCAAGGATGAACAAGAAGGGGGAGAGGGGGTCCCTTGTCGAATGCCGCGAGATGGAACGAACAGATCTGTTGGGCCATTGTTAACAAGAACTGAGAAAGATACGCTCTTGATGTCTATGTGTAGAGAAAAATGAATCTAGTATTATGATAATTTTTTTATTTTTTATTTTTTACATTTTCAATGTCGAAAATTAGATTTTCAACATTTTAATTGTATTAGCCAAGACGAATCGTGGCCGTCCAGATCGATCTACATGTCCATCATCCGGATGCCCAATATCTTACCCAATGAAGGCATGAAACGTGGCCTGCACCCAATTCTTTTCTACTGCCCATGAAAGCCTTGCAACACAACATTTGGTGCCTTCAATTTGCTAAACGACGTCGTTTTAATACCAGCCCCAATATATAAAAAAACTGACACAACACTGTTGTGCATTAAATGCAAGGGATTCTTGGACGGGATACTAGCGCTGGTATCACAATTGATCAATACTTGCCTTGTTTCTATTATTTTATCATATTTTCCTAGTATCGATGCTAGAAATAAGGCCGATAAACATGCCCTAAGAAAAGAATGACTGGCCTGAGAGAGAATGTTTTAATTTACGAAAATTTCGCCTGGTAACCCTGAGGTTTAGCCTGTTTCGCGTGGTAAACAAAGGTCTCGGATATTTCGCCTGATAACCCTGTGGTTTCGAAATATTTTGTCTCGCACCCAAAGGTTTGAATTTGTCCAATAATTGTGTTTTAAATTTATAGGAGGGTTAGTATTGTGATATTAATAAATTTTGTGGAGGCATTTCATAAAAATCAATAATTTGAACCATTGAAGAGAGATTCATCGAACAGGAGAATCGCAACTCGCAATACAGGAGAGAGACAACGATTGCAGAGGGAGGTCAGAGGCCGGCGGCGAGTAACTTTAGCAGGACGGAGACCGGCGGCGAGTGGCGCGGTGGTGGGCAGGCGGTGACCGGAGCTGGGCGCAGGCGACAACTGGTAACTCCGGGCTAAGGTGTGTTCTTGTTTCGTTCGAAAATTTTCGGTTGGTTTTTCCCCAAATTTCAAAATCACATCTATCAAATTACTTCTTATTGAGTGGGATTACTGATCTACATGTGAAATCCAACCCAAATCATGGCTTTAAGCTTCCAATTTCGAATCATAAATTTTAGGGTTTTAGTTTAGGGGTTTTTGGGGGTTTTTTGGTTTAGGGATCCGAAATTTCTACAATATGCACTACACCATTGTAGGAGGTGAAGGTAATTTGTGTGTTTCATTCATTCTCCAATCAAATACAGATGTGGGTATATATAATACTGATTCCACTCACAAATACAGATGTCTGTTTCATTCATGAAGGTAAGCTCCCTTGTTCATAGGATTTTAAGACAATTGATTTAGAATAAAGTTAAGTATATAACTTGAAGTAGAATAATTACATAGATTTAAAAAGTAGTATACGGAGTATATACAAACAGTAATAAGCAAAATAATTTTGAAAACTTCTATTACATGACCACAAAATGTTGCAAAAGCAATCCCTCCTTAGAGATTTGTATATACAATCCTTCCTTGAAGAGGAGTTTGATAGGATTTATCTACCTTTTCCTGTATAAAACTTGGCCTGAGGTAAGCCTTGAATTTTTTTTAGCTGTTGCTGTCATACACCATCGGACCCACCACTACTGTCGGAGCCACCGGAGTCACCAGTCGCCACCATTGCCGGAGTCACCAGTCGCCACCATTGCCGGAGCCACCAGTCACCTATCGCCTCCCTCCACTTCTCCAATCGCCTCTGGCCTCCTCTCTCCAATCGCCTATGGCTTCCTCTGGATCGTATCGTGCCTCTCTTCTCTTTAGAAGAAGATGCTTGATTTTTTAAAAGGTTCCACAAACTTTTCTAATATTACATTATTTAACCCTATAAAAGTTAAAACTAATGATTTTATATCAAAACCCTGGTTTTGGGTACGACGCAAAAAATTTCAAAAGCTCAGGGTTACCTCGCGAAATATTGAAAAGTCTTATTTACCACGCGAAATAGGTTAAACCTCAGGGTTACCACGCGAAATTTCCGTTTAATTTATGTTTTTACGTATTTTCTCGATATCCAAGAAAGATGGATGGTCTAATGAGGTTATTACGAAATATTTACTAATAGGTGGGAAAGCTCATCTATTCTAATTCATGGTTCTCTTGGCTATATGGTTCATTCAAGGCTGGCAAACTGGTATTTTCTAAATCCTTATGTATAGATTACACACACACAAAAAAAAAAAAAAAACAAGGATGCGAATTTAAGTAATGGTTTAACTCACAATATGTCTGTCATCAGAGGGTAAAGAACTAGTGAAATAAAAGGACATGATTGAAACCCAAGTGGAGCAGCTAGCCACTAAAATTATTAAGGCCACTAGAATTATGACTTGAGCTACTGAACCTAATCCTAAGGTTTCAATATTGGAGATCACTAATTGCATAAGAGATGGGAAGCTTAAATGGGTAGGCGAGGAATTCAGGGATGTTTTTATTATTCCCACCACTAAGTAAAAGGATAATGACGAGAAGTGAACTCGAGAAGTATCTTTTTGATAATTGTTGAAGCTAAATTTACAATTTCTGAATTAGTTGACAAAGTTCCTTTGCGCTCTCATTTTCTGGATTGTTTTATGCATGAACTTTGTTCGCTGGATGATTTCCCAAGATTCGGAAGGAAATTGATGAAGGATAATGAGGTCACTTTGGAAGAGGTGGTGACTTTTACATTATCTCTATAAGTGTACAAGGAGGAAAAGAAGCTAGAGGAAGCAAATGTGCCTAAGAAAAAGGAGGTAGCTATGGCCTTTGAACCATTAGAGCTAAATAAGGACATTGATGAGCTTGTTCTTGTTGAATATGGGTGATTTGACGTTGTTAAGGAACACTTGGTTACTTTTCTCACCATTGGCCATTCCTCATATGATTCATGGTCCAATAACACAGACATTGAAGTAGAGTATTACGATGAAGATGATGTGGAGTTCTGTTATGATCGGATGGTGACTTGCAAGAAGAACCACGAAGGTTTTATAGTTAACACATATGTAGAGAAGGTAAGGATTAGAGTCCTTTGTGATTTTGGAGCCTCAATTAATACATTGTCATATGATAACGTTCGGCAATTGGTAAAGTAATTGAGTTGCTAGGTTTATGTATTCGTTTGAAAAATGCTTCAAAGTGTGAGATTATTGGATTTGTTTATTGTTGTGTTAGCCTAATTTTTTTAATAAAAAAAAGTTTGGTCATATTTCGGCCCAACTCGTAAATTCCGACCTGATCCCGGTTTTGGACCGGAAACCGGAATCAGAAATTGCTTGAACCTCGGACCAGACCATAATACTTCCGATTCGATCCAAAATCGCTATTTCCGATCTAGTCTCGATCCGATTGCGGTCCGATCCAATTTCTACCCCGCCCTAGAGGAAGTATGTCATATGCTAAAATGAATGTTTTTAGTTAATAGATAAAATACTATTATCTATTAAACCTTAATAGTAACGTAATAATAAAACCGACACGAATAAAAAGCATGTTTTTTTTACGAAATAATTCTAGTGTCGGATAGACCCGACTCCTCGAGAGGCCGACAAAGTCGGCAGACGGCGAACCGTCAAAGTAAACAACGTAAAAATCTGAAGAAAAAGGTGTTGTACAAACGGTGATAAGCACAAAATTCCAGTTGTACAAGCGAACTAACCCAAATATGATGGGGACAACATAGACTAAGAGTCGACGCCAAGCACCAGCAAGCAGTGCCACCGCTGGCCAGCGGTACATCAGGACACCTTGTGGACAGTGAAGACGATCCTCCAAGGAATATTCCGTATCACGAAGTCACCTCGATACACACTGCCTCGACCCCATCCAGACTCGACACCGAACGCTAGAGCCCTAACTCAGAAGAGGAACACTCAGAACAATCAGACTCATAGCCGAGAACCACCTATAAAACGACCAAAGAGCCCTTTGGGGATTTGATCAAGCCCCTTTTGGGATTTGGTTTTAGCCCTTTCGTGCATATTTACTCAAGGAATGAATAAGTTAAATATAAATCTGTTCATAAAAATATGATGTAAACAGATTTACATGAAACTATTCATACCTTCCCCCCTCCCCCCCCTTTTTGGCTAGTTTCGAACTTGGCGTGGAAGGATAAACAAAACCGTTGCATGCCAAGAAAGTCCGAACACAATAGGCCACGACTGACACCAAGGATGACGTCGGCGCTGGCGAGACTGCAGGAAGATGCCATGTTTCAATCCGCAAAAGCCAGATGGAATCAAGGCAAAGAAGAGCCACGAAAGGAGTGGGAAACGGGAGAGAAAAAGCGGCGAGAGCAAAACGCCTAGATCTGCCCAGCTCCACCGACCACTGCCGCACCACCATGAACCCAGAAAACAATGAGGAGGGACACATAAACCCCTACACCGCAAAAACCCTAACCTAATTTGAGAGGAAGGGAGACCCGAGCCCACCCCAAACCGAGAAACCCTAGAACGGAGACTAGGGCCCCAAAACGGAAAAAGAGAGGGACGAATCACCACCACTAGACGAAGAGGATGAAAAAAAGAGTACAATGGACCCCAGGGAGACAAGGGTGGCCAGAGGAACGCCTCAAATCATAGACCAAGGAGGACGCCGATAGAAACAGTCGAAATCAACCACGAGATACAACGGAGAACGAATTGAATAAAGGTGGTCCGAAACAAAGGGAAGGATGAGGAGATTTAGGCAGGAAATTAAGAATAAGATTGAGTGATGATTCAAGCATCCCGATAGGGATGACCTGTACAAGGAGAGATTTTCTCTGTTCTAAGTAGAGGTGGCAACTGGGCGAGTCGGGCCGGGTTCGGGTCGGGTTATTTGATTTCGGGTCATATTGGACTCGGGTTAATATCGGGTGTGATGACAATTCGGGTTGATCGGGTTCAGATCGGGTTTATTCGGGCATTAATTTATCGGATACAATTAGGTTTTCGGGTTTTATTCAGCTCGGACGAATCAAGTTTCGGTCTAAACGGGTTTGGGTAAATTGGGGTTCAGTCTAAACGGATCCGAGTGAATCGAGTTTCGGTCTAAACGGGTTTGGGTGAATCGGGTTTCGGTCATAATGGTTTTGGTCGAATTGGGTTCAGTAAAATCGAACCCGCAATAATTATATTTGATAAAACAACAAATCAATTTTTTTTACCTATGAGATATTTATCCTTCTATATAGATTAAGCTAATGTTTATCAATTCTTAATCAATACTACATTCGTTAAAAAAATGTAAGTCTTCTCACTTTTTAGAACTTTTTTAACAACTCAAAATTATATAAAATATGATTTTTTTTTCAATATTAATTTCATATTTATTACTGATAAG
This sequence comes from Persicaria maculosa, assembly GCA_963922045.1. Taxonomy (NCBI): domain Eukaryota; kingdom Viridiplantae; phylum Streptophyta; class Magnoliopsida; order Caryophyllales; family Polygonaceae; genus Persicaria; species Persicaria maculosa. The sequence goes on along the minus strand of OY998263.1, from coordinate 45,917,582 downwards.
TAAAAAATTATAAAAATAACCAAAAATTGATATTTATATAAGTTTGGTGTCTTAAAGTATGCTAAAAAGTGACTTTTTTTTATTGGAGGGAGTACAAAGTTATATTCAATTATACTATATGCATGATAGTGTTACCATCCATTATCAAGTAATCAAATACTTAGATCGTTTTGAGTATTTTAGGGAAAATTATGTGATTTGTGTTGGTTTCGGATATAATCGGGGTTGATTTATTTCGGGTTTCGGGTATAATCGGGTTCGGGTAATTTCGGGTTTCGGATATGTTCGGGTCGGGCAATTTCGGGTTTCAGGTTGATTTCGGGTCGATCCATTCAAATATAATCGGGTTCGGGTTATTACTGGGTTCAGATTGCTTTCGGGTTATGGATTAACTCGGATCGGGTCAGTCGGTCTCGGATCCAAACTTTTTTTCAATTATTCAGGTGTCAGACGGGTTCGGGTCGGATTAATCGGATCAGTTTTCTAGGGTCGGGTCGGGTATTGCCAGCTCTACTTCTAAGAGAGAGAAGCCCCTGGATAGAGTAGTTTTTATAAAAACCATGTGATACTTGTAACTGTTTTTTTTTTGATACTGAATAAAGGTTAGGTCGGGTCGGCCGCAGCAGAAGCCCTTTCTAGCGCATCGTTCCGGACGAGAAGAAGCAGTTCTGGATCATCCTCACAGCAATTGTCGGCAGGGAATGCATGGGCACTATGAGCAAGATAGTCAGCCATGACATTGGATTCCCTGAAAATATGACGAATAGCAACATAAGAAAATCACGAAATATCTAACAAAATATCCGATTGTAGCAGCTCCATCGTCCAGGGGCATTTCCAATCCCCCAGTAAAGCCTTTATAACCAGTAAGTTGTCCCCTTCGATCTGAAGGTTTAAGATCTGCATTTCCTTTGTACGTAAAATACCCATTTTGAGGCCTAGGTTTTCAGCAAATACAACGGAGACATTAGTGCAAATGGACCGATGTAAAGCCACTACCACACCCCTAGAGTCACGGATGACAAAACTAAACCATCAAAATTTAGTTTGTAACAATTTATAGGAGGCTTGTCCCATTTCCCGGATTGTTGCCGAGTATGGCCGACATGATGAACCAAACGAGCGCTTGGACGAACAAAATGGAAATTACCACCTCGACCAGTAGTAGCAGTAATGGGGAGATCGTCCTCCAGTCTCTTTGTTTGTTTCCAACAATGAGTACTTGTAGTATAGAGCAGAATTATTTCGTTTATAGTTACTGTATTTGTGTGGTTAAACACTAATTGGTTTATGAAGAACCACAAGGCCCACCATGCCGAGGCTAGCTCAATAAAAGATTTGGTACCGATAGCCTTTTTGATATCGGTAAGTGGCAGAACAGTACCCACTCTGACACTTGCCGCAAGATCCCTTGGAATTCGGATATGTAATGCTTGTAAAAGATTGGTCGCCATAGGGCACTCAAAGAAAAGGTGAGCAACCGATTCATAAGAGTTAGCACAGAAGGCACAGGCAGACGGCACAACCACATGTGATTTTTGTAATATGAGAGTAGTTGGAAGACCATCACGAGAGATTTTCCAAAGAAAATGACGTACTTTAGGTGGCACGTCCAGATTCCAAATCCAACCACAATCAAAAGTGGTCGACCCAGCATGTTCTGATAGTAAGGATTTCGCAGAGCTGGTTAAAAACCAGCCATTATTGCTTGGACCCCAATAGAGACGATCTGTCAATGGATTATTAGGCAGAGTGACACTCATAATTAAGTCGATGTTTTATTTAGACAGAATATTTCAGAAAGAGGTGGTTATTAATGGTTTGTTCCACCGACCTTCTGTGTTGATGAAGTGAGATACCTTTATACCCTTTAGGGCTTTCGATATAGGTTGCAATATTTAGGAATCCAAAGGTTTTAAGAAGGCCCAGTTATGAGACTAGAAGTCAATGGTCTGACCGTTTTCAACACTCCACTGAAGGGCCTGCTGGAACTTATGTCTGGTAGACATAAGACGATTCCACTACCAAGATGAAAGACCTTTTTTCTGATAGCTGAGTAGATCGTGCCCTTTAAGATATTTGTGTGAGACTACATGGACCCAGATGTTGTTTGGTTCTGAAATAATCTTCCATAGAAGCTTCATTTGTAGTGCTATGTTCATAGACTCAGCTTTATGTATACCAAGACCCCCTTTCATTGTATCTGAGCAGATTTTATCCCAACTAATAAGCGGTGCAGCTTTGGTACTTTTGTTCCAAAAGAACTGTCTATAAACTTTGTCAAGCTCATGAAGAATATGCGATGGAAATAAGAAAGCTTGCATTAGAAAAATAGGTTTCGCACTGAGATTTGCTTTAATTAGGACCCTACGTCCTAGGGTTGGGCGGTGGTAAACAAATTACCGTACCAACCGATTACTGTTGTAGGAGGAAATCGAGTTCAAAATATAAATATAATAAATCAAACCGGACTCGCCCACACAAATAATTACAAGACTTCCTCCCGATGTAGCAACAGGAAGTCAGGATCGATCCTCGAGGAAGCTGGTCAGTAGATCTTAGGTAGCGGATGAATCTCACGAATGGTGATCGACCACAGAGTACTCGACCTCGACTAGGGGTAGTCGACAGGGGTCAGACACAGTCGAATTTGAGCAAGCAAGGTCACTGGTGGTGGTCAATTTTGAGGAACCTACTCGACGTCGAGGAAAGTGGTCGAAGTCGAGCAAATCTTGTCGATGTCGAGTACCTGCAGAGACAGAAACGAAAGCGATCTTGCTCGATCGAATATCAGTAGTCAACGTCGACCAAGGTAGGTCGAAATCGAGTAGGTAACAGTACGTAAATAAAAGCCAAAGTTCGCAGATTTTGAAATAAACAATGTAAAAGAAAACTTCCAAGATCGGGGTTTGCAACAACGATAACCAAACATGCATGTTGAAAGAGGAAATCGAGATTGCAAATAGAATGTAAATAAAATAGGCAAACCAATTCCGTTCCCAGCAAATAATGTTCAAGACTCCCTCCCGATGTAGCAAAAGGAAGTTAGGTTTGATCCTCGAGGAAGCTGGTCAGCGGGTCCTAGGTAGCGGAGGGATCTCATGGACAGAACACGACTTCAGGGGTACTCGACCTCGGCTAAGGTTAGTCGACAGGGGCCGGGCAATTGGAATCCGAGCAAGCAGCAGTCACTGGAGTTGGTCGATCTCGAGGAGTCAACTCGACATCGAGGAAGGTTGTCGAAATCGAGGAAGCCTGGTCGTAGTCGAGTAACTTGCAGAGACAGAAACAACAGCGATCTTTGCTCGATCGAATATCAGTAGTCGACGTCGACCAAGGTTGGTCGAAATCGAGCAGAAACAGTACGAAACTAAATTTTAAATTTCTAATTTAAACAATGTATGAAAAAGAACTTTCAAGATCGGGGTTTGCAACAATGATAACCAAACATGCATAAGGCAAGACAAAGAGAAATAATCATGCAATCACATTAAAGGATCAAGCTTTCGCCTTTTCCAACAATTAGACAACTCTTTCAAGAAATCCTAATTGTATCTACTAATTTTACGTTTATAATCCAAGTTGTTAACATGTATCTCTATTAAATAGGTAATAAACATATAAAAGGTAGTGGATGATCAAAGCACAAGAAAAGTGGAATCTTTACCTCAAGCACGCATGGTTATCATCAGGCTCGCCCTGACCCCAGAAGCAGGTGGACTACTCGCTCTTCATCGCAAGGAAAGACATTAAAAATAAAAGGAAATAACTTTGCATTAATAAACTAAATAAAAGCTTACAACCGATCGAAGCGAAATTGCTTTCGCTCTCTTGCTCCTACTCCGCTTCCACTCTCTCTCTCTACTTACTACCTCTTCTCCTTCTCTAGAATTGAATGAATAAAAATCAGCCCTATAGGCTTTATTTATAGGCTTCCAATCATTGCTAATCAAGGTAAGGAAATTATATCTATTCCTAAATATAAAACTTAAATAAAAGGAACATTTATCTAAAAGGGAAATATCTAAAATATCAAATATCTTCATGTTGTAGATAAATCCTTCTCTCCATAGATAGATCTTGATAGAATAGGATGGAATCCGGCTTTGCTTCGTGCCCAGGTAATCCACATATGCTCGAATTGGCCCAATGAACTCGCGGCAGAAGAAAGTTTTGGTCGACGTCGACAAAATTTGGTCGACCTCGAGTAACGTTGCTCGATCTTGTCTTCTTCTTCTATCCTTGACCATTCTTGTTCTCCCTTGTAGTCGATGTCGAGGAAGCTTCCTCGAAATCGAGTAGATTTCATCTTTCATCTCTCTTCTTGGTTTCGTCCCGGAATGGCTCCAAATTCTGCAAAATTCACCCAAAACTTGTGTAGACATCTATTTCTGATAAATAAGCATATACTACACAAATTTAACATATTCCCAGCCCGAAATATGCAAAGTATATAGAATAAGGAGCTAAAATGTATATAAAAACATGGTTACTTTAGTGGACATCAAATCACCCCATACTTAAGCTTGATTGTCCCCAAGCAATAACTTGGATGGTCATTCAGGGGAATCCTGCAAAGACTTTCAACATAATGGATTCATTGTTATGTTACCCAACACTCAATTGCCATCCTTGAAAAGGTACTTGATGCCTGCAAATCCGTGCCTGTGGATGAAAAGCAATTTCTGCACACAAAAGGAGGTTATACAAAACAATTTTATGTGACAATGCAACAATAATCAAGGGGATTTTATTTAAGCTAAAAAAGGAGTAGATAGGTAAAAGGCTAAAGGTAGGCAATTTTTGGCCATGTGGTGTTAAAATCCGGGGAAATGGATTATTTCCAAACTTTCTTAACCACATTCCTTCTTCATAAGATTCCTCACCTTCCATAATGCTTTTATCAATAATATTGCTTTTACTTCTCTAACCTCAGCACTGCCTTCTCGCGAGTCACAAACATGGGTGTCATGAATGGCCCCGGATACTTAGTGCTTTGGACTCCTCACCTGTGTATCCCATCTTGCCGAACTATTATCTCATTAAGCAGGGTGGATCTACCTTTATCTCCTGAGGTGATCGGATTTTTTTCTCGCTCATTAAATTTTCCATATTTTTCAAACATTCCTGCCAAACTCCAAATATGATATATAACAACACAAACACCATATAATAATCTCCATAATGTAGCTTTCATTCTCAACATAATCCCCGGATAGGAAATACGGTAAAGAATGGAAACATTTAGAACATGTGGAGCATAATAAGGCATAATATGGCTTTTGTGATGCATAAGCATAGGTAAGGCTAGGATATAACTATATGAGCACAAATGGAAAATATAAAGTCCTCCATCCTTTTATCATGCAACATGTCAAAAGCAACATAAAATTTTACCTCCCTTCATGGTTTTCATCAAAATATGCACTTCACAGTGACTTCCCTTTACTAGGCAATTTCATGCTATATCTCTAATGAATCCAATTTTGCATCGTCGAGTTCAATATAACCTTCCATGAAACTATTTCTTTAGACAATTTACAAGCTTTGGGAGATGTCTCATAGAACTTTGAGTTTAGAAATTAAGCATAAAAATAAAAAAATTCACTCAAAATTCACCATGTAAAACCAAAACAAGAATAAAATAATAAAATAATGATAATGAGCTTTTCCCCTACCCCATACTTAAAATATACAGTGTCCCCACTGTATAAAATAATATAAAACAAAGGTAAATGAAAGAGCTCACCGAATAATGCGTCGAGGAGTAGAAACAAGGGCCGTCGAGTTTGACTGAGTTGGTCGACATCAAGGAATTTGGTCGAAGTCGAGTAACCTGGCAGCGTTGAGTGGGATGTGGAAGTCGATGAAGCTTCTGGCTGGTCGACGTCGAGTGGCCTACTCGATGTCGAGTAGATCTAGTCTGCTCGATCTTCCTCTTGGTCGATCTCGACTTGGCCTTCGTCGATTTCGATTGGTCTGTCAGAGACTTCACCTCCTCTCTTCGCGACCCTTTATACTTTTCGACCTGACAATTTGTTAGTTGTTGCACAAAGACAAAACCTTCCACATGAAGCATTCAAAACCAAAAACGAAAACGAAAACCAAAAGTTTCAAAGTCCTATAAGAATGTTTAAAAGTTTTATGTACATGCTTTGGATTTTAGAGTCGCTAGGCCGACTTCTCCGGTTGTGCTTAGGAACCTTCAGTGTGGGGCCCTCTTATGCTTGGCCCTTCTCTTGGATCATCTAGGTCCTGATTGTAGTATGCGAGCTATATTGATAGGTGGTTGTCCGCATAGAGACCTTTGTCTTCCTTCTTCTTCTTTCCAGCTCTAATCCTGCGCAGAGTAGCTTGCCACGGGGCCTTATCTCCTCTAATATTGAATTTTTTTATAGACGGAGAAGAGGTTGAAATCATACATGGACTTACCTTTTCGGGCCCGAAGCAGAAATCTTCGGGCTGAGGGTTGGTCGACGTCGAGTACAGGGACCCCATACTTAGGCTTTTGGCAAGTCTGGTGTTCAATAGAGGAAGTCGACTTCGAGTGAGCTTGGTCGATGTTGAGTAGCTTCTTGGCGCTTTCCTCCGTTTTTTGCTTACCCTCATGGTTGCTTATGCTCTTAACCTCCAGCCATGGAATTTCCTCTTTTGTAGGGGCAAAAGAGAAATCTAAGACCTCATCGCCTATCGTGAAGGTGAGCAATCGCTTCCTGACGCTGATCTTGGCATATGTAATAGCTAGAAAAGGTCTACCAAGAATAATAGGGCAAGTAGGATCTTCCGCACAGTCTATAACAAGAAAATCAGCGGGGATATAGAACTTACCACCCTGGACAGGGACATTATCAACCACACCCGTAGGGATGACTATCGTATTGTTTGCCATGTATAGCTTGGCATCCACATGCTCTATTGATCCTATCTTCACCTTTTGCCAGATTGATAAGGGCATGATGCTCACGCTTGCACCTAGATCACATAAGGCCTCATATCTATATTGTCCAAATCCCACAGTAATAGAAAACTTAACAGGGTTAGGTCTTTTCTCCGGGAAATCCATCCTTTTGCAGTCGTCGGTAATTTCTGTGATTGATCGCTTGTTGCTGAGGATCTCCTTGATGAACTTGACATATGCAGGCATCTCTTAAAGAGCTTCTGTAAAAGGAATTAAAACATTTAGTTCTTGAAGCATCTTAACAAATCGTTTAAACCTACCTGCTTTGGGATCTTTTAGCGTTTCGGAAGGGAAAGGTAGCGTCTTTTTCTGCTTCGGAGCCAAAACAGATGTTGGAGGTGCTGCAGAGTCCTCGACATCGACTGGCTTCTCATCGACATCGACTAGGTTCTGCTCGATATCGACTACAGGAGTCGACTTCGAGTTCGGTTGCTGCGCAGAAATTTCATTGATGCCAGGTTGGTCGACTTCGGATGGGTCTTCTCGATGTCGAGTAGACTGGTCGACGTCGACTTGGCTGTGCTCAACATCGAGTAACTTCTCAGCTTCATCTTGCTGCTTTCCGACCTCTGGCTCGCGTAGTTGGTGCCCGCTTCTTAATTTTATAGCAGCGACGTGTCCGATTTGTCCCTTAGGATTGGGTTTTGTGTGCCCAGGGAGCTTTCCGGCCGGTCTTGGAATCAGTTGCGCGAGTTGACCTATTTGGGTCTCCATGTTCCTCTTCTAGATGTCCAATTCTCCAAATCTTGTATTGAAGTTTTGGAGCTGATTGTTGATGGCGCCATTGGCTTGCTTGCTTTCTGCTTGATTCCAACGCATTTCATCAAGGATAAACTGTAGATCATCCTTTCACTGATCCCTTTATGGATGTCCTGGAGCTCTGTATGGTGGGGGGTTCCTAGGGGAAACTTGGTTCCACTATGGTTGCTGGAACCGCTAATCCCCCATATAGCGATTGGGACCCCCTGCGTAAGCGACCTCTTCATGAGTTTCTGCCATCCTGACTTGCTCTATAAGTGGGCATTCTTGAGTGGTGTGCCCCTGCGAGCCACATTCAATGGTGGGTTGGTTGATAGAAAGAAACTTGACTTGCTTGAGGAGCTTGCGATTCTGATCTCTGTAGCATTGCTCCTTAACATCAGGATCAATCTCCCTAGAGGGCTCATAGAGGGGCGCGGATGGGGCTGGCCTTGCATAATTGTTGCTGTCTTCATCGTAATTTGCAGCAACCCAATAAGTATTGTCGAAGTTGGTCAACCTTTCGATTGTAGCCTATGCCTCTGCTGGTGTCTGTGTGAGGTACTCTTATTGCGCGAATTGGTTGATCCTATCCTTAGAGGCCAGATCAAAAGAATTGTAGAAGATTTCTTGAACGACATAGGGTGACTGCCCATTTGTAGGGCAGGATCGCAGCAGATCCTTGTATCTATCCCATGATCGTGCTAGTGGTTCCCCAGACTTCTGTTTGAAAGCTGTAATCTTTTGCATGAGGAGTGTTGTCTTGGCGGGAGAAAAGAACTTGTTGAGGAACACATTTCTAAACTCTGCCCATGTTGTGAGGGATCGCGCAGGGAGACCTTCAAGCCACTTCAATGCTGGACCGGCAAGGGACCAACGAAAAGCCTTTATCTTGACATATTCCAGAGTGGTACCTTCAGCAAGAGTATGGCACATGTCAGAAAAAGTAGTAATATGCTTGAGAGATCATTCATTAAATCTTCCATAAAAAAGAATTATTTTTAATCTCAATAAGGAAGGCTGTGCGAATTTCAAAGTTGTTTTCAGGGATTATAATAGCCGATTCAGGCACGACTAAAGTCGGGTGCATGTAATCCTCAGCAATGGTAGGGTATTGGGCAAGCTTAGCTTCTGCCTGCCTCCTACGTTCAGCTTCCTGCTCAGTGCGCGCTCTCAATCGTCTGCTCTCATCGATGAGAGCAGCATTGTTGGCTTCTAACTCCCTTTGAAGCCTCTCAATTGTCTGGGCTTGTGTTTCGGTAGTCGCCATGATCCTTTTTTGTCTAGAGTGGATGTGTATAAGACGTTTCGGGTTATCTAAGGCGTCAAACTCTGGTGGTTGACCAGAATGGCGCATACACCTACAAAATAAAAACTTAAAGGAAAACATGAGATCTAACTACCTAAGGCGCGAATGATTGCCTCCCCGGCAACGGCGCCAATTTGTTGACAAAGGAAATCGAGATTGCAAATAGAATGTAAATAAAATAGGCAAACCAATTCCGTTCCAAGCAAATAATGTTCAAGACTCCCTCTCGATGTAGTAAAAGTAAGTCAGGTTCGATCCTCGAGGAAGCTGGTCAGCGGGTCTCAGGTAGCGGAGGGATCTCACGGACAGAACATGACTTCAGGGGTACTCGAACTCGACTAAGGTTAGTCGACAGGGGCCGGGCAAGTCGAATCCGAGCAAGCAGTAGTCACTCGAGTTGGTCAATCTTGAGGAGTCAACTCGACGTCGTGGTAGGTTGTCAAAATCGAGAAAGCCTGGTCGTAGTTGAGTAACTTGCAAAGACAGAAACAACAACGATCTTTACTCGATCGAAAATCAATAGTCGACGTCCCTGGCAACGGCGCCAAGTTGTTAACAGAGGAAATCGAGATTGCAAATAGAATCTAAATAAAATAGCCAAACCAATTCCGTTCCCAGCAAATAATGTTCAAGACTCCCTCCCGATGTAGCAAAAGGAAGTCAGGTTCGATCCTCAAGGAAGCTGGTCAGCGGGTCTCAGGTAGCGAAGGGATCTCACGGACAGAACACGACTTCAGGGGTACTCGATCTCGGCTAAGGTTAGTCGACAGGGGTCAGGCAAGTCGAATCCGAGCAAGCAGCAGTCACTGGAGTTGGTTGATCTCGAGGAGTCAACTCGACGTCGAGGAAGGCTGTTGAAATCGAGGAAGCCTCGTCGTAGTCGAATAACTTGCAGAGACAGAAACAATAGCGATCTTTGCTCGATCTAAAATCAGTAGTCGACGTCGACCAAGGTTGGTTGAAATCGAGCAGAAACAGTACGTAACTAAATTGCAAACTTCGAATTTAAACAATGTATGAAAAAGAACATCCAAGATCGGGGTTTGCAACAACGATAACCAAACATGCATAAGGCAAGACAAAGAGAAATAATCATCCAATCACATGAAAGGATCAAGCTTTCGCCTTTTCCAACAATTGGACAACTCTTTCAGGAAACCCTAATTGTCTCTACCAATTTTATGTTTATAATCCAATTTGTTAACATGGATCTCTATTAAATAGGTAATAAACATATAAAAAGTAGTGGATGATCAAAGCACAATAAAAGTCGAATCTTTACCTCAAGCACGCATGGCTATCGTCAGGCTCGCCCCGACCCCAGAAGTAGGTGGACTACTCGCTCTTCATCGCAAGGAAAGACATTAATAATAAAAGGAAATAAGTTTGCATTAATAAACTAAATAAAAACTTACAACCGATCGAAGCCAAATTGCTTTAGCTCTCTTGCTCCTACTCGGCCTCCACTCTCTCTCGCTCTCTCTCTACTTATTACCTCTTCTCCATCTCTAGAATTGAATGAATAAAAATCAGCCCTATAGGCTTTATTTATAGGCTTCCAATCCTTGCTAATCAAGGTAAGGAAATTATATCTATTCCTAAAGATAAAACTTAAATAAAAGGAACATTTATCTAAAAGGGAAATATCTAAAATATCTAAATATCTTCATGTGGTAGAGAAATCCTTCTCTCCATAGATAGATCTTGATAGAATAGGATGGAATCCAGCCTTGCTTCGTACCCAAGTAATCCACATATGCTCGGATTGGCCCAACAGACTCGTGTCCCAAGAAAGTTTTGGTCGACGTCGACCAAATTTGGTCGACCTCGAGTAACGTTGCTCGATCTCGGCTTCTCCTCGCAACCTCGAGCAACTTCTCTCTGTTCTCGAACTCGGGCAAGCTTTGGGTTTGGTCGATGTCGAGTAAGTTACATGACATCGAGTAAGTTCGAGCTCGAGTTGTCTTCGTCTTCTGTCCTTGACCATTCTTGTTCTCCCTTGTAGTCGATGTCAAGGAAGCTTCCTCGAAATCGAGTAGATTTCAGCTTCGTCTCTCTTCTTGGTTTCGTCCCGAGATGGCTCCAAATTCTACAAAATTCACCCAAAAGTTGTGTAGACCTCTATTTCTGATAAATAAGCATATACTACAAAATGTTAACATATTACCAGCCCGAAATATGCAAAGTATATAGAATAAGGAGCTAAAATGTATATAAAAACATGATTACATTAGTGGACATCAAATCACCCCATACTTAAGCTTGCTTGTCCCCAAACAATAACTTGGATGGTCATTCAGGGGAAACCTGCAAAGACTCTCAACTTAATGGATTCATTGTTATATTACCCAACACTCAATTGCCATCCTTGAAAAGGTACTTGATGCCTGCCAATCCGTGCCTGTGGATGAAAAGCAATTTCTGCACACAAAAGGAGGTTATACAAAACAACTTTATGTGACAATGCAACAATAATCAGGATTTTATTTAAGCTCAAAAAGGAGTAGATAGGTAAAAGGCTAAAGGTAGGCAATTTTTGGCCATGTGGTGTTAAAATCCAGGGAAATGGATTATTTCCAAACTTTATTAACCACATTCCTTCTTCACGAAATTCCTCACCTTCCATAATGCTTTTATCAATAATAATGCTTTTACCTCTCTAACCTCAGCACTGCCTTCTCGCGAGTCGCAAACATGGATGTCATGAATGGCCCCAGATACTTAGTGCTTTGGACTCCTCACATGTGTATCCCATCTTGACGAACTATTATCTCAGCAAGCAGGGTCGATCTACCTTTATCTCATGAGGTGATCGGATTTTTTTCTCACTCATTAAATTTTCCATATTTTTCAAACATTCATGCCAAACTCCAAATATGATATATAACAACAAAACAAACACCATATAATAATCTCCATAATGTAGCTTTCATTCTCAACATAATCTCCGGATAGGAAATAAGGTAAAGAATGAAAATATTTAGAACATGCGGAGCATGCTCTAGATTTTAGAGTCGCTAGGCCGACTTCTTCGGTTGTGCTTAGGAACCTTCTGTGTGGGTCCCTCTTGTGCTTGGCCCTTCTCCTGGATCATCTAGGTCCTGATTGTAGTATGCGAGCTCTGCTGATAGGTGGTTGTCCGCATAGAGACCTTTGTCTTCCTTCTTCTTCTTTCCAGCTCTAATCCTTCATAGATTAGCTTGCCACGGGACCTTATCTCCTCTAATATTGTTTTATTTATAGACGGAGAAGAGGTTGAAATCATACCCGGACTTACCTTTTCGGGCCCGAAACATAAATCTTCGGGCTGAGGGTTGGTCGACGTCGAGTAGATCTGGTCGACGTCGAGTATAGGGACCCCATACTTAGGCTTTTGGCAACAGAGGAAGTCGACTTCGAGTGAGCTTGGTCGATGTCGAGTAGTTTGGTCGACGTCGAGCAGCGTTGGTCAATGTCGAGCAGCTTCTTGGCGCTTTCCTCCGTTGTTTGCTTACCCTCGTGGTTGCTTATGCTCTTCACCTCCAACCATGGAATTTCCTTATTTGTAGGGCCAAAAGAGAAATCTAAGACCTCATCTCCTGTCGTGAAGGTGAGCAATCGCTTCCTAACGCTGATCTTGGCATCTGCTGTAGCTAGAAAAGGTCTATCAAGAATAATAGGGCAAGTAGGATCTTCTGCACAGTCTATAACAAGAAAATCAGTGGGGATATAGAACTTACCAGCCTGGATAGAGGCATTATCCACCATACCTGTAGGGATGACTACCGTATTGTTGCCATGTATAGCTTGGCATCCACAGGCTCTATTGATCCTATCTTCACCTTTTGCAATATTGATAAGGGCATGATGCTCACGCTTGCATCTAGATCACATATGGCCTCATATCTATATTGTCCAAATCCCACATTAATAGAAAACTTACCAGGGTCAGGCCTCTTCTCCGGGAAATCCATTCTTTGGAGTCGCCGACAATTTCTGTGATTGATCGGTTGTTGCTGAGGATCTCCTTGAGGAACTTGACATATGTAGGCATCTCTTGAAGAGCTTCTGTAAAAGGAATTGAAACATTCAGTTCTTGAAGCATCTTAACAAATCGTTTAAACCTACCTGCTGTGGGATCTTTTAGCGTCTTGGAAGGGAAATGTAGCGTCTTTTTCTGCTTCGGAGTCAGAATAGATGTTGGAGGTGCTGCAGAGTCCTCGACGTCGACTGGCTTCTCCTCGACATCGACTAGGTTCTGCTCGATATCGACTACAGGAGTCGACTTCGAGTTCGGTTGCTGTGCAGAAAGTTCCTTGATGCCAGGTTGGTCGACTTCGGGTGGGTCTTCTCAACGTCGAGTAGACTGGTCGACGTCGACTTGGCTCTGCTCGACATTGAGTAACTTCTCAGCTTTGTCTTGCTGCTTTTCGACCTCTGGCTCGCGTAGTTGGTGCCCGCTCCTTAATTTTACAGCACACGAGTTCGGGTGTGCCCAGAGAGCTTTTCGGCCGGTCTTGGAATCAGTTACACGAGTTGACCTATTTGGGTCTGCATGTTCCTCTTCCAGATGTCCAGTTCTCCAAATCTTGTATTGATGTTTTGGAGCTGATTGTTGATGGCGCCATTGACTTGCTTGCTTTCTGTTGTAGGAGGAAATCTAGACTTGCAATAAAAATATAAATAAATCGAAGCAAACCAGATTCCGTCCCTTGCAAATGATTACAACACTTCCTCCCGATGCAGTAGTGGGAAGTCAGGATCGATCCACGAGGAAGCGTGTCAGCGGATCCTAGGCAGCGGATGAATCTCATGAACAGAAGTCGACCACAGGTTGTCGATCTCGACTAGGGTTAGTCGACAGAAGATCGGACAAGTCGAACAGCGCAGCAGCAGTCGCAGGATGTTAGTCGATATCGACCAGGCTCTACTCGATATCGAGTAAACAAGTCGATGTCGAGGATGGCTTTGTCGAGTACTTGCACAGGAGAAGCTACGGCGATCTGGGATCGAGGATCAGTAACTCGATATCGACAAGATGTAGTCGATATCGAGGAGGGCAGAAAGTAAAACGAAACAAAATAAAGACAAAAGCTTGTGGGATTCTCGAAATCAACTATGTGTGGAAAACTTCCAAGATTGGTGTTTGCGACAACGATAACCAAGCATGCAAAAGGCAAGAATAAAATAGATAATCACGTAAATTGTATCGAAGGACCAAGCTTTCGCCTTTTCCAACAATTAGACAACTCTTTCAAGAAACCCTAATTGTATCTACCGATTTTATGTTTACAATCCAAGTTGTTAGCATGGACCTCCATTGAATGGGTAATAAACACATAACAAGTAGTAGATGCTCAAAACATGATAAAAGTCGGATCTTTACCTCAAACACGCAGGGCTATCGTCGGGCTCGCCCCAACCCTAGAAGTGGGTGGACTACTCGCGCCTCATCGCAATCACAGACATTGATTGAAAGGAAATAACTACTTGCATTAAATCAAACAGAGCTTACAACCAAAGGAAGCCAATTCCGCTCTCGCTTCACAAACTCCTCTTGGCCACTCACTCTCTCTCTCTACCTCTATGTAACTAATTGTCTGTGTGATGGAATGAATAAAACTCAGCCCCCTAAGGCTTTATTTATAGGCTTCTAATCCTTGCTAATCAAGGATAGAAATCTCTATCTATATCTAAGGATAAAACATTAATAAAAGGAACATTAATCTTTAAAAGGGAAATATATCTAAAAGGCTAAAATATCTTCAAGTGGATAAATCTTCTTCTCCATGGATGGATCTTGATAAACTTGGATAGAATCGGACATCTTCGGCCCCAAGTAATCCAAAACCGTGTAGGACAGCTCAAACCGCGTAACGCGGCTCAGGGTCTTGTTACTCGATATCGAGTAAAGTCCTCGATATCAAGGAGACTGGTTCATCGACTTGGCTCGGGTGCGCGCTTCTGGTGTTGTCGATATCGAGTAACTAACTCGATATTGAGGAGGGTGGTTTCATCGACTTGCTGGCCCGTCCTTATCGAGCAGCTTCTTCTCGATGTTGCTCGGACATGTGCTCTAGGTTTGTCGATATCGAGGAGTTTCCCCGATATTGAGGAGAGTGGCGCTCAGTGTCCGGTTGTCTGTTCAGGTCGAGTAGCTCTCCTCGGCTCCTCGATCAATGATGTGCCCGGACATTTTATGTCGATATCGAGTAAAACTCGTCGATATCGAGTAGCTTTCAGCTTCCGTCTTTGCTTCTTGGTTTTGTCCCAGAATGGCTCCAAATGCTGTAATATTAAGCCAAAACTTATGTAGATCTCCATTTCTTCCAAATAAGCTTATACTACATAAATTTGACATATTCCCAACCCGAAATATGCAAAGTGTATAGAATATGGAGCTAAACTGTGAATTTCAACATGGCTATTTTAGTAGACATCACTTTCTACTTGATTCCGACGCATTTCGTCAAGGATAAGCCGTAGATCATCCTTTCGCTGATCGCTTTCTGGATGTTCTGAAGCTCTGTATGGGGGGGGGGGGGTTCCTACAGGCACCTTGGTTCCACTGTGGTTGCTGGAACCGCTGATCCCCCATATAGCGATTGGGACCCCTGCGTAAGCAACCTCTTCATGAGTTTCTGCCATCCTGACTTGCTATGTATGTGGGTATTGTAGGGAGGAAATCAAGTTTAAAATATAATGAAATAGATCAAACCAGATTCGTGCCCACGCAAATAATTACAAGACCTCCTCCTGATGTAGCAACGGGAAGTCAGGATCGATCCTCTAGGAAGTACGTCAGCGGATCTCAGGTAGCAGCAAATCTCACAGACATAAAATTAAGCAGAAATAGCAAATAAAAGCGGAAAATAAAGCAAAGTAGCAGAAACTACTTGATATTGAGTACAATTACTCGATATCGACTAAAGATATCGACCAACAGAGACTCGAATTCGACAAACAGAAAGCAAACTCAGACACAGTAACTCGATCTCGACAAAAGTCTCCTCGATGTCGAGTAAAACTACTCGATGTCAACAAAACACTCCTCGAAATCGACAAAGCAACAGAAACTTAAAATCACAACCTTTCGAGCGCAGAACACAGATTTCGATGAAATAAATCAATAAACTAAAGACTTCTAAAGCCAGGGTATCAACACCACAACGATAACCATGCAAAATAACATATAAAGGCATAAAAGATCATGCTTTTCATCAAATAACTTTCGTTATTAACAAGTAGGAATATAAAAGCTTTCGCAGAAGAAGCTAGAAACAACTGACTTAGTCTCACGCAGAATAAGCTTTCTGATGGATGGCCGGGTATCATTACTAGCACTCACTACTAGAATTGTCTTCATAGACATCGGTTAAAAACCGATGTAAAACAAAAAAAAATTCGACGTGTTAGTGGATGGTGTTAAAGATCCAAATTTTACCACATCAGTTTATAACTGATGTCTTTGATAATTTATAACATCGTTTTTCTTTTTAATAATGATTTAAATACATGGATATAATTACTTTTTGATTGATTCACCTAATGTTAAACCATTATTATTTTTCATTTCTAGCCATTTGAAGGTACATAGGGTAATACAAAATTTCAAATTAACATCGCTATTTTTTATAGACCTGATGTCTTACATTGCTACACACATCGATTATGTATTATTCAATTTGTGAACACTCTTTTTTCATTTGTAATTTGTGATATTATTTTCTATAAATACAACATACAATATTGAATATTTTTAAAGTCGATGTTATTTATATATTTTAAAATCAGTTTTTTCTTTGAAAAATGATGTTTTAATTATTTACAACATCATTTTATATATTTTTAACGATGTAAGTGCTACATATACACATCTGTTTTTGCTATAATTTTCATATATGTTGTATCTTAATGGTCGACATATTTACAAACATAGACATCGCTTTTCGCTCTCAAGTTCGATGTGTTTCATCAAATACACCTACTAATCTATATTGTGACATTATTTTGGCAAACATAAAATTAAACAATGCAAAAGACCATACCAATACATTAAATAATGACAATAGAGTCAAATACAAGATGACAACAGAGCTAAATACAAAACAAAATACATCAATAGTCGAATTCTAAGCTTGACATAATATCACTTGAAAATAAAGTGAATGAAGTCAAATGCACAACATATCTTTATAAAAGGCATAACGATCCTTTATAAGCTATACTAGTTATAACCCTCATCTTGTTCTGCTCTTGATGCAAGATGCACAATTTGAGCTTGCAGGAAATTTTGTAATAGCATACCCATCCAATCTGTACAACAAAAATTCATAATTGAATAATTGAAAGGAAATGTGATAGATTTTTAAGAATAAGGCAAAATTTTAAAACCACTAAAGGTTATATCCAAGTAGAAGACATCTGAAAAGTATCAAAAGTTATGCATGAAAATAATTTATGAGAATATGTGAATAACATGATTGATGATATATTAGAGCCACAATATGTAAATTTTCAAGGAAGTAATTTGGTATGCTGAATGGATAAAAGAAATTAATGTTCTCACTACATCATAAACAAGCATTTCTTATTAAATGAAGATTCTAGTAGGTGCTAAATGAGGCATTTCAGTCAATAAATATATATCCCCTACCTAGATGGCCACTATTATAAACTCAAGCAGGGAAACAAAAGGAATCAAGACGATTGGAAAGAGTCAAAATGACTTGTTTGCTTTTATGTACATCTTACTAATCCATTCATTAAATGTTCTATCAATCATACAAAGCTGAAATTTGGGCACACCTGATGATTATAGATCTGCCCACAATCCAAGGTCAAAAGAGAGGTTCAGAAGAGCTGCGCCACTCACCTGTACAAAATAAGATAGAAAGCGCGCACTTTAAATCGTTGACAGCTACTAATGTTCCTCAAATGTTTTCAAGGTCCAAAACTTCTAGGATACTTCCTCAAATGTTTTATTTACAGCTTCTCAATCTACATTCAAAAAGGAGGAAAACCATTAATCACTCAAATAGAATTAAAACTCATATAGCAGCAAATAGAACTAAATTTTCAAACTTCTTCAGCATCAAATTGAAGAGAAAACCATTAATAATCACTCATATAACAACAAATTTTGGAAACCTAATTTCAATAGAAATATACAAGAAATGAAATCGAATGAGAGGAACTCCATAGCAACATCAAGATAGGTTCAGAATTGGGCTTCCATAGAAGGCATTCCACTTAGTTCGACAACCCTGCAACTATAATT
Organism: Persicaria maculosa; assembly: GCA_963922045.1. Lineage (NCBI taxonomy): Eukaryota > Viridiplantae > Streptophyta > Magnoliopsida > Caryophyllales > Polygonaceae > Persicaria > Persicaria maculosa. The sequence goes on along the minus strand of OY998263.1, from coordinate 45,899,318 downwards.
AGAGATCCATGTCAGCTTTAGAATTCAGTATCACAAAGGATTAATATAAGAAGGAAATAGAACAGAAGCTATAATGGAACAAAAAAGATGCAAACACTAGTGGTCCAAAGCGTGAAGGGAAAATTAGGATTAGAAATAACACGATGTCAGGAGAGTACATTGGTTTATTGGCACCTGATAAACAATAAGTAGTTAGTAAAACCAGTGATAACTCGTGACATTAAAACATTCAAAAGAAAAATACAAAGTGAAAGATAAGCTAATTAATTATAATCACCTGATATGTTTTCCTTCTGGTTAGCATTTGCTAATACACAATACCATTGAATTGAACAAGTTGCAACGTCAGAAGCATCATTTGAACACGGTTCAATATGTAAACGAGATCCAAGGATTGAAGGCCCATCAAGTCTATACACACAAAGTCGATTTTCCTCCACCCTCTTGGTAATCACCAGCTATAAAAGAAGGACTTCTTGTTTAGATGTCAAATGAAGTTCTAAAACTAATATCACATCATCTGAAAACATACCTCTTTCTGAAGCTTAACCGAGAATATTGTCTTTCTCTGATTCTTATTCTGAGTTCTTGAAGCCCATGCTCCATTTCCATGACCTGGGAAGAAAATGTCCAAATATCATAAGCAACCACCTTTCTTGGTCACGCATCACAAATTATACAGAGAGGAGTATACAAGAAAGAAGCATGGAGCCTCTTTCATTTTGACGAGGGCAATTAAATCCCAAACTAATTGCACCACTGAGTGAAAAGTGTTTAGACTTTAGAGACTAGTAAATTTTGGATCAAGGAATATAAGCAGATTAAGCGCTATGGAAAATAAATAAGCAAATGAACATTCTTAGTTAAGCTATCTATGAATGGAAACCTGACCATGTGACTAATACATTTCACTATGTTCAACATAGTCATATACATAAAAGCATATGTTCAACAACGCCATTTAGCTCCTAAAAATTAAGCTTAAATATAATAATAGTAGTAACATATGATGTGTCCCCTAGAACATAAGACTGATCAACTAATGCAGATTGAGATGAAAGATGTCAAACCAAAGCACAATTGATAAGATAATTATACATCATAGAACATCACATATCTTGATTTCACCCAACCTAATCCAGTATATATGAAAATGATTGGCAAGGAAAAGCATAAGTAAGATCACCCAACATATCTTGTATCCCATTCTTGATGAAAGCCTAAATTTCATAGTCTGGCTAAGATTACTAATATACAAGTTTCAATAATCAAATCACATAGATTTATCTTCTCTAAATTGCACAAAAATTAAACATAGGTTGAATAAGAATAAAACACAATAACAAGATATACCTACCTACCTATTTTGGTGAGAAAATTCGATCAAAGAGAGGGCAACTCTAAACCATCACAGAGAAGGCAAAAATAAAAAAAATAAAAAAAATTCAAGGTTAACAATGGGGATCTGCGGGATATGGGTAGTTTCGTAACAAGAGGAGAGAAGAGATTACATATCGATCTGCGGGAAGTCTCTTTGCAGGGTTCAATTTCTTGAGACCATCCAGTGTCCGTGTCACTCATCTGCCCATACGAACTCCAGAATCTAGATCCCCTATTTCACAAAATCAAACCCTAATTAAGCTCGTGAATTGAAAGAAGAAGGGTTTGAGCAACCTCCAGAATTACTTGAACTCGGAGTCGAGGAAGAGAGAAGGGGAACATCCCCTTTTAAAGCGTATAGAGAGACAAAACCAGATCTAAAACCTCTGATATGAAAAGAGTTGAAAACAATATTAGAGAATGCTTACCGGTTAGGGTTTGAGATAAAGCGGCCATCTTTTGGTCAGAGGAAGAGAGAAGGGATGAGACGATGAGTGTAGTCCGTGTTGACCATCTTCTTTGTAGTCACCACCCGGAGGGAAAGGAGAGGAGAGGGAGACGACAACTGAATCGACCGCCAACCAGAGACGCCATCCCCGCCACAACGCCTTCCCAAAACACTACCCTCAACGATTTCACAGAAATCGCAGGAACGGATGGCGGAGGGAATGAGGGCTGCGGGAACAGACGATGATGGTGGAGAAGGGAGTTGTCAGAAGTAAAGCAGAAGAGGATGAGGATCGGGTTGAATGATTTTGTGTCAGAGAGAGATGAATGGATGGGATATTTTGTTAAGTGTTAACTTTCTCCAAAATTTTGAAACACCGCTTTTTTTTTCCAACTTTTCCTATCCCGGGCATTTCAATTTTGGGAATCCAATACCCCGCATGTTTCAAATTATTTTCAAATTAAGTATTTAACATCGGTCAAAAATAATAACTGTTGTTAAAATTTGTTTTAACATCACAAATTTAATAACTGATGTAATATAATCATTTATCATCATGCGTATTTCCGACAGATGTAAATAATGTGATGTCTATGAACAGAATTCTAGTAGTGACTATCCAGCAATGCCTCCACAGGAGCTGCTAGAGCCTCGATTAGTATACCTTGTTAACAAATGTAATATTAGAAAACAGAGCCAATAGGTATAGGTACATGGAATGTACCTCCATATTATGTTCCAGGTCCTATTAACTTCCATGCACATTTTCATTTGCATCTATAAATCCAAAAACCATCCAACTATATAGGTATCCCATTTTTTTAATTTACAGAACTTGCAATGCCAAAGGGTTAGCCAGCTATAAGACATGTAACCCTCTGCTTGCAATTTAAAGTACAAAGAGAAAATTGGATGATTAGGACCTTTTTCAATAAATTTATTAGTTTATAGACCCCATGGCTAATTTTTTAAGTAAGTAGACCTTTTTAAGGGGTTATTACCTAGTTACCCTTAACTAATTCTGTTTCAAAAAAAATTATAATTAAAGAATAAATACTAGAACGGTTTTATGGATAAGATTCTAATTAATCAAATTTGAAATATATATTTTCAAATTCCTAATTAATTACCGATTTCAAGGATTTTTTTCTATATGTAAGTATATACATCAAAATATATAACAAATGGCTGGATTATAATTATTGTACGCTAAGTAATAGTAACGTCAATCAAACCTATATACGAACACAGTATAGATATTTAGTATTTACATATAAATTAACATCAACCACTAATTTATCTACTAACTTACAATAAATATTATAGTATTTTCAATCACAATATATAATTCTTTCTTGTAACTCAATATACATAGGTGATAGTCGATAGGCCATTTACAATAATATGTTACAATATGACTTTCTTTTCTATTACTCCATATTACAATAAATTGTGTATTACTCCCTCCGTTTCCTTTTAATTGACTTTTTACTATTCATGCACATTTTTTAAGGTGTGAAAAACTATATAAAATAATAATTTTTTAAATAATTTTTTTCAATAATCTCATACTTATTGATGATAAGTATAATATTATTAAAAAAATTATTAAATTATTAATATTTAATATAGTTTTTACCATTCTAAAACTATGTGCTTGCATTGACTTGAAAAAGTCACTTAAAAGGAAACGGAGGGAGTACAATACAACATGGAATCACAATATAATATTTCTTGTAACACAACTACTAATCGCAAATTGATATAGTGATTGTGGAGCTACCTTCCTTGAATTTGTAAATAATTAAAGAGCGGCCATATCCGTGGGACTACATTCCAAACTAAGAGGTTTGAAGGTCAAATCCTCTAGGAAACATATTCTCTTGTGACTTGTGAGTGATATGATCATGAACCGATTAAATAGGCCACGTAGTACCCGATGCAGTTGTAGAGCGGCTGAGCCGATCAAGTTGGACTAAGATAAATAAAAAAACCACCCATATAGGTCATTACAATAATATTACTTTACAATATGACTTTCTTTTCTAATATATTACATAATTACAATATTTAAAAAAAATATGTATAATATCTTATTTATTGGACGATATTAAAGAATTACAATAGATTAGTTATTGTACCCCATCACCGAATTACAATAGATTGCTTATTGTACTTTATTATACGGAATTACAATATTTTATTTATTAATGTACATTGTATTCCTCAACTTGATTATATATTTTACTAAAAGAGATCCTAATCATCTAATTATCTTTAACATTTATAATTATACAGTATTACACGATTAACTAGCTTAGCGTAACATGATTCATATATATTGTAATAAATATTACAATAAATATACGTATTTTAATGTTCAATCTAATCTTATTGTAATATATATTGTAATGTAACGATTGTTGTATTCCACTATTCATGTATTGTAATGATTATATTATTTTATTGTAAAGGAAGAGTTTGTACGTGATGTCCTATAATATATATACTAAATCTTTTAAAAATATATATAAGAAAAAAAAGGAAAGAATGAAGGTAAAAAATAAAAGGATAATTTAAGAATATTTGGTAATATATTATTATTAATTTTTGTAAATACAAAATAAGAAAGAAAATGAATTAAAGGATAAAGCTTAAAAGGGTAATTTAGCCATTAAAACATCACAAGGTCTATTTAATAAAAAAATTATTGATGGAGTCTATTTACTTAAAAATATATTGAAAGGAGTCTATATACCTCATTGACTCAAGTACAAATTTAGCCAACAAAATATCCATATGTATAACATCCTGCTTTGTTTACTGAATAAGATCAAATTGTTTTGTAATTCTACTGAATTCAGTGGTTTAGAGCACATAGCAAAGTTTGAAACAATCAAGAGTAAGATCCTTTACTTCCTTACGATAAGAATATGAAAACCCAAAAATAAAGAAATGATGAATCCTATTATTGTCTACAAAAAAAAAAAAAAAAAAAAAAACACAAAAAATAACTATACCTCATAGACAGCAGTGAGTTCCGATAATTTGGCAGGCACAAACAAAAGCAATATGTGCATCAATATCACAATGAACCTTATCCCCTACTTTAGATGTATCCCAGTGGGCTTGTTCAATTACAACATCTGTTAAAAGCAAAGGACAAAATCAAATCTTTGGTAAGTTCCCAATAACATTCAGTTCATTTCTATGCACAAGATATCCATTTCATTAGTCAACAGATAAGTTTCAACATAATCACATGCTCATATCAACACAGGGAATTTACACACACACACACACACACACACACACACACACACACACACACACACACACACACACACACACACACACACACACACACACACACACACACTATAATAGGGGTTATCACACCTGCTGTTGGTAAACTAAGGTTTTCATACTATAGGTCCCTTCCTAGTGAATCCTAAACTAAAAATTACCAAGGATACTTCAATGTGTACATATAAAATTTTCAATCACCGCGATAACTCCTAAACTCATGATATGAGATGTCAGAGGCAAGAAGCACTGAAGTAATACTAGTTGGACATAATCTTTGACTTTGAAGAACATTTTTTTAGCATACTTTCAATAACACCATGGAACAGAAATCAATTTGCATAAAATGAAATGAAGATAATAGCAAACAGTATACCTACACATCCTACATCAAACTGATTCATAAAAGACTGATTGCATCTATGAGCTGCAGCATAAAATCCTTCCCCTCCACTCAGGGCTTTGTCAAATATTTCTTTGAATTTTTCCAAGGTTCAAGACCTCAAATGTCCCAAAATATATTGGAATGCAGGGTGCCCAAGCTAAAAGCATCAAAATTTAATACATTAAATAAGCACCAACACTATCAATGCCTCTAGCATCAATAGCACAACTCAAGATGGTATGAATAAAAAGACAAAATAAGAGATTGATTTCAACTTGGATAAATTAGAAAAAGAAAGTTAAGGAAAACCAAACCCCAATTTTAGAAATGAATAAAAGGATCAATCTATACATTTTTTAGATTTTAGAGGTGAAGTAGTCCACTTGAATAATGGAACTAGAAATTCCATGTCCCAGTACCTTTCCAATTGTCCCACTTTGACTCCATTTCTTAATTCGTGTCAAAAATATGCTATGCAACTGATTAGATAGATAAATTAGATATATTTATATCCAATATTTAAATTAGGAGATATTTAGAATAAGAGATGGATAGACTATAGATTTAGAGTTAGATAGATTAGAGTATGATTTTCAATATATATATATACAGCTATATGTATCAAGATTTTAAAATGGCTATCACATGAAACTTAAAGCTCAAAGTGTTGTATTTGCATGTGCCAATACATCTATAAGAAACATAAGTTTTTGAACTTCTGAATGGATTATGGTCTATTGGTGGTCTTCGGTAGATATTTCAAAACCTATACCCGTAAGTCATAAGTGCTCCTTAAGAATTTTATGAACCCCCAACACCTCCCTCCACCCAAAAAAATACTCAGTATCTTCCTCTTGAACTTATTTTGTGCAAGTAACTATAAATTGATTATGGTCTATTCTGTGCCAATACATAAGTGCTCCTTAAATCATAAGTGCTCAGTAACTTCCTCTTGAACCTATACACGTAAATCATAAGTGCTCCTTAAGAATGGATTATGGTCTATTCTATGCCAATACACCTATAAAAAATACTCAGTGCCCAAAAAAATACTCAGTGTCTGACAAACCACTAGTGCTCCTTAAAAGTAATGAGTACCCAAAAAATAACTCAGTATCTTCCTCTTCCCTAACCCAATCTCCTTCTTATTCCCTAATTCTTCCTCATCCTCTATATATTACTATCAAGGACACTTGCTTGCCTAATTTAGAGCGAAATTGAACTGATTTACTTGAATTTAGATAAATTGGGGGCAAATTAACAAGACAGCAGAGGAACTATATGGGAAATTAGAGTAGAGATTGAAAGCATTGTGAACCATAACGAAATGGAATTTAGCACCATATCGGGATAACCAGGTGAACACTGACACCGGAAACAAACTTCAATCGGACGCAAACCGAATCGGACGCTTTGTGAGCACTGGCACCAACAACAAACTTCAATCGGACGCTTGGTTTTTTCCTGAATTTACACAGAATTGGGGGCGGATTAAGTAGACAGCAGAGGGTTTGTAGTATAAATTAGGGCCGGATTCGGAGATTGAAAGTTTGTTAACCATAAAGAACTTCAATTTAGCAACATACCCGGGAACGACAGTGCGAACGAATTCCGACGAACAGCGTACAACTGCTGAACGAGTGTGAAGAATAAGCATAGTCGCCTCTCTCCAATGAAATTGCTGGTTGAATTCAAGGAATTCCGGCAACAATCGTCTCCGGTGATGAACGAGAGTGAAGAATTCAAGCGATCGATGGTAGTTGTTTGATCTCAAGGTCAATATGCTCTTTGAACGGAGATACGATCGAGGGTTAGGGTTTAATAATTCGCTTTTTTGTTTCGTCTACCAAAAAAACAAAATTTTTTTTTATATATTACCACGGTTGAGAAGAAAACCATGGTGAATTGGTCCAACTAACGTATTTACCATGGAGTGTGGTAATTTTTAAATGCCGAATTACCACGGTTCCCTTTAGAACCGAGGTAAATTGCCAAATTTGCAAATTTACTTCGCAGAAATACGGAACCGTGGTAATTGCCCTGTCGCCAAAGGCCCTTTTTCTACTATTGAGCCTTCTATTCCTTGCTAATCAAGGTAAGAAAGTCTATCTATATCTACTTACTTAAAGATAAATCATGGAAATAAATAAAACTAGGATTATATCTAATGTGGATAAAATATCTTCTCCCTTGACTTGATGGCACTTGATAAATGTGGATAGAATTTCATCTCGAAAATATCACCATTGGACTCGGGATAGAAACTTAACAAGATACCCGGACTGCTCGGCGTCGGCCTCTGGGATTTCCTCGATATCGAGCAGCACTTTCTCGTCTTCTGCTCAACAACTCGATGTTGGCTCTCAGGATGCATGTCGACTGGACTTTTCCTCGACATCGAGTAGCTTCTCCTCGGTTTCAGCTCTTCTTCGTCGATCTTGGCTTCTGGACGGTGCATTGACTTGGGTTGTCCTCGACATCGAGGAATTTCCTCGACATCGACGAACTCCTTTAGCTCCCAGCTTCACTTGTCGATGTCTGGTGCTCAGCTCGATGTGTGGTCAACTCGATATCGACTAAAGGAAGTCGATATCGACCAACTTTCTCCAGCTTTCCTTGCTCGATTCTGGGAAGCTCTTGGTGAAATCGAGTGACTTAACTCGATATCGACAAGATGTAGTCGATATCGACTAACATGTTGTTGAGTAGATTTCCTTGCTTTCAGCTCGATTTGTCCTGGTTCTGCTGCTCCTTGACCTTGGTCTTCTGTAGTTGACTTTCGAGCTTTTCTCCCTTTCTCAGAACTGCGGTAAATTGATTCGATTTCTGCGAATTTAAACAGAAACTAGTGTAGATTCCATAATTTGGCAAATAAACATAAACTACATAGATTCTGTACTATTCTAACCCAAATGTATGAAATGCATGCAGAAATCGATATAAAAGTAGGTGTAAAACATGTCGAATTAGGCTCACAACACACACCCCATACTTAAGCTTGCTTGTCCTCAAGCAATACTTTTATTTGTCATTCAGGGGAAGAAATCAAAAACTCTCAACATCATAGATCCATTGCCATATGTCCCTGCAATCAATTACCATCCTCGAAAAGGTACTAATGTCACAAATCCATGCACGTGCAATTAAAAAGCAACATCTACGCACAAAAGGAGGGTTATGCAAAATAATTCATGTGACAAAGCCTTAATAATCAAGAGGACTTTAATTTAAGCTCAATAAGGAGTAAATTGGTAAAAGGCTAAAGATGGGAAATTTTTGGCAATGTGGTGCTAATGATCCGGGGAAATGGAGTACTTTCCAAACTGAATTTCCACATTCCTTCTCCATAAGATTCATCACCTTCCATAATGCTTTTTTCAATAATAATGCTTTTACCTCCCTAACCTCAGCACTGCCTTCTCGCGAGTCGCAAACATGGGTGTCATGAATGGCCCCGGATACTTAGTGCTTTGGATTCCTCACATATGTGTCCTATCTCACTGAACTATTATCTCAGCAAGCAGGGTCGATCTACCTTTATCTCCTGAGGTGACCGGATTTTCTTTCACTCATTAAATTTTCCATATATTTCAAACAATTTCCTTCCAAACTCCATATATGATAAATAACAACACAAACACCATATAACATCTCCATAATGTAATGTCATTTTCAACATAATCCCCGGATAAGGTAAAGAATGGAAATATTTAGAACATGTGGAGCAATAATTGAAATACGGCATAATATGGCTTTTGTGATGCATAAGCATAGGTAAGGCTAGGATATATAAACATATGAGCATTATATGGAAATATAAAGTCCTCCATCCTTTTATCATACAACATGTCAAAAGCAACTTCAAATTTTAGCTCCTTTGATGGATTTCAAGAAATAATGCACTTCATTGTGACTTTCCTTTACTAGGCAATTTCATGCTATATCTCTAATGAATCTAATTTTGCATCGTTGAGTTCAATAAAGCTTCCATGACTTTAATTCAAAATTTTCAATGGGGTCATTTTTCAAACTTTGGAAAACATGCATGTAAGCACATAAATCAATAATGAATTCCAAAATAGCCATGTATAAGCAATTCAAGAATTAAACTTTAAACATGCACAAGTGTGGTCATTTTTCAAACTCCTTCAAACTTTTTCAAATATGCATAAAGTAAGCCTTTCCCCCACCCCATACTTAAACATTACAGTGTCCTCACTGTATAAAAAATAAAGGTAAAGAAAGAAACTCACTAGGCAGATGTGCAGATCTTCAAAAATCGAGTGCTTATGTTGTAAGGCCCTGTCCGATTTTAGCTTGCTTCTATCCCCATGTACCTGAAAAATGTAGAAGAGAAATACCTACAATAGAAAAACTAAAAGTTCAAAACCAAAAACAAAGGCAACAATGTCCAAAAAATCCCAAAAAGTAAATGTCTATTTACAAGCTCTAGATTTTATAGTCGCTAGGCCGACTTTCTCCATTAAGCTCAAGGTGGCATTTGCAGGGCCCATGTAGCTTGTGCTTCAAATAGGACTCCATTCTTGTCCATCAGTTGTAACCCGCCTGAGTGGACCTTGTTCACCACGAAGGGCCCCATCTTCTTCTTGTTGAATTTGTTAGGGAACCAATGATCCTTTGATTTGGAAACATAGAGCTTGTCTCCAATTTCATACTCCTTAGGCTCATCATTCGAAATCCTACATAAGCGCACATACCAAGGCAAACCTCTCCCATGTATAGATAAATCTTTAATGGAAATAGGAGAAGAAGGATCCATTCCTTGGCTTACCTTCGCGGAATCGGATTCGGGGACCTCAGATTCTACTCGACATCGAGCAGATTTACTCGACGTCGAGGAACTTCCTGCTTCTGGTGGGCTGCTGCTCGAGGGAGGAGAAGGCGATGACGAAAACTTTTGGTCGATATCGACTAATTTGGTCAATATCGAGGAGTCCTTTGCTGCCAGTGGATTGCTCGTCGCGGGAGGAGAAGTCGAGGACGAAAATATTTGCTCGATGTCGACCAATTTGGTCGATGTCGAGGAGTTCCCGGCTTCTGGTTGACTGCTCGACGAGGGAGATGCTGGTGGAGGGTTCTGATTTTGGTCGATGTCGACCAATTTACTCGATGTCGAGGAATTCTGGTTGACTTCGACCCCACACTTGCATCTTGTCAAGGCATCCGAAAAATAGTTAGTCAACGTCGACTTACCTTGGTCGATGTCGAGCAGATCCTCTGTGTCGTCGTTTAGGATGACCATGATCTTCTCCACCTTGGTTTCCATATCCCTCTTTTCCAGCTCTTCAGGGGTCATATTTCTTACCTTAGGCTCCCCACAAGTAATGTAACCAGCTGATATAGACCTTACCTCCTCCATGGGACCTGTGTGCCTTTAAGTTTTATTAAAGGAATACTCAATTACCTCATCGCTGGTGTTGAAAGTGAGTACTCCCTTTCTTACGCTTATGTTGGCATCCATCGTCGCCAAGAAGGGCCTTCCTAGAATAATTGGACAAGCAGGGTCCTCCGCCATATCAATAACTAGAAAATCAGCAGGGACAAAGAATTTACCTACTTACACTGGCACATTGTCCACAATGCCTGTTGGGATGACCACCGTGTTGTTTGGCATATAAAGCTTTGCCTCCACAAGCTCTAGGGCACCTATCTTAATCTTGGACCATATTGTTAAAGGCATTATACTCACACTAGCTCCAAGGTCACATAATGCATTAAATTTATGTTGACCAAATCCCATGGTTATAGCAAACTTACCTGGATCTGGCCTTTTCTCAAGAACGTCCATCTGGCTGCACTCCTCTGTAATCTCGGCCATTGAGCGCTTTTTGCTTAGGATCTCATTAAGGAACTTGACATACGATGGCATTTCATTAAGAGCTTCTGTGAAGGGTATGGTGACATTGAGCTTCTGAAGCATCTTGATGAAGAGCTGAAACTTCTTCTCTGCTGGATCCTTTGGAGATTTTGTTGGGAAAAGCAGCTTCTTTTTCTGGTTCGGAGCCAGAACAGATGTCGGAGGTGTTGCAACTTTCTCGACGCCGACTTGGTTCTCCTCGACATCGACAAGATTTTCCTCGACATCGACTACTGTAGTCGATTTCGAGTTGCTGTGCTTTGCAAACGAATCGTGGCCAAACTTCTCCTCGACATCGAGTTCGGTTTGCTCGATATCGACCAAATTTTGGTCGACATTGACCTGTTGTTCGTCGATATCGTGTCGCGTAGTTGATGCCCGCTCCTGAGTTTTACAGCAGATATGTGTCAAGTCTTTCCCTTAGGATTTGGTTCTGAAGATCCAGGGAGTGAACCTGACTGTCTGGGGACGGCTGCTGCTAGCTGGCCAATCTGTGTATCAATTGATTTTCTCCAGACATCGATTTCTCCAAGCTTTGTATTGATGTTCTGGAACTGATTGTTGATGGTGCCCTAATTCCGGCGTATTTCGTCAAGGATAAGCTGTTGGTCATCCTTCCGCTGGTCTCTTTCTTGATGTCCTGAAGCTCTGTATGGTAGGGGGTTCCTAGGGGCACCTTGGTTCCATTGTGATTGCTGAAACCTTTGGTCTCCCATAAAGCGATTGGGACCCCATGCGTAAGCTACCTCTTCGTAATGTTCTGCCAGCCTGACTTGCTCTGTGTGTGTGCACTCAGTAGTGGTGTGCCACTGTGATCCGCATTCAATGCAAGGCTGGTTTACAGAAAGATACTTTACTTGCTTGAGGAGCTTGCGATTCTGATCTCTGTAGTACTGCTCCTTGACATCTGTATCAGTCTCCATAGAGGGCTCATAGAGGGGCATGGATGGGGCTGGCCTGGCATAGGCATTCTCATCATAGTTGATTGGAGTCCCATACTTGTTATCGTAGTTGGTAAGCTTGTCGAGGGCAGCCCATGCGTCAGCTGGCGGCGTTGTCAGATACTCATAATGAGTATACGTGTTGATCCTATCCTTAGCAGCCAGGTCAAAAGAATTGAAGAAGATCTCTTGAACGATGCAGGGTTGCTGTCCATGTGTAGGGCAGGATCGCAGTAGATCCTTATAGCGTTCCCATGCTTTAGCTAGTGACTCTCCATGCTGCTGTTTGAAAGCTGTAATCTTTTGGCGGAGGAGCGCTGTCTTGGCAGGAGGAAAGAATTTGTTGAGAAATTCCTGATTTACTTGAGCCCATGTAGTGAGGGATCGTGGAGGGAGACCTTCAAGCCACTTCAATGCTGGACCAGCCAAAGACCAACGAAAAGCCTTCATCATGACATATTCCAAAGTGGTACTTTCAGCAAGAGTACGACACATATCTGTAAAGTTGGTAATATGTTGAAGAGGGCATTCATTAAATCTACCATGGAAAGCATTATGTTTAATTTCAATCAGGAAAGGAGTGCAAATTTCAAATTTATTCTCAGGGATTAGAATAGCCGATTCAGGCACGACGAGAGTCGGGTGCATGTAATCCTCTGCAGTGGTAGGGTATTAGGCGAGCTCATCTTCCAATTGCCTCCTTCACGCAAGTTCCTATGTAGTGCGTCCTCTCTCAGTGTTGAGAGCGGTATCCTTGGCGGCTAGTTCCCTCTGAAGCCTCTCAATCATCTCAACTTGTGTTTCAGCACTCGCCATGATCCTTTTTAGCTTAGAATGGATGTGTATAAGGCGTTCCGGATCGTCTAAGGCGTCAAATTCAGGTGTTTGACCAGAACGGCGCATACACCTGCAGAATCAAAACTTAAAGGAAAACGTGAGATCTTAACTACCTAAGGCGCGAATGATTGCTTCCCCGGCAACGGCGCCAATTTGTTGTAGGAGGAAATCAAGTTTAAAATATAATGAAATAGATCAAACCAGATTCGTGCCCACGCAAATAATTACAAGACCTCCTCCTGATGTAGGAGCGGGAAGTCAGGATCGATCCTCGAGGAAGCACGTCAGCGGATCTCAGGTAGCAGCAAATCTCATAGACAGAAAATTAAGCAGAAATAGCAAATAAAAGCGGAAAATAAAGCAAAGTAGCAGAAACTACTCGATATTGAGAATAGTTACTCGATATCGACTAAAGATATCGACCAACAGAGACTCGAATTCGACAAATAGAAAGCAAACTCAGACACAGTAACTCAATCTCGACAAAAGTGTCCTCGATGTCGAGTAAAACCACTCGATGTTGACAAAACACTCCTCGAAATCGACAAAGCAACAGAAACTTAAAATCGCAACCTTTTGAGCGCAGAACACGGATTTCGATGAAATAAATCAATAAACTAAAGACTTCCAAAGCCAGGGTATCAACACCACAACGATAACCATGCAAAATAACATATAAAGGCATAAAAGATCATGCTTTTCATCAAATAACTTTCGTTATTAACAAGTAGGAATATAGAGGCTTTCGCATAAACCCTAATTGTTACTAACCCTTTTCACATAATTAATCCAAGTTGTATTAAGATCACTTTCGCTTCAATAACACAAACAATGATCACCTTCAACTTTCGCAAAAGAATCATGCTCATAGGGATAGAAGACGAATTGCATAAAAAGCTCTAACCTTTAGCGCATCACCTCACATGGCTACCGTCGGGCTCACCCTGACCCTAGAAGTGGGTGGACTACTCGCACTTCATCATAAAAAAAGACATCAAAGATTTCAGGAAAATAAATTTCATTAAATAAACTAAAGAGAACTTACAAGCGATCGGAGACAAACCATCTCTCAACACCTTCTCTCTTCTCGCCACAAGCTCTCTCTCTCTCTCTACTCTCCCTCTATGTAACTAATTGTAACTGGAGTTGAATGAATAAAATCAAGCCCCTAAGGCTTTATTTATAGCCTTCTATTCCTTGCTAATCAAGGTAAGAAAGTCTATCTATATCTACTTACTTAAAGATAAATCATGGAAATAAATAAAACTAGGATTATATCTAATGTGGATAAAATATCTTCTCCCTTGACTTGATGGCACTTGATAGATGTGGATAGAATTTCATCTCGAAAATATCACCATTGGACTCGGGATAGAAACTTAACAAGACTCTCGGACTGCTCGGCGTCGACCTCTGGGATTTCCTCGATATCTAGTAGAATTCCTCGATATCGAGCAGCACTTTCTCGTCTTCTGCTCAGCAACTCGATGTTGGCTCTCAGGATGCATGTTGATTGGACTTTTCCTCGACATCGAGGAATTTCCTTGACATCGAGTAGCTTCTCCTCGGTTTTAGCTCTTCTTCGTCGATCTTGGCTTCTTGACGGTGCATTGACTTGGGTTGTCGTCGACATCGACGAACTCCTTCAGCTCCCAGCTTCACTTGTCGATGTCTGGTGCTCAGCTCAATGTGTGGTCAACTCGATATCGACTAAATGAAGTCGATATCGACCAACTTTCTCCAGCTTTCCTTGCTCGATTCTGGGCAGCTCTGGGTGAAATCGAGTGACTTAACTTTATATCGACAAGATGTTGTCGATATCGACTAACATGTTGTTGAGTAGATTTCCTTGCTTTCAGCTCGATTTGTCCTGGTTCTGCTGCTCCTTGACCTTGGTCTTTTGTAGTTGACTTTCGAGCATTTCTCCCTTTCTCATAACTGTTGTAAATTGATTCGATTTCTGCGAATTTAAACAGAAACTAGTGTAGATTCCATAATTTGGCAAATAAACATAAACTACATATATTCTGTACTATTCTAACCCAAATGTATGAAATGCATGCAGAAATCGATATAAAAGTAAGTGTAAAACATGGCGAATTAGGCTCACAACAGTGGGCATTCTTGAGTGGTGTGCCCCTGCGAGCCACATTCAATGGTGGGTTGGTTGACAGGAAGAAACTTGACTTGCTTGAGGAGCTTGCGATTCTGATCTCTGTAGAATTGCTCCTTAACATCAGGATCAATCTACCTGGAGGGCTCATAGAGGGGCATGGATGGGGATGGCCTTGTATAATTGTTGCTGTCTTCATCGTAATTTGCACCAGCCCCATAAGTATTGTCGAAGTTGGTCAACCTTTCGAGTGTAGCCCATGCCTCTGCTGGTGTCTGTGGGAGGTACTCATATTGCGTGAATTGGTTGATCCTATCCTTAGAGGCCAGATCAAGAGAATTGTAGAAGATTTCTTGAACGACATAGGGTGGCTGCCCATTTGTAGGGCAGGATCGCAACAGATCCTTGTATCTATCCCATGCTCGTGCTAGTGGTTCCCCAGGCTGCTGTTTGAAAGTTGTAATCTTTTGCATGAGGAGTGTTGTCTTGGCGGGAGGAAAGAACTTGTTGAGGAACACATTTCTAACCTCTGCCCATGTTGTGAGGGATCGCGCAGGGAGACCTTCAAGCCACTTCAATGCTGGACCGGCAAGGGACCAAAGAAAAGCCTTCATCTTGACATATTCCAGAGTGGTACCTTCAGCAAGAGTATGACACATGTCAGAAAAAGTAGTAATATGCTTGAGAGGGCATTCATTAAATCTTCCATAAAAAGCATTATTTTTAATCTCAATAAGGAAGGCTGTGCGAATTTCAAAGTTGTTTTCAGGGATTAGAATAGCCGATTCAGGCACGACTAAAGTCGGGTGCATGTAATCCTCAGCAGTGGTAGGGTATTGGGCAAGCTCAGCTTCTGCCTGCCTCCTACGTTCAGCTTCCTGCTCAGTGCGTGCTCTCAGTGGCGAGAACAGCATTGTTGGCTTCTAACTCTCTTTGAAGCCTCTCAATCGTCTGGGCTTGTATTTTGGCAGTCACCATGATCCTTTTTAGTCTAGGGTGGATGTGTATAAGACGTTCCAGGTAGTCTAAGGCGTCAAACTCAGGTGGTTGACAAAAACAGCGCATACACCTGCAAAATCAAAACTTAAAGGAAAACGTGAGATCCAACTACCTAATGCGCGAATGATTGCCTCCCTGGAAACGGCGCCAATTTGTTGATAGAGGAAATCGAGATTGCAAATAGAATGTAAATAAAATAGGCAAACCAATTCCGTTTCCAGCAAATAATGTTCAAGACTCCCTCCTAATGTAGCAAAAGGAAGTCAGGTTCGATCCTCGAGGAAACTGGTCAGCGGGTCTCAGTTA
This sequence comes from Persicaria maculosa, assembly GCA_963922045.1. Taxonomy (NCBI): domain Eukaryota; kingdom Viridiplantae; phylum Streptophyta; class Magnoliopsida; order Caryophyllales; family Polygonaceae; genus Persicaria; species Persicaria maculosa. The sequence continues at coordinate 45,882,725 of OY998263.1, read as the reverse complement.
GCGGAGGGATCTCATGGACTGAACACGACTTCAGGGGTACTCGACCTCGACTAAGGTTATTCGACAGGGGCCGGGCAAGTCAAATCCGAGCAAGCAGTAGTCACTGGAGTTGGTCGATCTCGAGGAGTCAACTCGACATCGAGGAAGGTTGTCGAAATCGAGGAAGCTTGGTCGTAGTCGAGTAACTTGCAGAGACAGAAACAACAGCAATCTTTGCTCGATCGAAAATCAGTAGTCGACGTCCCCGACAACGGCGCAAATTTGTTGACAGAGGAAATCGAGATTGCAAATAGAATGTAAATAAAATAGGCAAACCAATTCCGTTCCAAGCAAATAATGTTTAAGACTCCCTCCCGATGTAGTAAAAGGAAGTCAGGTTCGATCCTCGAGGAAGCTGGTCAGCGGGTCTCAGGTAGCGGAGGGATCTTACGGACAGAACACGACTTCAGGGGTACTCGACCTCGACAAAGGTTAGTCGACAGGGGCCGGGCAAGTCGAATCCGAGCAAGGAGCAGTCACTGGAGTTGGTCGATCTCGAGGAATCAACTCGAAATCGAGGAAGCCTAGTCGTAGTCAAGTAACTGGCAGAGACAGAAACAACAGCGATCTTTGCTCGATCGAAAATCAGTAGTCGACGTCGACCAAGGTTGGTCGAAATCGAGCAGAAACAGTACGTAACTAAATTTCAAATTTCGAATTTAAACAATGTATGAAAAAGAACTTCCAAGATCGGGATTTGCAACAACGATAACCAAACATGCATAAGGCAAGACAAAGAGAAATAATCATGCAATCACATCAAAGGATCAAGCTTTCACCTTTTCCAACAATTGGACAACTCTTTCAAGAAACCCTAATTGTATCTACCAATTTTATGTTTATAATCCAAGTTGTTAACATGGATCTCTATTAAATAGGTAATAAACATATAAAAGGTTGTGGATGATCAAAGCACAATAAAAGTCGAATCTTTACCTCAAGCACACATGGCTATCGTTAGGCTCGCCCCGACCCCAGAAGTAGGTGGACTACTCGCTCTTCATCGCAAGGAAAGACATTAATAATAAAATGAAATAACTTTGCATTAATAAACTAAATAAAAGCTTACAACCGATCGAAGCCAAATTTCTTTCGCTCTCTTGCTCCTACTCGGCCTCCACTCTTTCTCTCTCTACTTACTACCTCTACTCCTTCTCTAGAATTGAATGAATAAAAATCAGCCCTATAGGCTTTATTTATAGGCTTCCAATCCTTGCTAATCAAGGTAAGGAAATTATATCTATTCCTAAAGATAAAACTTAAATAAAAGGAACATTTATCTAAAAGGGAAATATCTAAAATATCTAAATATCTTCATGTGGTAGACAAATCCTTCTCTCCATAGATAGATCTTGACAGAATAGGATGGAATCCGGCCTTGCTTCGTGCCCAAATAATTCAAATATGCTCAGATTGGCCCAACGGACTCGCGGCCCAAGAAAGTTTTGGTCGATGTCGACCAAATTTGGTCGACCTTGAGTAACGTTGTTCGATCTCGGCATCTCCTCGCAACCTCGAGGAGCTTCTCTCTCTTCTCGAACTCGGGCAAGCTTTGGGTTTGGTCGATGTCGAGTAAGTTACTCGACATCGAGTAAGGTCGAGCTCGAGTTGTCTTCGTCTTCTGTCCTTGACCATTCTTGTTCGATGTTGAGGAAGCTTCCTCGAAATCGAGTAGATTGCAGCTCTCGTCTCTCTTCTTGGTTTCGTCCCGGAATGGCTCCAAATTCTGCAAAATTCACCCAAAACTTGTGTAGACCTCTATTTCTGATAAATAAGCATATACTACACAAATTTAACATATTCCCATCCCAAAATATGCAAAGTATATAGAATAAGGAGCTAAAATGTATATAAAAACATGGTTACTTTATTGGACATCAATGCATAAAGCAAGATAAAGAGTAATAATAATGCAAATCACATCAAAGGATCAAGCTTTCACCTTTTCCAACAATTCGACAACTCTTTCAAGAAACCCTAATTGTATCTACCAATTTTATGTTTATAATCCAAGTGGTTAACCTAAATCTCTATTAATTAGGTAATAAACATATAAAAGTCAGTGGATGATCAAAACACAATAAAGGCCGAATCTTTACCTCAAACACGCTTGGCTATCGCTGGGCTCACCCCAACCCTAGAAGTAGGTGGACTACTCGCTCTTCATCATAGCAAAAGACATCAGTAATAAAAGGGAAATAATTACTTGCATTAAAATAAACCAAAGCTTACAACCGATCGCAGCCAAATTGCTTTCTCTCTCCAACTCCTCTCGGCCTCCACTCTCTCTCTCTCTACTTGTGTTCTCTCTAGATTGGAATGAATAAAAACTAGCCGCTTGTATTTTATTTATAGGCTTTAATTCTTGCTAATCAAGGTAAGCAAATTCTATCTAACCCTAAAGATATAATTTTAGATAAAAGAAACATTAATCCTACAAGGAAAATATCTAAATCTTCATGTAGTGGATAAATCCTTCTTTCCATAGTTATATCTTGATAGAATCAGATGAATCCGGCCTTGCTTCGTGCCCAATTAATCCAAACATGTTCGGATTGGCCCAACGGACTCGTGGCCCAAAAATAGCTTGGTCGACGTCGAGGAAAGTTGGTCGACATCGAGTAAGACTCGTCGATCTCAGCTTCTTTTCGAAGCTCCTCGAGTGGCTTTCCCTTCTCTAACTCGGGTAGAGTTTCTGTCTGGTCGACGTCGAGGAGTGTAGTCGACGTCGAGGACATTCGAGCTCGAGTTGTCTCCATTTTTCCTCCTCGATCAGTTTTGCTCCCATCTGTAGTGGACTTCGAGTAAGACTTGTCGACATCGAGTAGAACCCAACTTTCGTTCTCTCCTTTTGGTTTCGTCCTGTAATGGCTCCGAATTCTGCAATATTAAACATAAACTTATGTAGACCTCTATTTCTTGCAAATAAGTATAAACTACACAAATTCACTATATTCCCAACCCAGAATACATGTGACGATAGAATAAGGAGCTGAAATAAGCATAAGAACATGTCAAAAAAAATGGACATCAAATCACCCCATACTTAAGCTTGCTTGTCCCCAAGCAATAACTTTGATGGTAATTCAGGGGAAGAATTCAAAACTCTCAACATTATAGATTCATAATTATATGACCCCGCAATAAATTACAATCACCGAAAAGGTACTAATGCCACAAATCCATACATGTGCAATAAAAGCAACATCTACTCACAAAAGGAGGGTTATGCAAAAAAACATTCATATGTGACAAAGCATTAATAATCAAGAGGACTTTAATTAAGCTCAATAAGGAATAGATTGGTAAAAGGCTAAAGGTGGGAAATGTGGTGCTAATGATCCGGGGAAATGGAGTATTTCCAAACTTTCTTTACCACATTCCTTCTTCATAAGATTCCTCACCTTTCACTTATTCACTCAATGCTTTTATCAATAGTAATGCTTTTACCTCTCTAACCTCAGCACTGCCTGTGTGTCCAATCTCGCCGAACTATTATCTCAGCAAGCAGGGTCCATCTACCTTTATCTCCTGAGGTGATCGGATTTTCTTTCACTTATTAAATTTTCCATATCTTTTTCAATTTCCTGTCAAACTCCAATAATGACATAACAACACAACAAACCATATAATATCTCCATAAAATGATTTACATTCTCAACATAATCCCCGGATAGGGCATAAGGTAGAAATGGACAATATTTAGATTATATGGAGCAAAATATGAAATAAGGCATAATATGGTTTTTGTGATGCATAATCATAGGTAAAGGCTAGGGAATATAAAAATATGAGCATATATGGAAATATAAAGTCCTCCTATAATGGCCCGGGATTATGATTCCCGAGTTACGTTTCGAGGGACGAAACCCCTCGTTGGGATCTTGCACCCCGAGTACAGGTTGAAGGTTTGAAACCGAAGATTTGTAGTTTAATGTGGGATTTCGCACCCAAATCCGGAAGGTCCGTTGTAGACCCCGAGGTAAACCCCTGTACCTGCCCTAAGTCTACAATGCGAGAAATCCTTTATCATGCAAAGGGCATAAGTTCTGAAAATGATACAACTAGTGCCACGGCAGAGCCGGGTAAAAACAGAGTATAAGTAGGGAGAAATCCCAAAAGCATGAATCTGGTTAAGTCAGGTTTCAAACACTCACTCTCTGCCATATGAATAGACCCTGTCATAACATCACAAAATCAAGCAGTGTATCGGGTACCTGAAACTATACCACCAAGTTAGGCCAAGAGTTCGCCCGCGGGTCCTCTGACCGCGCTGAGGACATATAATACGCCTATACCTAGAATAAAGGATGCCTTCATGCAGTACTGGAATATTAACAACACTATCATGATCCTAATTCATATGTACAGAATATTAAGTAAGGCCTTAACAAAGAATACCAAGTGATATATCCCTCTTCTACCACCACCCCCCTTCCAAGTAGGGTGGAGACTGGCCAGTTCGATTCCATAGCATCTCAAATCTCATCATCATATCGTGGATCTTGCGAGAAGAAAATAATAATGTCGATAATAGTAAAGGCGATCCAACGACTCAAATGACTCAAGACGAACCCGATGGGACTAGGTTGTCCTATGACCATAACAATGACTCTAGGACTCACAGATAACGGTCGTTCTGTATTCAAACGCATACATAATAAGAATGCTCATTCGTATGTGCAATTCCTAAGCATGATACTGCATGACATGCTTTTATGCATATGCAGCGCCTACATACTATATGACACATCAGGCAGGATGTACTGGTTACTGAGTAAGCCCCAAAGGACATACCTAGCTAGCAGACCGACAAAAGAAGAATCCAGCACACAGTATTCACGATCACAGAGTGTCACCTAGGTACATGATGTCTCCAAAGTAACCATGTCTTTATGCATATTTTAGTTCCATATTCTTTACATTTTGCATATTTTGGGTTGGGAATATGTCGAATTTATGTAGTATATGCTTATTTGTCAGAAATAGAGATCTACATAAGTTTCTGTTTAATATTGCAGAATATGGAAACATTTCGGGAGAAAATCAAGAAGCAAAGACGGAAGCAGCAAGTTACTCGACATCGACAAGGCTTAGTCGATCTCGACAAGCCATGCCTAGACACCTGCCAGGATCAAGGAGCCTAGGTCGAGAAGCTGAAGATGAAGAGCCCGACTCCCGAACCTTCGTCGAGATCGAGTAGGGCTACTCGAGATCGACAAGACCTCGGAGACAACCCGGAGTAGAGGAGAGGATGTCCGAGGAGACTGAGAGACTACCCGACCATGCCCGGACACCCTCCTCGAGATCGAGTGCCATACCTCGAGATCGACAAAGCTACCTAGCCATGGTCGAGCACATCGAGAAGATCTACCCGACGCTGCCGAGAAGACCTAGTCGATAAGGCCATTCTACTCGAGATCGATGAGAGGTACCCGAGATCGAGTACACTTGTGAGCCAGGGTCCGAGCCTGTCGAGCACTAGCTAGCCGAGATGCCGAGCCAAGCCCAGTCGACCGACAATACTACTCGAGATCGAGTAGACCTTTGTCGAGATCGAGTAGACCTCCAGAGACGCGTTAGGCGGTTTGATCAATTCTACTCGGTGTGGGATTACTTGGGCCCGAAGATTGACGATTCTATCCGATTCTATCAAGATACACCATCTATCCACTTGAAGACTAATTAGATATAATTCCCTGTTTTAGATTTAATTTCTTTGTTGCTTTTATTTATATTTAATGCTTTTAGATATAGTTTTAGATATAGATAAAGATTTCTATCCTTGAGTAGCAAGGTTTAGAAGTCTATAAATAAAGCCCTTGGGGCTAATTTCTAGTCATTCAATTTCAGTCAGAGACAAGTAGTTCCAAAAAAAGAAGTTTTAGGAGTTCGAAAGTTTAAGGGTTTTGGCATTCAACGAGAGTTGGATCGCCGGGATTGTAAAGTCTTTTGAATTTAGTTTAATGCAAGTTATTATTTCCTTTCAATCAATGTCTTTAATTATGATGAAGCACGAGTAGTCAACCCACTTCTAGGGTTGGGGCGAGCCCAACGATAGCCCTGCGTGCTTGAGGTAAAGATCCGACTTTTATCATGTTTTAAGCATCTACTACTTGTTTATGTGTTTATTACCCATCTAATGGAGGTCCATGATAACAACTTGGATTGTAAACATAAAATCAGTAGAGACAATTAGGGTTTCTTGAAAGAGTTGTCTAATTGTTGGAAAAGGCGAAAGCTTAAATCCTTTGATGCGATTCACATGACTATCTGTTTGGTTCTGCCTTATGCATGCTTGGTTATCGTTGTTGCAAACCCCAATCTTGGAAGTCTTTTTACATACAGTTTATTTCGAGATCCCAAAGCATTTGTTTTTTATTTTATTTCGTTTTTACTTTCTGCCCTCGTCGATCTCGACCAAGCCTGGTCGATCTCGACTACTAATTCCCGATCCCAGATCGTCGTAGCTTATTTGTGCAGGAACTCGACAAGACCAACCCGAAGTCGACGAGGACTGTACTCGATCTCGAGTAGCCCCTTGTCGAGATCGAGTAGCCATTGCCTGCGACTGCTACGCTGTTCGACTTGCCTGATCTCCTGTCGACTTACCCTAGTCGAGATCTAGCACCTGTTGTCGACTTCTGTCCGTGAGATTTCACCGCTGCCTAGGATCCGCTGATACGCTTCCTCGTGGATCGATCCTGACTTCCCACTGCTGCATCGGGAGGAAGTCTTGTAATTATTTGCAAGGGACGAAATCTGGTTTGCCTTATTTTATTTACATTCTATTTTGCATACTCGATTTCGTCCTATCAACAGTACACGGTAGAACATACATAAGTCTACACATAACTATTAAGCACTCAAGCATAGGTCAATCAATAGAACAAGTACACATCATAAATTCCATCATATCCTATATTCCATAAGATCACATCCCTCACCATAAAGCATCAACCAATTCCATATGTTCATATTCATCATATCTGCATATCCCAGCAGTTCATCCCAATCATAAGGCATAATTTGTATGATAACATACTACTAACTCGTCATAATTATATAATCCTTTCGTCTCTTCTAATAAATCACCACAAGTCATGCTATTAGTCACACATATCATGTCGTTAGTCAAACGCTCATATTATCATGCTAGTTAGTCAACGAGTAAGTCTTATTCCCAAGTTAGTTTCAATACCGGTTCCAATTCGAATTACACAGTTAAGAATTCCGACCCTTGAAAATACTCATTAAATTTCTTTTTAAATTTATTTATTAGATTACTTTCCAACTGTGAAATTCTTTTCCAATTTCTTTATAAATCCTTAAGTCCCAATAATATATTTTAATCCCAAATAGTATTATATGATATTTTAAATACCATTTATTAAACACCTTTATAAATTATTTCCAAATCTCCTAAAATCCAAACCATTTTTATTTCGTAAACCGACCCTTATAATTCTCCCAAAATAATATTTTATCTCTTAAACCCTCAAATAATATTGTATATATATATATATATATATATATATAATAATTTTAACTCCACTAGTTAGTTAAATAAGTAAACGGATAAACCCGAACCGAACCGAACCGGATCCAACCTAACCCGTATAAATAATCCCACCCGGTTAATAATATAACAATTATATATATGTACAAAAAATGAGGTGGGGCCCATGGGGTCATCCCCTTCCTCCCGCTGGTTCAATTTGGAGACTCCCGCCCGGTTCGGCTCTTCTGTGTGATCGGAAGAGATCCGCCGGCGACTAGAGCTCCTCCTCCCGGTCTTTCTTCTCGGCATTGATGTCTGTTAAAATAGCCATGTTGAAATGCACAGTTTAGCTTCATATTCTATACACTTTGCATATTTCGGGTTAGGAATATGTCGAATTTATGTAATATGTGCTTATTTGCAAGAAATGGAGATCTACAGAAGTTTTGGTTTAATATTACAGAATATGGAGCCATTTCGGGAGAAAACCAAGAAGTAAAGACAGAGGCTGCAGATTACTCGATATCGACTTCATTTCCTCGACATCGACAACCAATGTCCGGGCACATCACTGATCGAGGAGCACCTGGTCGAGGAGCTAAAGACAAACCAACCCGACTCCAGGATACTCCTCGATATCGAGTTAGTTACTCGATATCGACAAAGCTGAAGATTATACCCGGAGTCGACGAAGAAACCTGATCGAAGAGCCAAGGAGAGCTACTCGACTTGACCAGACAACCGGACGCTGAGCGACACTTTTCTCGATATCGAGGAAACTTCTCGATATCGACAAGATGAAGTCACCTGGCCGAGCAACATCGAGAAGAAGCTGCTCGAGCAAAGTCAGGCCAGCAAGTCGATAGACCCAGCTCCTCGATATCGACAACATTAGTCGATATCGAGTACACCCACATCACAGATCCGAGCCAGTCCGAGGAAGAGCTACTCGACCAAGCCACTGAAGCCAAGTCGACGTCCACGTTCCTCGATATCGAAGACATTACTCGATATCGAGTAGAAAGATCCAGAGCCGCGTACGCGGTTTGAGCAGTCCGACGCGGTTTTGGATTTCTTGAGGCCGAAGATTGTCCGATTCTATCCAAGTTTATCAAGATCCATCTAATGAAGAGAAGATTTATCCACTTGAAGATATTTTTTAGCCTTTTAGATATATTTCCCTTTAAAGATTAATGTTTCTTTTATTTATGTTTTATCCTTAGATATAGATAGAGATTTCTATCCTTGATTAGCAAGGATTAGAAGCCTATAAATAAAGCCTTAGGGGGCTGAGTTTGATTCATTCAATCACACGGATAACTAGTTACATAGAGGGAGAGAGAGAGAGTGAGTGGCCAAGAGAAGTTGGTGAAGCGAGAGCGGAATTGGCTTCCTTTGGTTGTAAGCTCTGTTTGATTTAATGCAAGTACTTATTTCCTTTCAATCAAGAATGTCTGAGATTGCAATGAAGCGCGAGTAGTCCACCCACTTATAGGGTTGGGGCAAGCCCGACGATAGCCCTGCATGTTTGAGGTAAAGATCCCACTTTTATCGTGTTTTGAGCATCTGCTACTTGTTATATGTTTATTACCCATAATCGGAGGTCCATGCTAACAACTTGGATTGTAAACATAAAATCAGTAGAGACAATTAGGGTTTCTTGAAAGAGTTGTCTAATTGTTGGAAAAGGCGGAAGCTTGGTCCTTTGATGCGATTTACATGATAATCTGTTTATTTCTGCCTTATGCATGTTTGGTTATCGTTGTTGCAAACCCCAATCTTAGAAGTCTTTTACATATAGTTTATTTTCGATTCCCCAAAGCCTTGTTTTTACTTTCTTTCGGTTTAAGTTTCTGCTTTCCTCGATATTGACAACTTCTGGTCGATATCGAGTTACTGATCTCCGATCCCAAATCGTCGTAGCTTCTGTGTGCAGGTACTTGACAAAAGGATTCCTCGACATCGACAACTTTACTCGATATCGAGTAGGGCCTAGTCGATATCGACAACCACCTGTGACTACTGCTACGCTGTTCGACTTGTCCGATATTCTTTCGACTAACCCTTGTCGAGATCGACAACCTGTGGTCGACTTCTGTCCGTGAGATTTCACCGCTGCCTAGGACCGTCTGACACGATTCCTCGTGGATCGATCCTGACTTCCCACTACTGCATCGGGAGGAAGTCTTGTAATCATTTGCAAGGGACGGAATCTGGTTTGCTATACTTTATTTATATTTTATTGCAATTCTCGATTTCCTCCTTTCAACAAATTGGCGCCGTTGCCGGGGAAGCTATCATTCGCGCCTTAGGTAGTTAAATCTCACGTCTACTTTGAGTTACTTTACAGGTGTATGCGCCGTTCTGGTCAACCACCTGAGTTTGATGGCTTAGACGATCCGGAACGTCTCTTACACATCCAAGCTAAGCGAAAAAGAGCCATGGCGGCCGCAGAAACACAGGAACAGCTGATACAGAGGCTTACAAGGGAACTGGCCGCTAAAGATGCTGCTATCACCGCTAAGAAAGCAGGAAGGGAACAAGCAGAAGCTGAGCTTGCCCAATACCCTACCACTGCAGAGGATTATATGCACACGACTCTAGTCGTGCCTGAATCGGCCATTCTAATCCTTGAGAACTCTTTTGAAATTCGCACTCAATTCCTTATAGAGCTTAAAAATAATGGTTTTTATGGAAAATTTAATGAATGCCCTCTTGAACATATTACAAATTTTTCTGACATGTGTCGTACTCTTGTTGAAGGTACTAATCTGGAATATGTCAAGATGAAGGCTTTTGCTGGTCTCTTGCTGGACCTGCACTGAAGTGGCTAGAAGGACTGAAACCAAGATCCCTCACAACATGGGCCCAAGTGGAGCAAGAGTTTCTCAACAAATTCTTCCCTCCTGCTAAGACAACACTCCTCCGCCAGAAGATTACAGCTTTTAAACAGAAGTCTGGGGAGCCGCTGGCAAAAGCATGGGAACGATACAAAGAACTGTTGCGATCTTGCCCTACTCATGGACAACCACCCTACGTCATTCAAGAGATCTTCTTCAATTCTCTTGACCAAGTCACTAAGGACAAGATCAACCAGTACACTCGATATGAGTACATGACGATGGCACTAATTGACGCATGGGGTGTGCTAGACAAGCTCACTAACTATGATAACAAGTATGGGTCTACCACAAACTATGAGGAGAACTCCTATGCCAGGCCAGCAGCATCTATGCCCCTCTATGAAGCTTCCAAGGAGATTGACCCATGTGTCAGGGAGCAATTCTACAGAGACCAGAATCACAAGCTCCTCAAGCAAGTCAAGTATCTCTTTGTGAACCAGCCTTGCATCGAATGCGGATCACAGCGGCACACCACTACTGAGTGCCCACACATAGAGCAAGTCAGGATGGCTGAGATACACGAAGAGGTAGCTTACGCAGGGGGTCCCAATCGCTATATGGGGGATCAAAGGTTCTATCAAACACAATGGAACCAAGGTCCTCCTAGGAACCCCCCGCCATACAGTGCTCCAGGACATCCAGAAAGGGATCAAAAGAAGGATGACTTACAGCTCGTCCTTGAGGAGATGCGCCGGAATCAAAGCACCATCAACAACCAGTTTCAGAGCATCACTACAAAATTTGGAGAGCTAGATATCTGGAAGAGAAGCATTGAGACTCAAATGGGTCAATTTGCGGCGCAGATTCCACGACCATCCGGACAACTCCCTGGGCAAACAGAACTAAATCCTAAGGGGAAAACCGGACACGTTGCAGCTATCAAGCTCAGGAGCGGGCACCAATAACACGAGCCACAGGTCGGGAAGCACCAAGACAGAGCAGAGCAGCAACTCGACAACGAGCAGCAGCAACTCGATATCAAGGAGCCCTTGGTCGATATCGACAAGAATCTCCTCGACACAGAGGAGAAGCCAAACTCGGACTCCAATGCTCAGCCCAGCAACTCGAGATCGACAAACCTACTCGATATCGAGGAAGCTCAAGTCGATATCGACAAAAACCTGGCCGATGTCGACGACTCTGTAACACCTCCGACGTCTGTTCTGGCTCCGAAGCAGAAAAAGACATTGTCTTTCCCTTCCAAAGCACTGAAAGATCCCACTACAGGTAGGTTCAAACGTTTTGTTAATATGCTACAAGAACTGAATGTCTCTATTCCTTTTACAGAAGCCCTGCAAGAGATGCCTTGATATGTCAAATTACTGAAGGAAATCTTGAGCAAGAAGCGATCCATCTCAGAGATCGCCGGCGAATGCAAAGTGCTCCACTTCTCTGAAAAGAGACCTGACCCTGGTAAGTTTTCTGTTACTGTGGGATTTGGACAATATAAATATGAGACCTTGTGTGATTTAGGAGCAAGTGTGAGCATCATGCCCTTATCAATCTGGCGGAAGGTAAAGATAGGATGCATAGAGCCTGTGGATGCTAAGCTATACATGTCAAACAATACAGTGGTCATCCCTACAAGTATAGTTAACAATGTCCCTGTCCAGGTTGGTAAATTCTTTGTTCCAGCAGATTTCCTTATTATAGACTGTGTTGAAGATCCTACTAGCCCTATTATTCTTGGTATACCATTCTTAGCTACTGCAGATGCCAAGATCAGTGTCAAACAGCGATTGCTCACCTTCACCATAGGCGATGAGGTCTTAGATTTCTCTTTTGGCTCTGCAAAAGAGGAAATTTCATGGCTGGAGGTAAAGAGCATCAGCAACCATGGGATCAAGCAAACAACGGAGGAAAGCACCAGAGGCCAACTCGATATCGACAAACCCTTCTCCATATCGACCAAACCTGTCCTCGATATCGACCACCCTTCATCGACATCGACTTCCTCTGCTGAGCACCAGACTTGCCAAGAGCCTAAGTATGGGGTCCCTGTACTCGATATCGACCAGTCCTGCCCGATATCGACTATCCCGAAGCCCGAAGATTTCTGTTTTGGGTCCGAAAAGGTAAGTTCAGGTATGAGTTCTACTCCTCCTCAGTCAATTAAGAAACTTATCAATAATTTAAGGGGAGGTAAGGCCCCGTGGCGAGAAAATCTGCGGAAACTGAAAGCTGGGAAGAGAAAGAAGAAAGGAAAGGAAGATTATGCAAGCAACCATCTATCCGCTGAGCTTGCATACTACAATCAGGACCTATATGATCCAGGAGAAGGGCCGAGCATAAGCGGGCCCCATATTAATGGTCCTTGAGCACAAAAGAAGAAGTCGGCCTAGCGACTCTAAAATCTAGAGCATGTATATAAAACTTTAAGAATTTTGGGACTTTGGAACTTTTTGTTTTTTGTTTTTTTGTTCTTTAGTTTAGAATACTTCATGTGGAAAGTCTAGTCTTTGTGTGCAATCTAACACTTTTAGGTCGGCAAGCATGAAAGGATCACGAATGGTGGAATAAGAAGTCACTAAAAAACAGTCGGAATCGGCGAGGCCAGTCGAGATCGACCAAGAGGAGCAGCCCAGAAGTTCGTTGATATCGAGTAGGCCAACTCAATATCGACCAAGACAGAAGAGACTCCTCGACTTCAGACTCCACTCGACGCAGACAGTTACTCGATATAGAGTACAGTACTCGATATCGACAAGAAGTTTACTCGACATAACCTGTTTTGCCCTCCTCGATGCGTTATTCGGTGAGTTCCTTCCTTTACTCTTGTTTTTATTTGATTTTATACAGTGGGGACACTGTATATTTTAAGTATGGGGTGGGGGAAGGGCTCATTATCATTATTATATGTTTTAGTCTTACTTTTGGTTATACATGGTGAAATTTTATTATTATGATATGCATTCATGTTTAAATTTTACGCATTTTAGTCTTTTGTCATACTTTAGTCTTGCTTCTAGTCATATAAAAAAAATGTCGGAAAAAAAAAGAAAAAAATGCATGTTTAATTTTTGCATTGTCTTAGTTTTTATACCCTAACTTAGATGTCCTATGATGATAAATAATGACTGACTTGATCATGTAAATCCTATGGCATGTTTGGAAGGTTTAGCCTAAGTCCTCAAAATTGTTTTTATGTGGATTGTAAACTTGTGATGAAATTGAGCACATATGATCCTAAGCTAAAGGTTGAGATCCAACAAAATTGTCCCAGTGAGAATTTTTGCCTTATAGGGAGAACAATAAAAATCCCTCTGCTTTCTTGAGTGTATTTACTCTTCCTATGCATCTCTAAATGTTGTGATAGTTATTCAAAGCCAATGCATTTATATGTTTATGTGAATGAGAGTTAAATGATGGAGGCACCTTTTAAGCCAATTTTATCCTCTCTTTACCTACCCTGCATTATCCTTGCTTGAAGCCAGAACATTAGCCTAAGACTTTTATTATAAACTCCACAAAATTATCCTTAGCCAAATTGAGCCTGACCCCATTTGGGAATTAAGACTTAGAGTTGGTTGAAATAATTGTTTGTGGAAGAAATGAGCTTGTGTTTCACTTCAAGTAAGAAGGATTTTTGAATTTATTGAAATATGGGTTGGTTTTATATTTTTATCTTGCTATGTATACTATGTAAAAGGATCTTTGGCTCACCCTATAAATGCACTAGTTATTTTCGTTTCAAAAAAAAAAAAAGAATGTGACTATGAACAAAGTGCATGAGCCAAATTTACCTTATTTCTTTCATTTTCGCAAGAATTATACTTTCGAAAGGTTAATTAAGTTTGAAAGGTTACGTACTTCATTGAGATAAGTTGGAGAGTTTGGTTGATTCATATAATTGAGAGTTATGGTTTGGTTGAGTTGTGTTGGATATTTAGGAGTCTTGATTCCTGAATTTTATTAAGCACCACATGGCCAAATAATTCCATACGCTTCTATTTCTTACCAGGCCCCATTACAACCCCGCCGAATGAAATCTTCTTTGAAGACTTCTATTGAGCGAAGTCCTCATGATAATTCTTGTTGCATTTACATGATTGGTTGCGAAATGGATTTATATTTAAATTGCAATGTTTATGAGATTGTACATGGAATTGAGTTGAGAGTTGATCTTCATAGCCTAAACACATTGAGAGTTGAGTGAAAACACTTTACCCTGGTGAGGTTGGATTTATATTGCCTATGCCCATGGATCACTCATATATGTGTGATGACGTTAAATTCATTTGTCTTACATTGCTGCTACTTGAGATGTTGCTTTTGACAAAGGCGAAGACTTGAAGGATGTGTTGTAGGTCTTGGTTATTGCTTGAGAACAAGCAAGTCTAAGTATGGGGTGATTTGATGTCTATTAAAATAGCCATGTTGAAATGCACAGTTTAGCTTCATATTCTATACACTTTGCATATTTCGGGTTGGGAATATGTCGAATTTATGTAATATGTGCTTATTTGCAAGAAATGGAGATCTACAGAAGTTTTGGTTTAATATTACGGAATATGGAGCCATTTCGGGAGAAAACCAAGAAGTAAAGACAGAGGTTGCAGATTACTCGATATCGACTTCATTTCCTCGATATCGACAACCAATGTCCGGGCACATCACTGATCGAGGAGCACCAGGTCGAGGAGCTGAAGACAAACCAACCCGACTCCAGGATACTCCTCGATATCGAGTTAGTTACTCGATATCGACAAAGCTGAAGATTATACTCGGAGTCGACGAAGAAACCTGATCGAGGAGCCGAGGAGAGCTACTCGACTTGACCAGACAACCGGACGCTGAGCGACACTTTTCTCGATATCGAGGAAACTTCTCGATATCGACAAGATGAAGTGACCTGGAAGAGCAACATCGAGAAGAAGCTGCTCGAGTAAAGTCAGGCCAGCAAGTCGATAGACCCAGCTCCTTGATATCGACAACATTAGTCAATATCGAGTACACCCACATCACAGATCCGAGCCAGTCCGAGGAAGAGCTACTCGACCATGCCGCTGAAGCAAACTCGACGTCCATGTTCCTCGATATCGAAGAGATTACTCGATATCAAATAGAAAGATCCAGAGACGCATACGCGGTTTGAGCAGTCCGACGTGGTTTTGGATTCCTTGAGGCCGAAGATTGTCCGATTCCATCCAAGTTTATCAAGATCCATCCAATGATGAGAAGATTTATCCACTTGAAGATATTTTTTAGCCTTTTAGATATATTTTCCTTTAAAGATTAATGTTTCTTTTATTTATGTTTTATCCTTAGATATAGATAGAGATTTCTATCGTTGATTAGCAAGGATTAGAAGCCTATAAATAAAGCCTTAGGAGGCTGAGTTTGATTCATTCAATCACACAGACAATTAGTTACATAGAGGGAGAGAGAGAGAGTGAGTGGCCAAGAGAAGTTGGTGAAGCGAGAGCGGAATTGGCTTCCTTTGGTTGTAAGCTATGTTTGATTTAATGCAAGTAGTTATTTCCTTTCAATCAAGAATGTCGGAGATTGCAATGAAGCGCGAGTAGTCCACCCACTTCTAGGGTTGGGGCAAGCCCGACGATAGCCCTGCATGTTTGAGGTAAAGATCCGACTTTTATCATGTTTTGAGCATCTGCTACTTGTTATATGTTTATTACCCATAATCGGAGGTCCATGATAACAACTTGGATTGTAAACATAAAATCGGTAGAGACAATTAGGGTTTCTTGAAAGAGTTGTCTAATTGTTGGAAAAGGCGGAAGCTTGGTCCTTTGATGCGATTTACATGATAATCTGTTTATTTCTGCCTTATGCATGTTTGGTTATCGTTGTTGCAAACACCAATCTTAGAAGTCTTTTACATACAGTTTATTTTCGAATCCCCAAAGCCTTGTTTTTACTTTCTTTCGTTTTAAGTTTATGCTTTCCTCGATATCGAAAACTTCTGGTCGATATCGAGTTACTGATCTCCGATCCCAGATCGTCGTAGCTTCTGTGTGCAGGTACTCGACAAAAGGATTCCTCGACATCGACAACTTTACTCGATATCGAGTAGGGCCTAGTCGATATCGACAACCACCTGTGACTGCTACTGCGTTGTTCGACTTGTCCGATCTTCTGTCGACTAACCCTAGTCGAGATCGACAACCTGTAGTCGACTTCTGTCCATGAGATTTCACCGCTGCCTAGGATCCGCTGACACGCTTCCTCGTGGATCGATCCTGACTTCCCACTACTTCATCGGGAGGAAGTCTTGTAATCATTTGTAAGGGACGGAATCTGGTTTGCTATACTTTATTTATATTTTATTGCAATTCTCGATTTCCTCCTTTCAACAGGCATCACTGGCTCATCCATGACCTCGGCTTCTCTTTCTCGACTCCATGGCTCGCTCGTCTCCGCTCGCACTCGACGCTCGCTCGCCCTTCTCGATCTCACCGAAGCTCTCGTCTCGCCGGAGCCCTCGACCTCACCCCGGCTTCCCACACTCGGCTCTCACTCTCTCTTCCCGTCCAAAAAGAATGAAAGGAACGAATGGTATAAGGAAGGGAAGGAACAAAGCTCACCGAGGGATTTCGCGACTTCAGAGCTTTCGATCGGGGTTCTGGGCTTCGTCGGTGGCTCGCGATGGCTCGTCGGACCTGCGTCGGACATGAATGAGTGTGATGGTGGAGCTCGGGGGTGATTTGGATCGGAAACGAAGGAGAACGGCGTACCGGAAGGTTGTTTGCGCTCGAATGGGGCGACGGTGTTCCGGTGACTTGCGGCGGCGCTGGGGAGCTCCTGAGATTCTTCGGCTGCTGGTGGTGGCTCCGAGGGGTATATGGGACCTTCCACTGGTGGCTTGAGGTGGATGATGGGAAGAAGGAGGAGGAGACGGTGGTGATGATGCGATGAAGAGTGAAGGCGATGATGAAATGGTGAAATGGTGACTCGACGGTGACTATGTATGATGGTCATGAATAATGGAGTGCAGCAGGAGAGCGAGCAGGGCTGAAGAATTTGAAGGATGGAGAGATGTGAAGTGATGGGGAGATGGCGTACAAAAGAAGGAAACGGAGTAGCTGCAAGTTGTAGGGGAGTAGGGAAGGGGCGGATGTGATGTTTACAGATGGGGGATTGGACAGGTATTAAACGCGGCATCAGTCAAATCAATACCCGGTAAAATAAACCCGAACACGTGAATTTCAAACCCGAAATTAGGTTCGGAATGTTAGTTTTATCGAATCCCGCTTTCTCGATCAATTAGATTTTTAAAATAAAAAAGGATATCACAATCCGATAATTATTGTAAATTCGTGAGGTAACGGGCATCTCTTGTTGCTAAGAATCTCCTTGAGGAACTTGACATATGCAGGCATCTCTTCAAGAGCTTCTTTAAAGGAATTGAAACATTTAGTTCCTGAAGCATCTTAACAAATCGTTTAAACCTACTTGCAGTGGGATCTTTCAGCACCTTTGAAGGGAAAGGAAGCGTCTTTTTATGTTTTGGGACCGGAACAGATGTTGGAGGTGTTGCAGAGTCCTCGATGTCGACTGGTGGGTCCTCGACTTTGACTACAGGAGTCGGCATCAAGTGCTGATGTCGTGCAGAAGCTTCCTCGAGGTTACGAGTCTGGTCGATATCGGGTAGGTCTACTCGATGTCGAGTAGTTTGGTTGATGTTGACTGGATCATCATCTATACAGCAACGACTTATCCGGATTGCCTCTTAGGATTTGAATCTGTATGCCCAAGGAGCTTTCCGGCTGGTCTTGAGATCTGTTTCGCGAGTTGACACATTTGGGTCTCCATGTTCTTCTTCCAGATGGCCATATCCAGTGGAGTTGTGTCTGGATGGCGTTGTTGGATTACTGCTGTTGTGCATGGTTCCTCCTCATATCTTTGAGGATCAGTTGCAGATCATCTTTTCGCTGGTCTCTTTCTGGATGTCCTGGAGCTCTGTATGGTGGGGGATTCGTAGGGGCACCTTGGTTCCACTGTGCTTGATAAAACCTTTGGTCCCCCATATGGCGATTGGGACCCCCTACTTAAGCTAACTCCTCGTGAGTTTCTGCTAGCATGACTTGCTCCGTTTGTGGGCACTCTGGAGTGGTGTGCTGCTGTGAGCCACATTCGATGCAAGGTTGGTTGACAGAAAGAAACTTGACTTGCTTGAGGAGCTTGCAATTCTGATCCTTGTAGAAATGCTCCTTGACATTAGGATCAATCTCCTTAGAAGACTCATATAGGGGCATGGATGGGCCTGGCCTTGTATAAGTGTTTTCGTCGTAATTCGCAGGAGCCCCATAGGTGTTGTCGAAGTTGGTGAGCCTTTCGATAGTAGCCCATGCCTCTGCTGGTGTCTGCGTGAGGTACTCATATTACGTGAACTGATTGATCATTTCCTTGGCGGCCAGATCAAGAGAATTGTAGAAACTCTCTTGAATGACATAGGGTGGCTACCCATGAATAGGGGAGGATCGCAACAGATCCTTGTATCGGTCCCATGCTCGTGCTAGCGGCTCCCTAGGCTTTTGTTTGAAAGCCGTAATCTTTTGTCTGAGGAGTGCTGTCTTGGCGGGAGGAAAGAACTTGTTGAGGAATGCATTCCTAACCTCTGCCCATGTTGTGAGGGATCGTGCAGGGAGACCTTCAAGCCACTTCAATGCTAGACCTGCAATAGACCAACGAAAAGCTTTCATTCTCATATATTCAAGAGTAGCACCTTCAGCAATAGTTTGGCACATATCAGCAAAAGTAGTAATATGAGCTAAATGGCATTCATTAAATCTCCCTTCAAATGTATTATTTTTAATTTCAGTAAGGAAGGCATTGCGAATTTCAAAATCGGTTGTTGCTGAGGATCTCCTTGAGGAACTTGATATATAGAGGCATCCCTTGAAGAGCTTCTGTAAAAGGAATTGAAATATTTAGTTCTTGAAGCATCTTAACAAATCGTTTAAACCTACCTGCTGTGGGATCTTTTAGCGTCTAGGAAGAGAAAGGTAGCGTCTTTTTCTGCTTCGGAGCCAGAACAGATGTTGTAGGTGCTGCAGAGTCCTCGACGTCGACTGGCTTCTCCTCGACATCGACTAGGTTCTGCTCGATATCGACTACAGGAGTCGACTTCGAGTTCGGTTCCTGCGTAGAAAGTTCCTTGATGCCAGGTTGGTCGACTTCGGGTGGGTCTTCTCGACGTCGAGTAGACTGGTCGACATCGACTTGGCTCTGCTCGACATCGAGTAACTTCTCAGCTTCGTCTTGCTGCTTTCCGACCTCTGGCTCGTGTAGTTGGTGCCCGCTCCTTAATTTTACAACAGCGACGTGTTCGGTTTGTCCCTTATGATTGGGATCTGTGTGCCCAGGGAGCTTTCCGACCGGTCTTAGAATCTGTTGCGCGAGTTGACCTATTTGGGTCTCCTTGTTCCCCTTCCAGATGTCCAGTTCTCCAAATCTTGTATTGATGTTTTGGATCTGATTGTTGATGGTGCCATTGGCTTGCTTGCTTTCTACTTGATTCTGACCCATTTCGTCAAGGATAAGTTATAGATCATCCTTTTGCTGATCCGTTTCTGGATGTCCTGGAGCTTTGTATGGTGGGGGGTTCCTAGGGGCACCTTGGTTCCACTGTGGTTGCTGGAACCGCTGATCCCCCATATAGCGATTGGGACCCCCTGCGTAAGCGACCTCTTCATGAGTTTCTGCCATCCTGAATTGCTATGTATGTGGGCATTCTTGAGTTGGTTAACAGAAAGAAACTTGACTTGCTTGAGGAGCTTGCGATTTTGATCTCTATAGAATTGCTCCTTAACATCAGGATCAATCTCCCTGGAGGGCTCATAGAGGGGCATGGATGGGGCCGGCCTTGCATAATTGTTGCTGTCTTCATCGTAATTTGCAGCAGCCCCATAAGTATTGTCGAAGTTGGTCAACCTTTCGATTGTAGCCCATGCCTCTACTTGTGTCTGTGTGAGGTACACATATTGCGTGAATTGGTTGATCCTATCCTTAGAGGCCAGATCAAGAGAATTGTAGAAGATTTCTTGAACGACATAGGGTGGCTGCCCGTAGGGCAGGATCGCAGCAGATCCTTGTATCTATCCCATGCTCGTGCTAGTGGTTCCCCAGGCTGCTGTTTAAAAGTTGTAATCTTTTGCATGAGAAGTGTTGTCTTGGCGGGAGGAAAGAACTTGTTGAGGAACGCATTTCTAACCTCTGCCCATGTTGTGAGGGATCGCGCAGGGAGACCTTCAAGCCACTTCAATGCTGGACCGGCAAGGGACCAAAGAAAAGCCTTCATTTTGACATATTCCAGAGTGGTACCTTGAGCAAGAGTATGGCACATGTCAGAAAAAGTAGTAATAAGCTTGAGAGGGCATTCATTAAATCTTCCATAAAAAGTATTATTTTTAATCTCAATAAGGAAGGATGTGCGAATTTCAAAGTTGTTTTCAGGGATTAGAATAGACGATCCAGGCACCACTAAAGTCGGGTGCATGTAATCCTCAGCAGTGGTAGGGTATTGGGCAAGCTCAGCTTCTGCCTGCCTCCTACGTTCAGCTTCCTGCTCAGTGCGAGCTCTCTGAGTGGCGAGAACAGCATTGTTGGCTTCTAACTCCCTTTGAAGCCGTTCAATCGTCTTGGCTTGTGTTTCGGCAGTCGCCATGATCCTTTTTAGTCTAGAGTGGATGTGTATAAGACGTTCCGGGTCGTCTAAGGCGTCAAACTCAGGTGGTTGACCAGAACGGCGCATACATCTGCAAAATCAAAACTTAAAGGAAAACATGAGATCTAACTACCTAATGCGCGAATGATTGCCTCTCTGGAAACGACGCCAATTTGTTGACAGAGGAAATCGAGATTGCAAATAGAATGTAAATAAAATAGGCAAACCAATTCAGTTTCCAGCAAATAATGTTCAAGACTCCCTCCTGATATAGCAAAAGGAAGTCAGGTTCGATTCTCGAGGAAGCGGGTCTCAGGTAGCGGAGGGTGTTGTAGGAGGAAATCGAGAATGCAAATATAAAACAAAATAAATCAAAGCAAACCAGATTCCGTCCCTTGCAAATAATTACAAGACTTCCTCCCGATGTAGCAGTGGAAAGTCATGGTAAGTCGACAGAAGCGTGTCAGCGGATCCTAGGCAGCGGAGAAATCTCACGGCAGAAGTCGACCACAGGTTGTCGATCTCGACTAGGGTAAGTCGACAGAAGATCGGACAAGTCGAACAACGCAGCAGCAATCACAGGTGGTTGTCGATATCGACCAGGCTCTACTCGATATCGAGTAAACAAGTCGATGTCGATGAAGGTCTTGTCGAGTACCTGCACAGGAGAAGCTACGACGATCTGGGATCGAGGATCAGTAACTCGATATCGACCAGAAGTTGTCGATATCGAGGAAGGCAGAAACTTAAAACGAAACAAAATAAAGACAAGGCTTTTGGGATTCGAAAATAAACTATTATGTGAAAGACTTCCAAGATTGGGGTTTGCGACAACAATAACCAAGCATGCAAAAGGGAAGAATAAAACAGATAATCATGTAAATCGCATCAAAGGACCAAGCTTCCGCCTTTTCCAACAATTAGACAACTCTTTCAAGAAACCCTAATTATGTCTACCGATTTTATGTTTACAATCTAAGTTGTTATCATGGACCTCCGATTATGGGTAATAAACATATAACAAGTAGCAGATGCTTAAAACATGATAAAAGTTGGATTTTTACCTCAAACACGCAAGGCTCTCGTCGGGCTCGCCCCAACCCTAGAAGTGGGTGGACTACTCGCGCTTCATTGCAATTGCAGACATTGATTGAAAGGAAATAAATACTTGCATTAAACCAAACTAAAGAAAGTACAAACCGAACAAAGCCAGATCATTCTCGCTCCCTTGCTCCACTCGGCCTCTCTTTCTCTCTCTACTACTACTTCCTCTACTGAAATTAAATGACTAGAAATCAGCCCCATGGGCTTTATTTATAAGCTTCTAATCCTTGCTAATCAAGGATAGAAATCTCTAAAAGCCTAAAATATATGTAAGGATGAAACATAAATAAAAGAAACATTAATCTTTAAAAGGGAAATATATCTAAAAGCCTAAAATATCTTCAAGTGGATAAATCTTCTTCTCCATGGATGGATCTTGATAGACTCGGATAGAATCGGACATCTTCGGCCCCAAGGAATCCAAAACCGTGTCGGACTGCTCAAACCGCGTAACGCGGCTCCGGACAGATCTCCTTGATATCGAGGAGTTTACTCGATATCGAGTAAAGTGGGCGTCGACTTCAGCTTCAGCGGCATGCTCGACTAGCTGGTCTTCGATCTGCTCGGACACTGGCTCTCAAGTCTTGTCGATACTGAGTAGATTACTCGATATCGAGTAAGGGTGATCGATCATGGTTGGCCTGGTGTTGTCGAGCAGCTGGTCCTCGACTTGGCTCGGGTGTGTGCTCCTGGTGTCCTCGATATCGAGGAGAGTGCTTGCTCCGCATCGGCTTGTCTGGTCAGGTCGAGTAGCTCTCCTCGGCTCCTCAATCAAGCTATGTTCCTCGATTCCGGGTTGGCTTTCAGCTTTGTCGATATCGAGTAGCTAACTCGATATCGAGGAGTGTTCTGGAGTCGGGTTGCTTTGTCTTAAGCTCCTCGACATGGCTGTCCTCGATCAGTGATGTGTCCGGACATTGTTTGTCGATATCGAGGAAAAGAAGTCGATATCGAGTAGTATTCAGCCTCCGTCTTTGCTTTTTGGTTTTCTCCCGAAATGGCTCCAAATTCTGTAATATTAAACCAAAACTTATGTAGATCTCCATTTCTTGCAAATAAGCACATATTACATAAATTCGACATATTCCTAACCCGAAATATGCAAAGTATATAGAATATAGAGCTAAACTGTGAATTTCAACATGGCTATTTTAGTAGACATCAAATCACCCCATACTTAGACTTGCTTGTCCTCAAGCAATAACCAAACAATAACCAATACCTACAACACATCCTTCAAGTCTTCGCCTTTGTTAAAAGCAACATCTCAAAAGTAGTAGCAATGTAAGCCAAGTGAATTTAACGTCATCACACATATATGAGCGATCCATAGGCATAGGTAATATAAATCCACCCTTTCCAGGGTAAAGTGTTTTCACTCAACTCTCAATGTGTTTAGGCTATGAAGATCAACTCTCAACTCAATTCCATATACAACCTCATAAATATTGCAATTTAAATATAAATCCACTTCGCAACCAATTATGTAAATGCAACAAGAATTATCGGGAGGACTTCGCTCAATAGAAGTCTTCAAAGAAGATTTCATTCGGCGGGGTTGTAATGGGGCTTGGTAAGAAAAAAAGGGTATGGAATTATTTGGCCATGTGGTGCTTAATAAAATTCGGGAATCAAGACTCCTAAATCTCCAACACAACCAAACCATAATTCTCAATCATATGCATCAACCAAACTCTCCAACTTATCTCAATGAAGTATGTAACCTTTCAAACTTAATTAACCTCCCCAAAGTATGAATCTTGCGAAAATGAAAGAAGTAAGGTAAATTTGGCTCATGCACTTTATTCATAATCACAAACTTTACATTATATATTTTTTTCTTTTTTCGATTTTCTTTTTTTTTAAACGAAAATAACATAAGACTAGTGCATTTATAGGGTGAGCCAAAGATCCTTTTACATAGTATGCATAACAAGATAAAACAAAAACCAACCCCTATCTCACAAAAAACTCAAAAATCCTTCTTACTTGAAATGAAACACAAGCTCATTTCTTCCACAAACCATTATTTCAACCAACTCTAAGTCTTAATTCCTAAATGGGGGTCAGGCTCAATTTGGCTAAGGATAATTTTGTGGAGTTTATAATTAAAGTCTCAGGCTAATGTTCTGGCTTCAAGCAGGAATAATGCAGGGTAGATAAAAAGAGGATAAAATTGGTTTAAAAGGTGCCTCTATCATTTAATTCTCATTTACATAAACATATAAATGCATTGGCTTTGAATCACAACATTTAGAGATGCATAGGAAGAGTAAATATACTCAAGAAAGCAGAGGGATTTTTTAATGTTCTCACTATAAGGCAAAAATTCTCACTGGGACAATTTTATTGGATTTCAACCTTTAGCTTAGGATCATATGTGCTCAATTTCATTACAAGTTCACAATCCACATAAAAACAATTTCGGGGACTTAGGCTAAACCTTCCAAACATGCCATATGATTTATATGATCAAGTCAGTCATTATTTATCATCATAGGACATCTAAGTTAGGGTATAAAAACTAAGACAATGCAAAAAATTAAACATGCATTTTTTTTTCTTTTCGACATTTTTTATATTTTATATTTTATATTTTTTTATTTTTATGTAACATAAAAAACAAGACTAAAGTGTGACAAAAGACTAAAATGCATAAAACAAGACTAAAGTGTGACAAAAGACTAAAATGCATAAAGTTTTATGTAACATAAAACTTTAATAACATAATAATAAAATTTCACCATGTAAAACCAAAAAGCAAGACTAAAACATATAATAATGATAATGAGCCCTTTTCCCACCCCATACTTAAAATATACAGTGTCCCCACTGTATAAAATCAACTAAAAACAAGAGGAAAGGAAGGAACTCACCGAATAACGCATCGAGCAGGGCAGAACAAGTCATGTCAAGGAAACTTCTTGGTCGATATCGAGTACTGTACTCAATATCGAGTAGGTTGTCTGCGTCGAGTGGAATCTGAAGTCGAGGAGATTCTTCTGGCTTGGTCGATATCGAGTTGGCCTAAAAGTGTTAGATTGCACACAAAGACTAGACTTTCCACATGAAGTATTCTAAACTAAAGAACAAAAAACAAAAAAAAAACCAAAAAGTTCCAAAGTCCCAAAAATTCAAAAAGTTTTATATACATGCTCTAGATTTTAGAGTCGTTAGGCCGACTTCTCCAATTGTGCTCAAGGACCTTTGATGTGGGGCCTGTTGGTGCTTGGCCCTTCTCCTGGATCATCTAGGTCCTGATTGTAATATGCGAGCTCAGTTGACAAGTGGTTGCTTGCACAATCTTCCTTTCCTTTCTTCTTTCTCTTCCCAGCTCTCAGTTTCCGCAGATTCTGTCGCCACGGGGCCTTACCTCCTCTTAAATTATTGATAAGTTCCTTAATTGAATGAGGAGGAGTAGGATTCATACTGATCTTACCTTTTCGGGCCCAAAACAGAAATCTTCGGGCTTGGGGTTGGTCGATGTCTAGCAAAACTGGTCGATATCAAGTACAGGGACATCATACTTAGGCTCTTGGCAAGTCTGGTGCTCAGCAAGAGAAGTCGATGTCGATGAAGCTTGGTCGATATCGAGTACAGATTTGGTCGATATCGAGGCGCCTTTGTCGATATCGAGTACAATCTTGGTGCCTTCCTCCGTGGCTTGCTTGATCCCGTGGTTGCTGATGCTCTTCACCTCCAGCCATGAAATTTGCTCTTTTGCAGGGCCAAAAGAGAAGTCTAGCTAAGACCTCGTCGCCTATGGTGAAGGTGAGCAATCGCTGTTTGACACTAATCTTGGCATCTGTAGTAGCTAAGAATGGTCTACCAAGAATAATAGGGCTAGTAGGATCTTCAGCGCAGTCTATAATAAGGAAATCTACTGGAATAAAGAATTTACCAGCCTGGACAGGGACATTCTCAACCATACCTGTAGGGATGACCACTGTATTGTTTGCCATGTATAGCTTTGCATCCACATGTTCTATGCATCCTATCTTTACCTTCCGCCAGATTGATAAGGGCATGATGCTCACACTTGCTCCTAAATCACACAAGGACTCATATTTATATTGTCCAAATCCCACAGTAACAGAAAACTTACCAGGGTCAGGTCTCTTCTCAGAGAAGTGGAGTACTTTGCATTCGCCGGCGATTTCTGAGATGGATCGCTTCTTGCTCAGGATTTCCTTCAGGAATTTGACATATGCAGGCATCTCTTGCAGAGCTTCTGTAAAGGGAATAGAGAAATTCAGTTCTTGCAGCATATTAACATAACGTTTGAACTTACCTGCAGTGGGATCTTTCAGCGCTTTGGAAGGGAAAGGAAGTGGCTTTTTCTGCTTCGGAGCCAGAACAGACGTCGGAGGTGTTGTAGAGTAGTCGACATCGGCCATGTTTTTATCGATATCGACTTGAGCTTCCTCGATATCGAGTAGGCTTGTCGATCTCGAGTTGCTGGGTTGTGTAGTGGAGTTCGAGCTTGGCTTCTCCTCTGTGTCGAGGAGATTTTTGTCGATATCGACCAAGGGCTCCTCGATATCGAGTTGCTGCTCTGCTTCGTCCTAGTGCTTTCCGACCTCTGGCTCGTGTAATTGGTGCCTGCTCCTGAGTTTGATAGCTGCGACGTGTCCGGTCTTCCCTTTAGGATTTGGTTCTGTTTGCCCAGGGAGTTGTCCGGATGGTCGTGGAATCTGCGCCGCGAATTGACCCAATTGAGTCTCAATGCTTCTCTTCCAGATGTCAAGCTCTCCAAATTTTGTATTGATGTCCTGGAACTGGTTGTTGATGGTGCCTTGATTCCGACGCATCTCCTCAAGAATGAGCTGTAAATCCTCCTTCTTTTGATCCCTTTCTGGATGTCCTGGTGCTCTGTATGGCGGGGGGTTCCTAGGACGACTTTTGTTCCATTGTGGTTGATAGAACCTTTGATCCCCCATATAGCGATTGGGACCCCCTGCGTAAGCTATCTCTTCGTGTGTCTCTGCCATCCTGACTTGCTCTGTGTGTGGGCACTCAGTAGTGGTGTGCCGCTGTGATCCGCATTCGATGCAAGGCTAGTTGACAGAGAGATACTTGACTTGCTTGAGGAGCTTACGATTCTGGTCTTTGTAGAACTGCTCCCTGACATCTGGGTCAATCTCCTTGGACGGCTCATAGAGGGGCATAGATGGCGCTGGCCTGGCATAGGAGTTCTCCTCATAGTTTGTGGTAGACCCATACTTGTTGTCATAATTGGTGAGCTTGTCGAGTACACCCCATGCGTCAATTGGTGGCATCGTCAGATACTCATAGCGAGTATACTGGTTGATCCTGTCCTTAGTGACTTGGTCAAGAGAGTTGAAGAAGATCTCTTGAATGACGTAGGGTGGCTGTCCATGAGTAGGGCAAGATCGCAGCTATTCTTTTTATCGTTCCCATGCTTTTGCCAGTGGTTCCCCAGACTTCTGTTTGAAAGTTGTAATCTTCTGGCGGAGGAGTGCTGTCTTGGCAGGAGGGAAGAATTTGTTGAGAAATTCTTGCGCTACTTGGGCCCACGTTGTGAGGAATCTTGGTTTCAGTCCTTCTAGCCACTTTAATGCAGGTCCAGTAAGAGACCAACGAAAAGCTTTCATCTTGACATATTCCAGGGTTGTACCTTTAGCAAGAGTACGACACATGTCAGAAAAATTGGTAATATGTTCAAGAGGACACTCATTAAACCTTCCATGAAAAGCATTATTTTTAAGTTCTATAAGGAATTGAGTGCGAATTTCAGAAGAATTTTCAGGGATTAGAATAGCCAATTCAGGCATTACGAGAGTCGGGTGCATATAATCCTCTGCACTGGTTGGGTATTGGGCAAGCTCAGCTTCTGCTTGCTCCCTTCCCGCTCTCTCAGTGCGATAGCAGCATCTTTAGCGGCAAGTTCCCTCTGAAGCCTCTGTATCAGCTGTTCCTGTGTTTCTGTGGCCGCCATGGCTCTGTTTAGCTTAGCTTGGATGTGTAAGAGGCGTTCTGGATCGTCTAAGCCATCAAACTCAGGTGGTTGACCAGAAAGGCACATACACCTGTAAAGTAACTCAAAGTAGATGTGAGGTTTAACTACCTAAGGCGCGAATGATAGCTTCCCCGGCAACGGCGCCAATTTGTTGTAGGAGGAAATCGAGAATGCAAATATAAAATATAAATAAATCAAAGAAAACCAGATTCCGTCGACTTCAGCTTCAGCGGCATGCTCGACTAGCTGGTCTTCGATTTGCTCAGACACTGGCTCTCAAGTCTTGTCGATATCGAGTAGATTACTCGATATCGAGTAACGGTGATCGATCATGGTTGGCCTGGTGTTGTCAAGCAGATGGTCCTCGACTTGGCTTGGGTGTGTGCTCCTGGTGTCCTCGATATCGATAAGCTTCCTCGATATCGAGGAGAGTGCTTGCTCCGCATCGGCTTGTTTGGTCAGGTCGAGTAGCTCTCCTCGGCTCCTCGATCAGGCTATGTTCCTCGACTCTGGGTTGGCTTTCAGCTTTGTCGATATCGAGTAGCTAACTCGATATCGAGGAGTGTTCTGGAGTCGGGTTGCTTTGTCTTCAGCTCCTCGACATGGCTGTCCTCGATCAGTGATGTTTTCGGACATTGTTTGTCGATATCGAGGAAAAGAAGTCGATATCGAGTAGTATTCAGCCTCCGTATTTGCTTCTTGGTTTTCTCCCGAAATGGCTCCAAATTCTTTAATATTAAACCAAAACTTATGTAGATCTCTATTTCTTGCAAATAAGCACATATTACATAAATTCGACATATTCCCAACCCGAAATATGCAAAGTATATAGAATAGGGAGCTAAACTGTGAATTTCAACATGGCTATTTTAGTAGACATCAGAGGGATCTCACGGACAGAACACGACTTTAGGGGTACTCGACCTCGACTAAGGTTATTCGACAGGGGTCGGGCAAGTCAAATCCGAGCAAGCAGTAGTCACTGGAGTTGGTCAATCTCGAGGAGTCAACTCGACGTCGAGGAAGGTTGTCGAAATCGAGGAAGCCTGGTCGTAGTCGAGTAACTTGCAGAGACAGAAACAACAATGATCTTTGCTCGATCGAAAATCAGTAGTCGACGTCCCCGACAACGGCGCCAATTTATTGACAGAGGAAATCGAGATTGCAAATAGAATGTAAATAAAATAGGCAAACCAATTCCGTTCCCACCAAATAATGTTCAAGACTCCCTCTCGATGTAGCAAAAGGAAGTCAGGTTCGATCCTCGAGGAAGTTGGTCAGCGGGTCTCAGGTAGCGAAGGGATCTTACGGACAGAACACGACTTCAGGGGTAGTCAACCTCGACTAAGGTTAGTCGACAGGGGCCGGGGAAGTCGAATCCGAGCAAGCAGCAGTCACTGGAGTTGGTCGATCTCGAGGAGTCAACTCAAAATCGAGGAAGCCTGGTCGTAGTCGAGTAACTGGCAGAGGCAGAAACAACAGCGATCTTTGCTCGATCGAAAATCAGTAGTCGACGTTGACCAAGGTTGGTCGAAATCAAGCAGAAACAGTACGTAACTAAATTTCAAATTTCGAATTTAAACAATGTATGAAAAAGAACTTTCAAGATCGGGGTTTGCAACAACGATAACCAAACATGCATAAGGCAAGACAAAGAGAAATAATCATGCAATCACATCAAAGGATCAAGCTTTCGCCTTTTCTAACAATTGGACAACTCTTTCAAGAAACCCTAATTGTATCTACCAATTTTATGTTTATAATCCAAGTTGTTAACATGGATCTCTATTAAATAGGTAATAAACATATAAAAGGTTGTGGATGATCAAAGCACAATAAAAGTCGAATCTTTACCTCAAGCACACATGGCTATCGTCAGGCTCGCCCCGACCTTAGAAGTACGTGGACTACTCACTCTTCATCACAAGGAAAGACATTAATAATAAAATGAAATAACTTTGCATTAATAAACTAAATAAAAGCTTACAACCGATCGAAGCCAAATTGCTTTCGCTCTCTTGCTCCTACTCGGCCTCTACTCTCTCTCTCTCTCTACTTACTACCTCTTCTCCTTCTCTAGAATTGAATGAATAAAAATCAGCCCTATAGTCTTTATTTATAGGCTTCCAATCCTTGCTAATCAAGGTAAGGAAATTATATCTATTCCTAAAGATAAAACTTTAATAAAAGGAACATTTATCTAAAAGGGAAATATCTAAAATATCTAAATATCTTCATGTGGTAGATAAATCCTTCTCTCCATAGATAGATCTTGATAGAATAGGATGGAATCCGGCCTTGCTTCGTGCCCAAGTAATCCACATATGCTCAGATTGGCCCAACAGACTCGTGGCCCAAGAATGTTTTGGTCGACATCGACCAAATTTGGTCGACCTCGAGTAACGTTGCTCGATCTTAGTTTCTCCTTGCAACCTCGAGCAGCTTCTCTCTCTTCTCGAGCTCGGGCAAGCTTTGGGTTTGGTCGATATCGAGTAATTTACTCGACATCGAGCAAGGTCGAGCTCGTGTTGTCTTCGTCTTCTGTCATTGACCATTCTTGTTCTCCCTTGTAGTCGATGTTGAGCAAGCTTCCTCGAAATCGAGTAGATTTCAGCTTTCGTCTCTCTTCTTGGTTTCGTCCCGGAATGGCTCCAAATTCTGCAAAATTCACCCAAAACTTGTGTAGACCTCTATTTTTGATAAATAAGCATATACTACACAAATTTAACATATTCCCAGCCCGAAATATACAAAGTATATAGAATAAAGTGCTAAAATGTATATAAAAACATGGTTACTTTAGTGGACATCAATGCATAAAGCAAGATAAAGAGTAATAATAATGCAAATCACATCAAAGGATCAAGCTTTCGCCTTTTCCAATAATTAGACAACTCTTTCAAGAAACCCTAATTGTATCTACGAATTTTATGTTTATAATCCAAGTGGTTAACCTGAATCTCTATTAATTAGGTAATAAACATATAAAAGTCAGTGGATGATCAAAACACAATAAATGCCGAATCTTTACCACAAACACGCTTGGCTATCGTTGGGCTCACCTCAACCCTAGAAGTAGGTGGACTACTCACTCTTCATCATAGCAAAAGACATCAGTAATAAAAGGGAAATAATTACTTGCATTAAAATAAACCAAAGCTTACAACCGATCGAAGCCAAATTGCTTTCTCTCTCCAACTCCTCTCGGCCTCCACTCTCTCTCTCTCTCTCTCTCTCTCTCTCTCTCTCTCTCTCTCTCTCTCTCTCTCTACTTGTGTTCTCTCTAGCTTGGAATGAATAAAAACTAGCCCCATGGACTTTATTTATAGGCTTTAATCCTTGCTAATCAAGGTAAGCAAATTCTATCTAACCCCTAAAGATATACTTTTAGATAAAAGAAACATTAATCCTAAAAGGAAAATATTTAAATCTTCATGTAGTGGGTAAATCCTTCCTTCCATAGATATATCTTGATAGAATCAGATGAATCCGGCCTTGCTTTGTGCCCAATTAATCCACACATGCTCGGATTGGCCCAACGGACTCGCGGCCCAAAAATAGCTTGGTCGACGTCGAGGAAAGTTGGTCGACATCAAGTAAGACTCGTCGATCTCGACTTCTCTTCAAAGCTCCTCGAGTGGCTTTCCCTTCTTGAACTCGGGTAGAGTTTCTGTCTGGTCGACGTCGAGGAGTGTAGTCGACACCGAGGACATTCGAGCTCGAGTTGTCTCCATTTTTCGTTCTCGATCAGTTTTGCTCCCATCTGTAGTGGACTTCGAGTAAGACTTGTCGACATCGAGTAGAACCCAACTTTCGTTCTCTCATTTTGGTTTCGTCCCGGAATGGCTCCAAATTCTGCAATATTAAACATAAACATATGTAGACCTCTATTTCTTGCAAATAAGTATAAACTACACAAATTCACTATACTCCCAACCCAGAATACATATGACGATAGAATAAGGAGCTGAAATAAGCATTAGAACATGTCAAAAAACATAGACATGAAATCACCCCATACTTAAGCTTGCTTGTCCCCAAGCAATTAATTTGATGGTAATTCAGGGGAAGAATTCAAAACTCTCAACATTATAGATTCATTATTATATGACCCCGCAATAAATTACAATCACCGAAAAGGTACTAATGCCACAAATCCATACATGTGCAATAAAAGAAACATCTACTCACAAAAGGAGTGTTATGCAAAAAAACATTCATATGTGACAAAGCATTAATAATCAAGAGGAATTTAATTAAGCTCAATAAGGAGTAGATTGGTAAAAGGCTAAAGGTGGGCAATGTGGTGCTAATGATCCGGGGAAATGAAGTATTTCCAAACTTTCTTTACCACATTCCTTCTTCATAAGATTCCTCACCTTTCACTTATTCACTCAATGCTTTTATCAATAGTAATGCTTTTACCTCTCTAACCTCAGCACTGCCCGTGTGTCCCATCTCACCGAACTATTATCTCAGCAAGCAGGGTCCATCTACCTTTATCTCCTAAGGTGATCGGATTTTCTTTCACTCATTAAAATTTTCATATCTTTTTCAATTTCCTGCCAAACTCCAACAATGACATAACAACACAACAAAACATATAATATCTTCATAAAATAATTTCCATTCTCAACATAATCCCCGGATAGGGCATAAGGTAGAAATGGACAATATTTAGATTATGTGGAGCAAAATATGAAATAAGGCATAATATGGTTTTTGTGATGCATAAGCATAGGTAAAGGCAAGGGAATATAAAAATATGAGCATATATGCAAATATAAAGTCCTCCTATAATGGCCCGGGATTATGATTCTCGAGTTACGTTTCGAGGGACGAAACCCCTCGTTGGGATCTTGCGCCCTGAGTACAGGTTGAAGGTTCGAAACCGAAGATTTGTAGTTTAAAGTGGGATTTCGCACCCAAATCCGAAAGGTCCGTTGTAGACCCCGAGGTAAACCCCGGTACCTGTCCTAAGTCTACAACGCGGGAAATCATTTATCATGTAAAGGGCATAAGTTCTGAAAATGATACAACCAGTGCCACGGCAGAGCCGGGTCAAAACAGAGTATAAGTAGGGAGAAATCCCAAAAGCATGAATCTGGTGAAGTCAGGTTTCAAACACTCACTTTCTGCCATATGAATAGACCCCGTCATTGACGAGAGGGTTTCTCGACCAAATAAATTTGTAGTCAAGACCCCGCTATAGGATAGTGGAGTCAGGTTCGTCCTCAGGAGAGAAGTCAGCGGTTCTAGGTTTAGTGTGTTTTGGGGTCCAGGAATAGCGGGAATAGGTGATGAGGGTGGATGTCAACAAAGAATAGAGGGGTCAATGTCGAGGGATGGAGGGGGAATGGTGGTTTGATGTCGTGTGGAATATGTGCCGAATAAAAATAATAAAATAAATCAAATAAAGATGCAAACATCCAAGGTTAGGGATCACCACAACAATAAATATATGTGCAGATCATAAATCACATAAAGATGCATACTTTATATAAAATAACTTTCGTTATTAACAAATAGGAATATAGAGGCTTTCGCATAAACCATAAGTGTTACTACCCTTTTCTTAACTAGGATCAACCAACTTTCGCAAGCAAAGCCTAATTACTATCCAAATTCATAATTAATTCACTTTCGCTTCATAATTGCAAATAATGAATTGTCCTCGACTGTCGCAAAGGATTAAGCACATAGGTAGATGATAATAAAGACATACAAATTCATGGATTTATAAATCAAACACACATATCTATGTTTGGATCACCCCAACCCTAGAAGAAGGAAATTAGAAACAAAACATTATGAAAGAAATTAACTTTAACATAAAATAAACTAAAACTTACAACCGTTCGTCTCCTTCCTTCTCCTTCTCTCTCGCCTCCTCCTTCTCTCTCTCTCTCTCTCTCTCTCTCTCTCTCTCTCTCTCTCTCTCTCTCTCCTTGCGCCCTAAGACGACTTGACTTGAATGAATGAAAATCAGCCCCCAATGGCTTTATTTATAGGCTTCATTCCCTAGCTATTCTAGGTAAGAATATCTCTATCTCTATCTAAATCTATATCTAAAAGCTTTAAGATAAATAAATGCAATTTAAGGAATTAAATCTAAAAGGGAAATAAATCTAAAATAGGTAGAATATCTTCCATGTGTTGATAGGTCTTCTCCACAGATAGAACTTGATAGATGTAGATAGATCTCAGCCAAAATTGTATAGAATCGGATCCAAGGACTCCCAATCCGACACGGACAGCTCAAACCGAGTAATGCGGCTTCGGGACGCGGCTCCTCGATCTCGACCAAGGCTCCTCGAGATCGAGTAGAGATGACGTCGACCATGGCTGGCTGGGCTTCTCGGGTATCTCTGCTCGACATGGCTCGGACCGGTGCTCCTGGCTTGGTCGATCTCGAGGACCTTACTCGATCTCGAGTAACGGTGGCTCGTCGACTAGGTCTTCTGGTGTTGTCGAGCAACCTCTCTTCGACATGGCTCGGGTGCCGGCTTCCGGGTTCCTCGATCTCGAGTAGGTTTACTCGATCTCGAGTAGAGTGTAACCCGGCATGTCTTCGTCTTCGGGTTCTCGATCAGCTCCTCCTCGACCAGGCACTCCTTGGACATTTTTGGTCGATATCGAGTAAATGTACTCGATATCGAGTAAATCTCTCAGCTTTCTGCTCTGTTCTTAAAACGCACTTTCCCGAGTCCTCGTTTGCCGGATTGACGCATATGACCATGCGTTGGAAAGCTCTTTTCGAGGGCTACATCTCTTATGAAGACATCAAAGCTTGATTAATAACGAAAGTGGTCAAAAATGGCATTTTCTCCAGCTGCACCATTCTTAGCTTCTCCATGAGTTTCCTTTAAGCTCCAAAGTGCGTCCGATTTCTGCGAAATATAACCAAAACTTGTGTATACCTCCATATATTGCAAATAAGTGTAAACTACACAGATTCTGTATTGTTCTAACCCAATATGCATGAAATGCATGCAGAAATCGATATAAAAGTACATGTAAAACATGGCGAATTAGACTCACAACAAACACCCCATACTTAAGCTTGCTTGTCCTCAAGCAATACTTTTATTTGTCATTCAGGGGAAGAAATCAAAACTCTCAACATCTTAGATTCATTGCCATATGACCCTGCAATCAATTACCATCCTCGGAAAGGTACTAGTGTCACAAATCCATGCATGTGCAATAAAAAGCAACATCTACTCACAAAAGGAGGGTTATGTAAAAACAATCCATATGTGACAAAGCATTAATAATCAAGAGGACTTTAATTTAAGCTCAATAAGAAGTAGATTGGTAAAAGGCTAAAGGTGGGCAATTTCTGGCAATGTGGTGCTAATGATCCGGGGAAATGGAGTATTTTTCAAACTGAATTTCCACATTCCTTTTCCATAAGATTCATCACCTTTCATAATGCTTTTTTTTCAATAATAATGCTTTTACCTCTCTAACCTTAGTACTGCCTTCTCGCGAGTCGCAAACATGGGTGTCATGAATGGCCCCGGATACTTAGTGCTTTGGACTCCTCACCTGTGTGTCCCATCTCGCCAAACTATTATCTTAGCAAGCAGGGTCGATATACCTTTATCTCCTGAGGTGATCGGATTTTTTCTCACTCATTAAATTTTCCATAATTTCAAACAATTCCGCCAAACTCCAAATAATGATAACAACAACACAAACACCATATAACATCTCCATAATGTAACATCATCCTCAACATAATCCCCGGATAGGAAATAAGGTAAAGAATGAAAAATATTTAGAACATGTGTAGCATAATATGAAAAATAAGGCATATAATGGCTTTTGTGATGCATAAGCACAGGTAAGGCTAGGATTATAACAATGAGCATTATATGGAAATATAAAAGTCCTCCATCCTCTTATCATGCAACATGTCAAAAGCAACATCAATTTTACCTCCTTTCATGGTTTTCAAGAAAATAATGCACTTCATTGTGACTTCCCTTTACTAGGAAATTTCATGCTATATCTTTAATGAATCCAATTTTGCATCGTTGAGTTCAATAAAGCTTCCATGACATTAATAAAAAATTTCAATGGGGGTCATTTTTTTCATTTTTTCAAACTTTGGAAAACATGTACAGTCATTTCAAGAAATAAACTTTAAAAATGCACGCAAAATGTCAAATAAATTCAAATATGCATAAAGTAAGCTCTTCCCCCACCCCATACTTAAACATTACAGTGTCACTAGACAGGTGTGCAGGACTTCAAAATCGAGTGTAAATGCATGGGCCGAGTCCGATTTAGCTTGCTTCTATCCCCATGGACCTGAAAAATGTAGAGGAGGAACACCCACAATAGAAAAACTAAAAGAAATAATGTCCGAAACCAAAAACAAAAGCAACAATGTCCAAAAGTCCGAAAAATAAATGTCTATTTACAAGCTCTAGATTTTATAGTCGCTAGGCCGACTTCTTCATTAAGCATTAGCCTGACTCATCTTTGTCCGGAGGTATAGGTGGATCTGGTGGTTCCTCTAGTGGTGGCAAGCGTGGGATGTCATCCGGGGGCATCATGTGAAGAAGCTTCAACCTCCCTGAGTGAATACTCCATGGCTTCACCCATTCATCTTCCTGGGCTCCAGCTAACATGTATAAAGGAAGACATAAAGAAAAGATACATACCTCATCATCATACCTCTTTCGCTTCATAGGTTGACTTGGTTTTGTATCTCCACCACAGCAGAACGGTGGAGAGGGAAGAGATATTTCCTCCTCATCCTGTGGAGCTTCATGCCACTTTGCTAGAACCCCATACTTGAATATGAACATCGGTTGCTCAAAATCATCGGGGATAGCCTTCACCTTGTAAGGTAAAAGCGATCTTGGAATGCCCTGGTCAACCATGTCCAACTTCTTCTCTTCTAGTGCTATTTCGCCTTGGGATCCTTCATATGGTTTTTCAAAGATAGATTGCAAAGGTGGAATCGAGATCGGGGAAGGACATACATGGGTTTCTGTAATGTGGTCGACGTCGACTATGGGGTAGTCGACATTGATTGGCATTGTTGCTCTCATGTACTGTGGGAGTACCCATTGTTCGTTCCAATCTTTTTCTTCCTCATCACTTTCCATAGCTTCGATTTCCTCATAAGAAGGAGGCTCTAATCCTTCAGAACGATAGGAAGCCTCAAGTCTTCGGACTGAGTCCTCCAGCCAGGCTATTTCCCTTAATCGTGACTCCTCCACTGTGATCCTATTCCTCCATCTCAAATCTCGGACCCATCTATCCCATTCGCAGTCCCCTTCCCAAAAGTCTTCCATCTTTTTACCTAAGCTTTTGAAATCACAATCAAGAACACAAATTAGTGGCAAAAGCTTGGCACCCAGTTGGTACCGGTGAGATAGGTGGTGGTAGGGTATGTGATAGGGTAAGAAAAAGGGGATGGGCTTTTTTGAACCTTAAACACAATTAAACTAGGCGCGATTGATATCTCCCCGGAAATGGCGCCAATTTGACGAGAGGGTTTCTCGACCAAATAAATTCGTCCTCAGGAGAGAAGTCAGCGGTTCTAGATTTAGTGTGTTTTGGGGTCCAGGAATAGCGGGAAGAGGTGATGAGGGTGGATGTCAACAAAGAATAGAGGGGTGAATGTCGAGGGATGGAGGGGGAACGGTGGTTTGATGTCGTGTGGAATATGTGTCGAATAAAATTAATAAAATAAAACAAATAAAGATGCAAACTTCCAAGGTTAGGGATCACCACAACAATAAATATATGTGCAGATCATAAATCACATAAAGATGCATACTTTGTATAAAATAACTTTCGTTGTTAACAAATAGGAATATAGAGGCTTTCGCATAAACCCTAAGTGTTACTACCCTTTTCTTAATTAGGATCAAACAACTTTCGCAAGCAAAGCCTAATTACTATCCAAATTCATAATTAATTCACTTTCGCTTCATAATTGCAAATAATGACGTCGACCATGGCTGGCTGGGCTTCTCGGGTATCTCTGCTCGACATGGCTCGGACCGGTGCTCCTGGCTTGGTCGATCTCGAGTAACGGTGGCTCGTCGACTAGGTCTTCTGGTGTTGTCGAGCAACCTCTCTTCGACATGGCTCGGGTGCCGGCTTCCGGGATCCTCGATCTCGAGTAGGTTTACTCGATCTCGAGTAGAGTGTAACCCGGCATATCTTCGTCTTAGGGTTCTCGATCAGCTCCTCCTCGACCAGGCACTCCTTGGACATTTTCGGTCGATATCAAGTAAATGTACTCGATATCGAGTAAATCTCTCAGCTTTCTGCTCTGTTCTTAAAACGCACTTTCCCGAGTTCTCGTTTTCCGTATTGACGCATATGACCATGCGCTGGAAAGCTCTTTTCGAGGGCTACAACTCTTATGAAGACATCAAAGCTTGTTTAAGAACGAAGAATGGTGAAAATGGCCTTTTCTCTAGCTGCACCATTCTTAGCTTCTCCATGAGTTTCCTTTAGGCTCCAAAGTGCGTCCGATTTCTGCGAAATATAACCAAAACTTGTGTATAACTCCATATATTGCAAATAAGTGTAAACTACATAGATTCTGTATTGTTCTAACCCAATATGCATGAAATGCATGCAGAAATTGATATAAAAGTACATGTAAAACATGGCGAATTAGACTCACAACAGTCATAACAGCACAAAATCAAGCAGTTTATCGAGTACCTGAAACTATACCACCAAGTCAGGCCAAGAGTCCGCCCGCGGGTCCTCTGACCGCGATGAGGACATATAATACGCGTATACCTAGAATAAAGGATGCCTTCATGCAATACTGGAATATTAACAACACTATCATGTTCCTAATTCATATGTACAGAATATTAAGTAAGGCCTTAACAAAGATTACCAAGTGGTATATCCCTCTTCTACCACCACCCCCCTTCCAGGTAAGGTGGAGACTGGCCAGTTTGATTCCATAGCATCTCAAATCTCATCATCATATCGTGGATCTTGCGAGAAGAAAATAATAATCTTGATAATAGTAAAGGTGTTCCAACGACTCGAATGACTCAGGACGAACCCGATGGGACTAGGTTGTCCTATGACCATAGCAAGGACTCTAGGACTCACAGATAATGGCCGTTCAGTATTCAAACGCATACAGAATAAGAGTGCTCATTCGTTTGTGCAATTCCTAAGCATGATACTACATGACATGCTTTTATGCATATGCAGCACCTACATACTATATGACACATTAGGCAGGATGTACTGGTTACTATGTATGCCCCAGAGGACTTACCTAGCTAGCAGACCAGCAAAAAAAGAATCCATCACACAGTAGTCACGATCACAGAGTGTCACCTAGGTACAGAGTGGAACATACATAAGTCTACACATAACTATTAAGCACTCAAGCATACGTCAATCAATAGAACAAGTACACATCATAAATTCCATCATAACCTATATTCCATAAGATCACATCCCTCACCATAAATCATCAACCAATTACGTATGTTCATATTCATCATATCTGCATATCCCAGTAGTTCATCCCAATCATAAGGCATAATTTGTATGATAACATACTACTAACTCGTCATAATTATATAATCCTTTCGTCTATTCTAATAAATCACCACAAGTCATGCTATTAGTCACACATATCATGTCGTTAGTCAAACGCTAATATTATCATGCTAGTTAGTCAACGAGTAAGTCTTATTCTCAAGTTAGTTTCAATACCGTTTCCAATTCGAATTACACAATTAAGAATTCCGACCCTTGAAAATACTCGTTAAATTTCTTTTTAAATTTATTTATTAGATTACTTTCCAACTGTGAAATTCTTTTCCAATTTCTTTATAAATCTTTAAGTCCCAATAATATATTTTAATCCCAAATAGTATTATATGATATTTTAAATACCATTTATTAAACTCCTTTATAAATTATTTCCAAATCTCCTAAAATCCAAACCATTTTTATTTCGTAAACCGACCCTTATAATTCTCCCAAAATAATATTTTATCTCTTAAACCCTCAAATAATATTGTATATATATA
The DNA here is from genome assembly GCA_963922045.1 of Persicaria maculosa. Taxonomy (NCBI): domain Eukaryota; kingdom Viridiplantae; phylum Streptophyta; class Magnoliopsida; order Caryophyllales; family Polygonaceae; genus Persicaria; species Persicaria maculosa. The sequence goes on along the minus strand of OY998263.1, from coordinate 45,842,521 downwards.
ATAATTTTAACTCCGCTAGTTAGTTAAATAAGTAAACGGATAAACCCGAACCGAACCGGACCAGACCCAACCGAACCCGTATAAATAATCCCACCCGGTTAATAATGTAACAATTATATATATGTATAAAAAATGAGGTGGGCCCATGGGGTCATCCCCTTCCTCCCGCTAGTTCAATTTGGAGACTCCCGCCCGGTTCGGCTCCTCTGTGTGATCGGAAGAGACCCGCCGGCGACTGGAGCTCCTCCTCCCGGTCTTTCTTCTCGGCATCACTGGCTCATCCATGACCTCAGCTTCTCTTCCTCGACTCCATGGCTCGCTCGTCTCTGCTCGCACTCGACGCTCGCTCGCCCCTCTCGAGCTCACCGGAGTTCTCGTCTCGCCGGAGCCCTCGACCTCGCCCCAGCTTCCCACACTCGGCTCTCACTCTCTCTTCCCGTCCAAAAAGAATGAAAGGAATGAAGGGATGGAACAAAGCTCACCGAGGGATTTCGCGACTTCAGAGCTCTCGATCGGGGTTCTGGGCTTCGTCGGTGGCTCGCGATGGCTCGTCAGACCTGCGTCGGACATGAATGAGTGTGATGGTGGAGCTCGGGGGTGATTTGGATCGGAAACGAAGGAGAACGGCTTACCGGAAGGTTATTTGCGCTCGAACGGGGCAACGGAGTTCCGGTGGCTTACGGCGGCGCTGGGGAGCTCCTGGGATTCTTCGGCTACTGGTGGTGGCTCTGAGGGGTGTGTGGGACCTTCCACTGGTGGCTTGAGGTGGAAGAAGGGAAGAAGGAGGAGGAGACGGTGGTGCCGGTGCGATGAAGAGTGAAGGCGATGATGAAATGGTGAAATGGTGACTCGACGGTGACTATGTGTGATGGTGATCAATGATGGAGTGCAGCAGGAGAGCGGGGAGGGCTGAAGAATTTGAAGGAGGGAAAGATGTGAAGTGATGGGTAGATGGCGTACAGAAGAAGGAAACGGAGTAGCTGCAAGTTGCAGTGGAGTAGGGAAGGGGCGGACGTGATGTTTACAGACGGGGAATTGGACAGGTATTAAACGCGGCATCAGTCAAATCAATACCCAGTAAAATAAACCCGAACACGTGAATTTCGAACCCGAAATTAGTTTCTGAATGTTAGTTTTCTCGAATCCCGCTTTCTCGATAAATTAGATTTTTTAAATCGAAAAGGATATCACCATCCGATAATTATTGTAAATTCGTGAGGTAACAAGACGAAATCGTTCGTCAAAATTTTAAATTCGGCTCGGAATCCGTTAAACGAGCTTTTAATTCGATTAAATTCATTTTTTAATTCTCTTTTTCCGAAAAATTAGGATTTGAAAACCTGAGCCTTTACACCTCCATCCTCTTATCATGCAACATGCCAAAAGCAATTTCAAAATTTACCTTCTTTCATGGTTTTCAAGAAAATAATGCACTTCATTGTGACTTCCCTTTACTAGGCAATTTCATGCTATATCTCCAATGAATCCCATTTTGCATCGTCGAGCTCAATTAAAACTTTCATGACAGTTTTCTTTGAAAAATTTACAAGCTTTGGGAGATATCTCATAAAACAAACTTTGGGTTTAGCAATTAAGCATAAAAATTTAAAATTTACCCAAAATTCACCATGTAAAACCAAAAATAGGAATAAAATATAATGAGCTTTTCCCCCACCCCATACTTAGAATATACAGTTTCCCCACTGTATAAAATAATATAAAACATAGGTGAAGGAGAAGCTCACCGAATAATGCGTCGAGGAGTCAAAACTAGGGCCGTTGAGTGGAATGAGGTGGTCGACGTCTAGTAGATGTACTCGACGTCGAGTACAGTCGCAGTGTCGGGTGGAAGGTGGAAGTCAAGGAGGATCCTGGGTGGTCAACGTCGAGTGGCCTACTTGACGTCGAGTAGATCCGTTCTGCTCGATCCTCTTCATAGTCGATCTCGACTTGGCCTTCGTCGATTTCGATTGTTCTGTCAGGGACTTCACCCTCCCCTCTTCGCGATCCCTTATGCTCTTTGACCTGAAAATTGTTAGTTGGTGCACAAAGACAAGACTTTCCACATGAAGCATTCAAAACCAAAATCAAAAACCAAAGCCAACAGTTTCAAAGTCCTAAACGAAAGTTTTAAAAGTTTTGTGTAAATGCTCTAGATTTTAGAGTCGCTAGGCCGACTTCTCCGTTTGTGCTCACGAACCCTCAATGTGGGGCCCTCTTTTGCTTGGTCCTTCTCCTAGATCATCGGGGTCCTGATTGTTGTATGCAAGTTCTGCTGATAGGTGGTTGTTCGCATAGAGTCCTTTGCCTTCCTTTTTCCTTTTTCCAATTCTGATCCTGCGCAGGTTAGCTCACCACGGGGCCTTATCTCCTCTAACATTCTTATTAAATTTATTAATGGACTGAGGAGAGGTTGAAATCATACCTGAACTTACCTTTTCGTGCCCAAAACAGAAATCATTGGGCTGAGGGTTAGTCGACATCGAGTAGAGGTGGTCGACGTCGAGTACAGGGACCCCATACTTAGGCTTTTGGCAAGTCTGATGCTCAATACGAGAAGTTGACATCGAGTGGGCGTGGTCGAAGTCGAGTAGGTTGGTCGACGTCGAGGAGGTTTGGTCGATGTCGAGCAGCTTTTTGGCGCTTTCCTCCGTTGTTGTTTGCTCATCCTCGTGGTTGCTTATGCTCTTCACCTCCAGCCATAGAATTTTCTCCTTTGCAGGGCCAAAAGATAAATCTAGGACCTCGTCGCCTATCGTGAAGGTGAGCAATCGCTTTCTGACGCTGATTTTGGCATCTGCGGTAGCTAGAAAAGGTCTATCAAGAATAATAGGGCAATTAGGATCTTCCGCACAGTCTATAACAAGGAAATCAACAGGAATATATAACTTACCAACCCGGACAGGGACATTATCAACCATACATGTAAGGATGACTACCGTATTGTTCGCCATGTATTGTTTGGCATCCACAGGCTCTATTGCTCCTATCTTCACCTTTGACCAGATTGATAAAGGCATGATGCTCACACTTGCTCCTAAATCACACAGTGCCTCATACTTATATTGCCCAAATCCCAGAGTAATAGAAAACTTACCAGGGTCAGGTCTCTTCCCAGAGAAATCCATCCTTTTGTAGTCGCTGGCGATTTTAGTTATTGATCGCTTGTTGCTAAGGATCTCCTTGAGGAACTTGACAAATGCAGGCATCTCTTCAAGAGCTTCTGTAAAAGGAATTGAAACATTTAGTTCCTAAAGCATCTTAACAAATCGTTTAAACCTACCTGCAGTCGGATCATTCAGTTCCTTTGAAGGGAAAGGAAGCGTCTTTTTATGTTTTGGAGCCAGAAAAGATGTCGGAGGTGTTGCAGAGTCCTCGATGTCGACTGGTGGGTCCTCGACTTTGACTACAAGAGTCGGCATCGAGTGCTGATGTCATGCAGAAGCTTCCTCGAGGTTACGAGTCTGGTCGATATCGGGTAGGTCTGGTCGATGTCGAGTAGTTTGGTTGATGTCGACTGGATCCTCAACTTTACAGCAACGACTTGTCCGGATTGCCCCTTAGGATTTGGATCTGTATGCCCAGGGAGCTTTCCGGCTGGTCTTGGGATCTGTTGCGCGAGTTGACCCATTTCGGTCTCCATGTTCTTCTTCCAGATGTCCATCTCCCCAAATCGTGTATTGAGATCGTGGAGTTGTGTCTGGATGGCGCTGTTGGATTGCTGCTGTTGTGCCTGGTTCCTCCTCATCTTGTCGAGGATCAGTTGCAGATCATCTTTCGGTTGGTCTCTTTCTGGATGTCCTGGAGCTCTATATGGTGGGGGATTCCTAGGGGCACCTTGGTTCCACTGTGGTTGATAAAATCTTTGGTCCCCCATATGGCGATTGGGACCCCTTACTTAAGCTAACTCCTCGTGAGTTTCTGCTAGCATGACTTGCTCCGTATGTGGGCACTCTGGAGTGGTGTGCCGCTGTGAGCCACATTCGATGCAAGGTTGGTTGACAGAACGAAACTTGACTTGCTTGAGGAGCTTCCAATTCTGATCCTTGTAGAACTGCTCCTTGACATCGAGATCAATCTCCTTAGAAGACTCATATAGGGGCATGGATGGGCCTGGCCTTGTATAGGTGTTTTTGTCGTAATTCGCTGGAGCCCCATAGGTGTTGTCGAAGTTGGTGAGCCTTTCGATAGTAGCCTATGCCTCTGCTGGTGTCTGCGTGAGGTACTCGTATTACGTGAACTGATTGATCCTTTCCTTGGCGGCCAGATCAAGAGAATTTTAGAAAATCTCTTGAATGAAATAAGGTGGCTACCCATGAGTAGGGCAGGATCGCAGCAGATCCTTGTATCGGTCCCATGTTCGTGCTAGCGGCTCCCCAGGCTTTTGTTTGAAAGCTGTAATCTTTTATCTAAGGAGTGTTGTCTTGGCGGGAGGAGAGAACTTGTTGAGGAACGCATTCCTAACCTCTGTCCATGTTGTGAGGGATCGTGCAGGGAGACCTTCAAGCCACTTCAATGCTTGACCTGCAAGAGACCAACGAAAAGCTTTCATTCTCATATATTCAAGAGTAGCACCTTTAGCAATAGTTTGGCACATATCAGCAAAAGTAGTAATATGAGCTAAAGGGCATTCATTAAATCTCCTTCAAAAGCATTATTTTTAATTTCAGTAAGGAAGGCAGTGCGAATTTCCAAATCATTAGGAGGGACGAGAATAGCCGATTCAGGCACGATAAGAGTCGGGTGCATGTAGTCCTTAGAGGTGGTTTGATATAGGGCAAGCTCAGCCTCCGCCTACCTCATTTGTTCAGCTTTCCGCTCAGTGCATGCTCTCTCGGTGGTGAGAGCAGCATTGTTGGCCGCTAGTTCCCTCTGAAGCCTCTCGATCAGCTAGCCTTGTGTTTCTACGTCAGCCATGTCTTTCTTTAGTTTTGAATGGATGCGTATAAGGCGTTCCGGATCATCTAAGGCAACAAACTCAGGTGGTTGACCAGAACAGCGCATACACCTGCGAAACAAAACTCAAGAAAAACGTGAGATCTAACTACCTAAGGCCCGGATGATTGCTTCCCCGGCAACAACGCCAATTTGTTGTAGGAGGAAATCGAGTTCAAAATATAAATATGATAAATCAAACCGGACTCTGCCCACGCAAATAATTACAAGACTTCTTCCCGAGGTAGCAACAGGAAGTCAGGATAAATCCTCGAGGAAGCTGGTCAGCGGATCTTAGGTTGCGGATGAATCTCACGAATGGTGATCGACCACAGAGTACTCGACCTCGACTAGGGGTAGTCGACAGGGGTCAGGCACAGTCGAATTCGAGCAAGCAAGGTCACAGGTGGAGTTTGATTTTGAGGAACCTACTCGACGTCGAGGAAAGTGTTCGAAGTCGAGCAAATCTTGTCGATGTCGAGTACCTGCAGAGACAGAAACGAAAGCGATCTTGCTCGATCTAATATCAGTAGTCGACGTCGACCAAGGTTGGTCGAAATCGAGTAGGTAATAGTACGTAAATAAAAGCCAAAGTTCACAGATTTCGAAATAAACAATGTAAAAGAAAACTTCCAAGATCGGGGTTTGCAACAACGATAACCAAACATGCATAAGGCAAGATAAAGAGTAATAATCATGCAAATCACATCAAAGGATCAAGCTTTCGCCTTTTTCAACAATTAGACAACTATTTCAAGAAACCCTAACTGTTTCTACCAATTTTATGTTTATAATCTATTGTGAGCCTAATTCGTCATGTTTTATAGTTACTTTTATATCGTTTTCTGCATGCATTTCATACATTTGGGTTAGAATAATATAGAATTTGTGTAGTTTACACTTATTTGTCAATTATGGAGGTCTACACAAGTTTTTGTTATATTTCGCAGAAATCGGACGCACTTTGGAGCTGAAAGGAAAGTCATGACGAAGCTAATGATGGTGCAGCTGGAGAAAAGCCCACTTTTCACCATTCATCATTCTGAATTAAGCTTTGATGTCTTCATGAGAGTTGTAGCCCTTGAAAAAATCTTTCCAACGTATGGTCATATGTGTCAGTCCAACGAACGAGGACTCGGGAAAGTGCATTTCAAGAACGGAGCAGAATGCTGAAAGCCGACAGAGTTACTCGAAATCGACCAAACTGGTCGAAATCGACCAAATTCTACTCGACTTTTGCTCCAGAGGACGAGATCGAGCAGGAGCTGAGCAGCAGCCACTCAAGGAGCCACACTTAGTCAACGTCGACCAAATTTGGTGGATGTTGAGGAAACTCGACGAGCCCATACGATAGCCGAGATCGAGTACAATCCGAGAAGTGAAGACCTTACTCGACGTCGAGAAAATTACTCGATGTCGAGAGAAATTCCAGAAAGTCCGAGTCGAGTACGAGGAGAAATCCGAGCCTAAGAGGTTACTTGCAAGTCAAGATTCGAGATATTCTATCAAGATACATTAAGATCTATCAAGGAGAAGGAAGATCTATCCACTTTAGCTTTATTTCCTTTTTGATATAATTATTTATTTCCATGTTTTATCTTAATGTTATTAGATAGATTTAGATATAGATATAATTTCTTTCCTAGAATAGCTAGGGAATGAAGCCTATAAATAAAGCCCTAGGGGGGCTAATTTTCATTCATTCAAGTCAAGTCGTCTTAGGGCGCAAGGAGAGAGGAGAGAGAGAGAGAGAGAGAGAGAGAGAGAGGAGGAAGAGGCGAGAGAGAAGGAGAAGGAAGGAGACGAACGGTTGTAAGTTTTAGTTTATTTTATGTTAAATTTAATTTCTTTTATTATGGTTTGTTTCTAATTTCCTTCTTCTAGGGTTGGGGTGATCCCAATATAGATATGTGTGTTTGATTTATAAATCCATGAATTTATATGTCTTTATCATCATCTACCTATGTGCTTAATCCTTTGTGAGAGTTGAGAAAATTTCTTATTCATGATATTGAAGCGAAAGTGATGTTATTATGATCGATAGTAATTAGGGTTTATTTGCGAGAGCCGACTAATCCTAATTAAGAAAAGGTAGAAACAAATTAGGTTTTTATGCGAGAGCCTCTATCACCTAAATTGTTGGAATTTGTGAAAGTCGATTCTTTGATATAAAGCATGCATCTTTATGTGATTTATGATCTGCACATATGTTTACTGTTGTGGTGATCCCTAACCTTGGAAGTTTTCATCTTTATTTGTTTTATTTTATTATTTTTATTCGGCACATATTCTACTCGATATCAAACCACCATTCTCTCTCCATCCCTTGACATCGACCCCTCTATTCTTTGTCGACAGCCACCCTCATCACCTTTTCCTGCTATCCCTGAACCCCAAAAGACACTAAACCTAGAACCGCTGACTTCTCTCCTGAGGACAAACCTGACTCCACTATCCTATAGCGGGATCTTGACTACAAATTTATTTGGTCGAGAAACCCTCTCGTCAAATTGGCGCCTTTGCCGGGGAGATATCAATCGCGCCTAGTTTAATTGTGTTTAAGGTTCAGAAATGCCCATCCCTTTTTCTTACCCTATCACATACCCTACCACCACCTACCTCACCGGTACCAACTGGGTGCTAAGCTTTTGCCACTAATTTGTGTTCTTGATTGTGATTTCAAAGCTTAGGTACAAATATGGAAGACTTTGTCGAAGGGAATCCTGCATGGGAAGAATGGTTTCAAGATTTGAGACGGAGAAATAGGATCGCAGTGGAGGAGTCACGATTAATGGAAATAGCTCGGCTGGAAGACGAAATCCGAAGGCTTGAGGCTTCCATTCAGTCTAAAATACCATGCCCTCCTCTCGATGAGCCAATTGACCCACTCGATGTCGACAACCAGGTATGTCCTTCCTCGAATTTCATTCCTACTTTACTACCTATTGTTGATGAATCATATGAAGGATCCCAAGGTGAAATAGCACTAGAAGAGAAGAAGTTGGACATTGTTGACCAGGGCATTCCAAGATCGCTTTTACCTTACAAGGTGAAGGCTATCCCCGATGATTTTGAGCAACCGATGTTCATATTCAAGTATGGGGTCCTAGCAAAGTGGCATGAAGCTCCGCATGATGAGGTGGAAATATCTCTTCCCACTCCACCGTTTTGTTGTGTTAGAGACGCGCAACCAAGTCAACCTATGAAGCGGAAGAGGTATGATGATGAGGTATGTATATTTTCTTTATATCCTCCCTTATAAATGCTAGCTCGAGCCAGGGAAGATGAATGGGTGGAGCCATGGAGCGTCCACTCCGGGAGGTTTAAGCTTCTTCATACGATGCCCCCGTATGACATCCCACACTTCCCACCACCGGAGAAACCACCAGATCCACCTATACCTCCGGACAAAGATGAGCCAGGTGTTGATAGGAGGAAATCGAGATCGCAAATAAAATATAAGTAATGTAAAGCAAACCAGATTCCTTCCCTTGCAAATGATTACAAGACTTCCTCCCGATGCAGTAGTGGGAAGTCAGGATCGATCCACGAGGAAGCGTGTCAGCGGATCTTAGGCAGCGGAGATGTCTCACGAATAGAAGTCGACCACAGGTTGTCGATCTCGACTAGGGTAAGTCGACAGAAGATCGGACAAGTCAAACAGCGCAGCAGCAATCGCAGGATGTTAGTCGATATCGACCAGGCTCTACTCGATATCGAGTAAAGTTGTCGATGTCGAGGAAGGTCTTGTCGAGTACCTGCACAGGAGAAGCTACGGCGATCTGGGATCGGGGATCAGTAACTCGATATCGACCAGAAGTTGTCGATATCGAGGAAGCAGAAAGTAAAACGAAACAAAATAAAGACAAAAGCTTGTGGGATTCTCGAAATAAACTTTATAAAAGACTTCCAAGATTGGGGTTTGCGACAACAATAACCAGGCATGCAAAAGGCAAGAATAAAACAGATAATCATGTAAATCGCATCAAAGGACCAAGCTTCCGCCTTTTCCAACAATTAGACAACTTTTCCAAGAAACCCTAATTGTATCTACCGATTTTATGTTTACAATCCAAGTTGTTAGCATGGACCTCCATTAGATGGGTAATAAACACATAACAAGTAGTAGATGCTCAAAACACGATAAAAGTCGGATCTTTACCTCAAACATGCATGGCTATCGTTGGGCTCACCCCAACCCTAGAAGTGGGTGGACTACTCGCGCTTCATTGCAATCTCAAACATTCTTGATGGAAAATAAACTACTTGCATTAAATCAAACAGAGCTTACAACCAAAGAAGCCAATTCCGCTTTCGCTTCACAAACTCCTCTTGGCCACTCACTCTCTCTCTCTCTACATCTATGTAACTAATTGTCTGTGTGATGGAATGAATAAAACTCAGCCCCCTAAGGCTTTATTTATAGGCTTCTAATCCTTGCTAATCAAGGATAGAAATCTCTATCTATATCTAAGGATAAAACATTAATAAAAGGAACATTAATCATTAAAGGGAAATATATCTAAAAGGCTAAAATATCTTCATGTGGATAAATCTTCTTCTCCATGGATAGATGTTGATAGACCACGGATAGGATCGGACAATCTTCAGCTCTAAGCAATCCAAAACCGTGTAGGACAGCTCAAACCGCGTAACGCGGCTCAGGGTCTTGTTACTCGATATCGAGTAAAGTCCTCGATATCGAGTAGACTGGTTCGTCGACTTGGCTTCAGCGGCATGCTCGACTAGCTGGTCCTCGATCTGCTCGGGCACTGGCTCTCAGGTGTTTTCGATATCGAGTAAGATTACTTGATATCGAGTAAGTGTCGTCGATCATGGTTGGCCTGGTGTTGTCGAGCGGCTGGTCCTCGACGTTGCTCGGGCATGTGATTCTGGGTTCGTCGATATCAAGTAAGTGTTGCCCGACAGGTCTTCATCTTCGGCTTCTCGATCAGCTTGTGTTCCTCGACTCCGGGCTGGTCTTCAGGGCTTTGTCGATATCGAGTAGAGTACTCGATATCGAGTAACTTTCCGGAGTCGGGTAACTTCGTTCCTTAGCTTCTCGACATGGTTGTCCTCGATCATGGTGTGTCCGGACTTCTTTAGTCGATATCGACAAAGACTCGTCGATATCGAGGAACTTTCAGCTTCCGTCTTTACTTCTTGGTTTTCTCCCGAAATGGCTCCATATTCTGTAATATTAAACCAAAACTTATGTAGATCTCCATTTCATGCAAATAAGCACATATTACATAAATTCGACATATTCCCAACCCGAAATATGCAAAGTATATAGAATATGAAGCTAAACTGTGCATTTCAACATGGCTACTTTAGTAGACATCAAATCACCCCATTCTTAGACTTGCTTGTCCTCAAGGAATAACCAAACAATAACCAAGACCTACAACACATCCTTCAAGTCTTTGCCTTTGTCAAAAGCAACATCTCAAAAGTAGTAGCAATGTAAGACAAGTGAATTTAACGTCATCACACATATATGAGCGATCCATAGGCATATGCAATATAAATCCAACCTCACAAGGGTAAAGTGTTTTCACTCAACTCTCAATGTGTTTAGGCTATGAAGATCAACTCTCAACTCAATTCCATGTACAATCTCATAAACATTGCAATTTAAATATAAATCCACTTCGTAACCAATTATGTAAATGCAACAAGAATTATCAGGAGGACTTCGCTCAATAGAAGTCTTCAAAGAAGATTCCATTCGGCGGGGTTGTAATGGGGCTTGGTAGGAAATAAAAGGGTATGGAATTATTTGGCCGTGTGGTGCTTAATTGAATTCGGGAATCAAGACTTCTAAATCTCCAACACAACTCACCCAAACCATAACTCTCAATCATATGCATCAACCAAACTCTCCAATTTATCTCAATGAGGTATGTAACCTTTCAAACTTAATTAACCCCTCCAAAGTATGAATCTTGCGAAAATGAAAGAAATAAGGTAAATTTGGCTCATGCACTTTATTCATAATCACAAACTTTACATCTTTTTTTTTTTTTTCAAAACGAAAATAAAATAAGACTAGTGCATTTATAGGGTGAGCCAAAGATCCTTTTACATAGTAAGCATAGCAAGATAAAAATATAGAACCAACCCATATCTCAATAAATTCAAAAATCCTTCTCACTTGAAATGAAACACAAGCTCATTCTTTCCACAAATCATCATTCCAACCAACTCTAAGTCTTAATTCCCAAATGGGGGTCAGGCTCAATTTGGCTAAGGATAATTTTGTGGAGTTTATAATAAAAGTCTCAGGCTAATGTTCTGGCTTCAAACAGGGATAATGCAGGGTAGGTAAAGAGAGAATAAAATTGGCTTAAAAGGTGCCTCCGTCATTTAATTCTTATTTACATAAACATATAAATGCTTTGGCTTTGAATAACTATCACAACATTTAGAGATGCACAGGAAGAGTAAATACACTCAAGAAAGCAGAGGGGTTTTTAATGTTCTCCCTATAAGGCCAAATTTCTCACTAGGACAATTTTTGTTGGATTTTAAACTTTAGCTTAGGATCATATGTGCTCAATTTCATCCCAAGTTCACAATTCACATAAAAACAATTTTGGGGACTTAGGCTAAACCTTCCAAACATGCCATAGGTTTTACATTATCAAGTCAGTCATTATTTATCATCATAGGACATCTAAGTTAGGGTATAAAAACTAAGACAATGCAAAAATTAAACATGCATTTTTTTCTTTTTTTCGACATTTTTTATTTTTTATTTTTTTATTTTATTTTTTTTATGTAACTAAAAAAACAAGACTAAAGTATGACAAAAGACTTAAATGCATAAAACTTAAACATGAATGCATAACATAATAATAAAATTTCACCATGTAAAACCAAAAAAGCAAGACTAAAACATATAATATTGATAATGAGCCCTTCCCCCACCCCATACTTCAAATATACAGTGTCCCCACTTTATAAAATCAAATAAAAACAAGAGTAAAGGAAGGAACTCACTGAATAACGCGTCGAGGAGGGCAAAACAGGGCATGTCGAGGAAACTTCTTGGTCGATATCGAGTACTGTACTCGATATCGAGTAGGCCGTCTGCGTCCAGTGGAATCTGAAGTCGAGGAACTTCTTCTAGCTTGGTCGATATCGAGTTGGCCTACTCGATATCGATGAACTTCTGGGCTGCTCCACTTGGTCGCCCTCGACTGGTCTAGCCGATTTCGACTGTTTTTCAGGGACTTCTTTATTCCACCTTTCGCGATCCTTTTATGCATGCCGACCTAAAAGTGTTAGATTGCACACAAAGACAAGACTTTTCACATGAAGTATTCTAAACTAAAGAACAAAAAACTAAAAACAAAACCAAAAATAAAAAGTTCCAAAGTGCCAAAAATTTCAAAAAGTTTTATATACATGCTCAAGATTTTAGAGTCGCTAGGCCGACTTCTTCTTTTATGCTCAAGGATCATTAATGTGGGGCCCGCTGGTGCTTGGCCCTTCTCCTGGTTCATCTAGGTCCTGATTGTAGTATGCAAGCTCAGCTGATAGATGGTTGCTTGCATAATTTTCCTTTTCTTTCTTCTTTCTCTTCCCAGCTCTCAGTTTCCGCAGATTATCTCGCCACGGGGCCTTACCTCCCCTTGAATTATTGATAAAATTCTTAATGGACCGAGGAGGGGTAGGATTCATGCCTGAACTTACCTTTTCGGGCCCAAAACAGAAATCTTCGGGCTTGGGGTTAGTCGATGTCGAGCAAGACAGGTCGATATTGAGTACAGGGACCCCATACTTATGCTCTTGGCAAGTCTGGTGCTCAGCAGAGGAAGTCGATGTCGATGAAGTTTGATCGACATCGAGTACAGCTTTAGTCGATATCGAGGAGGGCTTGTTGATATCGAGTTGACTTTTGGTGTCTTCCTCCGTTGTTTGCTTTGTCCCGTGGTTGCTGATGCTCTTCACCTCCAGCCATGAAATTTCCTCTTTTGCAGGGCCAAAAGAGAAGTCTAAGACCTCGTCGCCTATGGTGGAGGTGAGCAATCGTTGTTTGACACTAATCTTGGCATCTTCAGTAGCCAAGAATGGTCTACTAAGAATAATAGGGCTAGTAGGATCTTCAGCACAATCTATTATAAGGAAATTAGCTGGAATAAAGAATTTACCAACCTGGACAGGGACATTCTCAACCATACCTGTAGGGATGACCATTGTATTGTTGGCCATGTATAGCTTGGCATCCACAGGCTCTATACATCCTATCTCTACCTTCCGCCAGATTGATAAGGGCATGATGCTCACACTTGCTCCTAAATCACACAAGGACTCATATTTATATTGTCCAAATCCCATAGTAACAGAAAACTTACCAGGGTCAGGTCTCTTCTCAGGGAAGTGGAGCACTTTGCATTCGCCGGCGATCTCTGAGATGGATCGCTTTTTGCTTAGGATTTCTTTCAGGAATTTGACATAAGCAGGCATCTCTTGCAGAGCTTCTGTAAAAGGAATAGAGAAATTCAGTTCTTGCAGCATATTAACAAAATGTTTAAACTTACCTACAGTGGGATCTTTCAGCGCTTTGGAAGGGAAAGGCAGTGTCTTTTTATGCTTTGGAGCCAGAACAGACATCGGAGGTGTTGTAGAGTCGTCGACATCGGCTATCTTTTCCTCGATATCGACCAAAGGTTCCTCGATATCGACAAGGGTTGTCGATCTCGAGTTGCTGGGTTGTGCAGTGAAGTCCGAGCTTGGCTTCTGGTCTGTGTCGAGGAGGTTTTTGGCGATATTGACCAAGGGCTCCTCGATATCGAATTGCTGCTGCTCGTTGTTGAGTTGTTGCTCTGCTTTGTCTTGGTGCTTTCCGACCTCTATCTCGTGTAATTGGTGCCCGCTCTTGAGTTTGATAGTTGCGACGTGTCCGGTCTTCCCCTTAGGATTTGGTTCTGTTTGCCCAGGGAGTTGTCCGAATGGTCGTGGAATCTGCGCCGCGAATTGACCCATTTGAGTCTCAATGCTTCTCTTCCAGATGTCTAGCTCTCTAAATTTTGTATTGATGTTCTGGACCTGGTTGTTGATGGTGCTTTGATTCCGGCGCATCTCTTCAAGGATGAGCTGTAAGTCATCCTTCTTTTGATCCCTTTCTAGATGCCCTGGAGCTCTGTATGGCGGGGGGTTCCTAGGAGGACCTTGGTTCCGCTATGCTTGATAGAACCTTTGATCCCCCTATATAGCGATTGGGACCCCCTGCGTAAGCTACCTCATCGTGTGTCTCTCCCATCCTGACTTGCTCTGTGTGTGGGCACTCAGTAGTGGTGTGCCACTGTGATCCGCATTCGATGCAAGGCTGGTTGACAGATAGATACTTGACTTGCTTGAGGAGCTTGCGATTCTGGTCTCTATAGAATTGCTCCCTGACATCTGGGTCAATATCCTTGGAAGGCTCATAGAGGGGCATAGATGGGGCTGGCCTGGCATAGGAGTTCTCCTCATAGTTTGTGGTAGCCCCATACTTGTTTTCATAGTTGGTGAGCTTGTCAAGTACACCCCATGCGTCAGCTGGTGGCATCGTCAGATACTCATAGCGAGTATACTGGTTGATCCTGTCCTTAGTGACTTGGTCAAGAGAATTGAAGAAGATCTCTTGAATGACATAGGGTGGCTGTCCATGAGTAGGGCAAGATCGCAGCAGTTCTTTGTATCGTTCCCATGCTTTTGCCAGCGGCTCCCCAGACTTCTGTTTGAAAGCTGTAATCTTCTGGCGGAGGAGTGCTGTCTTGGCAGGAGGGAAGAATTTGTTGAGGAACTCTTGTTCTACTTGAGCCCATGTCGTGAGGGATCTTGGTTTCAGTCCTTCTAGCCACTTTAATGTAGGTCCGGCGAGGGACCAACGGAAGGCCTTCATCTTGACATATTCCAGAGTAGTACCTTCAACAAGAGTACGACACATGTCAGAAAAATTGGTAATATGTTCAAGAGGGCATTCATTAAACCTTCCATGAAAAGCATTATTTTTAAGTTCTATAATGAATTGAGTGCGAATTTCAAAAGTATTTTCATGGATTAGAATAGCCGATTCAGGCACGAAGAGAGTCGGGTGCATATAATCCTCTACAGTGGTTGGGTATTGGGCAAGCTCATCTTCTGCTTGTTCCCTCCCTGCTCTCTCAGTGGCGATAGCAGCATCTTTGGCGGCTAATTCCCTCTGAAGCCTTTGTATCAGTTGTTCCTGTGTCTCTGCGGCCGCCATGGCTCTTTTTAGCTTACCTTGGATGTGTAGAAGGCGTTCCGGATCTTCTAAGCCGTCAAACTCAGGTGGTTGACCAGAACGGCGCATACACCTGTAAAGTAGCTCAAAGCAGACGTGAGATCTGACTACCTATGGCGCGAATGATAGCTTCCCCGGCAACGGCGCCAATTTGTTGATAGGAGGAAATCGAGATCGCAAATAAAATATAAGTAATGTAAAGCAAACCAGATTCCGTACCTTGTAAATGATTACAAGACTTCCTCCCGATGTAGTAGTGGGAAGTCAGGAACGATCCATGAGGAAGCGTGTCAGCGGATCCTAGGCAGCGGAGAAATCTCACGAACAGAAGTCGACCACAGGTTGTCGATCTCGACTAGGGTAAGTCTACAGAAGATCGGACAAGTCGAACAGCGCAGCATGCAGTAGTCGCAGGATGTTTGTCGATATCGACCAGGCTCTACTCGATATCGAGTAAAGTTGTCGATGTCGAGGAAGGTCTTGTCGAGTACCTGCAAAAGAGAAGCTACGGCGATCTGGGATCGGGGATCAGTAACTCGATATCGACCAGAAGTTGTCGATATCGTGGAAGAAGAAAGTAAAACAAAACAAAATAAAGACAAAAGCTTGTGGGATTCTCGAAATAAACTTTATAAAAGACTTCCAAGATTGGGGTTTGCGACAACAATAACTAGGCATGCAAAAGGCAAGAATAAAACAGATAATCATGTAAATCGCATCAAAGGACCAAGCTTCCGCCTTTTCCAACAATTAAACAACTCTTCCAAGAAACCCTAATTGTATCTACCGATTTTATGTTTACAATCCAAGTTGTTAGCATGGACCTCCATTAGATGGGTAATAAACACATAACAAGTAGTAGATGCTCAAAACACGATAAAAGTCGATAAAAACTACACAACAACCACATAATAATCTCCATAATGTAACATCATTCTCAACATAATTCCCGGATAGGAAATAAGATAAAGAATGGGCAATATTTAGATCATGTGGAGCAATAATTGAAATAAGGCATAACATGGCTTTTGTGATGCATAAGCATAGGTAAGGCTAGGATTAAAATATGAGCATTATATGGAAATATAAAGTCCTCCACCCTCTTATCATGTAACATGTCAAAAGCAACATCAAATTTTACCTCCTTTCATGGTTTTCAAGAAAATATGCATATCATTGTGACTTCCCTTTACTAGGCAATTTCATGCTATATCTATAATGAATCCAATTTTTCATCGTCGAGTTCAATATAGCTTCCATGACATTTATTCAAAAATTTTGATGGGGGTCACTTTTTCAAACTTTTGGAAAACATGCATATAAGCACATAAATCAATAATGAATTCCAAAATAGCCATGTATAAGCAATTTTTTCAAACCTTGAATATGCACATATTTTGTCAAATATATCAAATATGCACAAAGTAAGCCCTTCCCCCACCTCATACTTAAACATTACAGTGTCCTCTCTGTATAAAAAATAAGGGTAAAGAAAGAAACTCACTAGACAGGTGTGCAGGATCGTCAGAATCGAGTGCTATGCTGCTGGTCCTGGTTGATTTCAGCTTACTTCTAACCTCCATGGACCTGAAAAATGCAGAAGAGAAATACCCACAATAGAAAAACTAAAAGTTCAAAACCAAAAACAAACAAAAGTAACAATGTCCAAAAGTCTCAAAAATAAATGTCGTATTTACAAGCTCTAGATTTTATAGTCGCTAAGCCGACTTCTCCATGAAGCATTAGCCTGGTGATGTCTACTAAAGTAGCCATGTTGAAATGCACAGTTTAGCTTCATATTCTATATACTTTGCATATTTCAGGTTGGGAATATGTCGAATTTATGTAATATGTGCTTATTTGCAAGAAATGGAGATCTACATAAGTTTTGGTTTAATATTACAGAATATGGAGCCATTTCGTGAGAAAACCAAGAAGTAAAGACGGAAGCTGAAAGTTCCTCGATATCGAAGAGTCTTTGTAGATATCGACTAAAGAAGTCCGGACACACCATGATCGAGGACAGCCTTGTCGAGAAGCTGAGGAACGAAGTTACCCGACTCCGGAAAGTTACTCGATATCGAGTACTCTACTCGATATCGACAAAGCCCTGAAGACCAACCCGAAGTCGAGGAACACAAGCTGATCGAGAAGCCGAAGACGAAGACCTGTTGGGCAACACTTACTCGATATCGAGTACTCTACTCGATATCGACGAACCCAGAATCACATGCCCGAGCAACGTCGAGGACCAGCCACTCGACAACACCAGACCAACCATGATCGACGACACTTACTCGATATCGAGTAATCTTCCTCGATATCGACAACACCTGAGAGCTAGTGCCCGAGCAGATGGAGGACCAGCTAGTCGAGCATGCCGCTGAAGCCAAGTCAACGAACCAGTCTACTCAATATCGAGGACTTTACTCGATATCGAGTAACAAGACCCTGAGCCGCGTTACGCGGTTTGAGCTGTCCTACACGGTTTTGGACTGCTTGGAGCTGAAGATTGTCCGATCCTATCCAAGGTCTATCAACATCTATCCATGGAGAAGAAGATTTATCCACATGAAGATATTTTAGCCTTTTAGATATATTTCCCTTTAAAGATTAATGTTCCTTTTATTAATGTTTTATCCTTAGATATAGATAGAGATTTCTATCCTTGATTAGCAAGGAATAGAAGCCTTAAATAAAGCCTTAGGGGGGCTGAGTTTTATTCATTCCATCACACAGACAATTAGTTACATAGAGGTAGAGAGAGAGAGAGAGAGTGAGTGGCCAAGAGGAGTTTGTGAA
This sequence comes from Persicaria maculosa, assembly GCA_963922045.1. NCBI lineage: Eukaryota > Viridiplantae > Streptophyta > Magnoliopsida > Caryophyllales > Polygonaceae > Persicaria > Persicaria maculosa. The sequence continues at coordinate 45,824,526 of OY998263.1, read as the reverse complement.
GCGAAAGCGGAATTGGCTTCCTTTGGTTGTAAGCTCTGTTTGATTTAATGCAAGTAGTTTACTTTCCATCAAGAATGTCTGAGATTGCAATGAAGCGCGAGTAGTCCACCCACTTCTAGGGTTGGGGTGAGCCCAACGATAGCCATGCATGTTTGAGGTAAAGTTATTGGAGTATGGTAGGAAATTGTTTGAAATATATGGAAAATTTAATTAGTGAGAAAAAATCCGATCACCTCAGGAGATAAAGGTAGATTGACCCTGCTTGCTGAGATAATAGTTTGGCGAGATGGGACACACAGGTGAGGAGTCCGAAGCACTAAGTATCTGGGGCCATTCATGACACCCATGTTTGTGACTCGCGAGAAGGCAGTGCTGAGGTTAGAGAGGTAAAAACATAATATTGAAAAAAGCAATAAGACATGAGAAAAAGGTGATGATTCTTATGAAGAAGGAATGTGGAAATTCAGTTTGGAAAGTACTCCATTTCCTCGGATTTTTAAGCACCACATAGCCAAAAATTGCTCTTTTACCAATCTATTCCTTATTGAGCTTAAATTAAAGTCCTCTTGATTATTAATGCTTTTTCACTTATGAATGTTTTGCATAAACCTCCTTTTGTGAGTAGATGTTGCTTTTTAATTGCACCTACAGGGATTTGTGACATTAGTACCCTTTCGAGGATGGCAATCCTTGTAGGGACATATAAGAATGAATCTAATATGTTGAGAGTTTTGATTTCTTCCCCTGAATGACAATTAAAAGTATTGCTTGAGGACAAGCAAGCTTAAATATGGGGTGTTTGTTGTGAGCCTAATTCGCCATGTTTTATAGTTAATTTTATATCGTTTTCTGCATGCATTTCATACATTTGGGTTAGAATAATACAGAATCTGTGTAGTTTACACTTATTTGCCAATTATGGAGGTCTACACAAGTTTTTGTTATATTTCGCAGAAATCGGACGCACTTTGGAGCTTAAAGAAAAGTCATTAAGAAGCTAAGGATGGTGCAGCTGGAGAAAATCCCACTTTTTACCATTCATCATTCTTAATCAAGCTTTAATGTCTTCATGAGAGTTGTATCCCTCGAAAAGAGCTTTCCAACGCATGGTCATATGCATCAATCCGACGAACGAAGACTCGGGAAAGTGCGTTTCAAGAACGGAGCAGAATGTTGAAAGCCGACAGATCGATTTACTCGAAATTGACCAAACTGGTCGAAATCGACCAAATTCTACTCGACTTTTGCTCCGGAGGACGAGTTCAAGCACGAGCTGAGCAGGAGCCACTCAAGGAGCCACACTTAGTCGACGTAGACAAAATTTGGTCGATGTCGAGGAAACTCGACGAGCCCAGACAATAGCCGAGATCGAGTACAATCCGAGAACTGAAGACCTTACTCGACGTCGAGGAACTTACTCGATGTCGAGAAAAATTCTAGAAAGTCCGAGTCCAGTACAAGGAGAAATCCGAGCCTAAGAGGTTACTTGCAAGTCAAGATTCGAGATATTCTATCAAGATACATCAAGTTCTATCAAGGAGAAGGAAGATCTATCCACTTTAGCTTTATTTCCTTTTAGATATAATTATTTATTTCCATGTTTTATCTTAATGTTATTAGATAGATTTAGATATAGATATAATTTCTTTCCTAGAATAGCTAGGGAATGAAGCCTATAAATAAAGCCCCTAGAGGGGCTGATTTTCATTCATTCAAGTCAAGTCGTCTTAGGGCGCAAGGAGAGAGGAGAGAGAGAGGAGGAGGAAGAGGCGAGAGAGAAGGAGAAGGAAGGAGACGAACGGTTGTAAGTTTTATTTTATTTTATGTTAAAGTTAATTTCTTTTATTATGGTTTGTTTCTAATTTCCTTCTTCTAGGGTTGGGGTGATCCCAACATAGATATGTGTGTTTGATTTATAAATCCATGAATTTATATGTCTTTATCATCATCTACCTATGTGCTTAATCCTTTGCGAGAGTTGAGGAAATTCCTTATTCATGATATTGAAGCGAAAGTGATCTTATGAATTGGATAGTAATTAGGGTTTATTCGCGAGAGCCGATTAACCCTAATTATGAAAAGGTAAAAACAAATTAGGTTTTTATGCGAGAGCCTTTATCACCTAAATTGTTGGAATTTGCGAAAGTCGATTCTTTGATATAAAGCATGCATCTTTATGTCATTTATGATCTGCACATATGTTTATTGTTGTGGTGATCCCTAACCTTGGAAGTTTTCATCTTCATTTGTTTTATTTTATTATTTTTATTCGGCACATATTCTACTCGATATCAAACCACCATTCTCTATCCATCCCTCGACATCGACCCCTCTATTCTTTGTCGACAGCCACTCTCATCACCTTTTCCTGCTATCCCTGAACCCCAAAACACACTAAACCTAGAACCGCTGACTTCTCTCCTAAGGACGAACCTGACTCCACTATCTTATAGCGGGGTCTTGACTACAAATTTATTTGGTCGAGAAATCCTCTCGCCATAATCCAAGTGGTTAACCTGAATCTCTATTAATTAGGTAATAAACATATAAAAGTCAGTGGATGATCAAAACACAATAAAGGCCGAATCTTTACCTCAAATACGCTTGGCTATCGTTGGGCTCACCCTAACCCTAGAAGTAGGTGGACTACTCGCTCTTCATCATAGCAAAAGACATCAGTAATAAAAGGGGAATAATTACTTGCATTAAAATAAACCAAAGCTTACAACCGATCGAAGCCAAATTGCTTTCTCTCTCCAACTCCTCTCGGCCTCCACTCTCTCTCTCTCTACTTGTGTTCTCTCTAGCTTGGAATGAATAAAAACTAGCCCCATGGGCTTTATTTATAGGCTTTAATCCTTGCTAATCAAGGTAAGCAAATTCTATCTAACCCTAAAGATATAATTTTAGATAAAAGAAACATTAATCCTAAAAGGAAAATATCTAAATCTTCATGTAGTGGATAAATCCTTCCTTCCATAGATAGATCTTGATAGAATCAGATGAATCCGGTCTTGCTTCGTGCCCAATTAATCCACACATGCTCGGATTGGCCCAATGGCCTCGCGGCCCAAAAATAGCTTGGTCGACGTCGAGGAAACTTGGTCGACATCGAGTAAGACTCGTCGATCTCGGCTTCTCTTCAAAGCACCTCGAGTGGCTTTCCCTTCTCGAACTCGGGTAGAGTTTCTGTCTGGTCGACGTCGAGGAGTGTATTCGACGTCGAGGACATTCGAGCTCGAGTTGTCTCCATTTTTCGCCCTCGATCAGTTTTTCTCCCATCTGTAGTGGACTTCGAGTAAGACTTGTCGACATCGAGTAGAACCCAACTTTCGTTCTCTCCTTTTGCTTTCGTCTCGGAATGGCTCGAAATTCTGCAATATTAAACATAAACTTATGTAGACCTCTATTTCTTGCAAATAAGTATAAACTACACAAATTCACTATATTCCCAACCCCGAATACATATGACGATAAAATAAGGAGCTGAAATAAGCATAAGAACATGTCATAAAACATGGACATCAATTACCAACCGTACCAACGGGACTTTGGTAATAAGTAGTCGGTAACCGACTGAATCGGTAACCAAAATCTCGGTACCAATAGAAGTCGGTACGGTACACGGTATGGAAAACCCAAATACCGTGGTACCGTCGGTACCGATTATATATGTATTTTTTTAAAATAAATAAAATATTTGCTAAATGGGTAAATGTCCTACACCGTGGTTTATTTTCTCAAAAAAAAAAGATATTTAGTTTATTAAAAAAAATAGCGGCTTCGGGCTTCCTGTTGTTCCAAACTTCCAATCCCTAATTTCTTCTTCTTTCAAGTTTCATCTTCAGTTCTTCACACTTTCACCTCCGCGGCCGCCGACCACCAGTCCCCCGCCGACAGTCTCAAGACTTTTGAAATGTATGAAGGTTCGATAATGTAAAACAAAGTAATATAGAAATACTCTAGAAGGGGGGTTGAATAGAGTATGCCGGTTTTTCGCAGATAGTCTCAAGACTTTTGAAGCTCGTGCAAAACCCTTTGAGATTAGATTTAGTCTTTTCTCTGAAAACCTGAATCACAAAGTTAAACAATCGAACCAAGTGCGGAAATAAGGTAAAGCAGTAAATAGAGGACTCGATGAATTGTTTACGAGGTTCGGCACGAACTTGGCCTACGTCCCCGCCTAGGGTTCTTCCACAACCCTAGGATTCAACTGGCTTTTATTGATTCACAAGACTTAGGATCCTAATCGCTCACCGAGAAGCCTCTCTCCTATACAATTGCAATCTAGTCAACTCACGTTCCCTTGGAGTCCTAGACCAATCTAGAAGAGCCCCACCTCTCTATGCTATCTAGTACAATCCTCTTACACTTAGTGAATCGATCGCCTAGTGTTCACTTCCTGAGTTACAAACTCTCGAGTATAACACTATAACAAAATATATCCTATAAGCTCACTGTGTAACTCTCAAATGCTTTGAAATGAAATAATAGACTCTTAAGGACTAGCTGAGAGCACACGAAGAAGACAGATCTCGCTTGAAGGCTTGAGTGTATGAAGGGTTGTGTTCAACAGGTGTGTTGCTGTCTTCTTCTTCCTTTTCTTTATATTGAAACAAATCGGCGCCTAAGGATCTTCACCGACGGCTAGAGAGGATCTTCTATCTTTGGAAACTTCGAAGGCCATGATCTTCCGATTTGAATCTTCTCAAATTTTCCACATAAGGAAGGAAATAATATTCAAAAATACTTCCTGAAAGGTTAGTGTATATATAATAATATAATGGAAGCATATAATAACATAAAATAATATTTGAACAAAATATCATATAGAACAGGTTTTGTGTTTCATCAACACTATTAAAGCTTCAAGACCTTTGACACAAGTAGACTGTCAAGGCCTTTGAAACTTATTCCGATTTTCATCAAGGGAGGGAGTTATCCATCTCCCCCTTGATGAAAGACAAAACCTGTGCATTCATGCAACTTAGTCAAGCATATATAATATAAGTAAAATCGGACTCAGTGCCTGCATGGGTTAGACAAATGTTGGATCAAGTTAAAACATGAAAGACATCCAACAGAAAACAAAACAAGGTCTTCCAAGACCTTCACAGCAGTTAAAAAAGTTTTCAAGGTCTAAACCACAGCAGATCATCTCCCCCTTTTTGTCTTTCAACAAAGGGAGGAGGTAAAACAGTAACCAAAAGTTTTGAAATAGTTTTCAAAAACCAGCAATGTTTCAGATTTCAGGGATAGGATAGGGTAGGGTAGGGTTAAGCTTCATCGTCCGGAGCATCATCAGTGAGCCTCGTCCACAGACCTTGCAACGGCTTTGTTATCCCGCTCATCTCCGTCATAAACTCCTTGTGCAGCTCCTTGAGATCCAGGCGAACATCCTCCAAGCCCAACTCTAGGTTGTCCATGCGTTCATCAACGGCTAAGGCAGTGGGAAGAGCTTTTGAAGGAGAGGCAAGACTCCAAGTCCCTTGGGGGGACCGAGTGATGCCAATCTTTTCAAGGCTCTTGGAGTCGAACTTACCCATATGACACTGTTGTTCTTCATTTTTGAAATTGAATCCAGAAGCTTTGAAGATATGGGTCAAAAGGGTGGCAAAGGGGAGGTGAGTTCCTTTTCTGGCTTTTCTAGCATGAGCCATGGATCCAAGGATAGTGTTGGCCAGATCAAGGTCAAGGCCATTTAGGATTCGGTAAAGAAGGACCATGGCATTATCGGTAAGGAGCGAGCCAGAGTTAAGACGGGGTAAGAGGCAACACACAATGATGTTAAATATAATCTTTGCCTCTAAGGAAAGGGATGAGTGGGTTAGCTGCTTTGAGGTGCTGGTGGATGCTTCGGGTAGGAGATATTTGGATCGGGCAAGGGCTAGGCACTGTTCTTTTGTGGGGTTCTCGTGAGAGGGTGGACAAGGTCTAAGTAGGCCAAGGAAATCAGAAAAGTCATTGGAGTTGAAAGAGATTCTAACCCCTTTGACAATGGACTCGAAAGACCAACCGTCGACATTGTTTTTGGCTTTTAGGTTTATGTAGAACATGCGGGTAAGTTGGGGATAGTAGATAGATTCAAGGTTGAGAAGGGTCCAAGCAGGGGATTGTTTGAGTAGAGAGATGCAAGGTAAGTTCAAAGCTTCAAAGAACTCAAGATCTAAAAAGTCAGAACAACAAATCCTATGATTTCGAAACTCATCTACCCACTTTCCAGCCGTTTCAGCATTTTCAAACCATGAAGAGGGTAAGGATTGGTTTACCTGGATGTAAGCGGGTGGATCAGCATTCTTCCTGCGAGCAAGTGTTGGAGCAGCTCTCTTGGCAGGCGCCTCAAAGCCTCTGAGGGTACCCTTCCTGGTACGCTTTGGAGAAGGAGGCTTGACAGCAGCCTGAGCTTTCCGCTTCTTTGGAGACGGGGGAGGAGGAGGAGGAGAAGGAGAGGGAATAGGTTCAGGCCCCTCATCCTCTTCTTCCTCTGACCCCGAGTCCTCAGCGGACCCTGCGTCGTCTCCATCAGCATCCTCGTCCTCGCTGGATTCGTCTTGCTCCTCATCTTCTTCCTCAGGCTCCTCTTCAGAAGGAACCTCTGCCTTGGCCTCTTTCCTGATTCTCTCAGCTTCCTCCTCGACCAGCTTCCTTGCAAGCTCGGCCTCCTCCTCGGCCTTTTTCTTCCTTAAAGCTTCTTCTTCGGCTTCCATGGCTGCATCCCTTTCCAGAATAGCATCAAGATCCTCCTCTTCTTCTTCCTCATCCACCTCCTCAGCGATGACCTTCTTTTTCACTTTCTGTTTCGCACTGAGAGGCTTCTTAGCAGAGCGTTTTTGAGAGCTCTTGGGTACTGTTGTCGTGCTCTCAGCGATGGTGCTCTGGACAACAGCAGGGACAATGGCTTGAGAAGTGGGTTCAAGTGTAGGAGAAGTAGTAGTGACCTGGCGTCCCTTGGGGGTGGCGCCAAGTCTTTTGGGTGTGGAAGCTTTCTTTGATTTGGGAGCCATGGAGGTAGTCGGCTAGGGTTTCAGGATAGTTTGAGAGGTTGAAGAAAGAGAATTGGAAGAGTTTTGGGTAGTTCTGAGGTTAGGAGGTAATCGAGTGGGGTTTGGGTTTTAAATAGGAGAGATTTGAGTGATGGGACGGGGTTTAGGGTTCCAAAGTAAGTAATGATGACATTGCCAATTTGAAAAAATTTCAATTCAAAATTCAAATCTTTTTCTTAACCATTTTAAAAAGGAGGGAAAATCCGAAATTATTTTGTTCCAAAAATATCTCAACGGATAAAGATATGTGACATAAATAAAATATTTTGAAATCCGATGAAAATAATACTTGATCAAATATCTAAAAAGATATTTACCAAATATATACGATCCGACATCTGTTTTCTACCATTCAGTTCACAAACCTTGACATAGAACTCAAGGGTCTTGACACTGAGTAGAATTTATCTTTCATAAAGGGAAAGCTCCCCCTACGAAAGTGCATTCTTGTTAAGCATCCCAATCTCTCGTCTAATGAAGGTGAACCTATCCTCTGCCAATGGTTTAGTAAAAATGTCAGCCCATTGATAATCAGTTGAAATAAAAGAAATGGACACATCACCTTTTTCAACATGGTCTCTAATGAAATGATGCCTTACATCAATATGTTTGGTCCTTGAATGCTGAACATGATTCTTTGTAATGGAGATGGCACTTGTATTGTCACACTTAATGGGAATGCCTTTGAGGTTGATGTCAAGATCTCGCATTTGTTGAGCTATCCAAAGGATTTGGGAGCAGCATGCTCCAGCTGCTATGTATTCGGCTTCTGCAGTGGATAGGGCAACTGAGTTTTGTTTCTTAGAATGCCAACTGATCAAAGATTCTCCCAAGAATTGGCAACATCCTGATGTGCTCTTCCTATCCACCTTATAACCTGCAAAATCTGCATCAGAATACCCGATTAATGTGAAATCCTTTTGCTTTGGGTACCATAGTCCAAGCTCCTTAGTGCCATTGAGATATCGAAAGATCCTGTTCACAGCCACGAGGTGAGATTCTTTAGGATCAGCTTGAAACCTACCACACATGCAAACACTAAACATGATGTCAGGTCTACTAGCTGTGAGATATAGTAAAGATCCAATCATTCCTCGATACTCCTTTTGATTGACACTCTTCCCAGTCTTGTCTTGATCTAGAGATAATGTTGAGCTCATGGGAGTTTTGGCTGCTTTGGATTGATCCATCTTGAACTTCTTCAAGAGATCCTTAGTGTACTTGCTTTGGTTGACAAAGATCCTTTTCTTGGATTGATGAACTTGTAATCCCAAAAAGAAGTTGAGTTCACCCATCAAGCTCATCTCAAATTCGCTGCACATAATGTCAGAAAATTCCTTGCACAAAGATGTGTTAGTAGTACCAAATAATATATCATCAACATAGATTTGAATAACCAAAATGTCCTTTCCTTTGGTCTTGATAAAAAGAGTCTTGTCGATCAACCCCTTTTAAAATCATTTTCTAAAAGATATTTTGACAAGCGCTCATACCAAGCTCTTGGGGCTTGTTTCAAACCATAAAGCGCTTTGTCTAGTTTATAGACATGATTGGGAAATTCCAAACTTTCAAAACCTGGGGTTTGAGCCACATAGACTTCTTCCTCTAAGAAACCATTAAGAAAAGCACACTTGACATCCATTTGATATAACTTTATGCTCATAAAAGATGCAAATGCTAATAATATACAAATGGCTTCAAGCCTGGCTACGGGAGCAAAGGTCTCCTCGTAGTCAATACTTTCTTCTTGATTGTAGCCTTGAGCAACAAGCCTTGCTCTGTTCCTCACGATCTTACCATTCTCATTTAGCTTGTTTCGAAATACCCATCGTGTGCCAATGACTGATTGATGCTTTGGCCTAGGCTTCAAGGTCCAGACTTTGTTCCTTTCAAATTCGTTAAGCTCACTTTGCATAGCAATGATCCAGTCTGGCTCTTGAAGGGCCTCATCTACCTTCTTTGGTTCAATAAGAGAAACAAACGCGTGAAAAGCACATAGATCTTTAAGTTTAGAACGAGTTTGAACACTAAAAGTAGGGTCAGAAATGATATCCTTTAATGAGTGTGATGAGGAGTATTTGAATTTCCTTTTGCTAGTCTCAGCTCCTTGATTCGTCATACCAGCAGGATTGATTTGAGGTACATCTGACTCCGTGGTCCTGTTAGGTTCAGTTTCAGTAGTTTCTGACGTTTCAACACTGTTGGATTGGACACCAAGGGCTTTGGACGAATTTTCACCACCTTGGGCCAATTCTTCAGTGTTGAGAATCTGTTCCTGCATGTTCCTCTTCTCTGTGTTCTTGATAGCAGCATCATCACCCTCTTCGTTCTCTTTTTGGGTTTGAAGGAGCTACGTGTTTGTTTACCTCGTGTGCATGCATTGCCCATATCAATACCTTTGAAGTCCATCTCAGGTAGCCCTCTTACAAGCCCTTTGGACACAAGCTTCTGTAGTGTATGTGGACTCGCATGACCGAGTCTCCTGTGCCAGAGCTTTGGATCGTTCGTCAAAACCTTTAGACAGGTTAAGCTTCCTTGTGCCACTTGATCAGCATTCACAGCGTATATATTGTTGTAACGATATGCAGTCAGTATAACTTCACCTGTATCTTCTCTGCACACTAGACATCTTTTCTTGTTAAATCTGACATTATTGCCACTATCACATAATTGAGAAACACTAAGCAAATTATACTTTAAACCATTCACAAGATAGACATTTTTAATACTATGGTTGGAATCACTCCCAACGCTACCAATACCAACGATGTCACATTTTCCTTTGTCACCAAGAGTGATTGTTCCTGTGGATTGCTCCTTTAGATCATGAAAGAGAGAACTCTTCCCACTCATATGCCTCGAGCATCCACTATCAATAATCCATTTTTGCTCCTTCACCTTGGTGATCTCCTGCAAAACAAACATCAACCTTTGTGCCTAGACCAATAAGCAAATTTGGATCCATTATTGGGATAAACCATATTTGGTAAAATAGTGCCTTTTGGGACCCAAACCTGTGTTATCCGTTCTTTTCTTAAATGAACAGGAAATGTATTGCGAATGATATATGGATCCTTTCTTCTATAGGGGCAGGTCTCTTTTACATGTCCCTTCCTAGCACAGTGGTGACATATAGGAGAGGTTCTGCTTCCTTTTGCCTTTACAAATGTGGTAATGTGCTGCTTCTTTAAAAACCTTGGATTGTAGCCAATACCACTTTTGTTTAGAGAACTTTGTTGCTCACCCAACATCCTATCAAGAGTGCCTTTGGATTTGGTAAAACTTATGAGGGCTGTCTGTTGGTCTTGAATCTTATTATTCAGGGAGATCTTCTCGTTCTCTAAGTCATGATGTTCACTTCTCAGAGACGAGAGATCTTGCTTGAGTTCAGATTTCTCTGAGTCAAGAGTCTTGACTTTAATGTCAAGACCTGAATAAGAAGCTTCAAGACTTTTAACCCTCATAGATAGATCCTCAATAGTTCTTTCCTGGTCCATAGTTTTCTTAATAAGAGTGTTAGTCTGGGCAATAAGTTTTTCTTCATTGGCAATCATATTAGAAAGGAATTCCGATAATACCTCTTTTGGACTTGCCATAAGTTCTCTTACAGTTACCTCAAGCTTCTCATCGTGGGATTCATCTCTTGAGGCCATAAGACAAACATTGGCCTTCTCATCATCGGAGTCAGAGTCAGAATCGCTCCAAGTTGCCACCATGGCTTTCTTTTTCCATTTATCACCCTTCTTGGACTGGCTCTTCGTCTTTTAAGGGCAATCCTTCACAAGATGATCTGTTTCACCACATTCAAAATAAGACAAGGGTTTAGTCTTCTTATCATATTTGTTGTATTGAGACTTACCTCAAAATTTAGAAGACTCTGATCCATCCTTGTTGTTGAATTGTTTCTTCATTTTGAGGATTCGAGCAAGGCCTCTTGTGATAAGAGCAAAAGGATCATCCTCATCGTCATCCTCATCTTCGGAATCAGATCCATCTTTGGGCTCATCCTTCTTAGACTTGAGTGCCAAGTTCTTGGTATTTGTTGAAAGTTCTCCATCGTCTTCATTAAGGATCATCTCGTGAGTGATCAACTTCCCAAGCAGGTCATCAAGGGGTAGAGTGGTGAAGTCATGTGCTTCCTCTATGGCTGTTACTTTAGGACCCAATTTTTCTTTTGGGAGGCACCTCAGTATCTTCCTCACTTTCTCAACGTTTATAAATCTCTTTCCGAGAGAGTCAAGGTTGTTGGTGATTTCTGTGAATCGTGTGAACATGGCCTTGATTGACTCATCAGACTTCATTTTGAAAAGCTCATACATTCGAAGAAAGATGCTGATCTTGGTGTCCTTCACTTGGCTAGTTCCCTCATAGGTGACGACCAGCTTGTCCCAAATCTCTTTAGCTGACCTACAAGATGAAATACGGTTAAACTCATCAGTGCTAAGACCACAATAAAGTAAGTTAATAGCCCTGTAGTTTTTTGAGACGAGTTCGAGATCCGCTTGGATGTATTCAGACTCCTTCTTTGCGACTTTGGTTCCATTTGATCCGTCTTTCTCTGGAATCTTTGGACCATTCTCTATAATGTTCCAAAGGTCCAGATCTTGATCTATAATGAACATCTTCATCAATGATCTCCAGTGGACAAAGTTGTTTCCTACAAAGAGTGGTGGTCTACTGGTAGACCTTCCCTGTGCAAATCCTCCGCTTGCTTCACCAGACATGATCAAAAACTCACAAGATTGTAAGATCAAAAACAGTGAGTAAAGCTCTGATACCAATTGAAGGTTCGATAATGTAAAACAAAGTAATATAGAAATACTCTAGAAGGGGGGTTGAATAGAGTATGCCGGTTTTTTGCAGATAGTCTCAAGACTTTTAAAGCTCGTGCAAAACCCTTTGAGATTAGATTTAGTCTTTTCTCTGAAAACCTGAATCACAAAGTTAAACAATCGAACCAAGTGCGGAAATAAGGTAAAGTAGTAAATAAAGGACTCGATGAATTGTTTACGAGGTTCAGCACGAACTTGGCCTACGTCCCCGCCTAGGGTTCTTCCACAACCCTAGGATTCAACCGGCTTTTATTGATTCACAAGACTTAGGATTCTAATAGCTCACCGAGAAGCCTCTCTCCTATACAATTGCAATCTAGTCAACTCACATTCCTTGGAGTCCTAGACCAATCTAGAAGAGACCCATCTCTCTATGCTATCTAGTACAATCCTCTTACACTTAGTGAATCAATCGCCTAGTGTTCACTTCCTGAGTTATAAACTCTCGAGTATAACACTATAACAAAATATATCCTATAAGCTCACTGTGTAACTCTCAAATGCTTTGAAATGAAATAACAGACTCTTAAGGACTAGCTGAGAGCACACGAAGAAGACAGATCTCGCTTGAAGGCTTGAGTGTATGAAGGCTTGTGTTCAACAGGTGTGTTGTTGTCTTCTTCTTCCTTTTCTTTATATTGAAACAAATCGGCGCCTAAGGATCTTCACCAATGGCTAGAGAGGATCTTCTATCTTTGGAAACTTCGAAGGCCATGATCTTCCGATTTGAATCTTCTCAAATTTTCAACATAAGGAAGGAAATAATATTCGAAAATACTTCCTAAAAGGTTAGTGTATATATAATAATATAATGGAAGCATATAATAACATAAAATAATATTCGAACAAAATATCATATAGAACAGGTTTTGTGTTTCATCAACACTGTTAAAGCTTCAAGACCTTTGACACAAGCAGACTGTCAAGGCCTTTGAAACTTATTCCGATTTTCATCAAGGGAGGGAGCTATCAATGTAGATTGATGATTGAAATTTGTGGTGTTGGTTACCACGGTACCGACCCTCGGTAACCGATAGTTTCGGTACCAACAATATCGGTTACCGATTTCTAACGGTTGGTACGTGGTAGAAAAAATTTCATACCGAAGGGTATTGGTACGGTATGTGGTAATCGAAAATTTACCATGGTACCATATCGTGCCAGCCCTACGTCCTTCTGCATAAAGGTTCGAAGCTTTCCATTTTGTCAGTTGTTGTTTCGTATTGAGGACGACATCGGAAAAGGTATCCCTATTAGTTTTACCATTCACTATAGGGAAACCAAGATATTTATCGAAATTATTCGCTTGCGAAATACCAAGCACAATGATTGTAGTCGTAATAGCAGTTGCAGATGTGTTGGGTGATGCTTGGAAGTTGGATTTATGCAGATTGACCTTTTGGCCAGAGATTAGGCAGTATCGATCTAAAATGTACAACACGGAGGTGCAAGCCGAATGTGAAGCTTTACAGAAAATAAGAATATCATCTGCAAAAGCTTGGAAAAGAACCTTAACACCCGGGTGGCCGAAAGAGATGCTAAGGTCCGAATTCACTTGCCCGTGATGATGCAGAGTATGTGCAAGTACTGCAAAAGCTAAGATAAAGAGGAATGCAGACAGAGGATCTCCCTGTTTGAGCCCCCTAGACGGTTCTATAACTGTGGTCGGTTCATCGTTGACTATTACCGAGTAGGAAACCGTTGAAACACATTCCTTGATATGGCTGATAAAAAGGTCGTTAAACCCAAACTTGGCCAAAACATGGAATAGAAAAGGCCACTCAATACGATCGTAGACCTTTTCCATAACCAACTTCAAAGCAACCATCCCCGTTCGGCCTTTCTCCAGCCAAAAAGAGTGCAAAGCTTCATGAGCTATAAGGATATTATCGTGAATTGATCTCCCTTTTATAAAAGCTCCCTGAAGTGGGTGAATCAGTTTGTCGAAAATCTTGGTTAGCCTAGCTGAAATAACTTTTGCTATAAATTTTGTAGATCGTAGAGCACAAGCTGATGGGCCTGTAATGGTTGACCGAAGAGGGGTCATCACATTTTGGTAGTGTTGAACAAAAATGCGCAAATAATTGAACAACACATTTTATTTAGTTTTTAATATTTGAGTTCGACCCATTTTGGTATCCTCTTGATTCGAAGTCATATCGATACCAAGATTTGAGTGGTTTTTGTGATTTGGGCTGCACCCGAAATTTAACGGGTTGCCTACGTATCTCTTGGAAGAGAATCAAGCCTCACGTAGTTCATAGTGTTTTAGTTTGAGTGTTTTACCCCTTTAAAGGTTTTCATGCATCATCTGATCGTATTAGGACCCACCATCTCAGAAGGGTAGCCCTAACATAAATCACACTATCAAATGCATGAGATTTTCTCGTGTATCATCCGAATAAATCGAGCACACCTTCTTGGAAGGGTTTCTCAACTTAACGGCTATCACTTACACGGAAAATCATGTATATTTAATTTAAATTTGATTTTAACCTCATTTTCCTTTTAAAACTGAATTTAGAGGTTAGCGACTGTACCCGACATATTTTTGATATTTAACATCGGGTTACCTACGTAGCAGTTTTTACAACATCAAGTCTTTACGTAGTTCTGTATGGAAAACCAACTTAACTGATGTTTTGATCGGCGATTGCACCCGACAAGCTTAAGCTTTATGTCGAGCTACCTGCGTACCTGTTTGAACAGGATCAAATCACCCGTAGTTCTTTTAGAAAAAAGGAACCGATTTAATTTAATTGGCTTCGAGCTCATATTCATTTAGAAGTGAATTTAGAGGCCGACGACTGTACCCGATATATTTTTGAGATTTAATATCGGGCTACCTACATGGGCGATTTTACGGTGTTAAGTCTTTACGTAGTTCTTTTTATGCAAACCAAGTTTATATTTGGTGAAACTTGATTTGAGGTTTTGACTACGCTTTTGTTGGAGCCGATCTGAGATTGACCCACTAGAATTAATTGGCCAAGAATATTTGACGAGTTTAATTTTTTACTTTGATCAAACTCGAATTCTTAATTTGTGCCAATTATAATTTGTATATTTTAGTGAATCGATTTCGTAATTAAGCACAACTCCTTTGGATTTGTAATCGGTTTTTTTTAGTGTGCTTTACTTTCCCAATCACTTCCAATTCATTTTAAACAAATATGGATTTATAGCCCATACTCCCTACTGTATTAATTTAGGGTGGGCTTGATCACCTCTCATTAAGGTTACATTTAACCCCCTTTTTTTTAAGTTGAGCCCAACCTCACTGATGAAACATCAGCCCTCACCTCCTCCATCTATCGAGCCGCTTTGTGCACTTAGCGGCATAACCCAAACAACCCTTTCTTTTTTCAACCAGTAAAATTGCACTGCCGCCACCGCAAAAAACTCCGGCCTTGAAGATACGCCGGCCAATTTCTAAGGAACATGGTGTATCTGGGGTTCAGATACTTTTAAGTGGAGCAAGTGAAATCGCAAGCCAGTGAAATTATCCCGAAAAGGGGCTTTTGATGGGTGGAGATTCAGATCCATTTTCTGTCGATCGAAGATTCCGGGAGCTCCGGTAAAGAGAACAAGAAGCAAGTTTGTTTTCTTCTTCTCCCTTTCTTTATTTTACTGCAGGTTGCCCCTAATTTGGGTTTTTCAATTAGGGCGGATTTTTATCCTTTTGTAATTTGGGGATTTTTGTTGGGAGGCTTTTGGATTTAGGTCAGCCACAAGAGGGATCCAATTCTGTGTTCAGGGGGTTGAGGAGAGGCTCACAAAGTCCTGACGTTGAGCAAGGCAATGCGGCAACTCGAGGACAACCCTGCGATGTTGTAGTCGGTCACTACTTTGGTTTCTCGGTTGGGTATGTTAACCTAACTTCTCCCCTTTTGCTTCTTTTTCACTGAATTGGAATCTCAATTTTGGGGAGACATAGGCTGATTTTGGTTGGTTTCAATTTCTGAAATTGATCCTATGAACTCCGAATTTGTGCTTGCATTTTGTTTGGTATGCTTTTCACAGAGTATAGTTTCTGGATTTATTTCATGGGTAACTGATTATCATGGCTCCCTTTGTATTTCAATTTTCAACCTCAGTTTTGTTGAAAGACTGAATTTATAGCATTTAGGGTCCCCGTTTAGTTGCAATTTGGTAGCAACTAGGGAGGATTTGTGCCTCGAGTGAGTCCTGGTCTTTAGGGTCTTTTGTATTTTGTGTTTTGGCTGCCTGGATTTGACTTTTGAGAACCGCCTTGGCAAATTGATGAACTTGCTGATTGAGTCTCTCAAAATTTCAGCAGCACCTTGAGAAAAGCTCTCGAGGTTTTCAAGGGCGGGGTTACGAGAATCGAAAGGACAAATGACATAATTTTAACAACACTTTGACATGGTTTAGGCGATTTGAAGATTCCGGAACCCAGGCCACGAGAAAAGCTCTCGAGGTTTTCAAGGGCGGGGTTCCGAGAATCGAATATGGATCAACTAAAACTGCCACCTTGGTTGTCTTCCTGCTGCTGATTTTCTTTTTTTTTTGGTTTTGTGGTGATTGCAGGTTTAACAGATGATGGGAGGAAGAAGACTGTTTGTTGCTTTCCTCTATTTTTGTCGATGTGAAAAATTGGGAACCAAGGGAAGGGTTCACTTTAGTAACAATAGCTTTTTATAGGGTGAAAGAGGAGCAGTTACTTGAAAGAAACCACCGTTACCATGTGCTAGCAGTTGCAGGAAGAAAGAGGAGCAGTTGAGACTCAAACTCAACCCCTATATTTGACAGTTTTCCCAATTTGAAAGATTGTGCACCCTTTTGTAACTGTACACCATCTAGATATTTTAATTGGATTTTAATTCCATTTTTTTTCCTCATTTACATGGAATTAAATTTGGGCTCCAACTTGAGCTTTGGATTCCAACCATTTCAAGTTTGTGTCTTTGAGGCCCAACTCTAATACCCAACCTCATTCTTAAATCAATCAATTACACTATGCTTAGATCGATCAATCACCCTCTCAATATATAATGGACAGATTATCACATTATTTATGAAATCATGAATCCATACAAAGTTCGTTTCATGCGCTATTTATGCACCATTTTTGTTTCTCGCAGACCTTGCTTAAGAAAGCTTTTTGTTTGATTTTGAGTCCGAAAAAAATTGAAACTTATATTGTTGTTCCGATGAAAATTGATCACAATGAAAAGAAATCGTACTTAGAATTTGCTTAGGACCAATGAGAGGTAATCTGGTATGGGTATTTGAGATTCGGAAAGATTTTCCTTCTCAAATTTTGATTTCTGCCTTTGTGGCTTTTCAACCAGTTTGGCTTTTGATCTTTCAAACTGATTGGACTTTTGGCTTTGAGTCGATTGATAGAGCATGATTAGTGTTGCATTATAGAATGCATTTAGCATAATTTAGTTGTGAATAGTGCCTATTTTAGTTACAATTACATGTTTACCTGTGGTGTTGGAAGAGTCGGAATCTATGCAATTTTATGGTTAATTCCAGGTAAATGTGGATCCGACGAGGAATTAGGAGACTCTTGGATGAAGGAAGATTCAAGTTGAGGAAGAAAAGTGAAGAGCACGGGAGCGGAGTCGAATTTCGAGAGCCTAAGTGAATAACAAGTCATCAAAAGTTGTCGCCAGACATGCTGAACTTGTTTCGCACTTTCTGGAGGCCTCGGTGGTCCGATTGACTATTATAACCATGCGTTGGAAAGCTCTCTTCGAGATCTACAACTTTCGTGTTGACATCGAGACCAAATTCAAAATGGAAAAATCGCTGTGAACAGTAAAAGCCGCCCCGCGGCCAAGCTAGCCGCCCCGCGGCACGAACATCTGACGAGCGATTTCGCTGATCGCCGGCCGCCCCGCGGCCTGGGTTGGCTGCCCCGCGGCCCTCGCAGAAACACGCCGTTCAAAATTGGACTTTAATTAGGGTTTTTGTTTTATTCTTTGGCCGACTTGTTAGAGGCTTTATAAGACTTTTCTAGTTTATTATTTCATGGACCTTATGCACTTTATTCAATTGTTGAGAGCGCCGTTGAGCATGAGCACCTAAACTCTCAGGGTTTCGCCTACAGTTTGGATCTTTGATTGTTGAATTGTGAGTTTCTTAATCTAGTTCTTATTCCTATTGCAATGTTTTGACTTCTTTGTGCTTAATTGCTTGAATGTGTTTTATTCTCTCTGGCCTGGCCGACTAGTTAGAGTAGATTCATTCAATTGCTAGGGTTTTGCAGATTCCTCGTAGCGAACCTTAACCCAAGTGGCAATCATATCCCTTTAGGACTCGTAGGACTAATTGGATGTGTAGGAAGTTGAATATATGTTAAATATCGACTCGTAGCTTGATATTGCATGTACCTTGGTTAATTCATATTCTTAATGCTATCTCTAGGTTAAATCTTAACCGTGTTAGGGTTATTTAGAGATAAGGGTTGCTAGGACTCGTAGGACTAGTAATTTACATAAGATCTGGACAAGGACATTGATAGGAAAAGACAAGAACTAGAAGCTGAAACAAGGATCGAATTCATCAATCGAAGTGATAAATTGTAGGTGAACCTATTCCTCTCCACTGAATTTTACAACTTATTTACTTTGTTTGCTTGCTTCCGCTTTGCTAAAAGGCGGATCTTTTCACACTAAAAACTCCCCCTTTTTCTCTCATAGCAATTAGAATTAGACTTGAATTGAATAGTTTTCCCTGTGGATCGATCTCTTGCTTACACACTATACTAGTTGTGAGTTGGAGTATTCTTTGGCAAGAACAACGACAGGTTTTCCTCTTGTCATCGATTTTGGGCTTTCACTTTTTGTCGATCTGATTTATTTATTTTTTTTGCTTATTTGGTTTTTGGCTTTTGGTCGGAGATTTTTGACGTTAAGCTTGAATTTGGACTTGAAGGCTTTCTTGTGAAGGACAAGAATTTGGTTTTGAGAATTTGAGATTATAGGTCGGAGCCTCAGTCCCTTGGCCGATTTCGGTTTGATTTTCGGTCTTAGACTGAATTTGAGCTTGACGAGTTGGTGTCGTCTATTTGGACTTTGGTAACCTTTGTGGTTGAAGATTTGTGATCAAAACATCATATGAGATGATATTGAAATATAATACCAATACCATTTGGAGCCAAAACAGTTGATGGCTCTTTTTTTGTTGGCAAAATGGTCACAAATAGACCATTTTCTTGCAAAACTTGCACAAATAGACCAATTTGGGGAAAAATTTGCACAAATAAACCCTTTTTTTTTGCACAAATGTGCCCGTACCCTCACCTATTGTAGCCGGTTTTGGGCGGGAAAATAAAAAAAATAAAAGATAAAAAAAGGGGTGAGTTGACATGGCAATTAATGCCTCACATCACCACACTCCATCTCTCTCCATCGGTTTTCCATCTCTCCAAATTCCAAAACTCCAAACCGTTCAAAGGGACAGGAAGAAGAGACGACGCCGGCAACCACCAAAACCCATTCGAAGAAGAGACGCCGGGAACTGTCGAAGTGGAGAAGAACGCTGCCGACCACAAGGTACGCCCCCTTTCTCTGTTGTCCCTTTTCTTCGAATCTGGGGTTTGGGATGAGAGGTTGAAGAAACCTATTATGGTGGTAAGGGATTGAAGGTCAAAGATGGGTTCATGGATGGGTTGTGGAGGGGTGACAATGGGGGTTGCGATTGAAGGAAGAGAAGGGCGGTTTTGGGGAATGGATAGGGCAAACCGGCGGTTAGGGTTTAGGAAGGCCGAAGAGGATGGCTATGGTGGGAGTCAAAATTGGGAATGGGGAAGATTAGGGGTTTGATTGAAGAAGAAGGATGGAGGTTTTACATGTGTTTATTATCGAAATATGGTGTGGTAAAGAGAAAGGGGGCGACATGGGTGGGAAATCTGGGTGACAGGGCTTAGAATCTGAAACTGGAAATGGGTGTTTGACATTGGGTGTGGAGTTCAATTGCTATTAGGTACGGTAAACACATTTCCATTAGTTTGAAATTGAGATTTCGGGAGTTGATGTGGAATGTATGGCGTCATTGGTTTAGAAACTGTCTGACATTGGTGACATGGGTTTAGAAATTGATTGACATGGGTTTAGAAACTGAGTGATATGGAATAAAAAATATCTGGAAAACTTATTGTTGCTCTTAAACTGCAGGGGACAAATGTTTCGGACAAAAAATGCAAAAAGTGACAAGCAGCGGGTGCCCCTTTACTGTGTCTCGGAAGAAAAGCACTTCCGGGGACGGGTAAACCAAGGGTCGAGGTTGGCGATGCTTGCCAACATCAACAACTACGTCGACCCGTACAATTGGGATAAGCTGCTGGACAGCCAATTTTGCGGGATCATCCAGCTGGCGAACCGGTGCCAATTCTCATCCCAATTAGTGCATTACGCACTACAACGGCAAGTGGGGACCAAGAAGAAGTGGGAGACATGGTATATGATTCAGGGGAAGCTGCGACGTTTCTCGATGAAGGAGTTTGCCATTGTCACGGGGTTCAAGTGTGGCCGAGTGAAGCGTACGTTAATGGAGGAGGAAAACAAAGCTGTGAAGGACTTCTTCGAAACGGAGAGCGTGAAGGTGGGCGACCTTGAGTTCGCCTTGAAGAGATGTCTGCTCAAGGAACCGAGTGCAAGGAAGAGATTCAAGCTCGTTCTCCTCTTCATCGTGGAGGTAGTGCTGTTGGGGGGGGGGGGGAAGAGGAAGCATTTGCGGGGGTGGATAGTCAGGCTCGTGGAGAATGTCGAACACTTCCTGGCATATCCATGGGGGAGGCTTATTTACGAGACGACACACAACTCGCTCTCCGGTGCCGTTGAGCGGCGGTTGGCCGACTTAAAGCCCGATCCTAAGAGCAAAGACCGCTTTGGATACGGGCTTATGGGCTATCTGATGGCCTTCCAAGTAACGTTAACCACCACCCTCATGACAACATTGTCATTACGGTTACTGAGAACCTTTCCTATGACAGCATTGTCAAACGCATGGACCCGGACGGGGAGGAAGCCATTACGGTTACTGAGAACCCATTGCTACTGCCGGAGAAGGGCGAGCTGTCATTTTTGGGTGGGGGCAACCATCTGGATGAGGAGCCTGACTGCCTTTTTGACGAAATTGTGCAGCCGTTGGCGCACCATTATGATGCTCCTGTTGACACCCCCTCCCCCCCCCCCCCCCCCCCCCCCCCCCGCAAGAACCAGTGCACGAGCTGAGGAGACGGACGGTGCTAGGGATAGCGTGGTGAAGACACTCGACAAGATTATGGATACCTTGGAGAAGATGGATGAGAAGGTACTTCATTCTTTCGCATTATTTTCTGCATAATCATAATAAGTTCAGTGACTAGGGAAAATAGACTAATGACATGGGACATACACTAGGTGACACGGGAAATAAAAGTGTTGGAGGAGATAGTGGTTTTGTGATCTGGTTTGTTGAACTTAGTATGTAGGATTGATTGTAACAACTCATTGTGTGCAGATAAAAGTGTTGGAGGAGACCATCCATGAACTGCGGGATGGTAAATGGATGGGAAGAGGCAAGGAACAAAGAGTAAGGGATAGTAAAAACGAGGTTGGAGATGTCGATAAAGAGGAAGATGGATCTGGAGACGGACTTTTGGGTGAGACGTACGCGGAGGACATCGGTGGTGAGAAAGTTGGAAAAAGCGATGCTGAGGACAAAGTATCGGGAGCACGAAAGGAGAATGAGGAGGTAAGTTTATTTTTGGATGACATGTGGTGCTCTGTTGTGTGACACGGGATTCAGGGGGTTGACTTGCAAGAATGGTGGGAAGGCTGATAAAGAACAAGTTGCTAAGGTCAGGTTCAGTGGCCTGCGTCACTTCATAGAAAGAAGGTAGTCATATTGGAATCCATTTAACTTGTAGATCGGTTTTGCAGGTTGTTGATGTTGATGTTGATATACCACAAGGGACTGGTACTGAGCTCCAGAAAGAGCTGAGGCATCAAGAAGGTGATAAGGTAAGGTCTTGTCTTATGTTGATGTGGAAGTTGGCAATGTCGTTATGAAATGATGATGACATGGATTATTATGTAGAGTGACATGGCGTTTTATGTTGTCTAACAAGATAGATGCGCATTAACTGAAAGGTTTGAATTTTTTGGTTAGGCCGAACATGTCCAAGGGGTAATAGAGAGCTCAAAAGCAGCCGGTGGGGAGCCTGAACAAGCAGACAGGGATAAGGTAAACAACTCTGACATTGAATTTGAGTTCTGAATTTTTATTCAGTTGACGCTACTTTATTGAAAACACTTATTGAACCCCTTTTTCTTTTCCAGGTGGAACCTGGTGATGTTGTACCAAAGGGGACTTGTACTGAAGCTGTGGAGAAGCCCTGACAAGTTGCTAAGGTACGCTCCCTGTGGCCCGTGCCATTAATCCTTTATGTTTTCAATTGTGGCATTGGGATGTTAGGTAGGCGAAAAGGGTTATTATGTTCGGTGACATGGGAAATTTTTTTGGGAATTCAGAGGTTGTTCGTCGACCAGGTATTTCAGAGAAAGGCGTCCAAGAAGACGAAGAAGGATGAAACAGTGGATGTGGGCCCACTGGCGAAGAAACTGCGAGCCTCTAAAGGGAAGGACGACGTCGTTCCCGGTGATGCTGTTGCCATGGGACTAGTTTCTGCAGCCGACTATGAGGCCCTACAGGGGTGGCTCGCAAAGTAACCCATCGTCTCATTTCAGTCTTCATTATATGGCAAGGTTACTCATTGAATAATTCCACTCTGAAGAGTCTATAAGGCGATGAATAATACTCTAGAAGGGGGGGATGAATAGAGTATGGACGATTTTCGCAACTATAGCAATTTAGTGCAACTTGTCAAGACCTTGATATAGGCTATCAAAACTTGACAAAGTAAAATCGAATGTGATAAAGTAAATGCGGAATATAAAAGATGAACACACGAATTGTTAACGAGGTTCGGCACCAACTTGCCTACGTCCCCGCCTAGGATTGTCCAATCCGTAGGATTCAAACACTTCTTATTTCACTTCTTTTGAGCCTAGAACTTCCTAGAGAAACTTCCCTTTCTCTATACAAAGCCTCACCGCTTCTATTCTAGCTCTCAACCTTACAAGTGAAATAAAAGCTCACACCACACACTAAGTGTGCTTTGATCGAGTATGAGAACTCTAAGTGTAAAACCAATGACTTGTACAATAAGTGCTAGTGTTTCTCTCAACTCTTAAGTATTGATCACCAACTAGGATTTAGGACAATGTAAGAGAAACTTTGACGAATGCTTTTAGGATGCTATGAATGCTTGCGTGCTTGCTTGATTAGTACCATCCTTCTTGGCCTTCGTCTTTTTATAGTAGGAACACTTGTAGAGTTTCTTGGAGGGAAAACCGTTTGAATTTCAAATTCTTTCCAAGACATTTGAATTCCTTCCAAAACAGATCCTTGTGTGCCTTTCGAGATGTTCCTTAGACTTTCTTCATGATCAAGTATGATCAGCCATGGATCAATTCTTTCCTTGTATAAAAAGGTGAAATCAAGAAAGAATATGCATAATGTATCTAGTACATAAAATGGGTTAGATGAGAAACTCATATATAATTCGATAAAGCCCAAGTCATATCTCATAGCCCAATATAGAGCCCTTTATAATTTAGGCCCAAAAAGATTAGCCTCGAATTCTTTCCTGTAAAAGAACAAGTTGAACTAGATAAATGTATAAGTGATCAAAATATTTTAGTCTGGGTTTCAAGACCTTGAAACCCAGCCTTTTTGTCTTTCATCATCCTTTAGATCACCTGCACGTTAGTTCTCAAGATCTTACAATCAAGGTGGAGTCTTCAATCTCCCCCTTGATGGAAGACAAAACCTGTGTCAATATTCATAACATATTTCCAGCAATCGTAAGAGGAAATAAGCATATTATAATATAGGCATAAAATGTTTGGATCATCTAAGTTTTAAAAACGACAAGCACTTAACCAACTAGTGCCAAAACGCAGGGCAACCAAAACATTCTCCCCCTTTTTGTCTTCCAACAAAAGGGCAGAGAGGTGAAAATGTCTGAAACACCAACCAAAAAACACAACCAAAGCACCAGGAGTTTTAAAAGACGAGCAGCAAAAGATGAGTTTTCAGAGAGTAGAGAAAAGAGAGTGGGAGATCAAGGCCTTGAGTCAGAATCCCCATCTGCAGCCTTCTTCTTCTTGCCTTTTAGAGCCTTCTTGCCTTTCTTAGCAGAGGAGGGCCCAGCATCAGAGGATGTACCAGGGGCGCCAGGAGCATTAAGATCTTCAGGAGGGCAAATTCCAGCTCCTTCTTCAACCCATTCGCCAAAGGTGGGGTACTGCTTGTTGGGTGGAAGATATTTCCTTCTAACCTCATCTCTGCACTTCTTCCTCCACCTTGCAAGAGCGTCTCTGGTGACCTTGTCTCTTTCCATCTGTGCAAGTTGTTTCTGACGCTCCACATCCCTGTATTTCTTAACCACACCATATTGCTCGACTGTGAGAATGGTGGGTTCACTATGTGTGGGGCGCAGGATAGGACGTTTCTTCACTTGATTTTCACAGTTGAGGATGACATTCCCAGTCTTCTCACGCACATGATCGTAGGTTTCTTGCTCCAGAGGCATGATAGAACCTGTAGCAGTGTAGGTGAGAGCATTGAGGAGCATCATTTGGTCAAGCTTGCAGTTGACCATGGAGAGGAGCTCATGTGTCTGGTCCTGGCGAATCACCACATCCGACCACATCCTACTCAGATCAAACCTAAGGTCTTGAATTTCAGTCTCTACAGCAGCCAATCTATCCTCACTCAAATTAGGTTCAGCAACCTGTTTTCCCTTTGAGTCCTTCCTCAGAAACCATTGCCCCCTCAGATTTTTGGCAATGCCCAATCTATCTAGGCAACCCTCATCAACAATCCCACTGTAGGTTTGCTTTTCTTCTCCTGATGTGTCGATGTCAAAGGCTTCAAAGATTTTGGGCAAAAGGTTTGCATAGGGTAAAGGCATAGGCCGAGAGGAGGTAGAGACATGGGTCATGTAGTCGAGAATAAGTTTGGGCAGGTCAGGCTCGTATCCGTTCATGATAAGGAAGAGGATTTCGAGAAGATTATCGGTCACCAATTCCCTGGAATGGATGCGTGGGAAGATAAAGCGAGCCAAAATAGTGAAGATGAGCTTGGCTTGAAGGTTTAGGGCAGTGTGAGTGGGTTTGAGGGTGGATGAAGATCCAGGGCCTTGAGATTTTAGGAAGAATTCATCTCGTGCTCGTGAGAGACATTCAAATCGGCTTGGGAATTCTTTTGTGGGAATCTCAGTTGGAAGGTCAAGGATGAGAGCAAGGCTTTCAGGAGAGAGGCGGATTCGGTTGTTCTTGACCTTGGATACTAGGGTTAGGGTTCCGTTCACTCGATGAACAGTAAGGTTGGCATAAAAGAGTCTGGTAAGTCGGGGATAGGCGAAATTGCCAGGGTTGAGCAAAGTCCAGAAGCAGGTAGATTTTAGGAGGGAAATGCAAGGCAAGGGCATGGATTGGAGGAGGTTGAAATCGACAGCATCACAGAAGCATAAGCGACGGTTGCAAAAGTCCTGTTTCCAGGACTCCTCAACCTCTTTGTTGCAAAACCAATTGGGGGAAATGCTAGAGGGTACCTGAGGAGGACGAGCAGTAGCTGTAGATGCTGGAGCTTTGCCTTTGGATTTTCTGATCAGAGGTGGTGGCGATGGTGATCTCTCGCTTGAATCCTCTGAGTGTTCTTCAGATTCCTCCATGACTTGCTTCCCCTTGTTGGCTGGCATCTTATATCTCTTAGCAGAAGGTGCTGGAGATGGAGATGCTGAGGAGCGCTTTGATCCCGCCATTTGGTTACAGAAATAGAGAGAGTTTGACGAGAGAAGGAGAGAGCTTCAGAGATTGTGAAGAGGGAATGGATGAGACAGAGGGAGAGAGGGGATTAAAAAGCTAAAAAATTAGAAACTGAATCGTTTCTCTCTTTGTTCAAAAGGCAAGTACAGATTCATTAACTCAAGTGAATAGTAAGTAATGATGTTCTGAAAATTCTAAACCCAAAGTGTCACATCCACTTGCACAAAATAGAGAGATTTTCAAAAAATAAAAACGGAAACCAAGATATGTGAGTACCAATATTTGAAAGGGGTAAATGATATCAAGATAAACTCAGAAACATTAAAAGATACTCTTGTTGAACATCCATAAGATATTAACAAGAGTTTGATCCAAAATAATTTTATTCGAATGAACATCCAGAAACCTTATAAAGTCAAGGTCTTGAGATTTCATTTGAATTCATGACTTTCATAAAAGAAGAAATTGCTCCCCCTAAGAAAGTGCTTCCTTATTAAGCATACCCAACTCCAATCTAATAAAATTGAAACGATCTTCAGGGAGTGGTTTAGTAAAAATATCAGCTAACTGAAAGTCAGTGGATATGAAGGATATTGAAACATCACCTTTCTCCACATGATCTCTTATAAAATGGTGTCTCACATCAATGTGCTTGGTTCTCGAATGCTGCACTGAATTTTTAGTGATTGAAATAGCACTAGTATTATCACACAAGATAGGAATACCTTTAAGATCAATTCCAAGGTCTCTGAGTTGTTGTGCTATCCAAAGAATCTGAGAGCAACATGCACCAGCAGCAATGTACTCGGCTTCTGCAGTTGATAAGGCTACTGAATTCTGTTTCTTAGAGTGCCAACTTATCAAGGAAGATCCTAGGAGTTGGCAGCAGCCAGAAGTGCTTTTTCTATCAACTTTGTATCCTGCAAAATCTGCATCTGAGTAGCCTTTTAAATGAAAGTTACTTTGTTTGGGATACCATAGCCCAAGGTTTTGAGATCCATTTAGGTATCTGAAGATCCTTTTTTACAGCAATAAGATGAGACTCTTTGGGGTCACTTTGGAATCGAGCACACATACAGACACTGAACATTATGTCAGGTCTACTAGCAGTAAGGTATAGGAGTGAACCAATCATACCTCTGTACTCTTTTTGGTTCACATTCTTACCATTCTTATCTTGATCGAGGGAGAGAGTAGAGCTCATAGGGGTCTTTGCTACCTTTGATTGTTCCATTTTGTATTTCTTTAGTAGATCCCTGGTATATTTCCCTTGATTCAAAAAGATACCCTTACTTGTTTGAAGAACTTGTAAGCTAAGGAAGAAGTTTAATTCTCCCATGAGACTCATTTCGAATTCCCTGCACATAATTTCAGAAAACTCCTTGCAAAGGGAACCATTAGTAGCACCAAATAGTATATCGTCTACATATATTTGAACAATCAAAAGATCATTTCCACGAGTTTTGATGAAGAGAGTTTTATCAATCAATCCTCTTTGAAAACCATTTTCAAGAAGATATTTGGACAATCTTTCATACCAAGCTCTTGGGGCTTGTTTGAGACCATAGAGAGCTTTGTCCAATTTATACACATGATTAGGAAATTCTTCACTTTCAAAACCTGGTGGTTGAGCAACATAAGCCTCTTCTTCTAAGAACCCATTTAGGAATGCACATTTGACATCCATTTGAAACAGCTTGATACCCATGAAAGATGCAAAAGCAAGTAGTATTCGTATAACTTCTAACCTTGCTACAGGAGCGAATGTCTCCTCGTAGTCTATACCTTCTTCTTGATTGTATCCTTGAGCAACAAGTCTTGCTTTGTTTCGAATGATCTTGCCTGCTTCATCCAGTTTATTTCGAAACACCCATCTAGTTCCTATGACTGATTGGTGTTGAGGCCTGGGTTGAAGAGTCCATACCTTGTTCCTTTCGAACTCATTTAGCTCATTTTGCATGGCAGTGATCCAGTCCGAGTCCTTGAGTGCTTCAGCTGGGGTTTTTGGTTCTACAAGAGAAACAAAAGCATAAAAGGAACAAAGATTCTTTAATCTAGATCGAGTTTGTACTCCAGATAATGGATCTGATATGATATCTTGAGCTGAGTGTGAAGAGGCATGTTTGAATTTTCGTAGCTTTGGTCCCTGATTGTTAGAGATAGTAGCAGGTCTCTCTTCAAGATCTTGAGAGATAATTTGAGTGTTGGATTCTTCAATGACTGAATCCTGATTCTGTAGTCCCTTCTCAAGGTCTTGAGATAGCTCGTTGATATCTTGGATTTGTTCTTGCATGTTTCTTTCTTGGTCCTACTTATTTTCAGCCTTGTCCTCTTCTTCTCCATCCGAATCATGGTGATTTAGATTGAGATCTGCAAAACCTTCACTTAACACACCATTGTTGCTTTCGTCGAATACCACATGGATACTCTCCTTAACAATTTTGGTGCGCTTGTTATAAACTCTATAAGCTTTGCTAGTAGAAGAATAACCAAGGAAGATACCTTCATCACTACGTGCGTCAAATTTTCCAAGATTATCTTTGCCATTGTTATGAACAAAGCAAGTGCATCCAAAAGGTTTGAAGTAGGAAATGCTAGGCTTTCTTCCTTTGAAAAGTTCATAGGGAGTCTTTTTCAAAATGGGACGAATTAAGCATCGATTCAAAATGTAGTTGGCTGTATTAACAGCCTCAGCCCAGTAGATTTTTGGCAAACCATTTTCCAAAAGCATTGTTCTAGACATGTCCTCCAAAGTGCGGTTCTTTCGTTCCACAACTCCGTTTTGTTGAGGAGTTCTAGGTGCTGAAAAGTTGTGTGAAATTCCATATTTAGCACAGAACAAATCAAACTTAAGTTGATCAAATTCTCTACCATGATCACTCCTAATGGAGACAATAGGTATGTTTTTCAAGGTCTGCAACTCTTTGTAGAGTTTAGAAAACTCGAGCAAAGCCTCTGATTTTTCTCTTAAAAAGGTGATCCATGTAAAACGAGAGAAATCATCAATAATAACCAGGATGTATTGTTTGCCCTTTGGAGATTTGACTCGCATAGGTCCACACAAGTCCATATGTAACAACTCAAGAGGACGAGAGGAACTTACAACCTTTTTAGGTTTGAAGGAACTGCGTGTCTGTTTGCCTCTTGTACATGCATTGCATAGATCTTCTTTCTTGAAGTTTAGATCAGGCAATCCTCTCACAAGATCTCTTGATTTGAGCTTATTGAGGGTGTGCATGCTTACATGACCTAGTCTTCTATGCCATAGGCTGGGGTCTTCTGTCAAGACCTTGAGACACTTGAGTTTTGTGCCTGTAATATGATTAGCATTTACAGCATAAGTGTTGTTGTGCCTGTGAGCAGTGAGGATTAGATCATCAGTCTCTTCATTCCTGACTTCACACTTGTGTCTGTCAAAGCCAACTTTATTTCCTTTGTCACACAACTGAGAGACACTTAAGAGGTTATACTTTAATCCATCAACAAGATAAACATCCTTAATGCAACTTTCTGAATTACCAATACCAATAATGTTGCACTTCCCTTTATCACCAAGAGTAATTGTTCCAGTGGTTTGTTCCTTAAGATCTTGAAATAGAGATTTCTTTCCACTCCTGTGTCGTGAGCATCCACTGTCCATTATCCATTTTGGCTCTTTGCTCTTGATGATATCCTACAATACCAACATCAACCTTTCCGGCTAGACCAATACATAGTTTTAGATTCATAATGAGGATAGACCATGTTGGGTAGTCTTGTCCCTTTAGGAACCCAAACCTATTTTGTCTGTTCATTAAGTCGAACTGGAAATGTATTTCTAATGATGTAGGGATCCTTTCTCCTATATGGACAAGTTTCTCTAACATGCCCTTTCTTACAACAATGGAAGCAAGTAGGTGAACGCCAGTAGCCTTTAGCTTTAACAAAAGTGGTACTAGGTTTCTTTGGAAAATTCTTGTTGTATCCAATACCACTTCTATTAATAGAGAGTTGTTGTTCACCCAACATCTTATCAAGATTAGCTTTAGATCTGGTGAATTGAATGAGTGAAGTCTACTGGTCTTGACACTTATCGGTTAGCTTTGCCTTCTCTTTCTCTAAATTCTCATTACGATTCTTTAGAGAGGAGAGGCTTTGCCTGAGATCAGAATTTTCTGAGCTCAAGGTCTTGACTTTAATGTCAAGGGCTGTCCGAGATGTTTCAAGATTTTTCATTTCCAGCGACATATCATTGATGCATTTCTGTTGATCTATCAGCTTTTCCTTCAAGATGTTGATTTCACTGTTGTAAGCATCTTCATTAGAAATCATATTTCTTAGGACTTTATAAAGAACATCGGGAGGACTAGACATTAGATTTCTTACCACTTGTTCAAGGTCTTGAGTCTGTGATCCTTCGTGCTCAGCCATAAGACAGAGATTAGCCTGTTCTTTTTCGGTGTCTGAGTCACTCCAGGTTGCAAGCATAGCCTTTTTCTTTTGTTCATATTTCTTGAACTTATTTCTTTTCTTCATAGGGCACTCCTTTACGAGATGATCTGTCTCGCCACACTCAAAACATGTTAGTACTTTTGGCTTCTTTGACATGTTGGGAGACTTGCTTTTGAATTTAGATGAATCAGCATTTTCACGGTTGGAAAATTGTTTTTTCATCTTCAGAATTCGAGCTAATCCCCTTGTGATGAGAGCAAAGGGATCATCTTCGTCGTCTGATTCATCACTCTCAGATTGTGAGTGATCTTTCTTTGCTTTGAGAGCAAGTTTCTTTGTTGTTGAGGGTAATTCTCCATCTTCCTCGTTTAATATCATCTCATGAGTGATAAGTTTTCCGAGAAGATCATCTAATAGAAGTGTAGAGAGATCTTGAGCTTCCTCAATTGCAGTAACCTTGGGACCCCACTTGGTTTTTGGAAGGCTCCTTAGAACCTTTCGAACCTTTTCTGGGTTGGAGAAGGTTTTCCCAAGTGAGTCGAGGTTGTTAACAATTTGAGTGAATCTCGTGAACATCTCCTTTACTGTCTCATCAGGATTCATCTTGAAAAGTTCGTATTGCCTGAGAAAGATATTAATCTTACTCTCTTTAACTTGACTTGTGCCCTCATAAGTAACTATAAGTTTATCCCAAATTTCCTTGGCACTTTTGCAAGCTGAGACACGATTAAACTCATTAGCATCGAGAGCGCAATATAATAGATTCATAGCTTTGTAGTTCTTAGCAATGTTCTCAAGATCAGTCTGATCGTAATCAGACTCAGTTTTATCCACTTGCTTTCCATCAACAGTCTTTTTAGGAACGTGTGGTCCATTTTTTACCAGGCCCCATAGCTCAAGGTCTTGATCAATGATTAACATTTGCATCAGTGATCTCCAGTGGACAAAGTTATTGCCACAGAACAGTGGAGGTCTATTGGTTGACCTTCCTTGAGCAAAACCTCCATCACCTATGTAGACATGCTGAAAACTCACAAGATTGTTAAATCAAAACAGTGAGCCAAGCTCTGATACCAATTGAAGAGTCTATAAGGCGATGAATAATACTCTAGAAGGGGGGATGAATAGAGTATGGACGATTTTCGCAACTATAGCAATTTAGTGCAACTTGTCAAGACCTTGATATAGGCTATCAAAACTTGACAAAGTAAAATCGAATGTGATAAAGTAAATGCGGAATATAAAAGATGAACACACGAATTGTTAACGAGGTTCGGCACCAACTTGCCTACGTCCCCGCCTAGGATTGTCCAATCCGTAGGATTCAAACACTTCTTATTTCACTTCTTTTGAGCCTAGAACTTCCTAGAGAAACTTCCCTTTCTCTATACAAAGCCTCACCGCTTCTATTCTAGCTCTCAACCTTACAAGTGAAATAAAAGCTCACACCACACACTAAGTGTGCTTTGATCGAGTATGAGAACTCTAAGTGTAAAACCAATGACTTGTACAATAAGTGCTAGTGTTTCTCTCAACTCTTAAGTAATGATCACCAACTAGGATTTAGGAGAATGTAAGAGAAACTTTGACGAATGCTTTTAGGATGCTATGAATGCTTGCGTGCTTGCTTGCTTGATTAGTACCATCCTTCTTGGCCTTCGTCTTTTTATAGTAGGAACACTTGTAGAGTTTCTTGGAGGGAAAACCGTTTGAATTTCAAATTCTTTCCAAGACATTTGAATTCCTTCCAAAACAGATCCTTGTGTGCCTTTCGAGATGTTCCTTAGACTTTCTTCATGATCAAGTATGATCAGCCATGGATCAATTCTTTCCTTGTATAAAAAGGTGAAATCAAGAAAGAATATGCATAATGTATCTAGTACATAAAATGGGTTAGATGAGAAACTCATATATAATTCGATAAAGCCCAAGTCATATCTCATAGCCCAATATAGAGCCCTTTATAATTTAGGCCCAAAAAGATTAGCCTCGAATTCTTTCCTGTAAAAGAACAAGTTGAACTAGATAAATGTATAAGTGATCAAAATATTTTAGTCTGGGTTTCAAGACCTTGAAACCCAGCCTTTTTGTCTTTCATCATCCTTTAGATCACCTGCACGTTAGTTCTCAAGATCTTACAATCAAGGTGGAGTCTTCAATCTCCCCCTTGATGGAAGACAAAACCTGTGTCAATATTCATAACATATTTCCAGCAATCGTAAGAGGAAATAAGCATATTATAATATAGGCATAAAATGTTTGGATCATCTAAGTTTTAAAAACGACAAGCACTTAACCAACTAGTGCCAAAACGCAGGGCAACCAAAACATTCTCCCCCTTTTTGTCTTCCAACAAAAGGGCAGAGAGGTGAAAATGTCTGAAACACCAACCAAAAAACACAACCAAAGCACCAGGAGTTTTAAAAGACGAGCAGCAAAAGATGAGTTTTCAGAGAGTAGAGAAAAGAGAGTGGGAGATCAAGGCCTTGAGTCAGAATCCCCATCTGCAGCCTTCTTCTTCTTGCCTTTTAGAGCCTTCTTGCCTTTCTTAGCAGAGGAGGGCCCAGCATCAGAGGATGTACCAGGGGCGCCAGGAGCATTAAGATCTTCAGGAGGGCAAATTCCAGCTCCTTCTTCAACCCATTCGCCAAAGGTGGGGTACTGCTTGTTGGGTGGAAGATATTTCCTTCTAACCTCATCTCTGCACTTCTTCCTCCACCTTGCAAGAGCGTCTCTGGTGACCTTGTCTCTTTCCATCTGTGCAAGTTGTTTCTGACGCTCCACATCCCTGTATTTCTTAACCACACCATATTGCTCGACTGTGAGAATGGTGGGTTCACTATGTGTGGGGCGCAGGATAGGACGTTTCTTCACTTGATTTTCACAGTTGAGGATGACATTCCCAGTCTTCTCACGCACATGATCGTAGGTTTCTTGCTCCAGAGGCATGATAGAACCTGTAGCAGTGTAGGTGAGAGCATTGAGGAGCATCATTTGGTCAAGCTTGCAGTTGACCATGGAGAGGAGCTCATGTGTCTGGTCCTGGCGAATCACCACATCCGACCACATCCTACTCAGATCAAACCTAAGGTCTTGAATTTCAGTCTCTACAGCAGCCAATCTATCCTCACTCAAATTAGGTTCAGCAACCTGTTTTCCCTTTGAGTCCTTCCTCAGAAACCATTGCCCCCTCAGATTTTTGGCAATGCCCAATCTATCTAGGCAACCCTCATCAACAATCCCACTGTAGGTTTGCTTTTCTTCTCCTGATGTGTCGATGTCAAAGGCTTCAAAGATTTTGGGCAAAAGGTTTGCATAGGGTAAAGGCATAGGCCGAGAGGAGGTAGAGACATGGGTCATGTAGTCGAGAATAAGTTTGGGCAGGTCAGGCTCGTATCCGTTCATGATAAGGAAGAGGATTTCGAGAAGATTATCGGTCACCAATTCCCTGGAATGGATGCGTGGGAAGATAAAGCGAGCCAAAATAGTGAAGATGAGCTTGGCTTGAAGGTTTAGGGCAGTGTGAGTGGGTTTGAGGGTGGATGAAGATCCAGGGCCTTGAGATTTTAGGAAGAATTCATCTCGTGCTCGTGAGAGACATTCAAATCGGCTTGGGAATTCTTTTGTGGGAATCTCAGTTGGAAGGTCAAGGATGAGAGCAAGGCTTTCAGGAGAGAGGCGGATTCGGTTGTTCTTGACCTTGGATACTAGGGTTAGGGTTCCGTTCACTCGATGAACAGTAAGGTTGGCATAAAAGAGTCTGGTAAGTCGGGGATAGGCGAAATTGCCAGGGTTGAGCAAAGTCCAGAAGCAGGTAGATTTTAGGAGGGAAATGCAAGGCAAGGGCATGGATTGGAGGAGGTTGAAATCGACAGCATCACAGAAGCATAAGCGACGGTTGCAAAAGTCCTGTTTCCAGGACTCCTCAACCTCTTTGTTGCAAAACCAATTGGGGGAAATGCTAGAGGGTACCTGAGGAGGACGAGCAGTAGCTGTAGATGCTGGAGCTTTGCCTTTGGATTTTCTGATCAGAGGTGGTGGCGATGGTGATCTCTCGCTTGAATCCTCTGAGTGTTCTTCAGATTCCTCCATGACTTGCTTCCCCTTGTTGGCTGGCATCTTATATCTCTTAGCAGAAGGTGCTGGAGATGGAGATGCTGAGGAGCGCTTTGATCCCGCCATTTGGTTACAGAAATAGAGAGAGTTTGACGAGAGAAGGAGAGAGCTTCAGAGATTGTGAAGAGGGAATGGATGAGACAGAGGGAGAGAGGGGATTAAAAAGCTAAAAAATTAGAAACTGAATCGTTTCTCTCTTTGTTCAAAAGGCAAGTACAGATTCATTAACTCAAGTGAATAGTAAGTAATGATGTTCTGAAAATTCTAAACCCAAAGTGTCACATCCACTTGCACAAAATAGAGAGATTTTCAAAAAATAAAAACGGAAACCAAGATATGTGAGTACCAATATTTGAAAGGGGTAAATGATATCAAGATAAACTCAGAAACATTAAAAGATACTCTTGTTGAACATCCATAAGATATTAACAAGAGTTTGATCCAAAATAATTTTATTCGAATGAACATCCAGAAACCTTATAAAGTCAAGGTCTTGAGATTTCATTTGAATTCATGACTTTCATAAAAGAAGCAATTGCTCCCCCTAAGAAAGTGCTTCCTTATTAAGCATACCCAACTCCAATCTAATAAAATTGAAACGATCTTCAGGGAGTGGTTTAGTAAAAATATCAGCTAACTGAAAGTCAGTGGATATGAAGGATATTGAAACATCACCTTTCTCCACATGATCTCTTATAAAATGGTGTCTCACATCAATGTGCTTGGTTCTCGAATGCTGCACTGAATTTTTAGTGATTGAAATAGCACTAGTATTATCACACAAGATAGGAATACCTTTAAGATCAATTCCAAGGTCTCTGAGTTGTTGTGCTATCCAAAGAATCTGAGAGCAACATGCACCAGCAGCAATGTACTCGGCTTCTGCAGTTGATAAGGCTACTGAATTCTGTTTCTTAGAGTGCCAACTTATCAAGGAAGATCCTAGGAGTTGGCAGCAGCCAGAAGTGCTTTTTCTATCAACTTTGTATCCTGCAAAATCTGCATCTGAGTAGCCTTTTAAATGAAAGTTACTTTGTTTGGGATACCATAGCCCAAGGTTTTGAGATCCATTTAGGTATCTGAAGATCCTTTTTTACAGCAATAAGATGAGACTCTTTGGGGTCACTTTGGAATCGAGCACACATACAGACACTGAACATTATGTCAGGTCTACTAGCAGTAAGGTATAGGAGTGAACCAATCATACCTCTGTACTCTTTTTGGTTCACATTCTTACCATTCTTATCTTGATCGAGGGAGAGAGTAGAGCTCATAGGGGTCTTTGCTACCTTTGATTGTTCCATTTTGTATTTCTTTAGTAGATCCCTGGTATATTTCCCTTGATTCAAAAAGATACCCTTACTTGTTTGAAGAACTTGTAAGCTAAGGAAGAAGTTTAATTCTCCCATGAGACTCATTTCGAATTCCCTGCACATAATTTCAGAAAACTCCTTGCAAAGGGAACCATTAGTAGCACCAAATAGTATATCGTCTACATATATTTGAACAATCAAAAGATCATTTCCACGAGTTTTGATGAAGAGAGTTTTATCAATCAATCCTCTTTGAAAACCATTTTCAAGAAGATATTTGGACAATCTTTCATACCAAGCTCTTGGGGCTTGTTTGAGACCATAGAGAGCTTTGTCCAATTTATACACATGATTAGGAAATTCTTCACTTTCAAAACCTGGTGGTTGAGCAACATAAGCCTCTTCTTCTAAGAACCCATTTAGGAATGCACATTTGACATCCATTTGAAACAGCTTGATACCCATGAAAGATGCAAAAGCAAGTAGTATTCGTATAACTTCTAACCTTGCTACAGGAGCGAATGTCTCCTCGTAGTCTATACCTTCTTCTTGATTGTATCCTTGAGCAACAAGTCTTGCTTTGTTTCGAATGATCTTGCCTGCTTCATCCAGTTTATTTCGAAACACCCATCTAGTTCCTATGACTGATTGGTGTTGAGGCCTGGGTTGAAGAGTCCATACCTTGTTCCTTTCGAACTCATTTAGCTCATTTTGCATGGCAGTGATCCAGTCCGAGTCCTTGAGTGCTTCAGCTGGGGTTTTTGGTTCTACAAGAGAAACAAAAGCATAAAAGGAACAAAGATTCTTTAATCTAGATCGAGTTTGTACTCCAGATAATGGATCTGATATGATATCTTGAGCTGAGTGTGAAGAGGCATGTTTGAATTTTCGTAGCTTTGGTCCCTGATTGTTAGAGATAGTAGCAGGTCTCTCTTCAAGATCTTGAGAGATAATTTGAGTGTTGGATTCTTCAATGACTGAATCCTGATTCTGTAGTCCCTTCTCAAGGTCTTGAGATAGCTCGTTGATATCTTGGATTTGTTCTTGCATGTTTCTTTCTTGGTCCTACTTATTTTCAGCCTTGTCCTCTTCTTCTCCATCCGAATCATGGTGATTTAGATTGAGATCTGCAAAACCTTCACTCAACACACCATTGTTGCTTTCGTCGAATACCACATGGATACTCTCCTTAACAATTTTGGTGCGCTTGTTATAAACTCTATAAGCTTTGCTAGTAGAAGAATAACCAAGGAAGATACCTTCATCACTACGTGCGTCAAATTTTCCAAGATTATCTTTGCCATTGTTATGAACAAAGCAAGTGCATCCAAAAGGTTTGAAGTAGGAAATGCTAGGCTTTCTTCCTTTGAAAAGTTCATAGGGAGTCTTTTTCAAAATGGGACGAATTAAGCATCGATTCAAAATGTAGTTGGCTGTATTAACAGCCTCAGCCCAGTAGATTTTTGGCAAACCATTTTCCAAAAGCATTGTTCTAGACATGTCCTCCAAAGTGCGGTTCTTTCGTTCCACAACTCCGTTTTGTTGAGGAGTTCTAGGTGCTGAAAAGTTGTGTGAAATTCCATATTTAGCACAGAACAAATCAAACTTAAGTTGATCAAATTCTCTACCATGATCACTCCTAATGGAGACAATAGGTATGTTTTTCAAGGTCTGCAACTCTTTGTAGAGTTTAGAAAACTCGAGCAAAGCCTCTGATTTTTCTCTTAAAAAGGTGATCCATGTAAAACGAGAGAAATCATCAATAATAACCAGGATGTATTGTTTGCCCTTTGGAGATTTGACTCGCATAGGTCCACACAAGTCCATATGTAACAACTCAAGAGGACGAGAGGAACTTACAACCTTTTTAGGTTTGAAGGAACTGCGTGTCTGTTTGCCTCTTGTACATGCATTGCATAGATCTTCTTTCTTGAAGTTTAGATCAGGCAATCCTCTCACAAGATCTCTTGATTTGAGCTTATTGAGGGTGTGCATGCTTACATGACCTAGTCTTCTATGCCATAGGCTGGGGTCTTCTGTCAAGACCTTGAGACACTTGAGTTTTGTGCCTGTAATATGATTAGCATTTACAGCATAAGTGTTGTTGTGCCTGTGAGCAGTGAGGATTAGATCATCAGTCTCTTCATTCCTGACTTCACACTTGTGTCTGTCAAAGCCAACTTTATTTCCTTTGTCACACAACTGAGAGACACTTAAGAGGTTATACTTTAATCCATCAACAAGATAAACATCCTTAATGCAACTTTCTGAATTACCAATACCAATAATGTTGCACTTCCCTTTATCACCAAGAGTAATTGTTCCAGTGGTTTGTTCCTTAAGATCTTGAAATAGAGATTTCTTTCCACTCCTGTGTCGTGAGCATCCACTGTCCATTATCCATTTTGGCTCTTTGCTCTTGATGATATCCTACAATACCAACATCAACCTTTCCGGCTAGACCAATACATAGTTTTAGATTCATAATGAGGATAGACCATGTTGGGTAGTCTTGTCCCTTTAGGAACCCAAACCTATTTTGTCTGTTCATTAAGTCGAACTGGAAATGTATTTCTAATGATGTAGGGATCCTTTCTCCTATATGGACAAGTTTCTCTAACATGCCCTTTCTTACAACAATGGAAGCAAGTAGGTGAACGCCAGTAGCCTTTAGCTTTAACAAAAGTGGTACTAGGTTTCTTTGGAAAATTCTTGTTGTATCCAATACCACTTCTATTAATAGAGAGTTGTTGTTCACCCAACATCTTATCAAGATTAGCTTTAGATCTGGTGAATTGAAT
This sequence comes from Persicaria maculosa, assembly GCA_963922045.1. Classification (NCBI taxonomy): domain Eukaryota; kingdom Viridiplantae; phylum Streptophyta; class Magnoliopsida; order Caryophyllales; family Polygonaceae; genus Persicaria; species Persicaria maculosa. The sequence goes on along the minus strand of OY998263.1, from coordinate 45,786,137 downwards.
GAGTGAAGTCTACTGGTCTTGACACTTATCGGTTAGCTTTGCCTTCTCTTTCTCTAAATTCTCATTACGATTCTTTAGAGAGGAGAGGCTTTGCCTGAGATCAGAATTTTCTGAGCTCAAGGTCTTGACTTTAATGTCAAGGGCTGTCCGAGATGTTTCAAGATTTTTCATTTCCAGCGACATATCATTGATGCATTTCTGTTGATCTATCAGCTTTTCCTTCAAGATGTTGATTTCACTGTTGTAAGCATCTTCATTAGAAATCATATTTCTTAGGACTTTATAAAGAACATCGGGAGGACTAGACATTAGATTTCTTACCACTTGTTCAAGGTCTTGAGTCTGTGATCCTTCGTGCTCAGCCATAAGACAGAGATTAGCCTGTTCTTTTTCGGTGTCTGAGTCACTCCAGGTTGCAAGCATAGCCTTTTTCTTTTGTTCATATTTCTTGAACTTATTTCTTTTCTTCATAGGGCACTCCTTTACGAGATGATCTGTCTCGCCACACTCAAAACATGTTAGTACTTTTGGCTTCTTTGACATGTTGGGAGACTTGCTTTTGAATTTAGATGAATCAGCATTTTCACGGTTGGAAAATTGTTTTTTCATCTTCAGAATTCGAGCTAATCCCCTTGTGATGAGAGCAAAGGGATCATCTTCGTCGTCTGATTCATCACTCTCAGATTGTGAGTGATCTTTCTTTGCTTTGAGAGCAAGTTTCTTTGTTGTTGAGGGTAATTCTCCATCTTCCTCGTTTAATATCATCTCATGAGTGATAAGTTTTCCGAGAAGATCATCTAATAGAAGTGTAGAGAGATCTTGAGCTTCCTCAATTGCAGTAACCTTGGGACCCCACTTGGTTTTTGGAAGGCTCCTTAGAACCTTTCGAACCTTTTCTGGGTTGGAGAAGGTTTTCCCAAGTGAGTCGAGGTTGTTAACAATTTGAGTGAATCTCGTGAACATCTCCTTTACTGTCTCATCAGGATTCATCTTGAAAAGTTCGTATTGCCTGAGAAAGATATTAATCTTACTCTCTTTAACTTGACTTGTGCCCTCATAAGTAACTATAAGTTTATCCCAAATTTCCTTGGCACTTTTGCAAGCTGAGACACGATTAAACTCATTAGCATCGAGAGCGCAATATAATAGATTCATAGCTTTGTAGTTCTTAGCAATGTTCTCAAGATCAGTCTGATCGTAATCAGACTCAGTTTTATCCACTTGCTTTCCATCAACAGTCTTTTTAGGAACGTGTGGTCCATTTTTTACCAGGCCCCATAGCTCAAGGTCTTGATCAATGATTAACATTTGCATCAGTGATCTCCAGTGGACAAAGTTATTGCCACAGAACAGTGGAGGTCTATTGGTTGACCTTCCTTGAGCAAAACCTCCATCACCTATGTAGACATGCTGAAAACTCACAAGATTGTTAAATCAAAACAGTGAGCCAAGCTCTGATACCAATTGAAGAGTCTATAAGGCGATGAATAATACTCTAGAAGGGGGGATGAATAGAGTATGGACGATTTTCGCAACTATAGCAATTTAGTGCAACTTGTCAAGACCTTGATATAGGCTATCAAAACTTGACAAAGTAAAATCGAATGTGATAAAGTAAATGCGGAATATAAAAGATGAACACACGAATTGTTAACGAGGTTCGGCACCAACTTGCCTACGTCCCCGCCTAGGATTGTCCAATCCGTAGGATTCAAACACTTCTTATTTCACTTCTTTTGAGCCTAGAACTTCCTAGAGAAACTTCCCTTTCTCTATACAAAGCCTCACCGCTTCTATTCTAGCTCTCAACCTTACAAGTGAAATAAAAGCTCACACCACACACTAAGTGTGCTTTGATCGAGTATGAGAACTCTAAGTGTAAAACCAATGACTTGTACAATAAGTGCTAGTGTTTCTCTCAACTCTTAAGTAATGATCACCAACTAGGATTTAGGAGAATGTAAGAGAAACTTTGACGAATGCTTTTAGGATGCTATGAATGCTTGCGTGCTTGCTTGCTTGATTAGTACCATCCTTCTTGGCCTTCGTCTTTTTATAGTAGGAACACTTGTAGAGTTTCTTGGAGGGAAAACCGTTTGAATTTCAAATTCTTTCCAAGACATTTGAATTCCTTCCAAAACAGATCCTTGTGTGCCTTTCGAGATGTTCCTTAGACTTTCTTCATGATCAAGTATGATCAGCCATGGATCAATTCTTTCCTTGTATAAAAAGGTGAAATCAAGAAAGAATATGCATAATGTATCTAGTACATAAAATGGGTTAGATGAGAAACTCATATATAATTCGATAAAGCCCAAGTCATATTTCATAGCCCAATATAGAGCCCTTTATAATTTAGGCCCAAAAAGATTGGCCTCGAATTCTTTCCCGTAAAAGAACAAGTTGAACTAGATAAATGTATAAGTGATCAAAATATTTTAGTTTGGGTTTCAAGACCTTGAAACCCAGCCTTTTTGTCTTTCATCATCCTTTAGATCACCTGCACGTTAGTTCTCAAGATCTTACAATCAAGGTGGAGTCTTCACACTCCATTGTACGGTCCAGTGCGGAAGCTGAGAACCGGAATACGGGCTGCGGCAGGGACCTGTCAAAGGAGTTCTTTATCACTCTCCAGACGCCCCACAATTGGATCCACTCAGAGGTACGAAGCTCGTATATTGTAGTTATCACATTTGATTATGATTCGCCTTACATACGCATTTGGGTTGCACTTGGACTATGTTATGGGTTGTAATGGGGGTTAACTTGTCGCAGCACTTCAACCAGTCATGCTTCCTTCTACGTAAAGCAGTCGCGGAGAGGGGTCACGACATTGGCCGTCGAGTCGTCATCTGGGACTCCTACTTCTCCACCTATCTGGAGAGGGAGTGGAAGGAGTACAACTCTGACGTCGGGGGGTATAAGGCGAGTGGCAGAGTCCTCTCATACTTCGATGGGCGGTCCCCGACGCCCATGGGCCGTCCGTGGGCAGGCGTGGACCTCGTCCTCCTACCCCTCAACCTGAGGGCCAAACATTGGGTTGCCGTCGCGCTTGATCTGAAGGAGTGGCAAGTGAAGCTGTATGACTGCAATGTGCACTGCGTGATAGACCGCTAGCTCCCACCCCTATTGATGCATATTACCCACCTCGTCCCCATCATCATGGATGCACACCCAGAGTTGAAGGCGATGTATTCATGGAAGGTGCCAACCCCATTTGGCATACACCGCGACAAGCGGCTTTCGCAGAACAAGCTCAGGTATGTTGGGTGCGACGCTTGTAGTTCATTTCACTGGATGATATCTCCTCCTCTATTTTGACAAAATCTCCGTTATTGTAGTGGTGACTCTGGCCCTTACACGATCAGATTCATGGAGCTCCTTATGGAGACCGATCCCACCTTCGATGGGCTGGACGACACGTTTATTGGGGCGTACAAACAGATGCTAGTGGTTGCCATCTTCCATGGTTGACTCAGTGGACTCTTCATATGATTGTCGTTGGGGTGTAGTTGTGGAAAAGAATTGTTGTCGTATTTTGTGAACAACGTTGCTCTTAAACTTGTCCTTTTGGTGTTTCGATACAATTACCTTGAATAGTTGAATTAGGGGCTGACAATTATTTTGTGGTTGGACATGAATGTTGGAAGTAGGACTTCGTACTTATTGTACTTGCTTGATTACGAGCGTTTATTTATGACCATTTTGGGTGTGTAATTGACTCGATGCATATACACAAAGAAACAAGTTCGATAATTGAGATGAAAACCGGCAAGGAGTTTCACTCAAGGTGACACGAGGATTTCAACACATGGCAGGGGTTACATAATTCAGTTGGGCAAAATGGCAAACACGTGATGCATGGACGTTACACGTGTGTGGTAGACATGACACGTGGCTATATTTCATAGGAAGTTACCTTATTTTGACCGCATGCAAAGATAAAAGAAAAAAAAAAGAATCTCCCAAAAGGAAGTTACATTTCCAACAACTTCCATTTATTACAGTTGGGGTAAAACAAGGGAATCTCCCAGAAGATAAGGGAATAGTTAGTGGGTTTTTACCTACAACCACATGAAGAGAGAGGCCATGCTGGAGCAAGTTGAGAAGGGAGGTTGACAAGTGGGAGGCCGCCGATTGCAACAAAGGCCACGCCGGAGCACGTTCATCATCGGATTTGTGGTAAGTCAAATCTCTGTCCCTCCTTTGCTTTCTGAAACATGGATCCCACTTGTCACTCTTTGTTGATTGCAAATCTGAAAATTGTCTCCTTATCCCAAAAATTATTTGGAGGATGGATGGGTGCAGTTGACGAATTAGGAGGGTGCGTTTGGGGTATCCAACATGAAACGATGAAATTGGGTTGAGGGAGTTGTTGCATGTCAAATTGGGAGGAGAAATTAGGAGTCGAGGATGTACTGGTTTGAGATTGAAGATGAACGGGGGAGTGTGGGCCTGGGATGCGATTGAAGAAGATCGAGTTCAGTGACATGGGTTTTGTAGTAGGGTGACACGGGGTAGAAAACGTGACATGACGTTTTTAGTAGGTTGACATGGAAACTTTAGAAGGGTGACATGGGGATAATGACATTGTGGGTGTATCTGATTCCATTTAGGTTGACATACTTGTAGGAAAGAAAGATATGGTCCGGTCATAAAATGTAAGGAGGAAGGGAGTCCGGCCACCGAAAAAGGCGGAGCCATAGTTCGCAGTCCTAGAAGAGAAGCATTTCCGGGGACGTGTAAACCTAAGTTCGAGAGTGTCGCTGCTCGTGCACTTGGATGACTGGATCGACCCAGTCAACTGGAAGAAGTTACAGAGAAGCCAGCTTTGGGGGGTTGTTGAATTGGCAAACCGAGTACAATTCTCACCACAACTCGTGCATTACTTCTTGCAGTGGCAGCTCGCAACGGAGAAGAAGTGGGAGACGTGGTACATGTTGCAAGGGATGCTTCGGCGCTTCTCGATCAAGGAGTTTGCGCTCGTGACTGGGATGCGCTGTGGTCGAGTGCGGGGAGTATCCATGGAGGAAGACAGGAAGGCTGCGAAGGACTACTTCTCAATGGACAACATGATGGTAGGTCAGTTAGAGTACGCATTCAAGACATCTCTCTTCAGGGAGGCCAGTGCGAGAAAGAGGTTCAAGATAGCTCTCCTCCTCATCGTCAAGGGAGTTTTGTTTGGACGGGAAAGCAAGAACGCGGTGCGGGGATGGATTGTCAGGCTGTTGGAGAACGTGGACCGGTTCTTGGCATTCCCCTGGGGCAGGGTGGTGTATGAGGCCATGCATGCCACGTTGTTGGGTGTCATACAACGGCTGATCGCTGATATGAAGCCGAATGTCGACCGGCATAGCGACCGCCATGCCTATGCCTATGGACTCACCGGTTATCCACTAGCATTCTAGGTAGCCTTGTCAACCGTAGTTATATTATATTTGTTCAGAGTAATTTATGACGTGCAGTGTCATGTGTGGGTGTTGTAGATTTGGCTTTACGAAGCGGTACTGGACATTGGGGTGCAGTTTGCAAAAAATATGTCGAAGATGGCGTTGCCTCGCATGTTGAGGTGGGCTGCCGACGATGACAATATAGGCTATGAGACAATCCAATCCCGCATGGACCCGGAGGAGATGGAGAGCATAAAGGTTGAAGACAACCACATACTAGTCCCAACCGACGGCGAGTTTGAGTTGATGTGCGGGTGCTTCTACACGCATGAGGAGCCTGACCTGCTGTACGATGACGTTGAGGATGCGTTGGCGCTCCGTTGTTATGGTGACGGCTCCAGCAAGGCCGCATCAAGTTTTCGAAAGCCTGATGGGAACAATGAACCCGTGGATGGCAAGGTGGCGAAGACACTTGAACTGATGTTGGAGAGGCTGGGATCTATGGAAACGTGGATGCGGAGCATGTATGACAAGGTACGTTATTCGCCTAATTATGGTTTTGCCAATGTCTTCATAACATTGTTTAATGAAAAGGAATATTGCACCAGTGACACGTTATATTTAGTTGTATGACACGTATATGTCGGTGACTGTTATCAATCTTGCGAACCACCCCTCCTTTATGTTATATGTGGTTCAGATGAAAGTCTTGGAATGTGTTGTGCTGGAAGTGAGGGATGTCCATGTCAAGGGAGGACTTGTGCATCAACACACGAGGGGTGTCCGTCAAACGGAGAGGGGGGATCATGGAGAGGACGAGGACGACCACCACACGGTCGCAACACTGGATGGTACACCTAAAGGGGAAGAGGTCGGGAACATGGATGGTATACCTAAAGCGGATGACCTGCCACTTGAAGGATCGCCGGAGGAGGTACATTTTTATGGAAGTGGACATTGTATTTTCTCTAAAATGTGACAAGTGTGTTGTAGTTAATTGACATGCAATTGTTAGTTCCATGACACGGGATTCGAAGGCAAGAAGACTAAGAGGGATCCGGGAGATCTTGGAGACGCAAAGTCCCCCCCCCCTGCGAAGAAACCGCATGGCCGAAAAGGGAAGGAAGTAGTCAAATCCGCAGATGCGATGGAGCTGGGACTTATATCCGTGTCCGACAATGATGCGTTCGGTCGGTGGATGGAAAGGTACCCCAAATCTGTCTTTGTATCGACAATGTGCTAGGAACTGTGTATGTCACTTAACAATGTCGTTGTGGCCATGTAGCGGAGATGGGAAGAAGTGGAAGAGTGGATACAACACGGAGCTGACAAAATCGTTCTTCACAACCTTACAAACGCCCACATTTTGGGTAAACAGTGAGGTACAAACGTCGGCTCAGCGTTGTCCTTTGTTTATTGAATGCGAAATGGCTTGTCCTGATGTTTGTCATTGACGCAGCACATGAAGCAAGCATGCTATCTTCTACGCAAAGGCCTAACGGAGAGGGCAGGTGAAGCTGGCAGTCGAGTTGCGGTTGTGGACTCCTATTTTGGGTGGCTTCTGCAGACCGAGTGGGAAAAATATAGCAGCAATCCGGACAACTACGAAGTGGATAAGAAGCTGCTTAGCTTTTTCGACGGCCGGTCCCCGGCGACTGTGGGCATGTCATGGGCAGGGGTGGAACTAATCCTTCTGCCTTTGAACCTCATGAATGTGCATTGGGTCGCCGTAGCGATTGATCTGAACGACTGGCAGGTGAGGGTTTATGATCCGGATGTTCACATCGTGATAGATCGTCATCTCCTAGCACAATTAAGATGTGTCACGCACTTCATCTCCATACTGATGAATGCCCACCCGGAGTTGAAGGCCACCTACGCGGACAAGGTGCCAAAGGAGTTCACCCTACACTGCGACAAACGGGTGCCGCAGAATAAGCAGAGGTAATTCCATGCCCAGCCTTAATTTCTATATCGTTGTGCGGTACGGTGTTAGCTGGGCCATTTGAATATGACTATTCGCATCCCTATTGCAGTGGAGACTGCGGACCATACACCATCAGGTTCATGTAACTCCTCACCAAAGACGCCCCCACATTCAAGGGACTGGACGACGCATTCATCGAGGCGTACAGGCACATGCTCGATGTGGCCATCTTCCATGACAGACTGTTATAAACCAGTTTGAAATTTATATGACTGCGTGGTTGACCTCGTTGTCGAACATCCGTTACTTGATCGTTGTTGATTCATGTCGTTGGTTACAACTTTTAGGACATTATCATATCAGTTGGTTACTTGTATCACTCATTTATGACTTTGATTGCTCAGTACATGTAATACTTTTATGAACATCCTCTGTAGTTGGGGTTTTCTCTATCCACGTACTTGTTTTCATATCGAATGTGTGAAATTAATGGTGACACGTAAAATATTGTAGGTGACATGGGCATATAAACACGTGACAGGGGTAAAAGTTGACACGTTAATTATAACAGGTGGCACGAGAATAATAACAAGTGACATGTGAAATTGATATTGATGCCATTTCGATTTACGGAATAAGTAACTGTGCATCCACAAAATACCTGAAGTTTTAAACCAACCTACTTACCCAAAATTACACCAAACTACAACACCCAATACCTGAAGTTTGTGAAATGTGCATGGACCCAAAGGGGACTCCAACCTACTTACCCCGTTCCCCAACCTAGTTACCCAAAATTATGTCAAACTAATTACACCAACCTACCTACTAACCACAAAAGTAATACGAAGTTCTTAACCATATACCTTTCAAAATGGTCCAACCCCTGACCCCAAAAACTGATAATGCAAAATAAAACCCACCTTATGAGGCAAGTCGTTGGACCACAAGCAGAGCAACATAGCTACGAACGACGACGCTTCCCGCGGGAAAACTCTCCCCGGGATGGGTACCTGGATATCTTGGGCCGACCAGGCCGCCGCTTCAGAGCCGGGGGGAGGCACGCCATGCTGGACATGCCAGGGGGAATCCTCCATTCTGATCTTGGAGGGACTGGGTATAGCACATCCGCGTAACACGCCTTCCATGCTGCGACTTTGTAGAAGTCATTGACGAGAGTGTAGAAATTGATCCCTCGGAACTTGGCAGCGGCCATGGCATGTGTGCATGGAAACTGGTCGATGTCGAAGCGCTTGCATGTGCAGGTACGGGCACTCAAGTTAACAACCTAGGAGGAGAAACCTTTACGGACAGTGAAATCGTGTGGGCTGAGCGCTTTGACAACCAAGCAAATTGACATCGCGTAGTTCTTTTTCAGAGCATCATCAATAAATTTACTGACCTTCAAACCCTTGACGCTGCTTTCTTCCCGTCGCTTGTAAAACCACTCGGAGGTGGTTTCGATGATGGCATCAATCAGCGCAGTGATTGGTATGTCGCATGGCTCCTTGAAGACAGAGTTAAGACACTCAGAGTTGTTCGTTGTCAATATGTTGTAGCGAACCCCAACGAAGAACGCTCGGGCCCAATTCTGGAAACCAGCCTCTTTCACGTATTGTCCCGCCGGGGCAGACTGTGCGCAGAAATCAGAAAACAGCTTGTCTAACTCCGCCGTCGTGTACGCCTTCGCCATCGAGAAGAACAATTCCAGCAGCCCTGCCACACCCTTGTACTTGCACCTAGCATTACAAAATAGATGCCAAACGCAAAACCCTTGCTTCGCAAACACATAGTGGTCCCTAATACCTTGGACGATATTCAGATGGCGATCAGATACAAACATGAGGTCCGGCGTGTCCTCCACAACATGTAGCATGTTCCTGAAGAAGAAGCCCCATGACCCGTGATTCTCCCCATCAACAATCGCAAATGCGATTGGGTACACTTTGTGGTCTGCATCTTGGGTTGTGGCAAAAAGAAGTGTATCCCAGAACTTACCTTTGAGAAAACTCCCGTCCACTGAAATCACCTGCAGATGCAAATCGATAAATGTTGGATTTGTGACATGGTCTATCCTTCTAGTTGACATCTACAAATAAAGAGGTTACACGAGGCTTACCTTTCGAAGGTGGGGGATCGTCTTGTGCCATACCCCAAAGCTAACAAAGGCGTACTTGAATCTTTGGGAAGAGTCCATCTCTACCCTAGTATATGTCCCGGGGTTAGTCTGTTCCAGAACGTGCAAGTATGGAATAATATCTCGGTAACTGTCTTCATCGGTCCCATGCTTGACCTCTCTCACCGCCAATCGTGCCCTTTGGCCCTTCCGGTAGCTGCACGTGATGCCGTAGTCAGACATCGTCAGTGCCTGCACTTGGTTGGGAACGAGGTTCGTCCGAGTGCTGGTGAACCTACAAGTTATAGGCCGAGTTACTTTCCCCGGCACAAAAACGACAGGTGACAAGTGAAATATAACATGTGACAAGGATTACAGTATTCACAACTATCGTCCAGCTTACTTGGACACGAGGTTATGGCCAATCATATCAGACATAGCATGTCGGTTATGGTTGTGGTTCACGTTGATCCCACATCTGTGCTCCTGGACATAATTGCGGATGGTCCACATAGTGGTGCGGCGGTAAGGCGAAGCCCTACACGTCCACGTGCAATTTGGGTCCACACATACCACGACTATCACCTTTGTTGTAGACCTCTTCGCCGTAAACTCGAAGCAATTCTCCACAGCATTCTAGCGAAGGCGAGTCAGCACCTCAGCCTTCGATGCAAATATTTGTCCCTCCGAAAGTTGAGTAATGTTGCGTCGTGGATCCTGGGTACGAGTCGTTGCTCTATCCGTCATAGCATCAATGTTCTGATTCGTAGGTGGGGAGACGCTAGTCCTGGGCTTAAAATTTTCAAGTTCCCTCATCATCTCTTCCTCGACTTCCTCATCCACCAACTCCCTCATACTCCTGTCCTCCTCCACACCGTTGGATTCCAAGTCATATTCTCAATCTTCTTCGAGCTTCACTTCATAATCTTCGGCCTCGAACGAGCTCCTAAACTCTTTCGTGGAGGTTAGCCCATCATCCTCTTCCTCGCTGCTAAGGCATATCACATCCAAACCAGGCGCCGTCTCACCTGAAGAGGTATCCGTGTTGCCCAACTCTATCTCCTCAAGACCGTGTACTCTGTCACCTACACACATTCCCTTGTCACCTGACGTTTTATCCTTGTCAGGATTGTCCATCCCAGCCAGACCATGTACCCTGTCACCTGAACACATTCCTTTGTCACCTTACGTATTACCCTTGTCAGGATTGTCCATCCCAGGCAAACCATGTACCCTGTCACCTGAACAAATTCCCTTGTCACCTGACGTATGACCCTTGTCAGGATTGTCCATAGCTGCCAGCTTCTTACTCTTCCGTATGACCTCGGTCACCTCTCCCTCAGCATGTAACACACCATCTACACACAAGGGGGTTTGATGTGCCTTACCGGATGCATCATCGTTAACAATCTAAGCCAAATTGTCCATTTTTTGCGACGAGGGTGGCCCACTGAGGCGTTCTTCCCCGGTAGGTTGCTTCCCTTCAAAGCTCTCCGTCTCCAATGGCCCGACATATATCGCCAGGGGCCATGGGTCTTCTCCGCACTTCAAGTTCAGATATTTAAACGCCTCGAGGTCATCATCATCAGCAATAATGATCGGCTGACCCCCTTCTTTCGACTTCGGCACGTACCACAACGCCCACTCTGCATATGAGGCACCATCGCCACCCTTCAGCCTGATTACATTTTTCAAAGAGTTGAAGTCGATGCCCTATTGTATCACGATATTCTTCCGAGCCCTCGAACCCACATACACCCATGTACCTTTCTCGACCACCCAAGAACCATGGAGGATGAGAGTGATCTACTTATGCAAATAGGCCTTTTTTGTTTGTGTTTTGAATTTTGACTTTGGGGGGGGGGGGCTTTTGAATGACCATACATATGCAGAATGTAGACCAATTTTCGTTTGAGAGGGTTTGAAGAGTTTTGAGAGGCGTAGGCCTTTTTTGGCTTTGAGAGAGAAGGAAACTTGGATAAACCCTGAGGCATTTTGATTTATGGCTCCTTGGGAGGAAATTTTGACTTATGAGACTTGAATTGACTACCACATTTGGACGTAATAATCAAATTCGGAAAATTTAGGCAGAGGCCTGTTGTAGGAGGAAATCGAGATTGCAAATAAAATATAAATAAACTAAAGCAAACCGATTAGATCCCAGCAAATAATGTTCAAGACTCCCTCCCGATGTAGCAAAAGGAAGTCAGGTTCGATCCTCTAGGAAGCTGGTCAGCGGATCCTAGGCAGCGGAGGAATCTCACGGGCAGAAATCGACTTCAGGGTGCTCGACCTCGACTAGGGTTAGTCGACATGGGCCAGGCAAGTCGAATCCGATCAAGCAGTAGTCTCTGGATTTTTGGTTGATCTCGAGTAACCAACTCGATGTCGAGGAATTTGTCAAAGTCGAGAAGTCTAGTCGAAATCGAGGAAGCTATAGAGACAAAAGCGACGACGATATTTGCTTGATCGAATGTGAGAAGTCGACGTCGACCAGATTTGGTCGAAATCGAGGAGAACAGAAACTTAAACAAATGTAAAACATCGAACTTTAAATAATATGAAAAAGACATCCAAGATCGGGGTTTGCAACAACGATAACCAAACATGCATAAGGCAAGATAAATAACGATAATCATGCAAATCGCATCGAAGGATCAAGCTTTCGCCATTTCCAACAATTAGACAACTCTTTCAAGAAACCCTAATTGTATCTACCGATTTTATGTTTACAATCCCAGTTGTTAGCATGGATCTCCATTGAATGGGTAATAAACACATAAAAGGTAGTAGATGCTCAAAACATAATAAAAGTCGGATCTTTACCTCAAACACGCATGGCTATCGCTGGGCTCACCCCAACCCTAGAAGTGGGTGGACTATTCGCTCTTTATTGCTATCGCAGACATCATTAATTGAAAAGAAACAACTTGCATTAAACCAAACAGAGCTTTACAACCGATCGAAGCCAACTTGCTCTTGCTCCTTAACTCCTCTCGGCCTCCACTCTCTCTCTCTCTCTCTACTCTCTACTTACTTCTCTCTGTTTGAAATTGAATGAATAAAAACTAGCTCTATGGGCTTTATTTATAGGCTTTCAATCCTTGCTAATCAAGGAAGGAAATTCTGTCTATATCTATATCTATTTATCTAATAACATAAGATAAAAACTTTGAAATAAAGGAAATAAATCAACTAGGACTATATCTAATGTAGGTAAATATCTTCTCTTGACTTGATAGATCTTGATAGAAATTTAACAAGATTTAACAAGATTCGGACTAGCTCGATTTCTGGTACTGGTGGTCAACTCGATATCGAGTAGACTTACTCGATATCGACAAACATTTTCCCGTCTTCATCTCAGCAGCTCGATCTCGGCTCCAGGAAGACATATCAACTTGCTTTTACTTGATATCGACCAAGACAGATCGATATCGACTTGCATCTTCTTTGTCCAGCTTCTCGGGTCGACTTCTGGGATCTTGCTCGATTTTTGGTTTGGTCGACTTCGACCAACTTTGGTCGACGTCGAGTAAAGGTGACAGCTCTCAGCTTTCTGCTCTGTTCTTGAAACTCACTTTCCCGAATCCTCGTTTGTCCGATTGATGCATATGAGCATGCGTTGGAAAGTTCATTTCCAGGGATACAACTCTCATGAAGACATCAGAACTTGATTCAGAATGATGAATGGCGAAAAGTGGGCTTTCCTCCAGCTGCACCATCCTTAGCTTCCTCTTGAGTTTCCTTTAAGCTCCAAAGTGCGTCCGATTTCTGCGAAATTAAACAGAAACTAGTGTAGACTCCATAATTTGGCAAATAATCATAAACTACATAGATTATGTACTAATCTAACCCAAATCCATGAAATGTATACAGAAATCGATATAAAGTAAGTATAAAACATGGCACAAAATATGGACATCAAATCACCCCATACTTAAGCTTGCTTGTCCCCAAGCTATAACTTGGATGGTCATTCAGGGGAAGAATTCAAAACTCTCAACATCATAGATTCATTCTCATATCTTCCTGTAATTAATTACCATCATTGAAAAGGTACTAGTGCCACAAATCCATGCATGTGCAATCAAAAGCAACATCTACTCACAAAAGGAGGGTTATGCAAAAACAATTCGTGTGACAAAGCATTGATAATCAAGAGGACTTTATTTAAGCTCAATAGGGAGTAGATTGGTAAAAGGCTAAAGGTGGGCAATTTTTGGCAATGTGGTGTTAAATTTGGGGAAATGCATTATTTCCAAATTTTCTTAACCACATCCCTTCTTCATAAGATTTATCACCTTTCATAATGCTTTTCTCAATAATAATGCTTTTACCTCTCTAAACTTAGCACTGCCTTCTCACGAGTCGCAAACATGGGTGTCATGAATGACCCCGGATACTTAGTGCTTTGGACTCCTCACCTGTTGTCCCATCTCACTGAACTATTATCTCAGAAAGCAGGGTTGATCTACCTTTATCTCCTTAGGTGATCGGATTTTTTCTCATTCATTAAATTTTCCATATTTTTCAAACATTCCTACCAAACTCCAATAATGATAATAACAATACAAACGCCATATGATAATCTCCATAATGTAACATCATTCTCAACATAATCCCCGGATAAGGTAAAGAATGGAAATATTTAGAACATGTGGAGCAATAATTGAAATAAGGCATAATATGGTTTTTGTGATGCACAAGTATAGGTATGGCTAGGATTACAATAATATGCGCATTATATGGAAAATATAAAGTCCTCCATCCTCTTATCATGCAACATGCCAAAAGCATCTTCAAATTTTACCTCCTTTCATGGTCTTCAATAAAATATGCAATTCATTGTGATTTCCCTTTACTAGGCAATTTCATACTATATCTCTAATGAATCCAATTTTTCATTGTCGAGTTCAATATAACTTCAATGACACTATTTTTTTGAACAATTTACAAGCATTGGGAGATGTCTCATTGAACTTTGAGTTTAGCAATTATGCATAAAATTTCAAAATTTACTCAAAATTCACTATGCAGTACCAAAACAACAATAAAACAATAATATAATGATAATGAGCTCTTCCCCCACCCCATACTTAAAATATACAGTGTCCCCACTATGTAAATAAAATAAAACAAAGGTAAAGTAAGGAACTCACCAAATAATGCGTCGAGGAGGCAAAACAGGGGCTGTCGAGTAACAGAGTGTTGGTCGAAGTCGGGGAATTTGGTCGATATCGACCAACTTACTCGATATCGAGTAAGGTTGGTCGAAATCGACTGTCTTCTTTTCCTCCTCCTTGGTCGATTTCCACCTCAGGAGTCGATGTCGACTAAGGTCAGTCGATATCGACCAGGTTGGTCGACTCCAGTTTCTTTCGACCTGCAAATTTGTTAGTTTTTCCCGAAAACAAGATTCCACATGAAGTATTCAGAAACAAAAACAAAAACCAAAACCAAAAGTTTCAAAGTCCCAAAATTTCAAAAAGTTTTATGTACATGCTCTAGATTTTAGAGTCGACAGGCCGACTTCTCCGTTTGTGCTCAAGGACCGTCAATGTGGGCCCCCCTTGTGCTTGGCCCTTCTTCTGGATCATCTAGGTCCTGATTGTAGTATGCAAGCTCAGCTGATAGGTGGTGTCTTGCATAGTATCCCTTTCATTTCTTCTTCTTCTTTCCAGCTTTCATCCTTCGCAGATTAGCTCGCCACGGGGCCTTACCTCCCCTTAATTTATTCATATTTTTCTTAATGGACTGAGGAGTAGTAAAAATCATACCTAAACTTACCTTTTCAGGCCCAAAACAGAAATGTTCGGGCTTAGGGTTAGTCGATATCGAGTAGATCTGGTCGACATCGAGTACAGGGACCCCATACTTAGGCTCTTGGCAAGTCTGGTGCTCATTAGAGGAAGTCGACATCGAGCAGGCTCGGTCGACTTCGAGTTGTTTGGTCGATGTCGAGTTGCCTTGCTCGATGTCGAGTAAAGTTTTAGCGTATTCCTCCGTTGTTTGCTCGCCCCCGTGGTTGCTGATGCTCTTCACCTCCAACCATGAAACTTCCTCTTTTGCAGGGCCAAATGAGAAATCTAGGATCTCGTCGCCTATCGTGAAGGTGAGCAATCGCTGCTTTACGCTGATTTTAGCATCTGCAGTAGCTAGGAATAGTCTACCAAGAATAATAAGGCTAGTAGGATCTTCAGAACAATCTATAATAAGGAAATCAGTAGGGACATAGAACATACCAACCTGGACATGGACATTCTCAACCATACCTGTGGGGATTGTTGTGAGCTGAATCTGCCATGTTTTACAATTATATCGTTTTCTGCATACATTTCATGCATTTGGGCTAAGATAGTACAGAATCTATGTAATTTATGTTTATTTGCCAAATTATGGAATCTACACCAGTTTCTGTTTAATTTCGCAGAATTCGAGGCAAATTACAGCAGTTCTGAGAAAGATCGGAAAAGCTCGGAAATTAACTACAGAAGTCCAAGGCCAAGAAGCAGCGGAACCAGTCGAATCAAGCTAGGAGCCCAGCTTTACTCGATCTAGAGTAAACCTATTCGATCTCGACGAAGGTGTCCGAGCACAGGCATTGTCGACTAAGCATTGATCGAGAAACTGAGCCAGAGCAACCCGACTCCGGAAGCCTACTCGATCTCGAGGAGCCTTGTCGAGATCGAGGACCACCATGGCGCCAGTCCGAGCCATGACGAGCACCAGCTCCTCGACAACATCAGGCCAGCCATCCTCGACTACACCCAACTCGATCTCGAGTTGTTTACTCGATCTCGAGGATCCAGGAGCCCAGATCCGAGCTTGATCGAGCAGAACTACCCGAGACGTCCAGCCAACCATGGTCGACGATGAATCAACTCTATCTCGAGTAACTCTGGTCGAGATCGAGGAGCCGCGTCCGAAGCCGCGTTACGCGGTTTGAGCAGTCCTACGCGCTGTGGGAGTCCTTGGAGCCGAAGGAGTCCGAGCTGGCCGACATCTATCAAATTCTATCTATGGAGAAGATTTACCACACATGGAGAGAAGACTTACCTATTTAGATTTAATTTCCCCTTTATAGATTTAATTCCTAAATTGCATTTATTTATCTTTTAAGCTTTTTAGATATAGATAGATATCTTCTATCCTTGATTAGCAAGGAATAGAAGGCTATAAATAAAGCCTTAGGGGCTGAGCATTAGGCATCTTATTCCAATTCAATTCCATTCAAGTAAGTAGGAGTAGAGAGAGTTTGTGGCAAGCAAGGTGGAAAGGCGAAAGCGGATTTGTCTTGTTGGTTGTAAGCTTTCTTTATTTAATTCAATGCAAGTTAGTTTCTTTTGTTATTTAATGTCTTTCTTGATGATAAAGAGCGAGTAGTCCACCCACTTCTGGGGCTGGGGTGAGCCCAACGGTGGTCATGTAAGGCGATGCGGTAAAGGTACAATCTTGTTATGCGATTCATCTTCTATCTCTATGAGCATGATTCTTTTGCGAGAGTTGAAGGTGATCCTTTTTTGTATTATTGAAGCGAAAGTGATCTTAATGCAACTTGGATTAATTATGTGAAAAGGGTTAGTAACAATTAGGGTTTATGCGAAAGCCTCTATATGCCTATTTGTTAGTAACGAAAGTTATTTTGATGGAAAACATGATCTTTTATGCCTTTATGTGTTACTTTGCATAGTTATCGTTGTGGTGTTGATACCCTGGCTTTGGAAGTTCTTTCATAATTTGAGTTTATTTCTGTCAAAATCTGAATTTTGTGTTCGAATCTGCAATTTACAAGTTTCTGAGTTTTGGTCGAGATAGAGCAGTGGCTTGTCGATCTCGAGTTACCCCCTTGTCGAGATCGAGTAGGGTTTGGTCTAGATCGAGTTAAGTTTCTGCTTCTGTCATCGATTCTGAAGTTTCTGTGTCTGCTGTTGTTAGTCGATCTCGAGTTACCCATTTGTCGAGATCGAGTTAGTTTCTGTCTTGCTTTTTATTTCTTGTCTTCGTTTGTTATTTCTATCTTTCTTTCGTTGTTTCTTTATTTCTGTCTTTTCTGCTTGCTTTTCTGTGAGATTTACAGCTGCCTAGGATCCGCTGACACGCTTCCTCGTGGATTCGATCCTGACTTTCTCTTACTACATTGGAGGGAGTCTTGTAATTATTTGCTGGGGCACGAATCTGGTTTGAATTATTTTATTATATTTTATACTCGATTTCCTCCTTACAACAAATTGGCGCCGTTGCCGGGGAGGCTATCATTCGCGCCTTAGGTAGTTAGATCTCACTTTTTCTTTGAGTTACTTTATAGGTGTATGCGCCGTTCTGGTCAACCACCTGAGTTTGACGGCTTAGACGAGCTGGAATGCCTCCTACACATCAGAGCTAAAGTACAAAGAGCCATGGCAGCCGCTGAGACACAAGAACAGCTAATTGCGAGGTTTACAAGGGAACTAGCCGCTAAAGATGCTGCTATCGCCACTGAGAAAGCAGCAAGGGAACAAGCGGAGGCTGAGCTTGCCCAATACCCAACCACGGCAGAGGATTATATGCACCCAACTCTCGTCGTGCCTGAATCGGCGATTCTTATCCCTGAAAACTCTTTTAAAATTCGCACTCAATTTCTTATAGAGCTTAAAAATAATGCTTTTTTTGGTAGGTTTAATGAGTGTCCTCTTGAACATATTACAAATTTTTCTGACATGTGTCGTACTCTTGCTGAAGGTACAACTTTGGAATATGTCAAGATGAAGGCTTTTCGCTGGTCTCTCGCTGGACCTGCACTGAAGTGGCTTGAAGGGCTGAAACCAAGATCCCTCACAACATGGGCCCAAGTAGCGCAAGAGTTTCTGAACAAATTCTTCCCTCCTGCAAAGACATCACTCCTCCGCCAGAAGATCACAGCTTTCAAACAGAAGCCTCGGGAGCCGCTAGCAAGAGCATGGGAAAGATACAAGGAACTGCTGCGATCTTGCCCTACTCATGGACAACCACCCTACGTCATTCAGGAGATCTTCTTCAATTCTCTTGACCAAGTCACTAAGGGCAGGATCAACCAGTATACTCACTATGAGTATCTGACGATGCCACCAATTGACGCGTGGGGAGTGCTCGACAAGCTCACTAACTATGACAACAAATATGGGTCTACTGCAAACTATGAAGAGAACCCCTACGTCAGGCCAGCACCATCCATGCCCCTCTATGAGCCCCCTAAAGAGATTGATCCAGATGTAAGGGAGCAGTACTACAGAGATCAGAACAAGAAGCTCCTTAAGCAAGTAAAGTATCTTTCTGTCAACCAGTCTTGCATTGAATGCGGATCGCAGCGGCACACCACTACTGAGTGCCCACACACAAAGCAAGTCAGGCTGGCAGAGCACCACGAAGAAGCAGCTTACGCAATGGGTCCCAATCGCTACATGGGGGACCAAAGGTTTCAGCAACCACAATGGAACCAAGGTGCCCCTAGGAACCCCCCGCCCTACAGAGCTCCAGGACATCCGGAAAGAGACCAGAAAAGGGATGATATATAGACAGTCCTGGAGGAAATACGGAGGAATCACTCAGAAACAAAACAGTCATTCAACTCCGTCTACACTCAGATGCAAGGTGTCAACTCTAGGCTTGGGGAAACTGATATATGGCGGAAATCAGTTGATACACAGATAGGCCAACTAGCAGCAGGAATCCCCAGACAGTCAGGTTCGCTCCTTGGATCTTCAGAACCAAATCCAAAGGGGAAGACTGGACACATCGCTGCTGTTAAACTCATAAGCGACCATCAACTGCAAGAGCCAGAGGTCGAAAAGCAGCAGAATGAAGGAGACCAGTAAGTCGACCAGCAGCTAGTCGACGTGGAGAAGAACTTGGTCGATCTCGAGAAGGGACATCTCGATCTCGAGGAGAAAATACAGAAACCCTCGTCTGTACTACACAACAACTCGAAGTCGACTACGGTGGTCGAGCTCGAGGAAGGCGTGGTGGAGATCGAGGAAGGGCAGGATGAGATCGAGAAAGCTGCAGCAAGTCCAACATCTGTTCTGGCTCCGAATCAGAAAAAGAAGCTGCCTTTCCCCACAAAATCTCCAAAGGACCTAGCAGAGAAGAAATTCCAGCGCTTCATCAAGATGCTTCCGAAGCTCAATGTCACCATCCCTTTCACAGAAGCTCTCAATGAAATGCCATCCTATGTCAAGTTCCTGAAGGAGATTCTGAGCAAAAAGAGATCAATGGCTGAAATTACAGAGGAGTGCAGCCATTTGGACATACTAGAGAAGAGGCCAGATCCAGGTAAGTTTGCTATATCCATTGGATTTGGTCCATACAAAATTAACACCTTAAGTGATCTTGGAGCTAGTGTGAGTATAATGCCTTTAACAATTTGGTCCAAGATTAAGATAGGTGCCCTAGAGCCTGTGGATGCTAGACTTTACATGGCCAACAACACAGTGGTCATCCCAACAGGCATGGTGGACAATGTGCCAGTACAAGTAGGTAAATTCTTTGTCCCTGCTGATTTCTTAGTTGTTGATATGCAAGAAGACCCTGCTTGTCCAATTATTCTAGGAAGACCCTTCTTGGCGACGGTGGATGCCAACATAAGCGTGAGGAAAGGAGTGCTCACTTTCAACATCAGCGATGAGGTAATTGAGTATTCCTTTAATAAAACTGAAAGGCATACAAGTCCAATGGAAGAGGTAAAATCTATCTCAGCTGGCTACATCACCTGCGGGGAACCCAAGGTAAGAAATATGACCCCTGAGGAGCTGGAAAAGAGGGATATGGAGGCCCAGGTGGAGGAGATCATGGCAATCCTAAAAGAGGACACAGAGAATCCAATCGACACAGACCAAGGTACGTCGTTATGGACTAACTATTTTTCGGATGTCTTGACAGGAACCAAGTATGGGGTCAAAGTCGACCAAGATTCCTCGACATCGAGAACTCTAGTCGATCTCGACCAACACCAGGAGCCCCCACCAGCACCAGCGTCGTTGAGCAGCCAGACAGAAGCCGAGCCCTCCTCGAGATCGAGTACACTACTCGAGATCGACCAATACTTCGCTTCCTCGACTTCGCCTTCCTCGACACTGAAGCCACCAGAAGCTGGACTGTCCTCAAGATCGACCACCTTAGTCGAGATCGACCAAGCTTCCCCAGCTCCTGCATCCTCGAGCAGCTCACCACCAGACCCTGAAAACTCGTCGAGATCGAGTACCCCTACTCGAGATCGACCAAACACTGTGGTCCCCGATTCCGTCTCTGCGAAGGTAAGCCAAGGTATGGATCTTTCTTCTCCTATTTCCATTAAAGATCTATCTATACATGGGAGAGGTTTGCCTTGGTATGTGCGCTTATGTAGGATATCCAATGATGAGCCCAAGGAGTATGAAGTTGGAGACAAGATCTATGTCTCTAAATCAAAAGATCATTGGTTCCCTAACAAATTCAACAAGAAGAGGATGGGGCCTTTCGTGGTGAACAAGATCCATTCTGGAGGATTACAGCTGATGGATAAGAATGGAGTCCTATTTGAAGCCCAAGCTACATGGGCCCTGCAGATGCCACCTTGAGCTAAATGGAGAAGTCGGCCTAGCGACTATAAAATCTAGAGCTTGTAAATAGACATTTATTTTTGGGACTTTTTGGACATTGTTTTTTTTGTTTTTGGTTTTGAACACTTTTAGTTTTTCTATTATAGGTATATGTCTTCTGTACTTTTCAGGTCCATGGATAAGCTTTATTCAGACTCGGCCCAGGCAGTTCCTTTTATTCAAAATTGAGAGCCCTTCACACCTGTCTAGTAAGTTTCTTTCTTTACCCTTGTTTTTATACAGTGAGGACACTGTAATGTTTAAGTATGGGGTGGGGGAAGGGCTTACTTTATGCATATTTGCCATATTTAACATTATTTGTGCATATTTGGAATTTATTGCTTTAAATTGCTACATGGCTATTTTGGAATGTATTATGGATTTATGTGCTTATATGCATGTTTTCCAAAAGTTTGAGAAAAATGACCCCCATTGAAAGTTTTTTGATAAATGTCATGGAAGCTTTATATTGAACTCGACGATGCAAAATTAGATTCATTAGAGATATAGCATGAAATTGCCTAGTAAAGGGAAGTCACAATGAAGTGCATATTTTCTTGAAAACCATGTAAGGAGGTAAAATTTAAAGTTGCTTTTGACATGTTGCATGATAAGAGGATGGAGGACTTTATATTTCCATATAATGCTCATATTTTGATAATCCTAGCCTTACCTATGCTTATGCATCACAAAAGCCATAATATGCCTTATTTCATATATTGCTCCACATGAACTAAATATTGCCATTCTTTACCTTATCCGGGGATTATGTTGAGAATGATGTTATATTATGGAGATTATTATATGGTGTTTATGTTATGATTATCATTATTGGAGTTTGGCAAGGATTGTTTGAAATATATGGAAAATTTAATGAGTGAAAGAAAATCCTATCAAAGATCGACCCTCCTCGCTGAGATAATAGTTTGGCGAGATGGGACACACCAGGTGAGGAGTCCAAAGCACTAAGTATCCGGGGCCATTCATGACACCCATGTTTGCGACTCGCGAGAAGGCAGTGTTGTGGTTAGAGAGGTAAAAGCATTATTATGAATAAAAGCAATATGGAAGGTGATGAATCAAAGAAAGAAGAAATGTGGTATGAAATTCAGTTTGGAAATACTCCATTTCCCTGGATCATTAAGCACCACATTGCCAGAAATTGCCCACCTTTAGCCTTTACCAATCTACTCCTTATTGAGCCTAAATTAAAGTCCTCTTGATTTTTAATACTTTGTCACATAAATTATTTTTTGCATAACCCTCCTTTTGTGAGTAGATGTTGCTTTTGTATAATTGCACATGCATGGATCTGTGACACTAGTACCTTTTCGAGGATGGTAATTGATTGCAGGGTTATATAAGAATGAATCCAATATGTTGAGAGTTTTGATTTCTTCCCCTGAATGACAAGTAAAAGTATTGCTTGAGGACAAGCAAGCTTAAGTATGTGGTGTTTGTCGTGAGCTGAATCTGCCATGTTTTACAATAACTTTTATATCGTTTTCTGCATACATTTCATGCATTTGGGCTAAGATAGTACAGAATCTATGTAATTTATGTTTATTTGCCAAATTATGGAATCTACACCAGTTTCTGTTTAATTTCGCAGAATTCGAGGCAAATTACAGCAGTTCTGAGAAAGCTCAAAAAAGCTTGGAAATCAACTACAGAAGTCCAAGGCCAAGAAGCAGCGGAACCAGTCGAATCAAGCTAGGAGCCCAGCTTTACTCGATCTAGAGTAAACCTACTCGATCTCGACGAAGGTGTCCGAGCACAAGTCTTGTCGACTAAGCATTGATCGAGAAACTGAGCCAGAGCAACCCAACTCCGGAACCCTACTCGATCTCGAGGAGCCTTGTCGAGATAGAGGACCACCATGGTGCCAGTCCGAGCCATGACGAGCACCAGCTCCTCGACAACATCAGGCCAGCCATCCTCGACTATACCCAACTCGATCTCGAGTTGTTTACTCGATCTCGAGGACCCAGGAGCCAAGATCCGAGCTTGATCGAGCAGAGCTACCCGAGACGTCCAGCCAGCCATGGTCGACGACGAATCCTACTCTATCTCGAGTAACTCTGGTCGAGATTGAGGAGCCGCGTCCGAAGCCGCGTTACGCGGTTTGAGCAGTCCTACGCATTGTGGGAGTCCTTGGAGCCGAAGCAGTCCGAGCTGGCCGACATCTATCAAATTCTATCTATGGAGAAGATTTACCACACATGGAGAGAAGACTTACCTATTTCGATTTAATTTCCCCTTTATAGATTTAATTCCTAAATTGCATTTATTTATCTTTTAAGCTTTTTAGATATAGATAGATATCTTCTATCCTTGATTAGCAAGGAATAGAAGGCTATAAATAAAGCCTTAGGGGCTGAGCATTAGGCATCTTATTCCAATTCAATTCCATTCAAGTAAGTAGGAGTAGAGAGAGAGTTTGTGGCAAGCAAGGTGGAAAGGCGAAAGCGGATTTGTCTTGTTGGTTGTAAGCTTTCTTTATTTAATTCAATGCAAGTTAGTTTCTTTTGTTATTTAATGTCTTTCTTGATGATAAAGAGCGAGTAGTCCACCCACTTTTGACGCTAGGGTGAGCCCAACGGTGGTCATGTAAGGCGATGCGGTAAAGGTACAATCTTGTTATGCGATTCATCTTCTATCCCTATGAGCATGATTCTTTTGCAAGAATTGAAGGTGATCCTTGTTTGTATTATTGAAGCGAAAGTGATCTTAATGCAACTTGGATTAATTATGTGAAAAGGGTTAGTAACATTTTGGGTTTATGCGAAAGCCTCTATATGCCTATTTTTTAGTAACGAAAGTTATTTTGATGGAAAGCATGATGTTTTATGCATTTATGTGTTACTTTGTATGGTTATCGTTGTGGTGTTGATACCCTGGCTTTGGAAGTTCTTTCATAATTTGAGTTTATTTCTGTCGAAATCTGAATTTTGTGTTCGAATCTGTAATTTACAAGTTTCGGAGTTTTGGTCGAGATAGAGCAGTGGCTTGTCGATCTCGAGTTACCCCCTTGTCGAGATCGAGTAGGGTTTGGTCTAGATCGAGTTGAGTTTCTGCTTCTGTCATCGATTCTGAAGTTTCTGTGTCTGCTGTTGTTAGTCGATCTCGAGTTACCCCTTTGTCGAGATTGAGTTAGTTTCTGTCTTGCTTTTTATTTCTTGTCTTCGTTTGTTATTTCTATCTTTCTTTCGTTGTTTCTTTGTTTCTGTCTTTTCTGCTTGCTTTTCTGTGAGATTTACAGCTGCCTAGGATCCGCTGACACGCTTCCTCGTGGATTCGATCCTGACTTTCTCTTACTACATTGGAGGGAGTCTTGTAATTATTTGCTGGGGCACGAATCTGGTTTGAATTATTTTATTATATTTCATACTCGATTTCCTCCTTACAACAGGGATGACCACTGTATTGTTTTCCATCTATAGCTTGGCATCCACAGGCTCTTTGGACCCTATCTTCACCTTTCGCCAAATTGATAAAGGCATGATTCTCACACTTGCTCCTAAATCACACAAGGACTCATATTTATATTGTCCAAATCCCACAGTAATATAAAACTTACCAGGGTCAGGTCTCTTCTCAGGGAAGTCCATCCTTTTGCATTCGCCGGCGATTTCTGAGATAGATCGCTTGTTGCTAAGGATTTCCTTGAGGAACTTGGCATATGCAGGCATCTCTTGAAGAGCTTCTGTAAAAGAAATTGAAACATTCAGTTCTTGAAGCATCTTAACAAAGCGTTTAAACCTACCTGCAGTGGGATCTTTCAGCGCATTGGAAGGGAAAGGCAGCGTCTTTTTCTGCTTCGGAGCCAGAACAGATGTCGGAGGTGTTGCAGCGTCCTCGACTTCGACTTGATTCTCCTCGACGTCGACTTGATGTTGCTCGACATCAACCACTGTAGTCGATTTCGAGTTGGAGTGTTGTGTAGACGAATCTTGGCCTAGCTGGTGCTCGACATCGAGATGATTTTGGTCGACATCGACCAAATTTTGGTCGACATCGAGTTGCTGTTGGTCGTTGTCGATTTGCCTCTCAGCTTCGTCCTGCTGCTTTCCCACCTCTGGCTCGCGTATTAGTGCCCGCTCCTGAGCTTTATAGCTGCGACGTGTCCGGTCATCCCCTTGGGATTTGGTTCTGTTTGCCCAGGGAGTTGCCCGGTCGGTCGTAGAATTTGTGCCGCGAATCGACACATCTGGGTCTCTATGTTCCTCTTCCAGATATCCAGCTCTCCAAATCTTGTATTGATGTTCTGGAGCTTCATTGATGGTCCCTTGATTCCTGCGCATCTCGTCAAGGATCATTTGTAGATCATCCTTCTGCTGATCCCTTTTTGGATGTCCTGGAGCTCTGTATCGCGGGGGGGGGGGGGGGTTCCTAGGGGAACCTTGGTTCCATTGTGGTTGTTGAAACCTTTGGTCCCCCATATAGCGATTGGGACCCCCTACGTAAGCTACTTCTTCGTGAGTTTCTGCCATCCTGACTTGCTCTATATGTGGGCACTCTGTAGTGGTGTGCCGCTGGGAGCCACATTCGATGCAGGGCTGGTTGACAGAAAGATACTTGACTTGCTTGAGGAGCTTGCGATTCTGATCTCTGTAGTACTGTTCCTTGACATCTGGGTCAATCTCCTTAGAAGGATCATAGAGGGGCATGGATGGGGCTGGCCTGGCATAGGCATTCTCGTCATAGTTTGTCGCCACCCCATACTTATTGTCGAAGTTGGTAAGCTTGTCGAGGGTAGCCCATGCGTCAGCTGGTAGCATGTTAGATACATATAATGAGTATACTGGTTGATCCTATCCTTAGTGGCCAAATCAATAGAATTGAAGAAGATCTCCTCAACGACATAGGGTGGCTGCCCATGTGTAGGGCAGGATCGCAGTAGATCCTTGTATCGTTCTCATGCTTTTGCTAGCGGCTCCCCAGGCTTCTGCTTGAAAGCTGTAATCTTCTAGCGGAGAAGCGCTGTCTTGGCAGGAGGAAAGAATTTGTTGAGAAATTCCTGCTTTACCTCATCCCATTTTGTGAGGGATCGTGGAAGGAGACCTTCAAGCCACTTTAATGCCGGACCATCAAGACACCAACCGAAAGCCTTCATCTTGATATATTCTAGAGTAGTACCTTCAGCAAGAGTATGGCACATATCAGAAAAATTGGTAATATGTTCAAGAGGGCATTCATTAAATCTTTCATAGAAGTCATTACTTTTAATCTCAATCAGGAAAGCAGTGCGAATTTTAAAATTATTTTCAGGGATTAGAATGGCCGATTCAGGCACGACGAGAGTCGGGTGCATGTATCCTCTGCAGTGGTAGGGTATTAGGCAAGCTCAGCCTCTGCTTGCCTCCTTCGCTTTGCTTCCTGCACAGTGCGTGCTCTCTTAGTGGTGAGAGCAGTATCCTTGGCGGCTAGTTCCCTTTGAAGCCTATCAATCATCTCAGCTTGTGTTTCGGCAGTTGCCATGATCCTTTTCAGTCTAGAGTGGATGTGTATAAGACGTTCCGGATCGTCTAAGGCGTCAAACTCAGGTGGTTGACCAGAACGGCGCATACACCTGCAAAATCAAAACTTAAAGGCAAACGTGAGATCTAACTACCTAAGGCGTGAATGATTGCTACCCCGGCAACGGCGCCAATTTGTTGTAGGAGGAAATCGAGATTGCAAATAAAATATAAATAAAGTAAACCAAACTGATTAGATCACAGTAAATAATGTTCAAGACTCCCTCCGGATGTAGCAAAAGGAAGTTAGGTTCGATCCTCGAGGAAGCTGGTCCGTGGATCCTAGGCAACGGAGGAATCTCACGGGCAGAAATCGACTTCGGGGTGCTCGACCTCGACTAGGGTTAGTCGACAAGGGCCAGGCAAGTCGAATCCGATCAAGCAGCAGTCTCTGGATTTTTGGTCGATCTCGAGTAACCAACTCGATGTCGAGGAATTGGTCGAAGTCGAGAAGTCTGGTCGAAATCGAGGAAGCTGCAGAGACAAAAGCGACGACGATCTTTCCTTGATCAAATGTGAGAAGTCGACGTCGACCAGATTTGGTCGAAATCGAGGAGAACAGAAACTTAAACGAATGCAAAACTTTGAACTTTAAATAATATGAAAAAGACTTCCAAGATCGGGGTTTGCAACAACGATAACCAAACATGCATAAGGCAAGATAAATAACGATAATCATGCAAATCGCATCGAAGGATCAAGCTTTCGCCTTTTCCAACAATTAGACAACTCTTTCAAGAAACCCTAATTGTATCTACCGATTTTATGTTTACAATCCAAGTTGTTAGCATGGATCTCCATTGAATGGGTAATAAACACATAAAAGATAGTATAATGCTCAAAACATAATAAAAGTCAGATCTTTACCTCAAACACGCATGGCTATCGCTGGGCTCACCCCAACCCTAGAAGTGGGTGGACTACTCGCTCTTCATTGCTTCGCAGACATCATTAATTAAAAAGAAACAACTTGCATTAAACCAAACAGAGCTTTACAACCGATCGAAGCCAACTTGCTCTCGCTCCTTAACTCCTCTCGGCATCCACTCTCTCTCTCTCTACTCTCTACTTACTTCTCTCTTTCTGAAATTGAATGAATAAAAACTAGCCCCATGGGCTTTATTTATAGGCTTCCAATCCTTGCTAATCAAGGAAGGAAATTCTATCTATATCTATATCTATTTATCTAATAACATAAGATAAAAACTTGAAAATAAAGGAAAAAAATCAACTAGGACTATATCTAATGTAGGTAAATATCTTCTCTTGACTTGATAGATCTTGATAGAATTTGCTCTCGTGTATATCACCATTGGATTCGGGATAGAAACTTAACAAGATCCGGACTAGCTCGATTTCGGGTACTAGTGGTCAACCCGATATCGAGTAGACTTACTCGATATCGACCAACATTTTCCCGTCTTCAGCTCAGCAGCTCGATCTCGGCTCCAGGAAGACATATCGACTTGCTTTTACTCGATATCGACCAAGACAGATCGATATCGACTTGCATCGTCTTTTTCCAGCTTCTCAGATCGACTTCTGGGATCTTGCTCGATTTTTGGTTTGGTCGGCTTCGACCAACTTTGGTCGACGTCGAGTAAAGGTGACAGCTCTCAGCTTTCTGCTCTGTTCTTCAAACGCACTTTCCTAAGTCCTCGTTCATCGGATTGACGCATATGAGCATGCGTTGGAAAGCTATTTTCGAGGGCTACAACTCTCATGAAGACATCAGAACTTGATTCAGAATGATGAATGGCGAAAAGTGGGCTTTCCTCCACCTGCACCATCCTTAGCTTCCTCATGAGTTTCCTTTAAGCTCCAAAATGCGTCCAATTTCTGCGAAATTAAACAGAAACTAGTGTAGACTCCATAATTTGGCAAATAATCATAAACTACATAGATTCTGTACTAATCTAACCCAAATGCATGAAATGTATATAGAAATCGATGTAAAGTAAGTATAAAACATGGCACAAAACATGGACATCAAGGCCCGTTGTTTGTTTCTCTTTGTGAGAACATCCTTGAAAGACACTTTCTTTCTTTCTCATCTCTTTTACTTTGCCTCATTTTTAATACAGACACAAATTGTGCAGGTCTTCGAACTATCTTTGATTTTTCTCCTTGTAATTGTAATCGAAATAACTCTCATATGACTACAAAAAAAACAGAGGATTTGACTTCTTTTTTCTTCTTTGTTGAGAAAAGAAGATGTTTTATTTGTTTTTGTGGCTGCACCTAGCATCTTGACTAGCTAGACTGCCTATGTACCCTCTTCCTGAGGGATCAAGCCGCTCGTAGTTCTTTATGAACCCATTTTTCATATGCTTCCGGGTTGTTTGGATTTAGGACTAATGTCAAGTCCTTTTTTCATAAGCATCACTCATATTATTTCAGCACACCTTCTAAGAAGAGTTTCCCAAATATTTCGACTATCATTTGCAAAACGGGATTTTTTCTTTTTTTTATCTTTTTTTTACCGCATCATTCAAATTACTTGGCCCCACCTTCTATGAAGGGTTTCCCAAATAATCTGACTATCATCTGCGAACCCGGAAACTTCTTTTTTTTTGTGCGGCTGAATTTGACACATATTTGTTTTTGATGCCAAATTTCCTATATACCCCTTGTTGGGGATCAAGTCTTAACGTATTTCTAGGCAGAACTATTTGTTTTTCTGCCTTGGAGACTACTTGATCATTTTGACACCGTTAATTGGCTTTAGGTGTCCATGATTTGGTTGAGCTTATGGATGAGAACTTTTGACTATCTCTTCCGGAGCTCTTGCTTTTAGGCCTTTTCATTTGGACCTTCTTGCTTTTAGACTCATCTATTTTTCCGAGCCTTTCAAATATCGGAGCTTTAGATTCTCTACTTGTCGAGGCTACATTAAGCCTTTGAAACACCAAGGGTATAGATTCTTCACTTGTCGAAGCCATATCAAGCCTTTGAAATACCGAATATTTGGATGCTTCATTTGTTGAGGCTAGCTCAAGTCTTTCGAATACAGAAGATTTTGATGCTTCACTTGTAGAGGTTCGATCAAGCCTTTTAAACACCGAAGATTTAGGAGTTCCGCTTGAAGCTATCTCAAGCCTTTCAAATGCAGACACTCTCGGCTCTATCACACTCGCAGTTAGAACACCCTCTTCGTATGAGATTTGGAAATTTCTGACAAAAGTCTCATCAACAAGTTTTTGTGGAGCTTTAACCTTGAGAGAGGGTTTTAGCTTTGGCACTTGAACTTTATGCTTCTTGTGCGTTTTTGAAGCTTTTGCGAAGCTTGACTTCCTTCCCATTGATTCCTCTCTTGATTTTGAGGATTGGATTTGATGCTTGGAGCGAAGAGTAATCTTTTTAACTCTTGCTTCTTTTTCGCACATGTCATCGGTCCATGAGACCATACAACATTGAGCAATTTCTTTGTCTCTCAGGGACTCTTCTTCTGAAGTGTCATCTTTCACCAACGTTTTAAGAGGCAATGAAACTGTGGGGATGTCCAGTTTTAATAGTTGTAGAAGATGCTTTCTCTACTTGAGAAGACACTTGGAGTGAGGGAGCGAACTTTGCAACATCTACCACTGAAATGATATTTGATGAAGCTGCTTGAGTTGAGGATGTCGCCCCCTCGATTTCAATTTCTCCTTTGTTAATCATCTCCTCTACAATGTATTTGAAGACGTAGCAATCCTTGATTGGATGACTAACAAGCTGGTGGTACGAGCAATATTTTGGATCACTCATCATACCAACTTGTTTTGGCCTTTTTGGCTCCGGGAGTGTTAAAAGTTTAGCACTCATTAATTCATCAAATATCCCTTGTACATCATCATCGTCAAAGGGATATTTCTTTTTCTTTCTTTCATGAAGAGTGAGTCTCTTGGCTGGCTCCTTTTTAACGAACTCTGGATCATGTTTGACAAAAGTTGTCATGGACTCATCTTCATCTTGTACCTATCACTTTCATTTTCATTAGTCTCACTAGCTTGAGACAAGTTGGATCCTCGTGCGAGTTGTTTTTCAACGTTGAACGTTTTCGATACCAACTCATCAAATGAACGAGGTTCGGCACTTCCAACATGTACCGCTAATTCCGGTATTAAGTTGTTTGTGCACATCTGATCGAACACATGCTTCTTCACTTAATTTTTCATGGCATTGAAGTGTTATACTCCTCCATCGGGCGATGAAGTCGTTGGCGAGCTCATTAGGCCGTTGATAGGTGTTTGCGAGATCCATAATAGAAACTCTTGCTTTCGAGCTCACAAACTGAGCTAGGAACTCTCTTTGTAGATCGTCCCATGTTTGAATTTACCCTGGTTGAAGTTGAGTGTACGAGGTGAATGCCGATCCCTTCAAAGATTGGACGAATTGCCTAATTAATAAGCCATTGTTTAAGGCAGTTTAACCACAAGCAGAGTAGAAATGAGCTAAGTGCTCGTGGGGTGAACCGTGAAGGCTATCGAACTTCTCGAAGCTCGGTCTTTGGTAGCCCGGGGGAAATGGCATCAAATCATAGTTTGCTGGATATGGCTTTTTATACCCGAGCACTATTGGATTTTGTGATGCATAACCTTCTTTTATCCCTTGAGCGATCATCTCTTTGATTTCTTGCGAAGAGATCAATGTGCTACCGCTTGACCCTTCACCATTTGGCCTTGATTGCTCTTGTCTATTTGCTTGAGCTTGAAGATTGTCTTGAGAGAGAAGTGATGCAATTTGAGCATCTTTCTCATCAAGCTTTCTTTGCAACTCTTGAAGCTGCTCTTCGACACTTTGTGTGCTGGTAGTAAATACCGGTATCACATCAGGTCCGTCTTGTGAGATTTTTGCTTGAGATTCAACCATCGAAGTATATGAACTGGTTAAGTTCAGCCGGTCTTCCGCTCTTGCATTATCTTTAGAGACATGACATGTTTCTTGAACCTCCTTGACTTTCTTGGATCCTGAAGGTTTAACCTTTATGGCCTTGTGTTCCATCTCTTCCGAATATGAGGTCATATTGACTTGTGCAACCTCTTTCGGATAGATAGGCAAAGACCCAATGAGAATATCTCTTGGAGAAGCCACTTGAGGAATTTCTTCTGCCCCCTGCAATCTAAGAAAATCTTTTGCAAGGGTTGCATTGACTCGCTCTAAAGTTGATGAACGAGCTAGCACAAGAAAAGGTCTTGTCTTGCAACATTGAGATCCACACTTGTGTCCCCTTTTGTTCATGGATTTGTTTTCCTTCTTGGCAAGGGAGACGGGTTGTGCAGAAGTTGCGATTGACCCCTCATTCTTTTTGGTGATATGAATGATGGGCCTTTGAGCGACCTCAATAGTTGACTTTGTTCCGTTGTAACCATCCTCCTGCATTTTGGTCTTTTGGCAGTTAGGATGGTTATTGAGCTTGTTGTCGCCGAGCTGGGAGATCTTGAGCTTCCTGCCCCCTTGGCTTTGAAGGGCTTCAAGGTTCATGCCCCCTTCCATTGTGAGCATTGCAGGAGACTTCAATACCCATCTGACGGTGTTCTTGTTCTCCAAAACATGAAGAGCTCCAAAGATGTTGTTGACAGGGCTCGTTGCATACATTGAGTCTTAGGTGATGTCATAGTGAGCTTCAAACATTCTCTTCTTGATCCAGCGGCCTCCTTTGATGATGAATGTTGTTGGAAGCTCGTTGACAATCACTTTTGGTGCCATTTGTACCTCCGAAAAATATATAACCAAGTATTAGTATAAATACGATTAAGAGATGAAAAGGAAAAAAGGGTCCCACTGGGCGTGCCAAAAATATGTTGAAAAAAATGCGCAAATAATTGAACAACACATTTGATTTAGTTTTTAATATTTGAGTTCGGCCCCTTTTGGTTATCCTCTTGATTCGAAGTCATATCGATACCAAGATTTGAGTGGTTTTTGTGATTTGGGCTGCACCCGAAATTTAACGGGTTGCCTACGTATCTCTTGGAAGAGAATCAAGCCTCACGTAGTTCATAGTGTTTTAGTTTGTGTGTTTTACCCCTTTAAAGGTTTTCATGCATCATCGGATCGTATTAGGATCCACCTTCTCGGAAGGGTAGCTCTAACATAAATCGCACTATCATATGCATGATATTTTCTCGTGTATCATCCGAATAAATCGAGCACACCTTCTTGGAAGGGTTTCTCAACTTAACGGCTATCACTTACACGGAAAATCATGTATATTTAATTTAAATTTGTTTTAACCTCATTTTCCTTTTAAAAGTGAATTTAGAGGTTAGCGATTGTACCCGACATATTTTTGATATTTAACATCGGGTTACTTACGTAGCCGTTTTTACAGCATCAAGTCTTTACGTAGTTCTGTATGGAAAACCAACTTAACTAATGTTTTGATCGGCGATTGCACCCGACAAGCTTAAGCTTTATGTCGAGCTACAACCGTACCCGTTTGAACAGGATCAAATCACCCGTAGTTCTTTTAGAAAAAAAGGAACCGATTTAATTTAATTGGTTTTGACCTCATATTCATTTAGAAGTGAATTTAGAGGCTGACGATTGTACCCGATATATTTTTGAGATTTAATATCGGGCTACCTACGTGACCGATTTTACGGTGTCAAATCTTTACATAGTTCTTTTTATGCAAACGATGTTTATATTTGGTGAAACTTGATTAGAGGTTTTGACTCTGCTTTTATTGGAGCCGATTTGAAATTGACCCACTAGAATCAATTGGCAAAGAATATTTGACGAGTTTAATTTTATACTTTAATCAAACTCGAATTCTTAATTTGTGCCAATTATAATTCGTATATTTTAGTGGGTCGGTTTCGTAATTAAGCACAACTCCTTTGGATTTGTAATCGGTTTTTTTTAGTATGCTTTCCTTTCCCAATCACTTCTAATTCATTTTAAACAAATAGGGATTTATAGCCCATACTCCCTACTGTATTAATTTAGGGTGGGCTTGATCAGCTCTCATTAAGGTCACATTTAACCCCCTTTTTTTTTAAGTTGAGCCCAACCTCACTGATGAAACATCGGCCCTCAACTCCTCCATCTATCGTGCACGGTTTGTGCACTTAGCGGCATAACCCAAATAACCCTTTCTTTTTTCAACCAACAAAATCGCATTGCCGCCACTGCAAAAAACTCCGGCCTGGAAGATACGCCGGCCAATTTCTGAGGCACATGGAGTATCTGGGGTTCGGATACTTTTAAGTGGAGCAAGTGAAATCGCAAGCCAGTGAAATTATCCCCAAAAAGGGCTTTTGATGGGTGGAGATTCAGATCCATTTTCTGCCGATCGAAGATTCCGGGAGCTCCGGTAAAGAGAACAGGAAGCAAGTTTGTTTTCTTCTTCTTCCTTTCTTTCTTTTACTGCCCCTAATTTGGGTTTTTCAATTAGGGCTGATTTTTATCCTTTTTTAATTTGGGGATTTTTATTGGAAGGCTTTTGGATTTAGGTCAGCCACAAGAGGGATCCAATTCAGTGTTCAGGGGGTTGAGGAGAGGCTCAAAGAGTCCTGACGTTGAGCAAGGCAGTGCGGCAACTCGAGGGCGACCCTGCGATGTTGGAGTCGGTCACTACTTTGGTTTCTCAGCTGGGTATGTTAACCTAACTTCTCCCCTTTTGCTTCTTTTTCACTCAATTGGAATCTCAATTTTTGGGAGACATAGGCTGATTTTGGTTTGTTTCAATTTTTGAAATTGCTCCTATGAACTCCGAATTTGTGCTTGCATTTTGTTTGGTATGCTTTTCACGGAGTACAGTTTCTGAATTTATTTCATGGGTAACTAATTATCATGGCTCCCCTTGTATTTCAATTTTCAACCTCAGTTTTGTTGAAAGACTGAATTTATAGCATTTAGGGTCCTCGTTTAGTTGCAATTTGGTAGCAACTAGGGAGGATTTGTGCCTCAATTGAGTCCTGGTTTTTAGGGTCTTTTGTATTTTGTGTTTTGGATGCCTCGATTTGACTTTTGAGAACCGCCCTGGTAAATTGATGAACTTGTTGATTGAGTCTCTAAAAATTTCGGCAGCACTTCGACCCGATTTAGGGTGATTTCGTGATTCCAGAACCCAGGCCACGAGAAAAGCTATCGAGATTTTCAAGGGCGGGGTTCTGAGAATCGAAAGGACAAATGACATAATTTTAACAGCACTTTGACATTGTTTAGGCGATTTGATGATTCCGGAACCCAGGCCACGAGAAAAGCTCTTGAGGTTTTCAAGGGCGGGGTTCCGAGAATCCAATATGGATCGACTAAAACTGCTACAGTGGTTGTCTTCCTGCTGCTGATTTTCTTTTTTGTTTTGGTTTTGTGGTGATTGCAAGTTTAGCAGACGATGGGAGGAAGAACAGGAAGAAGATGGTTTGTTGCTTTCCTCTATTTTTGTCGATGGAAAAAATTGGGAACCAAGGGAAGGGTTCACTTTAGTAATAGTAGCTTTTTATAGGGTGAAAGAGGAGCAGTTACTTGAAAGAAACCACCGTTATCACGTGCTAGCAGTTGCAGGAAGAAAAAGGAGCAGTTGAGACTCATATTCAACCCATGGATTTGACAGTTTTCCCAATTTGAAAGACTGTGCACCCTTTTGTAACTGTACACCATCTAGATATTTAATTGGATTTTAATTCCATTTTTTTTCCTCATTTACATGGAATTAAATTTGGGCTCCAACTTGAGCTTTGGATTCCAACCATTTCAAGTTTGTGTCTTTGAGGCCCAACTCTAATACCCAACCTCATTCTTAAATCAATCAATTACACTATGCTTAGATCGATCAATCAGCCTCTCAATATATAATGGACAGATTATCACATTATTTATGAAATCATGAATCCATACAAATTTTTCGTCCAACAGGTAGTAAGGTAATAAACGTATGATTGATCTGCCGAAATAGTCTGCCACTGGTAAAAAATGCTTTTACTGCCTTCACTACAGAAGGGCCCACAGTTGGCCAAAACTTTTGGTAGAAACTAGCCGGGAAACCATTTGGGCCTGGAGCCTTACCTGGGCTCATAGAAAAAATTGCTACTATAATCTCATTGTTGGTCACGGGAGCTGAGAGCATTGCATTGTCTGCTTGAGATACTAGAGGTGGGATAACCGCTAAATCTAATGACAGATCAGGCCCACCCCCTGCAGTTGACTTGAACTGTGATTTGAATTCTTTTACAAACTCTTGTTGAATAATATGAAAGTCAGCCGATGACTCACTATTTGGAAGTGAAATAGACTTGATCAGTTTCCGGCTTCGTTTGGCTTTAGCTATCTTGTGAAAGTAGCCGGAGTTGGAGTCATTCAATTTGGCATGTTTTACTTTGACCCTTTGGCTCCAATAGTGTCGGTGGAAATCCAACATACGTTCTCTCTTGTTTAGCAGTTGCTTAAGAATCTGAATATCCTTTGTATTATAATTGGTAATTAACGAAGTTTGTAATTGTAGTAGCTTTTGGTAAGTGACCTGAATCTGGTTGTTAATATTGCGAAAAGTATTCTTGTGCCAAGCTTTGGAAAGCTTCTTCAGTAACTTTGCCTTCTGAACCAGTTTGAACATAAGGGAACCCTGAGGGTCCAAACGCCAAGCTTGAGAAACCAGATTTCTGTAATCGGCTCTGGAAGCCCAAGCCAATTCAAACTTGAACGGTCTGTTTTTTGGCTGGATATTGTGATGGAAATCAGTAGAAATCGGAGAATGATCAGACCTTGTAAATGGATGAATCTGAGTTCGAAGAGAATCAAACGTCGTTAATACGTCCGAATGGATCAGTAGACGATCCAGTCTCTCGAGGCAGGTAACGACACCATTGTGTTTACATTGCCAGGTAAACGGACCACCGTATGATGCTACATCGAGCTATGAGAGGTTACTCTTTAAATCATTTAAGCGATGGAATCTCGCCACCGAAGGATAAACCCCTCCTAATTTGTCCGCTGGGGTACAAATTTCATTTAGGTCTCCCATGATACAGAAGGGAATAAATAAGGTTTGAATGTATATAGAGATAGATTCTCAAAAGATTAATTTTGTCGTTCGTCCGGTGGGGCATAAAATACCAGGAAAGCAACACTTCGATGGGTGACATGTCCGAATAATTGAAATGGATAAAATGGTGGTGAACCGAAATGAGTTCGACAGAACCTTGGGATGAGGGGATATCCTTCCAAAGTAAGCAAATACCACCCGAAAAGCCCAAGGTCGGATCAAAAGCGATGTTTGTGAAACCACATTTCCGCCAGACACTTTCTCGAGGAACTTTATTTGTCTTGGTTTCTAACAGTGCGAGAAGATTGATATTATTGTTTTTACAGAAAATGTCAACATTTGTCCATAAGTTACGGCTCTGGATACCTAGGGAATTCCAAGAACATATATTCATAGAAAACGCTTTTGACGATCTGTTTGTACTAATTTAAACCGATGATTACCCGATTGGTAGGTACGAGTTCCGAGAAACACAACCGGCCCAATGTTCATGTTTTGTAAGAGTTTAATTTCGATTTGGAGTTGAAACTCATATATTACTAAACCCATTTTGATTGTAGTCAAATCTTTTGTGAAAATGTCCGGTAAGGACCACATGTGTTGTTTGGTGAAAATATAGGGGGGTACCCTCTAATAGTTACCATGAAGATGGATCGAAACACTCTTAAAAGCACAAAGTTCATATAAGCACACACGAATTGGGACTTTCATACAATAGCACACCCGACTAAAGATTAGAAAATATAGGTTGGTGAATACAACATACAAGTACGAGAGAAACCAAACCCAGAAATAATCGAAAAATAAAAAGAAGGGTGGTAACCCAAAATACATCGAAACAATACCTCGAGGGTTAAACCCAAGAAAGGACCAAAACAACACTAGAAAACACAAATTGCAGGAGCAAAGGCGCCAAAGGAGCCACAACAGCAGCTGTAGAAGCAGCAGTAGTAGACAGCTGAATAGCATCTGGGCAAGGCTTCCTTCCCGACACCACCAGAAAGGGCACCCCAACTCAACGATGGCAAAAGTTAGGTCCACATAGATCCTGCAGCAAACAAAAGAGAAACAGAGCAACACCAACAACAGGTAGCAAAACACAAGACATATAAAAAGGATAGAAAGGAGGTAGTTCAACAGATTAAGCACCCCACAGGCTTTAATATATGATTCAGAGGTAGTAAAACCAACAAACTTAAGGATGAAACGGTCCAATAAGGACAAAGTGAAGTGTATTTTGTATGGAAAATGTTTAGTCCACCACCCTGGTAGTCCACCTCCCTGATGTGGCATTTTGGTTGGCAATAAAGTGTGTTAAAAAAATGATGACTCATTATCAAATAAAAATTAAATTAAATTAAAAACATTAATTAATTGTTTGTGAGTTCCAATGTCAACTGTGATTTATTTGTTTCTATGAGATGTTTTTAAGGTCTTGTTTGAGTGTTTGACGGAAGGCCATGTGAGGCAACTAAAACCTCCCTATTGATAGATTGGGTGGAGGCCAACAAAAACACCTCTGGTGGTGGTTGTGCCTGACCGACGAAGAATGCAATTTGAGAATAAAATCAAACATTGTAAAATTGGGAGTGAAGTCCAGCAATTCATTCTCAAACGAATGGTTCCTCTCAAGTCAAATAGATCATTTTGATATTTTCTTTTCGATACCATAAGAAAGAAAAGGTCAAGATCGATCTGGATTAATACCAAAATCCAACTCGTGAGTAACTGTGAATTTGTGATCGATTCGAGGGAGGGGTGATTCCATTTTACAACGAAAACTCCATTGATAAGGTTGATGGAGCCAACGAAAACAGTGCCAACTGCCAAGAGTAGCCCAGGTGGAAACCGAGGTTGCAGAAGAAAAAGAGTCGATGATGGATTGATGGGAGACCTCAGAAGCGGCAGACCTCAACCAGTAAGTTGAGATGAATCGAAGGAGGGCTCTAGGGTTTCACTAGTTTTTATAAGTTGGGCCTATCTCTCTAATTGTTGGGCTTAACTTAATGGATTAATTTAAATCCAGTACATTCAGCATTTTCAAATATTATTAATAATTGCCCAAATTTTAGGTTGCTTGCGGAAAGAACACCCTGCATTGATAAAAGTGTCCACAATTTTTTTGAGTTGATGAGATGGGCACCCTACGCGATTAATATAATAAAAAGTGAACATATTAAATTGAATTTATAATAGCTTATTATATTAATAAGTATGAATTTAGAGTATGTATCTAGCGGACTTATTATAAAACATTCATGAATTTATAATAAGTCACAATAATATGATCATATCATTTAATAGTAAGACTACTATACCCTAATACAATATTAGTATGATCCTCGTACCATGGCGCGCGGTTTTTTATAAATAAAATCTTAATAATATGTTAAATTAAGATTATAAAATAATAGTAAAAGTTCAAATTACTAAACTTATGTTTTGAATTACTCCCATTGTTTTTTTTAAAGAAACTACTAAAATTATAATTATAAAAGCTTAACTGTAATTGACTAGGAGCCCTAGAAATAAGAGGAGTGTGCCATCTCATCTATTAAGCTTATCTAATAATAGTTAGATGTAGATAGATAGATATGTACTCGTACTATAGTTTAACAAGGGAAAAGTATGACAAATGTTGTACACAACTGAACTTTATCATTATCACTTTCTATTATATTGAAATGTAAGATTGTGTACACTTAATTAGAAAGGATGTATTTGCTAAAAATAAAAATAAAAATGTAAGATCGATCATATTATGTGACCATATCATACATATTACATCTATGGATACAAGATCATCTACCTATTAGCCCTTTCCATTATACTTATACAAACTTGCGTATGTCCCATCCCATGTACGAAAATATTCAAATACGATATTCAAAATTAAATAAATTATCTATAAAAATATAATAATAGACACAATAAATTATCTATAAAAATATAACAATAAACACAATAAAATTATAATATAATGTATAAATTAAACAAGCAATGATCAATCGATCTATATAATGATATAGCATTAATGATCATGTTATTATTTATATTGCCATTTTATTTATCATACGTTAATATATAATTTTACTTTAGAGCATATATTTTATTGTTTTAATAAAACTAGACTATACATATTATGACTTTCAACTAAAATTTTACTTTGGAACATATATGGAAGGTACTATATGAAAAATTAAAAGTTTGATGAAAGAGATGGTGATATATTTTATGGCTAATGAATAAATGAAGGCACTATATGAATACTAAATAGAATCACTCATCATCAAATTCAACCTCAGTATATTCACTTTAATTTTTATAGGAATGTAGGGTGCAGATCCCTTAAACTCAAAAAGAATTATGGAAGCTTTTATTAAGTATAGGGATATTATACCGTAAGAATCTAAAATTTAGGCGTTTATGAATAATATTTGAAAATATTAACCTTACAATCTAGACTGTATTAATTCCCCATATCTAGAGCCCAACTAACCTATCCATAAAATATAGTCAGGCCTAACTCATGAAACCCAGCTGGTAACCCTAGAGGCTAGAGCATATCAACTCTACTCCTCCGTTAACCTCGACCGGAGATCTCCCACTCCGATTCTCAAGTCTTCCTCTCTCCTGCTTCTTCAACCTCCGCATACGCCTCCGCCTCCGTTGTCGCTGGTCGGTGCGGATTGACGGATAGTCAGGCCCAACATCTACCTTCTCTGTTAGTCAGGCTCAACATCAGCTGTCGTTGGCGGCTCCTCCCTTGCCTCTGCCTTTTTTATGGGATTCCATACTTCTTCTCAACAGGAAATATGATGAACTAGTACCACCAAAAAAATTGATGATGAATACTGTCTACGGACAAATATAATTGGTGATGAAGGTCGTCAAATTTAGTCTTGCAATAAGCCTGTTGTTGATGGTATAGTCATTCATTGGATGGTGTTCAAATTAAACTATTGGAACAAAATCTCAAAGTTTAAACTCAGCTTTATAAAACTTCAAAATTATCAATATCGGATGGAAGCCTTTAAATTCCTGCCAAACAAGGCCTAATAGAATATGTAGAAAATAATTAATGATTTTTAAAATTGGTACAACAGTCATTGGAACTAACAAAAAGTAAATAGTGATATAAATGCACTCTTGTGTATTACAGTGGAGTATATATATATTTTTTTATTGAGTATGACCCACTTAAATTCCATCAAGGATGCCATGTCATGGCGGTGGACTACCAAGATGGAGTTGGGATCTTCTACAACCATGGGTGTACCCTATGGTACACCACAAAATTATTTTTGTTATAAAACAATGTTAAAAAAAATTCTAAAAATTATATTTAACTTATATACACTCATATTTATATGTTTATAAAATTTTATTATAAAAAATCATGTTCTAGAAAAATAGAAAAATCATTTACTAAAATAACTCATATTTTCATTATCTATAATTTTTAAAACATGATTTTTTAGAATAAAATTTTATAAATATATAAATATGAATGTATATAAGTTAATTATAATTTTTAGAAATTTTTTTAACATTGTTTTATCACAAAAATAATTTTGTGATGTACCATAGGGTGCACCTATGGTTGTAGAAGATCCCAAGTCACCAAGATGGTATCCCTAACATGCTCCATTTTGTATGAATTGGAGATTGTTCCCTGACAAATACAACAAGGATCGAGCAAACCACATATAGAATAAGACTGCTACTGTAAATAGACAAACACGAGCAGGTAAGCTCTCCAAAACCTACCACTTTGCTTGAAGCTAAACCTGCGAGACAGCATAGACCTCATAGACAGCCCAAGAGACAACATTAACGAGTGCCAAACGGATGGACCACCCCCAGCCCGGGCAACCTCACGAACCTGGAGTTGATAAGCAAAGAGAAGATCTAAGACCAAGACCCACCTGCCACCAGACACACACGACAGAGAGAGCACCCAAAACAAGTAGGAGCCAGCAGTAGAAGGTAAACTAAAACGATGAGAGAAGATCGAAACATAACGAAACCAAATAAACTTGAGATTGAAAACAGGGGGGCCAAGCCACAACCGAAACAAAAAACTAGTAATAGAAGAAACTTTCAAACAGGTAAATGAAAAGGAAAGGTAGATTAAACAAGTTGTCAACTCGAATGCCTTGTCGAGGCCTTAAATAAACCGTGAGCTTGTGGGCTAGGGTAGTACTCGAGTGAAGATTAAGGGGAGAGAAGGAACTTACAGAGAGTTTTACTGGGCGATTCAATTGAAACAAGCAGCCGGCCGAAAGGAGCGACGGACCCAGCCACCCACACCTACACCAGAAGCGACAACAACCGTCCGGACACCACCAGCCGATCCCATCCCACATTAATGACCCATTGAGGAGCCTAATTATCCACCCTGAAGACGGATCTCGTCTACAATCGCACGAATCAGGGAAAGCCACCTCTCCAAATTGAACCTTTCGCAGGTTTAGGATAGCAGAAGCATAGAGGGGCATTTTGTGAGATTCCGATTCGACAAGTTGGGTAAGAGTGGAGGTAAGTCGGGGCAAGTGGGGGTTGCAGAGGGGCTGACCTTCGGCGGTAGCTGGAGAGCGGAACGGCGAGAGTAATGGCTGGTGCAGGAAGGCTTGTCGGCCTGAAGGAGGGGAAAAGAGGGGCGGGTGACGGCGCGTTCCTCTGGATACATTTAGGGTTTTTCTATGGTACTTGTAACTGTAACTATAATGAGGATCCGTTATTTAGCGTTTTTCCTTTTGTTATAAAATAGAAAAAAAAAAATTCTTTTATGTTGTCATTAAATTATATGCATACAAAATACAAGCGACCGACCACTAAAAATGAGCGAGAAGAACGCGCCTCACGCGCCTTACCCACCTGCCCCTTCCGACCAAGCCTTCCCCCAAAAAACTCCCCCTCTGAAGAACCCTAGAACTAAAGATTTCGCCCCCAAAGATCTTTCTTGGTGTCTAATCTCCTCTGAAAATGCTTCTTATGTTGATAAAAAGATCGATAATCTTGCTATCTATGTTGTCCCTGAAAAATCTAACCTTCAACCCGGTTTTCCCCCCTGGTTCGGCTTTTCGTCGCCGGTGTCTAGTCGGGTTTCTGTGTTGTGGAGTCACCCTGATGCATTGATTTGCTGTTGTCGGGGCCAATTTCTTCAGAGAGACTCTCTTCGCTGGGGTCTATGCTTGGGGTGGTGTGCTCGCCCCCCTCCTTGGCCGCTCTTGAGTAGTACAACTTCTTGCTTTCCCGATTCTCGCAGGAGTGAAGGGCGCCTCTGTTCGGTTCTAGCTTGGTCAGATCTGCTCCTCCACCGGCTTGCTTCCGCTTTAAGTCAGGCTATTCTGGGTAAGAGCCCCTTTCTCTGTCATCTCTTCTCTCCTCTACACATCTTTAAGAGCAAAGGGGCTGGGATCCTTGTATCTCACCTCCTCGCACTTCCAATCTCTTCCCCTTTTTGCTATTTTCAATCTCTCCCTTCTAATATTGGTGTTGTTCTGTATCCACACATGGCACCCTTGTCCATGGACAAAAAGAAAAAACCCATGGGGGACGAGCATCTCGTTCCCCATTTGAAAACCCCCCGAAAGGGCCAAACACAGGATCTGAGTGGAAAAACTCCATTCAAGATGGAAACCCCCTATGTTGTAGCTGCCGGAGGTTCTTCCTCAGAAATCAAAGTAAGGTATTTTAGATTTCGAAATCTCAAATTACTCCTCTTTCTGACTAACAATCCCCTTCTTCGGGAGGAGACT
The DNA here is from genome assembly GCA_963922045.1 of Persicaria maculosa. NCBI lineage: Eukaryota > Viridiplantae > Streptophyta > Magnoliopsida > Caryophyllales > Polygonaceae > Persicaria > Persicaria maculosa. The sequence goes on along the minus strand of OY998263.1, from coordinate 45,742,857 downwards.
GGACGGATTAACCCCCTTAAAGGGCGGGTCTTGTCTCTGAGTTCTATCAGGGCGACCCAAAGAGAAAAAAATCCCTCATCTCCCGAGCGAGATGAAGGCTTGGCAAACCTTGAGATTACTGTGCATGAAGGGATGGTTAAAATTGATGCTTTTATTGTTAATCCCACGCTTGGCTTGTTGAGATATGTCTTCAGGAGCAATTATTGGAGACAACAGGATGTGTCGGTGAACCGTGTTTTCTCTTTGCTTGCCAGCAAAGGAAATAGTCATAGACTGGTATTGAAACAACCTATTTTCCTAAGTAAAATTGATCTCAGATGCAAAAGCATATCTTTTGTTAAACATGTTCATCTGCCTGGCATTTGCTTCCATGTCTTGTGTGTATGTTTTGCTGAGCCAATCAGATGTTTAGAGGAGCGGGATATGGTTAGTTCGTCTGCTAAGAGTAGTGAAGTAATGATTAATTTTTTTGCTCGATCACTTGCCTATGCTAATGCTAGTCCTATTCTTATAGAGTGGATAATTTCCCTACATATTTGGTTGATGAGGATTCCTGATTACGTCCGTCGTGTTCACGATTGTAATATCCTTTGGAAACCGATTAAAGTTATTATTGATTGTGTAATTGGTTTATGTATGACCAAACAACCCTCTCCGTTTGCAACATTTATTGGCGATCCTATGGAGACTAAAGAGGCAATAAAAAGAATAAGGTATGGTACCATCCTTTGCTTATTTTTTGCCTATCAGTTAAGTAAATCTGAAATGCATAATAGGTATACTCTGGTGTTGAACTTAGCTACCTCAAACAGTGGCCTTTTCACTGTTTTTGCTTGGCTTTCCCCCATTTTCAGGTGGAATTCTATTGAGTATGTTCGGTTGAATATTAGTGCTAAAATGTTTTTTTTGTTCAACCCATTTCTAGATTACAAGTTACCCAAAATTGGGTTGATTTTTGGCATCTATTATGGAGGATCAATACTGATGAGAATATTGGTACCGTGGAGCCTCTCAGCACCTATAAGGAAAGTGCTTGTTCAATAGGTTCCCTTGCTCTCAAGGTTGGTATAGACACCTTGCTTATGAACAAAGGAATGGAAAAACTCAAAAGGAAAGAAATTGAAAAGGCAAAAATCAAGGCAGTGCAAGCTAAGGAAATCAGGAAGAAAGTTAAGTTTGTGTGGATGTTTATGATGAGGAAACCGCCTTCCCACATCTACCTCAAGCTATTCGGTAAGTCTTGGCTCCTTTGTAACAACCTACCTGTGGCCTTTTTGAAAGCATTAGAGAAGAACACCTTTGTGGTTTGCTCTACATCTTGCTATTACATGATTGATCAAGAGTCGATTTTTATGTGCTACCAACTTAGTGTGGGGTTTATGTGCATCGTAATCTACATTTGGTGTGCATTCGTGGATGATCCTCTATCTCTAACACTACTGTGTAACATGCCACAGTGCGAAATGAATCTTGTAGAATGTTTCTTGGATCTTTGGGATGACTTCTCTTGTATAATATCTCAACATGGCAAGGTGAATGCTAGTTTACCATTCAAAAAACTGTTTATCTTTAAAAACGGGTTTGTATGTCTTTGTCCTAGGAGCAACTGCTATACTTGGCTCAAGAATGATATTGGCAAGACTATCTTGGCATCTTCCCTGCATTTGGGTGTTTGTCAAATAAATCAAGGTAAAAAACTTATCCATCCATGCCACATCTACACCGACTCTGTAGCCGGGTACCTAGCTTGTTATTGGTTGTTAATCATGTGTCTATATATAAGGTGTGAAGATGACTCGCGCATAATCATCGATAAAAAGTCTTTGATGGATTGCTGTTTGATTAACAAGATCATTGCTAGTGAATATTGGAATCCTAGGTATTTGTGTATCAAAACCTTGTTATCATTTCAAAGGAACTTAAGCTGTTACTATGGTAGAAAGGATATTGTTTTGATGGATGAGATGTGGTATAAGAGACCTTATGTTTATGTACAAATGCTTTTCATGCTCTACATCTATGAGTGGACTAGCGCTCGAGTGAATTCTAGCTGTTTCGATCTAATTAATTGTTGGTTTAGTAAGCCCTTTGTGAATCTGTATAGATCTAATGCCATAATAAGTAGGATAGTTTGGATGCAACTGTTAGACATTATCAAATGTGCTAAGTATCTTCCTTGTATTGCAAATTCTGTCTATGAATCTAATCTTAGTTTGGAGTACGCGGGATTGAGAAACAATAAGCTCCCCATTTGCAAGCTTGATCCATGTCTTAGGGGATGTGTGGATAGGCTTGGCCTAAATTGGTTTATTAAAATCCTTCCGTTGGTGTTTTGTATCAAGTTTTATTTTTTTCTTAACAAATGGGAGAAAACACATTACGTTACATACCAACCCCTAGATAACAGTTACGCCTGTCAAAGTATAACAAATAATAATAAACAAAACCCCATTAGACTTCTGCTTACTCCTTACTTTGCAAAATCTATTCAATGGAGCAATACAATCCCATTTTGGAATGATACCCATACCCCAAATATAGTAATAGTGGAGAAATTCAACGCCTTTAAAAATATTCGTAAGATACTTACACAAAAATCCTATTTAAAAAAGCCAAGGAAAATCACAGAAAGGGTAGTGAGTTTGTATGGGAGAGATCACCTTCTGCTCGACCATACAAAAACGACGTGGTCATGATTATACGATATTGGAATTGTAGGGGAATTGGGAAAACAACCTTCTGGTCTAATATTAAGGGATGGCGTACTCTAGATCATATACAAATGCTTATTCTAGCAGAAACAAAGACTGAAACAGAACCAAAAGAATCTCTATGGAAAAATGCAGGATTTACAAATATTTGTTGGTCACCGGCTTCTGGTCGTTCCGGAGGTATTGTGTTATTATGGAATGAAAACTCCTTTATAGATGAAACAATCTCGGTGGTTATTCACCTCCCGAGAATCATAGGAGTAAAATACGAAAATATAAAGGAGAGTTTTGAATGTCTTATGCTTTTTGTTTACGCACCCCCCAACCCTGCAGAAAAAGAGGACTTTTGGAGAAACCTATACAGCCTAATTGCCCAAAGTAACCTCCCCTGCTTAGTGATGGGTGACCTAAATGAAATAAGTCAACCATCGGATAAGTGTGGTGGTGCAGACACTCGACCGGGCAGATTCCAGAGAATAATGGAGTTTAAAGATGCGTGTTCCTTGGTAGAGATTCCTTCGTTCGGTAACCCATTTACATGGAGAAAGAATCAAGGTGGCCCAGATAACATTTTGGAAAAACTTGATAGGGTGTTAGTTCATCACGAAATTATTGACATGTTCTCCGAGTTGGTAACGAAAAATGGTGCATTCTCAAACTCTGATCATTGCCCCATTTCAATTACCCTCTCAAAGAACGCCCCTTTCAAACCCCCTCCGTTTAAATTTGAAAACGTCTGGCTCCAGAGGAAAGACTTTCGTAATATTGTCAAGCAATCTTGGAGAGCTACTTGCTCTGGCTCTGCTATGTTCCAAATCATATATAAATCAAAAATCCTCAAACAAAAAGCGAAAGCTTGGAACAAGAAAACATTTGGAAATATTTTTCGACAACTCCAAGAAGTCGACGAAGCCCTATTGGATATACAATCGACCCACAACCTAAACCAAAACTCAAATGCATCCACTAAAGAACAAAACCTCTTATCCAAGAGAGAAAATCTTCTCCGATTCCATAAAACTTTTTGGAATCAAAGAGCAAAGTCAAAACACTTGAAACTAGCAGATACTAATTCAGCCTATTTCCATAGAGTAGCGTCTGGAAGGAGAAATAGGAAAATCATTAGAACAATTACTTCTGCAGAAGGAACCCAAATTGTTGGGGATGAAAATATTAAAAAGGAAATACAGAAAGACTTTGAAAAAAGGTTTAGACGAGAACAAATCTTCCCAATACAACAACTTCATGAATACCTTTCAGTTATCAACCCTGTCATCACAGATGAGGAAAATAGTTTTCTAATCAAGCAGCCAACAAACAGTGAAATCAAAAAAGCTGTTTTCTCATTAGGAAGCAATAAATCTCCTGGTCCTGATGGTATGACTGCAGAGTTTTACAAAAAGTACTGGGAAATTGTGGGAATTGATATTACTAAGGCAGTTAAATCTTTTTTCCATTCTGGTCATCTGCTAAAGCAAATCAACCACACATTTATCTCACTTATACCAAAAAATGATAACCCCTCTATGACAACACATTATCGACCGATTAGTCTTTGCTCTACACTATATAAAATCATCTCCAAGATAATCACTGAACGACTAAAAATGATAATCGGAAAACTTATACACCCTCTCCAAGGAGCATTTGTTTCTGACAGAGCAATTCAGGACAATATACTTATAGCTCATGAAATATTCCACTCCTTTCGCACAAGAAAGGGCTTGAAAGGTTGGACTGCCATAAAACTTGATATGGAAAAGGCATACGACAGAGTAGATTGGCAATTTACAAAGTTGGTGCTCCAAAGATTCGGTTTCCACCAACGGTTCGTGGACATAGTTATGGAATGTGTAACTACGGTTTCGTTCTCTGTATTAGTTAACAATGGACCCACAGAACCCTTTAAACCAACTAGAGGACTACGTCAAGGAGACCCTCTCTCTCCCTTCCTTTTTCTACTTGGTGCAGAAGTGTTGGCTCGTAAACTGTCAATAGACGCAGAGGGCCCAAATAATAGTATTGGTTTTAAATTTGGGAATTCTGGCCCTAGCATCCCATTTTTGGCCTTTGCGGATGACATTATCATTTTCTCAAAAGGAAGCATCTCTGCATGTACAAAAGTAAAGGAAATAATCGAGGACTACTGTAGATTCTCGGGACAGAAGGTAAACTACCACAAGTCATCCTTCCAAACCACGCCAGGAATCCCGAGGACAAGAGCACGAGACTTAGAAGGAGTACTTAATATACCCTTAGAACGAAGTTTGGAGAAATACCTGGGCTGCCCAATCGTAAATGGGCGGGTAACGAAGGAAACCTTTGGCGAGATTATATGTAAATCAAGAGAACAACTCAGTCAATGGCGGGCAAACAACCTATCTCAGCAGGGAAGAGCCACTTTAATTGCATCTAATCTATCATCAAAACCCCTGTATTCTATGCAGAGCTTTTTGCTCCCTGCTTCAATACACAAGCAACTTGACCAAATTAACAGAACTTTTTTTTGGAACAAAGATGCGCAACACAGTCCACTGATAAGCTGGGACAAAATATGTAAATCCAAAGCAGCTGGCAGACTGGGAATACGGAAAGCAAGAAACATGAACGAAGCCCTACAGCTAAAACTGTTGTGGAAAATTTTAGCGGAACCCGAGAATAACTGGGTTAAGATTATACAACACAAATACCTAAAAGATAAACACATACTTAACTACACTAGGAGGGGGAATGCCTCGTGGCAATGGTCAAAACTCAGCTTCCTGATTACAAAATTTAAATCAGGACTTATCTGGTCGGTAGGAGACGGAAAATCTATCAATTTCTGGAAAGACAACTGGGTAACAACAGAGCCTCTTTTGGATAAAATTGAACCCCAACCCAATATAGACCAAACAGAAACTGTAAGCGATTATATAATGGGGGGGGGGGGGGGGAAATGGTGGAGAGAAAAACTTGAATCCATTCTCCCTGAGGCTATAACAAAAGAAATCATCAAAATCCCGCTACCCATAAGTCCCCTTGCTGATAGGCTATACTGGTGGCCGGATAAAAAGGGATGGTTCACAACGTCATCCGCCTATAACCTGATTTCATCCAACACACGCATAATATCTGATGAATTCACCTGGATTTGGAAAATTGACGCTCCCCCAAAAGTCCAAAATTTTATATGGAGAATCAAACAAAAAGGATTACCCACTGCTACGCGATTAGCCCAAAAGGGGGTTGCTGTTCCTACTACATGCATCTTGTGTAACCAATCATCAGAAGATGATATCCATATCTTCATAGAATGCCCCTTCAACAACTTTCAACAACAATTTCCCAGAGAAATATCCCAGAAAGTCAACACAATTATATCAGAAAACAGAGATATGGATCAAATTCTTCAGCTCTTGAACACCACCCTTCCGAAGGACACCAAACAGAATATAGCATTTAGATGGTGGACACTTTGGTTTGTGAGGAATCAAATAATCTTTAGAAATGCCAAGATCCCTTCTATAGAGGGCATTAGAAAAATTATTTTGGAAAATATCAATAATTGGAGAAGAACCATCAAACTGAACTTTGAAGACGACGAGGATACCACAATCCAAAATAGGGTAAAAGTTCACCCTAAAAATGCCCAAAAGTCCACCCGATGGAAAAGGCCACCCATGGGCAAATACAAACTAAATTTTGATGGATCATATATATCAGATTCAAAGAGCTCGATTGGATACATTATACGAGACTGGAATGGTAATCCGATTAGCATGGATGGTGGGGTGATTGGGGGACACTCTCCTATTATGGCAGAAGCACTGGCACTACGACTTGGGGTAAAAAACGCAAAGGAACTAAACATCGATAACCTAATTATTGAAGGGGATTCAAAAGTAATTACGGATTTCTTAGAAACACACACGAACTGTCCTTGGGAAATAGAATTAGTAATGTCAGACATTCAGACCATTCTCCGAGGTGTAAGGAATATAGGAATTTCTCACATTCCCCGTATTGGTAACCGGGTAGCGGATAAGGTTACACACCTTTGCTACTCTACCAGGGGACCTAATTTATACAATCACTCAGGTCTACTTGACCTCATCCGGCAGGATGCTTTCGGGTAGAGTATACTCACCCGAATTCTTACCTAATCAAAAAAAAAAAAAAAAAAAAACAAGCGACCGACCACTGCTAGCAAACCTGTAATACCAATATCATTCATATTTTCTTAACCCACGAATTGAATAGTAACGTTTTCCGCTACATACCTAGGGAAGTAGACATTTAGTTATAATATATAATATATATTATATATGTTATATTATAACATATACTCCCTCCTATGGGAAATATCATATGTTTTAGGAGGTGAAATTTGATCTATAATATTTAATGTTTTTTTTACTTTTGCACTAATATGAAGGGGGAGGTTCTTATGCTAACCTCTCTTACCACAATAACTCTCTTATAATGCTAACTTTGTTTTTTAACCATAGGATTTGGATCAATGGGTATTAAAATAAGGTGGCATTTAAAAAAAAATATCCATCTTGCTTTGACAAATCTGGGATCTAATTTTCACCACTTCACCATTAGCATCTCCTCTGCACGTCTTCCATTTTTTATCCCGAGTTTCTTATTCTCTCTCTGGCAGTTGCTTCAACCCTTTCTCCCTTGTAATTTTGATTACCAACTTGATAATTTAGGGTTTTAGGGTTGATTAAAACGATTAATTTCTGTCTGAATCTTTCAAACCGTCAACCCCTAAATTGGCTGACAAAGAAGAAATATGAGTGAGACAAACAATTCAGTAAAACCCAAAACCATATTTCTTACATCGAATTCTTCAATTGGAGTAGAGAAAGAAGGTACTAGGAATCGATTTCTTCAATCGAATTCCTCGATTTGCAAAGCGAGCGATAATGTAGAACCGTAACTTTCGTATGGGTGTAGAGATCAAATTAAATATAAATAAAGAGGGTGGCCGGTTAATAGAGAAGAATCGAATGGGGATCGAAGTGGCCGCGAACCGAGGAGATCAAAGGGGGTCGAAAATGGAGGGCTTGGGCGGTGGAACGTGGAAACGCCGATTCTCAATTCATATTTGTCGGAGGAGGAGAAGGTCAGAAGCGTGTATTGCTTCTTTTTTTCTTTCGTTTTATTACCCATTCAACCCTACAAATGCCTCTAATTGCAAAAATGCCACTTACATTCCTAATAGCCATGATCTTAATCCAATGGTTAAAAAACAATTCAACTTAATCCAATGGTTAAAAAACAAAGTTAGCATTATAAGTGTTATTATGGTAAGAGAGGTTAGCATAAGAACCTCCCCCTAATATCAATATAAGTTGTACTTTTTTTTGGCTTAACCAATTATATTTGTGTTTGATAAATGTGATGGAGGAGTAAAAATTATTTGGTGGAGTATTTAAAGGTGGAATTGACATTTCTTAATCTCCGTATATATTTCCAAAACATCAAATATTTCCGATTGGAGGGAGTATAATTTTGTAGGATGGATGAGGTTTGGATAACTCCGTCGTAAATGGTTTAAGGCGGTTGAAGAGAGCTCAGTTGGCATAGACTCCAATTAAGACATAGTTGGTCTTAACACTTTGTTAACTGGATCAAGGAGAGGCCCATGGACTTTAGCCCATCTCATATTTAAAAGCCATAAACCGCCACACTTATATGTGGAGAGAGAGAGCGAGAGAGAGAGAGAGAGAGAACAAGCATCCAAGAGATCGAAGCTATCTGCCTATCTCGCTTCATCTTGTCGAAGCCATTAACGACTAATGTGATTGAAGCTCGAGGAGGAGTAAAAACAGTTGAGGTTGGCCGGTAAGTATAAAAGAGAGATGAGCAAGAAAGAGAGAGTTTTTGTGGATTCTAATCTCGTTCTCAAATATTGTTGTATAGAGCTTGATAGAGTATCTATAATATGAACAAAACATCAGTTTTAACTTTTAAGAAGATACCTTATCAATTATGATATCTTGTTAAACCTAACAAAATCAGATTTACAACAAGAGCAATCACATAATATTTTCTTCAATTAGAAAGCATATTAAGTAGAGAGACTCTGTATTGAACAAGGCATCTAAATAGGGCACCCAATTCAGCCTCCAGGCCTGAAACCCCAACCTCCAACACCTCCAACCTCTCTTGCAAACCCCGCGAATTTTCCTCCGAATCCATCCAGCACCGAAGTGTTGGGTTTCCCTCCTATATGGGGGAAGAGTCCAATGAACTATTTACCATATGGTTTTTACCATGTGAAGTTTTACCCTCCTCCTTTATAAAAGGGGATGTCATTTCCATTTGGGAAAGTAAGAGAGAGAAAACGAAGAGTGAGAAAGGGAGAAAAGAGAGAGCTTGGAGAGGAATCCCGTATGCCCTTGTTCAGCCTATTTTGAAGTGCCGCGATCGACGACCAAACGACCTCCGATTGGGACGATTTTCTGTGTCCTCTCTTGGGTTTTGTTGATTTCCACCAATTGGGAGATGAAAATTGGAGATTTGGTCAAGCTTGTTGATGCTTGATGATGTTGTATGTCTCTAGCCTTGTCTAGGTAAGATTGTACCCACTTGTTATTGTTGATAGTGGAAGTTTCTGGCTCCCGTGGTTTTTTCCCCGTTTTGGGGTTTTCCACGTAAATCTGGTGTTCTTTGTGCTTGGTTATTTATCTTCTGTTTGTGTCTGATTATTGGTTTGGGTTGCTTGAGTTTGGCTCTCTGGTTTACAATTCTTGTCCATCCTGATTCGTATGTGTTAAAGGGGTTTGTCTGACGTCCCTTGCTTCCCGGCACAACAGACTGGTATCAGAGCATTTGGTTTAGGATGGAGGAAAAGAACAGTTTTCATGGAATGATTGTGTTGAATTCGGGCAACTACTCAGATTGGAAGATAAAGATGGAAGATCTTTTGTATGTGAAAGATTTGTATGAGCTGATTGTGCACAAAGAGATTCCAACGGGTATCGTTGATGTTGAATGGAAGATTCTGAATCGAAAAGCGGTAGCTACGATCAGACAATTTGTTGATGTAAGTGTGCTCCAGCACATTGCCAATGACACGAATGCTTATGAGTTATGGTATAAGCTTGAAGGGATGTATGAGAGGAAGAATGCCCTCAACAAGGCGTCATTGATGAGAAAGCTTGTGAAATTGGAGTACAAAGATGGTGAGAGCATTGTTGTGCATTTGAGCACATTTCAAGGCTTTATGAATCAGTTGGCTTCTGCAAAGATGTCGTTAGATGATGAGTTGCAGGCTCTACTACTACTCTCCTCATTGCCGGATAGTTGGGATACACTTGTCGTGTCACTTAGTAATTCCGCTTCGGAAGGCAAGCTGGCTATGGAATGTGTGAAGGCTATTCTTTTGAACGAAGAGACTAGAAGGAAGGAGATGGGTGTCTCCTCACAGTCAGAGGCTAATGTGACGCAGGGTTCTGATAACAACAGAGGAAGGAGTAAGCAACGACAACAGGAGAACATAGACAAGTCCAAAGGGAGATCGAAGTCTAGAAGCAAGTACATTTGCTATTATTGTGAGAAGCCGGGTCACATTCAAAAGTATTGCCGAAAGTTCAAGAGGGACAAAGGCAAAGAACCTGAGAAGTCGGAGACGTCGAGAAATCAAGAAGATAAAGACACTACTGCTCTTACAATCAGTGATGAAATAGTGGAGTTGTTTGTGGTGGCTGATGAAGATTCCTTGAATCTTACAAGTGATGAGTGCACTTGGATTGTTGATTCAGCTGCTTCATATCACATTACTCCACACAAGGAGTACTTCTCGTCTTACACTTGTGGAGATTTTGGCCGTGTGAGGATGGGAAATGATGGCGTGTCCAATGTTGTTGGCATGAGCACAGTTTGTTTGTTGACATCCACTGGTTGCAGTTTGATTTTGAGAAATGTTCGCCATGTTCCTGATATCAGATTGAATTTGATATCTTCTGTGATACTTGATGATGATGGTTATGCTCAAAATACACAAGGCAGTGTTTGGAAGTGCTCCAAGGGAAACTTGATTGTATCCCGAGCAAAGAAACAGAATACCATGTATGTGATGCAAGCCAAGATTTGCAGAGAAGAAGCAAATGTGATTGATGATGGTGCCGGAGAGCTATGACACAAGCGGCTTGGACACATGAGCGAGCGGGGTTTGCAAATGCTTGCCAAGAAGGACATTCTCCCGGATATGCAAGGTATTTCTCTCAAACCTTGTGTTGATTGCGTAGCTGGAAAGCAACATCGAGTAGCATTTCATACTCGACCTCCATCTAGAAGAAAGCATGCATTAGATCTTGTTCATACTGATGTGTGCTCTATGGATTGCAAGTCACATGGTGGCGCACAATATTTTGTCACTTTTATTGATGACTATTCTAGAAAATTGTGGGCTTTTGTGTAGAAAAGCAAAGATCAAGTTCTGACAGTTTTCAAGGAGTTCCAAGCCAGAGTTGAACGAGAGACTGGTTTAAAGTTGAAGTGTGTCAGATCAGATAATGGTGGAGAGTACATGGGTCCGTTTGAACAGTATTGCAAGAGTCAGGGCTTCAGGCTTGAGAAAACAGTTCCGAAGATGCCACAACTAAATGGGCTCGCAGAGAGGATGAATAGAACCATAGCAGAAAGAGTCAGAAGTATGTTGTCGACTGCAAAGCTGCCAAAGCCCTATTGGGCGGAGGCAATGTTGACTATTGTGTATCTCATCAATCGCTCGCCTTCAGTTCCTCTTGATGGTGAAGTTCCACAGAGGGTTTGGACTAGAAGAGAGGTTTCCTTCCAACATTTGAGAGTCTTTGGATGCCTAGCATATGTTCATGTTGCTAGAGATCAAAGATCCAAGCTTGATAGCAAGACAAAGCCATGCATCTTCATAGGGTACTTAAAGGATGAATTTGGGTACAGATTGTTGGATCTTACAGACAAGAAAGTGGTCAGAAGCAGAGATGTTGTATTCATGGAAGACAAGACTATTGATGACTGGAAGCTCTAGCGACCGCCGTCTTCCTCTCCTGCTCTAGTCACCTTTGATCCCGCTTTTCCTCAAGTTGTGCAGAGAAGTTCAGTTCAGAACCAGCAGGAAGATGAGCATGATGATGGTGATGTTAATCCACCAGAAGTTCCACAACCTCAACAAGAGGAGCCCCCTATCCAACCTGAAGTTGAGTTGAGAAGATCCGCCAGAGTGAGACAGACTTCCTCCCGATACTCAACCAACGATTATATGTTGTTGACTGATTCAGGAGAGCATGAATGCTATGAGGAAGCTATGTCAGATGCGCATCAGAAGGAGTGGTACAATGCCATGCAGGATGAGATGAGTTCCTTGCATGAGAACCACACCTATGACTTGGTCAAATTGCCTAAGGGCAAGAAAGCTCTCAAGAACAAATGGGTTTTTCGTTTGATATCTGGAGAAGATAGTACACCTCCTAGGTTCAAAGCCAGAGTTGTGGTGAAGGGTTTTGAGCAGAAAAAGGGTGTAATTTTGATGAGATTTTCTCTCCAGTTGTGAAGATGTCAATCATCCGGGTTGTTCTAGGCATGGCTGCTAGCATGGACCTAGAGGTCGAGCAACTTGATGTGAAAACCGCCTTCCTTCATTGTGATTTGGAAGAAGAAATCTACATGGAGCAACCTGATGGTTTTGAAGTCAAGGGAAAAGAGAAGATGGTTTGTTGTCTCAGAAAGAGCTTGTATGGTTTGAAACAAGTGTCTCGGCAATGGTACAAGAAGTTCGAGTCTTTTATGATTGACCACAAATTCCACAAGACAAATGCCGAGCATTGCGTGTTTGTGAAGAATTACACCGAAGGTGACTTTCTGATTCTCTTACTTTATGTGGATGATATGCTTATTGTTGGTCGGGATACCAACAAGATTGCTAGTTTGAAGACTGCATTGAAGAAGTCCTTTGCTATGAAGGACCTTGGCCCTGCAAGATAGATTTTAGGTATGCAGATTACCCGTGACAGAAAGAATCAGAAGTTGTGGATATCACAAGAAAGATACATTGAGAAGGTGCTGCAAAGATTCAACATGGACAAGGCTGAACCCGTGAGTTCTCCACTTGCAGTGAACATGAAGCTGAGTTCTGACCAGTGTCTTACAAGTGAGAAAGAGAAACAGGAGATGAAGAAGGTGTCTTATGCTTCAACCGTTGGTAGTCTGATGTATGCCGTGGTTTGCACTAGGCCAGACATCGCCTATGGAGTTGGGGTTATGAGCAGGCTCATGAGTAATCCTGGAAAGGAGCATTGGGCTGCAGTGAAATGAATTCTCAAGTATCTGAGAGACACTTCGAGAGTGTGTTTGTGCTTTGGTCCTGGAAAACCTATGCTTGATGGTTTTACAGATGCAGATATGTCAGGTGATATTGACACGAGCTGATCCACATTTGGATATCTGATTACATTCGCAGGGGGAGCAGTCTCATGGCAATCGAGACTACAGAAGTGTGTTGCTTTGACAATGACAGAAGTAGAGTATGTGGCTGCAGTTGAAGCTGGTAAGGAGTTGATATGGATTAGAGACTTCCTAGAGGAGTTGGGAGTGGAGCAAGCTAGCTACCCACTCTATTGTGACAATCGGAGTGGCATCCACCTTGCCAAGAATGCCGCCGACTATTCTCGAGCCAAGCACATCCGAAGAAGGTATCATTGGCTTCGAGTAAGAGTAGAAGATCAAGATTTTGAGCTCATGATGATCCATACAAATGACAACGGATCAGATATGCTGACGAAGACTTTGTCAAAGGAGAAACTCATCAAGTGCCGCTCAAAGGCGGGCTTGCTCGAGCCCCCCATATAGGATTGAGGGGGAGCTATGTTGGGTTTCCCTCCTATATGGGGGAACAGTCCAATGAACTATTTACCATATGGTTTTTACCATGTGAAGTTTTACCCTCCTCCTTTATAAAAGGGGATGTCTTTCCATTTGGGAAAGTAAGAGAGAGAAAACAGAGAGTGAGAAAGGGAGAAAAGAGAGAGCTTGGAGAGGAATCCCGTATGCCCTTGTTCAGCCTATTTTGAAGTGCCCCGATCGATGACCAAACGACCTCCGATTGGGACGATTTTATGTGCCCTCTCTTGGGTTTTGTTGATTTCCACCAATTGGGTGATGAAAATTGGAGATTTGGTCAAACTTGTTGATGCTTGATGATGTTGTATGCCTCTAGCCTTGTCTAGGGAAGATTGTACCCACTTGTTATTGTTGATAGTGGAAGTTTCTGGCTCCCGTGGTTTTTTCCCCGTTTTGGGGTTTTCCACGTAAATCTGGTGTTCTTTGTGCTTGCTTATTTATCTTCTGTTTGTGTCTGATTGTTGGTTTGGGTTGCTTGAGTTTGACTCTCTGGTTTACAATTCTTGTCCATCCCGATTCGTATGTGTTAAAGGGGTTTGTCTGACGTCTCTTGCTTCCCGGCACAACACGAAGAGCATCATCAACACTACCAATCTCATTCAAAACCTCATCCACCGATCTTCTACAACCGCTTCCTCCCCCTGACACCATCTTCCAGATCGACGAAATAGACCACTTGGAAGCGCCCTTCGCCCTCACCAATGGACCCGAGGTGAACACGAACACCGATCGGAATACGCAAACCGCAACGGCGCCCAATTCTCCTAGCACCCAAGCCAGATCGACACGATCAACTAGCGGCGTAAAATCGCTCAGATCATCAATCTGCTTCAGTTGATGCAGGAACTTGGAAGCCTCCTTCCTTGCATCCCTTGTGTAGGAAACGTAGGCGCCCACCTGGCCCTTGTTGCCGCGCCGTATCGCCGATTGGAGGTCCCTCATGTTGTCCTTGAGCGAGGAGAGCAGCTCCCTCGCCGCGCGCGCCGCAGACGTTGAGGATACGAACCGAGCTCTCGAGGGCATGGTCGATGAGGCCGTCTTGGTTCGAAGGGCCTCGGATGAGCTCGTTGATGGAGTGGCAGAGATTTGAGAGAGCGACGAGACGATCTTGGATGGATTGGGACGTTGAGGATGGGGATTGGGTTAGGGTCTTGAGGGTGTAGAGATCCTGTTCGATTCAGAGAGAAGTCGGGTGAAGCCGGGTGGGCAAGCTGATGGATCTAGCAGCAGCCTGCGGAGGGATCCTTTTTGTGGACGTTTGGAATGAATTCATGTTAATGCTCTTTTAAGGGATGGATTGGTTGTGATTTTTTAGAAGCGCAGAGGCTGAATTTAGGAGCCCTATTTTTTTTTGGTGGGGAATTTAGGAGCCCTATATAATATTGATATAGTTACAACTAAACTTATAGATGGAGGTTTGCCTGTGAATCTTTAATTGAATAAGCAAACCCGACCCCGAAGTGAGTCGGTAAGGTCCCACTGATTTCTACCTCGTAAGTTGATCATCCAAATCTTATAAATATAAAACCGACTCACATGTCCAAATCGAGATAACCGCAATCAATGTTCTGAGGTGCAATATTAGGAATTGGACCCCTATAACGCTTAACGAATTATACCCGATGTTACATTTAATTATTTCAGGTGTAAATTTATATGGAAAAAATTTAAAAATTATATTTATACTCTATATACTTATATTAAAATGTTTATAAACTTTTATTTTCAAAATATATGTTTTTAAAAAATAAATAAAATTTTTCTAAAATAATCAATCTTTCAATTATTCATAATTTTTATTAATATTTTTTCATAATAAAATTTTATAAACATGTTAACATAAGTGTATAAAATATAAATATAATTTTTTAAATATGAATTTATATCCGAATTAATTAACCTATTTTCGGTGTTAGAGGAGATCTAGACTGGCAATATTAACCCATTTTTTAATTTTATTTTATGAAACTAATTTATTTTTGAGGTTTGTGAAAATAATTCTTGTCGTAGTAGCTCGGAATTACTTTGACTTGTAAAAATAATTGGGGTTTTTTGCTAAGTGGACATTTCGGGACCAAATTTTAAGCCATATGACACAAGGGTTACAATATTAGGTAAGTGTCCACATTTTTAAATTATACCCCTGCCTTACTAATCCCGTTTGTTTCTTCAATTTCACGGAAAGAGAGAAACACAGCACAACTCGGAGGGACGAAGAAGGGCGATTTCGATCTGGCTTCAATTTCTCCAGCAACGCAGTTGATTTCAGCCACAATTTTCAAAGATTTCGAGCTCTTCATTCAGATCTGAAGAGAGATCTTGTCGGAAATAGCACTGTAAGCCAAAATTCGAGTTTCAACAGGGAAGCCAAAAATTCGAAAACAGCACTATCTGCAATCTGCTTTGAATATAGTACTGTATTTTGAATCACAATTATTGTCTGAGTTGCGGATTTGGATAACAATTTGGAAAACAATTGATTACATAAATATCATATTGCGATTTTGACATCAGATGTCGATTTTGATATAAGTGACTAGTGTTGTGATTATAGAACTGTAATCTAGATTGTATTGTTGATGTAGTTGCTGATTTAAGATGCTTGTGTTTTGATTATACTGCTGTAACCAAAATTACACTGTAACCTATATGTGGATATCTGAGCTTGAGTGCATTTGGGTAGCTGTAACCAAAATTACACTGTAACCTATATGTGGATATCTGAGTTTCAGTGCATCTGTGTAGCTGTAACCAAAATTACACTGTAACCTATAGGTGGATATCTGAGTTTGAGTGCATCTATGTAGCTTGTAACCAAAATTACACTGTAACCTATATGTGGATATTTGAGTTTCAGTGCATCTGTGTAGCTATAACCAAAATTACACTGTAACTTGTATGGGGATATCTTGGTTTGAGTGCATCTGTGTAGCTGTAACCAAAATTACACTGTAACCTATAGGTGCATATCTGAGTTTCAGTGCATCTGTGTAGCTGTAACCAAAATTTCACTGTAACCTATAGACTGTAATTAATCACTGTATTAATGAAATTTAATACGTGTCACCAATGATCAGGTACAATGGAGGCCAATCTGTTAACAGTAAAATTTAAAGGAAAATGGAAGTTGGAAGATGGTGATTTAGTTTTTGCTGGGGATGTGTCATCAAAGGTAATTATCATCAAGCAGGCTGTAACTCTGCATGAGATGAAGTCTAAGATACTGAACAGATTCAAAACGAGTGAAAATTTGTCTCCTACTCTTCAATTCAGCCACTTGCATCCATTCAAGGAAACTACTGAGCCATTTTCAATAGAGAATGAGACTGATTTCAGGAGTTTTTTACAAATTAATGAATTGAAGAATGTGAATTGGACGTTGCCTTTATATGTTATAGCTGTGAAGGAAATCACTGAAGAACAGGTTACATAATCTATACATGATGAAAATCAATTGGCATTACATGCTTACAGCTCTGCCAAGGGTACAAATGCTATGGAAGAGGACTTTGATGTGCAGGCTGGAAATGCAGAATCCATAAACGATGGATGTGATATGAATAATAATGGAGATGACACAAGGATTGAAAGTCGCATCAGTGCAGGCAGTACAATGTCCACAAAATATACAGCACAGCCTATAAGTGAAAGAAAGGGTGAAATTCTTATATTTTTGGGACAACTGTTCCGAACAAAGGAAGATCTCAAACAGACTATTAAACTATTGGTTGAACAAGAGGTGTTTGCTTACAAAGTGAAGAAGACAACACCATGTTATTACAGAACAGTGTGTGTGGATAGTAGCTGCACCTGGAAAATACATGGCGCCATAATTGGTGGTTCAATTGTATTTATAATTAAGAAATACTTTAAGGAACACACCTGCAACATGGAAGTACGAATAGGAAAGCAACGCCCTCTAAATTACAGAGTCATAGCCGAAAAGATAAAACACAGGTGACATAGATTACAATCAGTTCTTCATTACATATTTTATATTATTATTTACTGTAATCATGCTTCATTTCATATTTTATTCACTGGTGTACATAATATATACAGTTTTGAAGATGAGAAACAAGGTCCAATTCCAAGACAAATTATAAACACGATGAGGAATGATTTCAAAGAGAATTTTAGCTACTGGAAATCTTGGAAGGCTCGTGATTTAGCAATAGAGATGACAATGGGGACTGCAGACAACAACTATGAATTAGTGTCATCATATTGTTGGGTCCTAAAGCAAGCAAATCCTGGAACTGTCACCTTCATTGAACTTGAGAGAAACTCAAAGTTCAAGTATGTGTTCATTGCCTTTGGACCATGTATCCGAGCATTTCCAATCCTACGAAAGGTACATATTCATTTCATAAGAAAAAATTACACTGTAACCAAATAATTACTGAATAGAATTCAATTGTACAGGTTCTTGTGGTAGACAATACATTTCTAAAAGGAAAATACAAAGGGACTCTTCTCACAGCTTCTGCACAAGATGCAAATCATCAAATATATCCTATTGCCTTTCCAGTGGTTGACTCAGAAAACAACGACTCTTGGGAGTGGTTCTTCAACAAGCTAGCAACAGTCATCCCATCAAGTGAAGAGCTGGTTTTTGTTTCTGACCGTCATGAAAGCATTGCAAGAGCTATAGAGTTGATTTACACAAATGCAAAGCATTATTACTGCAGATGGCACTTAAAGAAAAATATAATGGCAAAATTCAAGAAGAAAGCACTCTGTCAGTGGTTTGAAAGCGCAACAAACAGTTACACAGAAGAAGATTTCAACAACTACTTTGCTTCCATTAGTAATACAAACAGCAAGATGGAGAAATATCTTCAAGAATTACAGTTTGAGAAATAGGCAAGAGCTTATTCAAAAGGTGACAGGTACAATATGATGACTTCAAACAACGCATAATCATTAAATAGTGCCTTTGGTTTGGATAGAGCTTTCCCAATTATAGGTTTACTGAATGCAATCAGAGAGAAGTTAACAAAATGGTTCAATGATCGTAGAAATGAATCTGAAAACAACAACTTTGAGCTTCCAACTCATATAAGTGATATAGTGTACATAAGATGCAGTGAGGCTGGAATGTATACTGTCAAGCACCTCAATCAATTCCAGTTTGAGGTTGTCAGTGGAATGAAAAAGGTTATGGTTGATTTAAAGAAGAACTCTTGTACTTGCAAGGTATTTGATTATGAAAAGGTACCTTGTGTACATGCTTTGGCTGTAATCAGGGAAAAAAACCTGAGTGTTCTGAGTTATATTAGTAGCTACTACAAAACTGAAGCTTGGAAATTGGCTTATCATGAGACAATATATCTTACTCTAAATGTAGATCAGTGGGTTGTACCAGAGGACATCAAAAGCCAGGAATGTCACCCACCAATGGTATGTAGAAGATGCGGTCGACCTAAAAAGAAAAGAAAGCTTTCAGCTGGAGAAATCAGAGGGAAAGCATCAAAGAAGATTGACAAGAGCTAGAGATCAGAGGCAAATCAGAAGCAAAGCATTAAGGAAGACAATACGATTTACTTTATCGTTTTCTTATATTAAATAAATTGGTCACTATAAACAGGTCATTACACTAGAAAGAAAGTAAACAGTGAGAATATTTCAGTTCTTTCTTCTTCTATCAATACAATTTTGAAAATATTTCAGTTTTCCTTCATCATATGAATGGTTAAAACAGACATAGACGTTGTAACCACAGTTAAAACAGGGACATAGACACTGTCACCACTATGAAACAAGGGGAATAGACACTGTAATCACAAGTAAAACTTATAGATGTTTTCCAAACTATAAAAATAGAGACATAAACAATGACATATGCACTGTCATCACTATGAAAACATGCTCATGGACACTGTAACCAAGAGGAAGACCCTATGATTAGGGAAGAATAAACCCCAAAAGGGCTAATGAGAAGCCAAAAGACATGTGATGGAATGTTCTCCTTCATCATATGAATGGTAAAAACAGACATAGACGCTGTAACCACAGTTAAAACAGGGACATAGACATTGTCACCACTATGAAAAAGGGGGAATAGACACTGTAATCACGGGTAAAACTTATAGATGTTTTCAAAACTATTAAAATAGAGACATAAATAATGACATATGCACTGTCACCACTATGAAAACATGTCCATGGACACTATAACGAAAAGGAAGACCCTATGATTATGGAAGAATAAACCCCAAAGGGGCTAATGAGAAGCAAAAAGAACATGTCATGTATAGTATGGTTTAGGGTTTAGGGTTAAGTCTTTAGGGTTTAGGGCCAAGGCCCTAAACCCTAAATCCTAAACCCTAAACCCTAAAATGTTAAGTACAATACATCGTTAAGAGATGATTGTTGTAATCAAATGGAAAACCCTAGGACAAGGCCAACAAAAACCCTAAAGGGGCTAATGAGAAGCCAAAAGACATGTGATGGACTGTTCTCCTTCATCATATGAATGGTTAAAACAGACATAGACGCTGTAACCACAGTTAAAACAGGGAATAGAGACTGTAATCACAAGTAAAACTTATAGATGTTTTCAAAACTATTAAAATAGAGACAAAAACAATGACATATGCACTGTCACCACTATGAAAACATGCCCATGGACACTGTAACCAAAAGGAAGACCCTATGATTATGGAAGAATAAACTCCAAAGGAGCTAATGAGAAGCCAAAAGAACATGTCATGTACAGTATGGTTTAGGGTTTAGTCTTTAGGGTTTAGGGCCAAGGCCCTAAACCCTAAATCCTAAACCCTAAACCCTAAAATGTTAAGTACCGTACATCGTTAAGAGATGATTGTTGTAATCAAATGGAAAACCCTAGGACAAGGCCAACAAAAACCTTAAAGGGGCTAATGAGAAGCCAAAAGACATGTGATGGACTGTTCTCCTTCATCATATGAATGGTTAAAACAAACATAGACGCTTTAACCACAGTTAAAACAGGGAATAGAGAGTGTAATCACATGTAAAACGTATAGATGTTTTCAAAACTATTAAAATAGAGACATAAACAATTACATATGCACTGTCACCACTATGAAAACATGCCTATGGACACTGTAACCAAAAGGAAGACTCTATGATTTTGTAAGAATAAACCCCAAAGGGGCTAATGAGAAGCCAAAAAAACATGTCATGTATAGTATGGTTTAGAGTTTAGGGTTAAGTCTTTAGGGTTTAGGGCCAAGGCTCTAAACCCTAAAATGTTAAGTACAGTACATCGTTAAGAGATGATTGCTGTAATCAAATAGAAAACCCTAGGACAAGGCCAACAAAACCCTAAAGGGGCTAATGAGAAGCCAAAAGACATGTGATCGACTGTTCTCCTTCATCATATGAATGGTTAAAACAGACATAGACGCTGTAACCACAGTTAAAACAGGGACATAGACACTGTAACCACTATGAAACAAGGGGAATAGACACTGTAATCGCAGGTAAAACTTATAGATGTTTTCAAAACTATTAAAATAGAGACATAAACAATGACATATGCACTGTGGACACTGTAACCAAACGTGAAAACTTTGAGGATGACAACAAAAATAATAAAACCTTGACTTTGAAGTGGAATTATAGACTGTTGTAACATATAATAGGGATAAAACAATAAAAGATTCAAAGAAACATATAAATTACTAGAGCAGTAGCCTACAAATACATAATCTAAGTGTCACCAATGTCTGTCACCACGAGTTTTACATCAACACAATACACAATAACCTGTCAACAATTCAAGTGTCACCATGGGCTATCACCACGACTGCTACAACAACAAAATATAGTCTAAACTGTCAGCAAATACACTGTCACCACATAGTTCAACTAACACAAACTTAAATTTCATAACTAAACAAATGTCCACTGCTTCTTCATGAGATCATATGCAATCTTCTCACGATATGCATTAACATACTCATCATTCACAAGATGAATATCACCACCAAAAACCAGAGACTCAATGTGCTTGATGGCGTAGACACCACAGCTACCTCTACATAAGAAGCAAAATATAAACAATAAGAGACAAAAGGTGGACAGATAAAATGTCACAAAATAAAATACAACAAGATGGAAAACAGAAGAAGTTACCCGTCTTCATTTTGAGGCAAGTCATCTACTCGGTCCATTTCAAAGGGAGTGTCATCTATCTTAGGAAAAAGACCAGTCTTACTCAACATAACAGCAAGCACTTCACACGTTTTAGCAAACTTCGAAAGCAGCTCTTCATTTTTAATGAAACTACGCTGGGAATCATAAACAAGAATCATCTTGTCGTCCAACACAATTTCAACGGCTACCCAGTGCATGTTGTCAAGATTGAAAGGAGCGTAAACCTTCTGAGCACCTTCCCAAGGCTTTCCATAATTGCCAGGATAAAGACCAAGGAAGTAATGGAAGAATTCGTCCGGAATGGCATCACCAGTTTTAAAAAGATTAACATCACAGTTCCCAACCTTAGGGAAAAAAATGGTGTCTAAAACAACACAGGTGGGATTTAGATCAGGACAATCATGAAGACGCTTTCTAAAACGATGAAGTGCTTCGTCTATGTGCTGTGAAAGAAAACAGAACAAACACTAACTGTCACCAAACTGATGGCACCAAAATATAAGCTGTAACAATACATATAAATATGAACTTACAATATCACGAAGCCATTTTGTCCTCCCCGATAATTCAGTGAAAAACACCTTGTTCATATTAACCTCAAAGCCACTGACTTTTCCATCACGCCTACAAAGTAAGATAACAAGTTAAATAAACATATTATAATAAGTGGCAGTACTAAGAAGAAAATACATATCAAAACAAAAGTAGATAATTACCCAAGATCTCTAAAAGTGGTATAAAATTCAACACGCTCCTCCGAGTTGAGAATAGAATATTTAGGTACTTTAGGAAGGCGAGGTTTCTTCGGTTTACAAGGATTGGTGTAAGGAGTATGGGCTGCAGGAGCAGATTTCAACGCCCTATAAGAACGCCTTAGCGGAACTTCAAGATCATCCTCACCATCTGAAGGAATAGGGTAGGCAACATCAGTGATGCTATGAAATAGACTGCTTTTATCATCAATAACACCAGTTGCATCTCCACTGTCAGCAAACACATCCTCTGGGACATCAGAACTGTATCCAAGTATGATGCCAATACCATGATCAACTGTTCCACCAACAGCTTCTTCAGGAGGAAGGCAACTACTATCATCATTCAAATTAGCTGTAACCACAACTTTGGGATCAACAGCACCACTATCATCAGATGCATCATTGGAGCAAGGAAGCACAAGAGTTGCAACAATACCACTGTCATCACCACAATAAGTAGAGCAAGGGAGAACAGTAGTGGAAACAACACTGTCACCAGGAACCTCTTTGGAAGCAATCCTGTCCTCATTGAATGGATTTGAATCAAGAACTTGAGTAGGAGGAACAAAGCTAGCAGAAACAGTCTCATCTGACCCAATTACTTCAGTTGAGGCAAAACTCAAATCAACAGTTTCATCAAACAAATGAAGGATTTCAGTAGGAGCAGCAGAAGAAGAATCAACAACCTTTTCAGTAATGGCTACACTAGAATTGAGGATTCCTTCATTTGACGGAATAACTTCAGTAAGAGGGATAGAACTGTTAACAGGCACATCTTGTGATACAATGACTTCAGTAATAGCAACAACACTGTCATCAATCTTGAGAGAAGGAGATGCAATGCCAGAAGAAGGGACAACACTGTCATCAATCTTGAGAGAAGGAGATGCAATTCCAGGAGAAGGGACAACACTGTCATCAAGTGTTTCCTTTGAACCCGCAAGAGTGTCATCATCAGTGCAAACAACATCAGCATCTCTTTAAGTTGACTCCTTAGTTGACTTAACAACAATATACTCCGGAGGAGTTGGGGAATCATTGGAAGAATCAACTGCATTGTTGTGAGCTGAATCTGCCATGTTTTACAGTAACTTTTATATCGATTTCTGCATGCATTTCATTCATTTGGGCTAAGATAGTACAGAACCTATGTAGTTTATGTTTGTTTGCCAAATTATGGAATCTACACCAGTTTCTGTTTAATTCGCAGAATTCGAGGCGTTTTACAGCAATTCTACAGAAGCTCGGAAAAGCTCGGAAAACGGTTACAGAAGTCCAAGGTCAAGGAAGCAACGGAACCAGTCGAATCAATATGAGAGTCAAGGTTACTCGATCTCGAGTAGACCTTACTCGACCTAGACGAGCATGTCCGAGCAACCTTGGTCGAGCAAGCCTGATCGAGAGAGCTGAGTCAACCCGACTTCCGGACCCAACTCGATCTCGACAAGCCCTGGTCGAGATCGACGAAGCCCAGACACCACACCCGGAGTCGAGGAGAGAAGCTGACCGAGAAGCCGAGGACGAGAAGCCGAGCACACCCTACTCGATCTCGACGAACCCTTGTCGAGATCGACGAGCCGCCCAGAGTTTGTCCGAGTCCATGCCGAGGAGCTCTAGTCGACACCACCAGAGAGCCATCTTCGACGAACCCAACTCGATCTCGACAAGCTGTTAGTCGAGATCGACGAGCCCAGGAGCCCAAGTCCGAGCCTGTCGAGCAGAGCTAGCCGGGAGGTCCAGTCGACAGAGAATCCTACTCGAGGTCGACGAAGCCTTGTCGAGGTCGAGTAGCCCAGTTTCCAGAAACGCGTCGACGAGTGCCTGTCCGAGTAGAATTGGAAATCCTTGGGCACGAAGGAAGTCGAGCTGGCTGAAGATCTATCCGATTCCATCAAGTTCTATCTAAGGAAGGAGATCTATCAACATCATGAAGGCTTACCCACTTTAGAAAATCTTTTTCTTATAGATTTATTTCCTTAAAACGTTTTATTTATCTTTTAAAGCTTTAGATATAATTTTAGATATAGATAGAGATTTCTATCCTTGGTTAGCGAGGATTAGAAGGCTATAAATAAGGCCCTTGGGGCTGGTTTTTCATTCATTCGAAGTCACACACAATTAGTTAGTTCCAGTAGAGAAGTTTAGGAGTTCTAAGGTTTTTAGGGTTTTGGCTTTCTGCGAAAGTTTGATTGCCAGGATTGTAAAGGCTTTTGAATTTAGTTTTAATGCAAGTTTCTTTTTATACATCAATGTCTGTTATTGCGATGAGGCGTGAGTAGTCCACCCACTTCTGGGGCTGGGGTGAGCCCGACGGTGGCCATGTGAGGTGACGCGGTAAAGGTCAGATCTTTCTGTGCAATTCATCTTCTATCCCTATGAGCATGATTCTTTTGCGAGAGTTGAAGGTGATCCTTGTTTGTGTTATTGAAGCGAAAGTGATCTTAATGCAACTTGGATTAATTATGTGAAAAGGGTTAGTAACAATTAGGGTTTATGCGAAAGCCTCTATATGCCTGTTTGTTAATGACGAAAGTTATTTGATGGAAAGCATGATCTTTTATGCCTTTGTGTGTTACTTTGCATGGTTATCGTTGTGGTGTTGAAACCCTGGCTTTGGAAGTCTTTTAGCATATTGATTTATTTCTGTCGAAATTTGAGTTCTGTGTTCGAAAATTTGCAATTTAAATTTCTGAGTTTTCTGTTTCTTGTCGACATAGAGGAAGCTTTGTCGATCTCGAGTTGACTTGGTCGAGATCGAGTTGCCCTTGCCGGGTTTGCCTGTCTGCTGTGATTTCTGAGTTTCTGTTGTCGACTGCTGTGGTCGATCTCGAGCAGCTGTTAGTCGAGATCGACGAGCCTTTGTCTTTGCTTTTATTTCCTGTTTTGCTTTGTTCTTTGCTTTTGTTTGTTATTTTCTGCTTTTATTTATGTTTCTTTCCTTGTTTCTGGGTTTCTGCCTTTCTGCTGTTCTGCTTGTCTATGAGAATTTACAGCTACCTAAGAACTGCTGACGTGCTTCCTCGTGGATTCGATCCTGACTATTCTCTTACTACAACGGGAGGAAGTCTTGTATTTATTTGCTGAGACAGGGAAGTCAGTCTGAACTTTATTTCATATTTATTTCATACTTGACCATCCTCCTGCAACAACAAATTGGCGCCGTTGCCGGGGAGGCTATCAATCGCGCCTTAGGTAGTCAGTTCTCACTGTTTCTTTGAGTTACTTTTCAGGTGTATGCGCCGTTCTGGTCAAACACCTGAGTTTGACGCCTTAGACGAACCGGAACGCCTATTTCACATCCGAGCTAAACTACAAAGAGCCATGGCAGCTGCGGAGACACAGGAACAGCTGGTCGCTAGGCTTACCAGGGAATTGGCCGCTAAGGATGCTGCTATCGCCGCTGAGAAAGCAGCAAGGGAACAAGCACAGGCTGAGCTTGCCCAATATCCAACCACGGTAGAGGACTACATGCACCCAACCCTCGTCGTGCCTGAATCGGCTATTCTCATCCCTGATAACTCTTTTGAAATCCGCACTCAATTTCTTATAGAGCTTAAAAATAATGCCTTTTATGGTAGATTTAATGAGTGTCCTCTTGAACATATTACAAACTTTTCTGACATGTGCCTTACTATTGCTGAAGGTACAACTCTGGAATATGTCAAGATGAAATCTTTTCGCTGGTCTCTCGCTGGGCCTGCACTGAAATGGCTGGAAGGGCTGAAAGCAAGATCACTCAGAACCTGGGCCCAAGTAGAGCAAGAGTTTCTGAACAAATTCTTCCCACCTGCCAAAACAGCACATCTCCGCCAGAGAATCACCGCCTTTAAACAGAAGCAAGGGGAACTGCTGGCAAAGGCATGGGAGCGCTACAAGGAACTTCTGCTATCTTGCCCTACTAATGGACAGCCACCCTACGTCATTCAGGAGATCTTCTTCAACTCTCTTGATCAAGTCACTAAAGACAGAATCAACCATTATACTCGCTATGAGTATCTGACAATGCCGCCAAGTGACGCATGGGGTTTGCTAGAGAAGCTCACTAACTACGACAACAAGTATGGGTCTACTGCAACTTATGAAGAGAACCCATACGCCAGGCCAGCACCATCCATGCCCCTCTATGAGCCACCCAAGGAGATTGATCCTGATGTTAGGGAGCAGTACTACAGAGACCAAAATAAGAAGCTCCTCAAGCAAGTAAAGTACCTCTCCGTCAACCAGCCTTGCATAGAATGCGGATCGCAAAGGCACACCACTCCTGAGTGCCCACACGCAGAGCAAGTAAGGATGGCAGAGCATCATGAGGAGGCAGCTTACGCAGGGGGTCCCAGTCGCTACATGGGGGACCAAAGGTTTCAGCAACCACAATGGAACCAAGGTGT
Organism: Persicaria maculosa; assembly: GCA_963922045.1. Lineage (NCBI taxonomy): Eukaryota > Viridiplantae > Streptophyta > Magnoliopsida > Caryophyllales > Polygonaceae > Persicaria > Persicaria maculosa. The sequence goes on along the minus strand of OY998263.1, from coordinate 45,715,986 downwards.
CCCTAGGAACCCCCCGCCTTACAGAGCTCCAGGACATCCGGAAAGGGAACAGAAGAAGGATGATATACAGACAGTCCTGGAGGAAATACGGAGGAATCACTCAGAAACTAGGCAATCCTTCAACTCCGTCTATACTCAGATGCAAGGTGTCAACTCTAGGCTTGGGGAAATTGATATATGGAGAAAATCAGTTGATACACAGATTGGTCAGCTAGCAGCGGGAATCCCCAGACAGTCGGGTGCGCTCCCTGGATCTTCAGAACCAAATCCTAAGGGAAAGGCTGGACACATCGCTGCGATAAAACTCAGAAGCGGCCATCAACTACAAGAGCCAGAGGTCGGAAAGCAGCAGGACAACGAAGAACAGCTAGTCGGCCAAGGCCTAGTCGATCTCGACAAGGGCCTACTCGACCTCGAGGAGAACCTGCAAAAATCTTCGTCTGCACCGCACAGCAACTCGACTACGCCCAACCTGGTCGATGTCGACAAGACTGTAGTCGATGTCGAGGAGCCCCTGGTCGACATAGAGCAGCCTGCAGCACCTCCGACGTCTGTTCTGGCTCCAAATCAGAAAAAGAAGCTGCCTTTCCCCATAAAATCTCTAAAGGACCCGGCAGAAAAGAAATTTCAGCGCTTCATCAAGATGCTTCAGAAACTCAACGTCACCATCCCCTTCACAGAAGCTCTCAATGAAATGCCATCTTATGTCAAGTTCCTGAAGGAGATTCTGAGCAAAAAGCGATCGATGGCTGAAATCACAGAGGAGTGCAGCCATCTGGACATATTGGAGAAGAGGCCGGATCCAGGTAAGTTTGCTATAACTATTGGATTTGGTCTATACAAAATTAATGCCTTATGTGATCTTGGAGCTAGTGTGAGTATAATGCCTTTAACGATTTTGTCCAAGATTAAGATAGGTGCCCTAGAGCCTGTGGATGCTAGACTTTACATGGCCAACAACACGGTGGTCATTCCAACAGGCATGGTGGATAATGTGCCGGTACAAGTAGGTAAATTCTTTGTCCCTGCTGATTTTCTAGTTGTTGATATGCAAGAAGATCCTGCTTGTCCAATTATTCTAGGAAGACCATTCTTGGCGACGGTGGATGCCAACATAAGCGTAAGGAAAGGAGTGCTCACCTTCAACATCAGCGATGAGGTAATTGAGTATTCCTTTAATAAAACTGAAAGGCATACAGGTCCAATGGAAGAGGTCAAATCTATCTCAGCTGCCTACATCACCTGCGGGGAACCCAAGGTCAGAAATATGACCCCTGAGGAGCAGGAAAAGAGGGACATGGAGGCCCAGGTGGAGGAGATCATGGCAATCCTCAAAGAGAACACAGAAAATCCCATCGACATAGACCAAGGTAAGTCGTTGTGGATTCATTATTTTTCGGATGCCTTGACAGGGACTAAGTATGGGGTCAAGATCGACCAAGACTCCTCGACATCGAGGACCCTAGTCGACCTCAACCAGACCACGGAGCCTCCACCAGCACCAGCATCGTCGAGCAGCAAACCAGACAAACCAGGCTCGTCGACCTCGACCACCCTTGTCGATGTCGACCACCACTCGGGGAGCCCAGCCCCTGCTTCCTCAACGCTGAGACCACCAGATGGACCAACCTCGTCGATCTCGACCAGCCTTGTCGAGATCGACCACCACCCGGCGCCACCAGATCCGCCTTCTTCGATGAGCAAGCCACCAGGAGCAGAATCCTTGTCGATGTCGAGTAGTCTACTCGAGGTCGACGAGCCATTGTCTTCATCGACTTCTGAATCTGCGAGCAGGACACCACCAGAACCAGCAGACTCGTCGAGATCGACTAGCCCTAGTCGAGATCGACCAAACACAGTGGTCCCCGATTCCGTCTCTGCGAAGGTAAGTCAAGGTATGGATCTTTCTTCTCCTATTTCCATTAAAGATTTATCTATACATGGGAGAGGTCTGCCTTGGTATGTGCGATTGTGCAGGATTTCCAAGGATGAGCCCAAGGAGTATGAAGTTGGAGACAAGCACTATGTCTCTAAATCAAAGGATCATTGGTTCCCCAACAAATTCAACAAGAAGCGGATGGGACCTTTCGTGGTGAACAAGATCCATTCTGGAGGATTACAACTAATGGACAAGAATGGAGTCTTATTTGAGGCCCAAGCTACATGGGCCCTGCAAATGCCACCTTGAGCTAAATGGAAAAGTCGGCCTAGCGACTATAAAATCTAGAGCATGTACATAGACTTTTTAGGACTTTTTGAGACTTTGTTTTTGTTTTTGGATTTGAACATTTCTTTGGTTTTTGTTGTTTCTATTATGGGTATATGTCTTCTACTTTTCAGGTCAATGGATAGAACCAAGTCTTACTCGGCCAGGAGGTGCTTCCATTCGAAATTTTGAGGCCCTGCACATGTCTTGTGAGTTTCTTTCTTTACCCTTGTTTTTATACAGTGAGGACACTGTAATGTTTAAGTATGGGGTGGGGGAAGGGCTTACATTGTGCATATTTTTCATATTTGACATTACTTGTGCATTATTTCTTTGAATTGCTACATGGCTATTTTGGAATGCATTATTAATTTATGTGCTTATATGCATGTTTTCCAAAATTTGAGAAAAATGACCCCCATTGAAATTTTTGAATAATGTCATGGAAGCTTTAATTGAACTCGACGATGCAAAATTGGATTCATTAGAGATATAGCATGAAATTGCCTAGTAAAGGGAAGTCACAATGAAGTGCATTATTTAGATGAAAACCATGAAAGGAGGTAAAATTTGAAATTGTTTTTGACATGTTGCATGATAAGATGATGGAGGACTTTATATTTCCATATAATGCTCATTGTTTATAATCCTAGCCTTACCTATGCTTATGCATCACAAAAGTCATAATACGCCTTATTTCATATATTGCTCCACATGATCCAAATATTTGCCATTCTTTACCTTATCCGGGGATTATGTTGAGAATGATGTTACATTATGGAGATTGTTATATGGTTGTTGTGTTTATCATTATTGGAGTTTGGAAGGAAATTGTTTGAAATATATGGAAAATTTAATGAGTGAAAGAAAATCCAATCACCTCAGGAGATAAAGGTAGATTGACCCTGCTCTCTGAGATAATAGTTTGGAGAGATGGGACACATTGTGAGGAGTCCAAAGCACTAAGTATCCGGGGCCATTCATGACAACCATGTTTGCGACTCGCGAGAAGGCAGTGCTGAGGTCAGAGAGGTAAAAGCATTATTATGAGAAAAAAGCAATATGAAAGGTGATGAATCAAACGAAGAAAGGATGTGGTTGAGAAAGTTTGGAAATAATCCATTTCCCCGGATCAAAAGCACCACATTGCCAAAAAAATACCCACCTTTAGCCTTTTACCAATCTACTCCTTCATGAGCTTAAATTAAAGTCTTCTTGATTATCAATGCTTTGTCACGTATGAATTGTTTTTGCATAACCCTCCTTTTGTGAGTAGATGTTGCTTTTATACATTTGCACATGCATGGATTTGTGACACTAGTACCTTTTCGAGGATGGTAATTGATTGCAGGGTTATATGAGAATGAATCTGATATGTTGAGAGTTTCAATTTCTTCCCCTGAATGACAAATAAAAGTATTGCTTGAGGACAAGCAAGCTTAAGTATGGGGTGTTTGTTGTGAGCTGAATCTGCCATGTTTTACAGTAACTTTTATATCGATTTCTGCATGCATTTCATTCATTTGGGCTAAGATAGTACAGAACCTATGTAGTTTATGTTTGTTTGCCAAATTATGGAATCTACACCAGTTTCTGTTTAATTCGCAGAATTCGAGGCGTTTTACAGCAATTCTACAGAAGCTCGGAAAAGCTCGGAAAATGGTTACAGAAGTCCAAGGTCAAGGAAGCAACGGAACCAGTCGAATCAATATGAGAGTCAAGGTTACTCGATCTCGAGTAGACCTTACTCGACCTAGACGAGCATGTCTGAGCAACCTTGGTCGAGCAAGCCTGATCGAGAGAGCTGAGTCAACCCGACTTCCGGACCCAACTCGATCTCGACAAGCCCTGGTCGAGATCGACGAAGCCCAGACACCACACCCGGAGTCGAGGAGAGAAGCTGACCGAGAAGCCGAGGACGAGAAGCCGAGCACACCCTACTCGATCTCGACGAACCCTTGTCGAGATCGACGAGCCGCCCAGAGTTTGTCCGAGTCCATGCCGAGGAGCTCTAGTCGACACCACCAGAGAGCCATCTTCGACGAACCCAACTCGATCTCGACAAGCTGTTAGTCGAGATCGACGAGCCCAGGAGCCCAAGTCCGAGCCTGTCGAGCAGAGCTAGCCGGGAGGTCCAGTCGACAGAGAATCCTACTCGAGGTCGACGAAGCCTTGTCGAGGTCGAGTAGCCCAGTTTCCAGAAACGCATCGACGAGTGCCTGTCCGAGTAGAATTGGAAATCCTTGGGCACGAAGGAAGTCGAGCTGGCTGAAGATCTATCCGATTCCATCAAGTTATATCTAAGGAAGGAGATCTATCAACATCATGAAGGCTTACCCACTTTAGAAAATATTTTCCTTATAGATTTATTTCCTTAAAACATTTTATTTATCTTTTAAAGCTTTAGATATAATTTTAGATATAGATAGAGATTTCTATCCTTGGTTAGCGAGGATTAGAAGGCTATAAATAAGGCCCTTGGGGCTGGTTTTTCATTCATTCGAAGTCACACACAATTAGTTAGTTCCAGTAGAGAAGTTTAGGAGTTCTAAGGTTTTTAGGGTTTTGGCTTTCTGCGAAAGTTTGATTGCCAGGATTGTAAAGGCTTTTGAATTTAGTTTTAATGCAAGTTTCTTTTTATACATCAATGTCTGTTATTGCGATGAGGCGTGAGTAGTCCACCCACTTCTGGGGTTGGGGTGAGCCCGACGGTGGCCATGTGAGGTGACGCGGTAAAGGTCAGATCTTTCTGTGCAATTCATCTTCTATCCCTATGAGCATGATTCTTTTGCGAGAGTTGAAGGTGATCCTTGTTTGTGTTATTGAAGCAAAAGTGATCTTAATGCAACTTGGATTAATTATGTGAAAAGGGTTAGTAACAATTAGGGTTTATGCGAAAGCCTCTATATGCCTGTTTGTTAATGACGAAAGTTATTTGATGGAAAGCATGATCTTTTATGCCTTTGTGTGTTACTTTGCATGGTTATCGTTGTGGTGTTGAAACCCTGGCTTTGGAAGTCTTTTAGCATATTGATTTATTTCTGTCGAAATTTGAGTTCTGTGTTCGAAAATTTGCAATTTAAATTTCTGAGTTTTCTGTTTCTTGTCGACATAGAGGAAGCTTTGTCGATCTCGAGTTGACTTGGTCGAGATCGAGTTACCCTTGCCGGGTTTGCCTGTCTGCTGTGATTTCTGAGTTTCTGTTGTCGACTGTTGTGGTCGATCTCGAGCAGCTGTTAGTCGAGATCGACGAGCCTTTGTCTTTGCTTTTATTTCCTGTTTTGCTTTGTTCTTTGCTTTTGTTTGTTATTTTCTGCTTTTATTTCTGTTTCTTTCCTTGTTTCTGTGTTTCTACCTTTCTGCTGTTCTGCTTGTCTGTGAGAATTTACAGCTACCTAAGAACTGCTGACGTGCTTCCTCGTGGATTCGATCCTGACTATTCTCTTACTACAACGGGAGGAAGTCTTGTATTTATTTGCTGAGACAGGGAAGTCAGTCTGAACTTTATTTCATATTTATTTCATACTTGACCATCCTCCTGCAACAACATGCATCACCCTCATTGTCATCACCTTCAACCGACCGCTCAATTACATGCCCATGTTCAGTCTTCTGAGAGCAGGATTCAATAATCCCATCCAAAATATCCTTGATAGAATCATCCCATGCCTTACGTTCCCTTTTCAGAACAGCCTCACTGTCATCCCATGCCTTACGTTCTTTCAAGGTAAACCACTTTCTCCTCTAGGGAAAGAATCCTAGAAACACACTCTTGCAATTGAGCTTCAAAAGATTCAAAGGATTTTTTAAATGAATTAACAACTTCTTCAAAATGAGCTTTAGTAACAAACTCTTTTGCCAACCCAGGAAGATCATCACTCGTAGGAAGCTCATCACCTGTGGGAGGGATAGATCTAGGAAGCTTAAACTTGAACCTCCTGGGCTTGTCACCATAATTTACACCTTTTTCACCACACAATGCATCTACTTCAACCTTGGCAGGAGACTCAGTCCTTGACGATTTCCGGGATGGAACCACCTTTGCCTTCTTCGTAACAGGATGATCTAGAGTAGAAGAACTTCTCAAAACCCTCTTCTTCTTGACAGACTCATCAACAGCAGGAGTGCGTGTCACCACCTTACCCTTCTTCACATGAAGAGGACTGTCACCACTTCCCATTGACCTTGTAACAAACCGCTTCCTGGGTTGGACAGGACTCTCAAAGTCAGAACTACCCTCTGTGATAATTCGTGGTGTCACCACCACCTTTTTCTTCAAAGGTGGGGCTCTAACTATGTCCTTCTTTCTAGTAGGAATATTAGTAAAAGGGATGACAGGTTCCACACCACCATAAAAAAGACGGCCACCTGATTGCCTGAGCAAATACGCTTGGATCCGTAAATTCCTTGGAGAAGCTTCATCACTGGCATCAGCATCCATACCAACAAAACAAGAAACGTAAGAATCGACACTGTCATCAGCAACTTCATCAGAAAAGGAGAGGCCAGGGCAATCCATAAATGACGCATACAAAGAGTAGACAGTCCCCTATCAAGAAAACAAAAAATATAATTAAACAACAACAAATATAAAAAATGGAAGAGGGAAACTGAGATCAGAATAATAAAAGATAAGACAAGAAAGTATGCTTACCAAATCTTTGGAGAAAATATCATGACACTTATCATATATAATGCCGTAATCACGGACACTAGTATACCAGACAAGAGATGCTGGTAATCCATCACAACAAAGAAAGTGACAGGTACAGATGCCAGCAAGCTTAGGGATTGCCTCTAAAATCCAAACCTGGGAAGAAAGAAACAGTAAGAACAGAAATAGAAGTAAAGAATAATAAATAAAAAGGAAAAAGCATGGAAACATAAAAGGAAAGGAAAGGGAAATACCAAGAATGCTATGGGATATCCAAGCAGATTATAACCAAAACCTTGAACCCTTTTTTGGTGGCTCAGACCTCATACATTTCTTCAAATAACCAAGTGTTTCCAGAAACACAACCCGACCAAAGGGATAAAGGTTTAAACGATCCAAATCACAGACAAGGTCCACATAACATTGACGAACAAGAGCTTTGGAACGCTGAGGGAGCAACACACCCTCAATCACTAACAAGTACGCCATGGAAAGCTTCTTTGGAGACTGAGTTGGCTCCTTGAGGAAAAGTTGAACAAGACCCATAAATGTACATTCAGATACACCCAAAAACTCCTCCATATCCACATGAGGAGAAGGAGGCATGTCATCACCAGGTTCTTTCCAACTCAAAACAGTTACACAACAGAATTCAACTAGAGAAAACCTAAACAAATGTTGCGCAACTTGAAACCACATCTCATTAACTTTAGAAGTTTCAACTTCATGTAAGAGCATCTGATGCACAAGTTGCTGATAAAAATATAGAGAATCCCTAGCCCATACAATTGAACCTAAACAACCATCTATAAGAGAAACCCAATCATCATGAGACAGACCATTCTTAATAATTGAAATCAATTCATGCTTTGAATACACATTAATGTGCCCATGAAAATGTTGTTCTTTGGGAACAACAAACTTGAAGGAAGCAAGTTGAATAGCAAATGGTGGAACCACAGTAGGAATTTCTGTATGGACAATAATTTCTTTACCTAAATAGCATAAATGTAGTGTAAAGATTAGGTTTCACAACAAAAAGATACTGTCACCAAAAACCAGCAAACAACAAATTGAACAACCACATAAACTAACACTGTAACCATCCCAAAAACTGCAAACACACAACAAGCAGAATGTCATATGGAACCCTATCACCAACACAAGTAACAAACTGTAAACATAAATCAATTGTAACCCTGTCACCAGACTGTAACCATAATTAAAACATGTAAAGAACTATAACTCTGTCACCAAACAATTAATATATTGTAACCCAGGCACAAGACTGTAACCAACCATTAAAACTAGTAATAAAATGCAACCCTATCACCAAACAAGTCATAAACTGTAACCCTATCACCAACAAAGCAACAAACTGTAACCCTGTCATAAACTGAACCAATGAATCAATTGTAACACTGTCACCAGACTGTAACCAACTGATGACTCCACACCTTCCTCGAGATCGAGCGGCTACCTAGAGATCGACAAAACCTCGGAGAGATTACCCGGTTCGAGGAGAGATTACCCGGAGTCGAGGAGAGATTACCCGAGGAGACCGAGGAGCATTACCCGACCTGATGCCCGAACATCTTCCTCGAGATCGAGGTCGTTCATCAATGTCGACAAGGCTGAGAGCCCACATCCGAGCATGTCGAGAAAGGTTGCTCGACAACCCCAGAAGGCCTAGTCGATGAGCCACCTTCCTCAAGATCGAAGAGACCTCCTCGAGATCGACCAAGCCGAGGAGCCAGAGTCCGAGCCCTGTCGAGGACCAGCAACCCGAGACACCGAGCCAGCCAAGTCGACGCCAGTTCTACTCAAGGTCGAGTAGGTTTACTCGAGATCGAGGAAGCTTCCAGAAGCCACGTAACGCGTTTTGATCTATCCTACTCGGATTGGGATTACTTGGAGCCGAAGATTGCCGAGTCTATCCGGTTTATCAAGATCTATCATGAAGAAGAGAGATTTATCCACTTGAGACTTCTAGATATAATTCCCTTATTTAGATTTAATTATGTTGTTTCTTTTATTTATCATTAAGCCTTTTAGATATAGTTTTAGATATAGATAGATATTTCTATCCTTGAATAGCAAGGATTAGAAGGCTATAAATAAAGCCCATGGGGCTGATTTTAGGATTCATTCAATCACACAGCAATTAGTAGGAGAAGAGTAGAGAGAGAGAGAGAGAGGCCGAGTGGAGCAGGAGAGCGAGAGTGATCCAGCTTGTTTGGTTTGTACTTTCTTGAGTTTGATTTAATGCAAGTTTCTTTTCAACAATCAATGTCTGAGGTTGCAATGAAGCGCGAGTAGTCCACCCACTTCTGGGGTTGGGGTGAGCTCGACGATAGTCCTGCGTGTTTGAGGTAAAGATCTGACTTTTATCATGTTTTAAACATCTACTACCTTTTATGTGTTTATTACCCATCTAATGGAGGTCCATGCTAACAACTTGGATTGTAAACATAAAATCGGTAGAGACAATTAGGGTTTCTTGAAAGAGTTGTCTAATTGTTGGAAAAGGCGAAAGCTTGGTCCTTTGATGCGATTCACATGATTATCTGTTTATTTCTGCCTTATGCATGCTTGGTTATTGTTGTTGCAAACCCCAATCTTGGAAGTCCTTTTTATACAGTTTAGTTCGAATCCCCAAAGCCTTTGCATTTATTTTCTTTCGTTTTAGTTTCTGTTTTCCTCGAGATCGACTAGCACTACTCGATCTCGAGTTACTGATCTTCGACCCAGGTCGCTGTAGCTTTTGTGTGCAGGTGCTCAACAAGACCCAAGCCGACGTCGACGAAGACCCTACTCGATCTCGAGTAGCCTTTGTCGAGATCGATTGTCCGATCTTTTGTCGAGTTGATGTACTTATAGATCTAGGACCCCTGTTGTCGACCATTTCTGTGAGATTTCACCGCTGCCTAGGATCCGCTGACACGCTTCCTCATGTATCGATCCTGACTTCCCGCTGCTACATCAGGAGGAGCCTCTGCAACACCTCCAACGTCTGATCTGGCTCCGAATCAGAAAAAGCCACTGCCTTTCCTTTCCAAAGCACAGAAAGATCCCACTGCAGGTAGGTTTACCAGATTTGTTAATATGCTGCAAGAACTGAATGTCTCTATTCCTTTTACAGAAGCCCTTCAAGAGATGCCTGGATATGTCAAATTTCTGAAGGAAATCCTGAGTAAGAAGCGATCCATCTCAGAGACCGCAGGCGAATGCAAAGTACTCCACTTCCCTGAAAAGAGACCTGACCCTGGTAAGTTTTCTGTTACTGTGGGTTTTGGGCAATATAAATATGAGTCTCTGTGTGATTTAGGAGCAAGTGTGAGCATCATGCCTTTATCAATCTGGCGGAAGGTAAAGATAGGATGCAAAGAGCCTGTGGATGCCAAACTATACATGGCAAACAATACAGTGGTCATCCCTACAGGTATAGTTGAGAATGTCCCAGTCCAGGTTGGTAAATTCTTTGTTCCAGCAGATTTCCTTATCATAGACTGTGCTGAAGATCCTACTAGCCCTATTTTTCTTGGTAGACCATTCTTAGCTACTGCAGATGCCAGAATTAGTGTCAAGAATCGCTCGCTCACCTTCACCATAGGCGATGAAGTTTTGGATTTCTCTTTTGGCCCTGCAAAAGAGGAAATTTCATGGCTGGAGGTAAAGAGCATCAGCAACCACGGGACCAAGCAAACAGCGGAGGAAAGCAACAACACTGTACTCGAGATCGACCTAGCCAACTCGATCTCGACTAGGCTTCTCCTCGATCTCGACCAAGACTTGTCGACATCGACTTCCTCTGTTGAGCTACTGACTTACCCAGAGCCTAAGTATGAGGTCCCTGTACTCGAGGTCGACCAGCAGTACTCGACATCGACTAGCCCCAAACCCAAAGATTTCTGTTTTGGGTCCGAAAAGGTAAGTTCAGGTATGAATTCTACTCCCCCTCAGTCCATAAAGAAAATTTTCAATAATTTAAGGGGAGGTAAGGCCCTGTGGCGAGAGAATCTACGAAAATTAAGAGCTGGAAGGAAGAAGAAGAAAGAAAAAGGAGATGATGCAAGCAAACACCTGTCAGCGGAGCTTGCATACTACAATCAGGACCTAGATGATTCAGGAGAACGACCAAGCATGAGCGGGCCCCACACTAATGGTCCTTGAGCGCAAACGGAGAAGTCGGCCTAGCGACTCTAAAATCTAGAGCATGTATATAAGACTTTATGAATTTTGGGACTTTTGAACTTTTTTTGGTTTTTGGTTTTTGGTTTTATGTCTTTTAGAATACTTCATGTGGATAGTCTTGTTTTTGTGTGCAATCTAACACTTTTAGGTCGGCAAGCATATAAAGGATCGCGAAAAGTGGAATGAGAAGTCTCTGAAAGACAGTCAGAATCGACGAATGCCAAGTCGACGACGACAAGGAGGAGCAGCCCAGAAACTCACCGATGTCGAGTAGGCCAACTCGATATCGACTAAGCCACTAGAAGATCCTCGACTTCAGAAGCCATGGACGCAGAAAAGCCACTCGATATCGAGTAAGGGTACTCGAGATCGACTAAGATTTTTCACTCGACATGCCTGTTCTGCCCTCCTCGATGTGTTATCCTGTGAGTTCCTTCCTTTACTCTTGTTTTTATTTAATTTTATACAGTGGGGACACTGTAAATTTTAAATATGGGGTGGGGGAAGAGCTCATTATCATTATTATATGTTTTAGTCCTGCTTTTGGTTTTGTATGGTGAAATTTTAATTTTTATGTTATGCATTCATGTTTAAATTCTATGCATTTAGTCTTTTGTCATACTTTAGTCTTGTTTTTTGCAAAAAAAAAAATATATATTTATATATAAAAAATAGAAAATGCCGAAAAAAAAATGCATGTTTAAATTTTTGCATTGTTTTAAGTTTTTATACCCTAACTTAGATGTCCTATGATGATGAATAATGATTGACTTGATCATGTAAATCCTATGGCATGTTTGGAAGGTTTAGCCTAAGTCCTCAAAATTGTTTTTATGTGGATTGTGAACTTGTGATGAAATTGAGCTCATATGATCCTAAGCTAAAGGTTAAAATCCAACAAAAATTGTCCCAGTGAGAATTTTGGCCTTATAGGGAGAACATTAAAAACCCCTCTGCTTTTTTGAGTGTATTTACTCTTCCTATGCATCTCTAAATGTTGTGATAGTTATTCAAAGCCAATGCATTTATATGTTGATGTGAATAAGAATTAAATGATGGAGGCACCTTTTAAGCCAATTTTATCCTCTTTTTACCTACCCTACATTATCCCTACTTGAAGCTAGAACATTAGCCTGAGACTTTTATTATAAACTCCACAAAATTATCCTTAGCCAAATTGAGCCTGACCCCCATTTGGGAATTAAGACTTAGAGTAGTTGAAATAATGGTTTGTGGAAGGAATAAGCTCATGTTGCATTTCAAGTAAGAAGGATTTTTGGAATTTATTGAGATATGGGTTGGTGAGAATTTTTATCTTGCTACGCATACTATGTAAAAGGATTTTTGGCTCACCTTATAAATGCACCATTAGTTTTATTTTATTTTCGTTCAAATAAAAAAGAGAGAAAAAAGTATATAGGTTTGTGAATAAAGTGCATGAGCCAAATTTGCCTTATTTTCATTATTCGCAAGATGCATATTTTGGGGAGGTTGAGAAAGTTTGAAAGGTTACATACTTCATTGAGATAAATTGAAGAGTTTGGTTAATGCATATGATTGAGAGTTATGGTTTGGTTGTGTTGGAGATTTAGGAGTCTTGATTCCCGAATTTTATTAAGCACCACATGGCCAAATAATTCCACGCCCTTATATATCTTACCAAGCCCCATTACAACCCCGCCGAATGGAATCTTCTTTGAAGACTTCTATTGAGCGAAGTCCTCCTGATAATTCTTGTTGCATTTTCATAATTGGTTGCGAAGTGGATTTATATTTAAATTGCAATGTTTACGAGATTGTATATGGAATTGAGTTGAGAGATGATCTACATAGCCTAAACAAATTGAGAGCTGAGTGTAAACACATTATTCCTGTGAGGTTGGATTTATATTGCCTATGCCTATGGATCGCTCATATATGTGTGATGACGTTAAATTCACTTGTCTTACATTGCTACGACTTGAGATGTTGCATTTGACAAGGGCGAAGACTTGAAGGATGTGTTGTAGGTCTTGGTTATTGTTTGGTTATTGGTTGAGGACAAGCAAGTCTAAGTATGGGGTGATTTGATGTCTCTAAAGTAGCCATGTCTTTATGCATATTTTAGTTCCATATTCTATACATTTTGCATATTTCGGGCTAGGAATATGTCGAATTTATGTAGTATATGCTTATTTGTCAGAAATGGAGATCTACATAAGTTTCTGTTTAATATTGCAGAATATGGAGTCATTTTGGGAGAAAACCAAGAAACAAGGACGGAGGCCCAAGTCTACTAGATGTCGACTAACCATAGTCGATCTCGACAACTCATGTCTAGACACCTGCCAGGGTCGGGGAGGACCATGTCGAGAAGCTGAAGACGAAGAACCCGACTGCACACCTTCCTCGAGATCGAGCGGCTACCTAGAGATCGACAAAACCTCGGAGAGATTACCCGGTTTGAGAAGAGATTACCCGGAGTCGAGGAGAGATTACCCGAGGAGACCGAGGAGCATTACCCGACCTGATGCCCGAACACCTTCCTCGAGATCGAGGTCGTTCCTTGATGTCGACAAGGCTGAGAGCCCACATCCGAGCATGTCGAGAAAGGTTGCTCGACAACCCCAGAAGGCCTAGTCGATGAGCCACCTTCCTCAAGATCGAAGAGACCTCCTCGAGATCGACCAAGCCGAGGAGCCAGAGTCCGAGCCCTGTCGAGGACCAGCAACCCGAGACGCCGAGCCAGCCAAGTAGACGCCAGTTCTACTCGAGGTCGAGTAGGTTTACTCGAGATCGAGGAAGCTTCCAGAAGCCGCGTAACGCGTTTTGATCTATCCTACTCGGATTGGGATTACTTGGAGCCGAAGATTGCCGAGCCTATCCGGTTTATCAAGATCTATCATGAAGAAGAGAGATTTATCCACTTGAGACTTCTAGATATAATTCCCTTATTTAGATTTAATTATGTTGTTTCTTTTATTTATCATTAAGCCTTTTAGATATAGTTTTAGATATAGATAGATATTTCTATCCTTGAATAGCAAGGATTAGAAGGCTATAAATAAAGCCCATGGGGCTGATTTTAGGATTCATTCAATCACACAGCAATTAGTAGGAGAAGAGTAGAGAGAGAGAGAGAGAGGCCGAGTGGAGCAGGAGAGCGAGACTGATCCGGCTTGTTTGGTTTGTACTTTCTTGAGTTTGATTTAATGCAAGTTTCTTTTCAACAATCAATGTCTGAGGTTGCAATGAAGCGCGAGTAGTCCACCCACTTCTGGGGTTGGGGTGAGCCCGACGATAGCCCTGCGTGTTTGAGGTAAAGATCCGACTTTTATCATGTTTTAAACATCTACTACCTTTTATGTGTTTATTACCCATCTAATGGAGGTCCATGCTAACAACTTGGATTGTAAACATAAAATCGGTAGAGACAATTAGGGTTTCTTGAAAGAGTTGTCTAATTGTTGGAAAAGGCGAAAGCTTGGTCCTTTGATGCGATTCACATGATTATCTGTTTATTTCTGCCTTATGCATGCTTGGTTATTGTTGTTGCAAACCCCAATCTTGGAAGTCCTTTTTATACAGTTTAGTTCGAATCCCCAAAGCCTTTGCATTTATTTTCTTTTGTTTTAGTTTCTGTTTTCCTCGAGATCGACTAGCACTACTCGATCTCGAGTTACTGATCTTCGACCCAGGTCGTTGTAGCTTCTGTGTGCAGGTGCTCAACAAGACCCAAGCCGACGTCGACGAAGACCCTATTCGATCTCGAGTAGCCTTTGTCGAGATCGACGAGAGCCTGTACTTGCTGCTGCGCTGTGTTCGACTGTCCGATCTTCTTTCGAGTTGCTGTACTCGAGATCTAGGACCCATGTTGTCGACCATTTCTGTGAGATTTCACCGCTGCCTAGGATCCGCTGACACGCTTCCTCGTGGATCGATCCTGACTTCTCGCTGCTACATCAGGAGGAGGTCTTGTAATTATTTGCAAGGGACGGAATCTGGTTTGCCTTAGTTTATTTACATTCTATTTTGCATACTCGATTTCCTCCTACAACACCAACCATAAAAACAAGTAATGAACTGTATCAATGTAACCAAAATAGTGTAAAAACTGTAACCCTATCACAAAACTGTAACCAACCATTAAAACCAGTAATAAAATGCAACCCTATCACCAAACAAGTCAGAAATTGTAACCCTATCACCAACAAATCAACAAACTGTAACAATGAATCAATTGTAACACTGTCACCAGACTGTAACCAACCATAAAAACAAGTAATGAACTGTATAACCCTGTCACAAGACTGTAACCAACCATTAAAACAAGTAATAACATGCAACCCTTTTATAAAACAATCCACAAACTGTAACCCTAACACCAGACTGTAACCAATTATCAAAAAACAAAGAGAAACAACAAATACCAAAAATGCAATAATGGAAACGAAATCAGAAGAAGAGACATTAACCATAACACAAACTGATAGCCAGTAGACAACAACTGAAGCAAAAAACAAACCCTAATACGGGAGGAAAGGACTAAATTAAACAAACGAACAGCAGAAATTGCATGTAAAAATGGATACTAGATCTCGACAACTCAAAGGAAACAAGATGAGAGGTTGCTGTCGAGAACATTGAAGCAGAAGAGTCGAAGAAAGTACCTGATGAAGCCATTAGCAAAAGATGATCAGAGAACCGAAAGGAAGAGAAGAGACTGCAGAAACGATGATAAGAGAAAGTAGAAGAGGAAGTCCGACAGCAAGTTAGCGAGAACGGCGTAGAGACCGGCACCGATCAGAAGACAATCGTCGAAAACCGAATAGCCTGAGAGAGAGAGACGTTGGAGAAGAAACTGCAAAAGTGATCGCGCGAGGGAGGAGACGGGAAATATGGGAAGGAAGGGGTTAAATTAAATCAGGGGTAGTGTTGGTATTATGAAAGATTTTTGGCCATTTACTAGCAAAGAAATATTTTTAGGACATTTAGTAATTGGTCCAAAGGCCTTCGGCCTTTGGACCAAATTACTTCGTTAATTAAAATGTTAAAATGAATTTTTCGGCCATTTTCACATCATAAAAAAATTATACTTTTGAATGTAATTTAATTTTCTCTACATATAGACATTCACAAAAAAAAATCATCATATTACCCTCTTTTGTATGACACCCGTGTAAGTTATTATCCGACAGTTATACTATATACTATAATTTATTAAGTTAATGAGATGTTTTTTTTCTTATTTAATGATAATAATGAATAATTAAATAATTAATATTTAATATTTAAGAATAAAAAAAATAATAATTATATAATTAATAATTAATAAGTTTACTGGTGTTATTAATGAACTTAATGAGAATGGATAATATTATGAGTTTAATATAAGAAGATTTTATTTTATATAAAAATAAAATAAGTTATGAGTCTGAGGTCGGGGATCATAAATGAGGGGTGAAAAATAAAAATCTTAAATGGGACCCATAAGCTGATGTGGCCCTGAAAAAGTAGGTTATGAGTTTGAGAAGAGATTTACTAATGCGGATGAACCAAGAGCACTGTATAGGTTCAAATGTACCGATACTCCGAACATCTATATATACTCGTATATCGAAGCATATTGTCTTAATTATATCATATTTTATATTAAAAATTATTTCCCACTAAAAAATTATTAAAACAATATTTTGTCATGGGACGAGTTTATAATCCTTCTAAAGTTGAAAAAGTACATTAAAATGACTTTTATTTTTAAAACTTTATAATTCTTGTGTGTTTTTTTCGAAAATATATATAAATCCTAAAAATAATTTGGGCTTTAAATGCCGATGAGGAGTCATAATCTATCTATCTGCTCTCTATATATATACTAGCCTATTTCTCATGCTTTTCATGGATTTAATGTCAAAATATTATAAAAATCAAAATAAATTTAACATGTAAAATAGAACCCAACACATCTCTTAAAATGTTTTTTTTTTCTTACCGATAGTGAATTCAACACTACATTAAGCAATCAAACTCCACAATTATATGTGTAAAACCATCATCTCGTGTTAATTGCAAAGCATAAAGGATTGCATCCGCCTCTACTAACTATGAGGTATAGCCCATTTGTTACTCCTTGGCTTTATTCCATCATATATATATATATATATATATATATATATATATATATATATATATATATATATATATATATATATATATATATATATATATATATATATATATATATATATTACCGTTTCAAGGTATAGCCCATTTGAATAGCTCTCGCAGTCATCAACACTAATGCACTCTCGCAGACATGGCATATGAGTCTCTTTTTACGATTGAATTTTTTATTTACTCCATCCATCCGAAAATACATGTTTTTTGCCTTTTTGACAAGTTTTTTTAAAAGTTAAAAACTATATAAAATATCAAATTTTTTAATAATTACAAACATATTATTAATAAGTTTGTAATTATTAAAAAAGTTAATAAAATCTGATATTTTATATAGTTTTTAACTCCTGAAAAATGTGTCAAAAAGTCAAAAAAAGTGTGTAGCTTGTAATAGGAGTAATACTCCGTAATTCTGTATAGCATAAATAACGTTAGATTTAGTACAGAACTTCAAAAAACTTTGGATGACCCTGATCAAATGCATCATTATATATATATATAGGGAATGGTTCAAATGTAAAATATCCTTAGGGTGTAAAATTTGTTTAAGGTGTAAAATTCTCTAATGGGCCTAATTTTTATAAGTAAAATGCTAATGGGCCTAATTTAATTACTAATGGGCCTAATTTAATTAGTAGAATGTCTGCCCTTCTTGCCCATGCGTGTCCCCCCTGCCCCCCACTATACCCCCTTCTCGGGCCAGATTTTTTTTTCCTTTTGTCACAGGATTTTTTTTCGTGTTAACACTTTCTGCTGTGCAAGTATAACTTGATTTTGTGCATATATAATATCCTGTTGTGCAACTATAACTTTATTTTGTGCAGACATAATAATTCATTATGGGGTAAATAGGTAAATGTGCATATTTCAATTCTAAAAATTTATAATTGAAATATGTTTACTTTATGAGTAAATAGGTAAGTATGTCTAATTTTATGGGTAAATGCACTTTTTCCCGTTTTCGACACCTTTTATTGTGCAAATATAAAGTGTATAAATAACCAGTTCATCCTATTTTATGGGTAAATAGGATGAATTTGTTTGAATGTTTAAGTGATCTAAAGTGGAGCATTCTGCTTGTTTGTCTTTTGTGCTTAGGATGGATTTGCTACTTCCACTCAAGTATATTTAACAGGTCCAAGAGAAGAAGTTAAAGAAGATTTCTGAAATGAATGTGGATCTGTCAAAAGCTAAAGCAAATGATTGCATAACCAGTTCAAGCATCACAAGTAGTCCCAAGCCACATCTTGCAAACGAGGGAAATCCAGACACATCATACAGTTATTTGATGCATGATATTTTGATTTTGCTTCAATAGTCGCAACTTGGCTTTGTTTGAGGGGATTAAGAGGGCTGAGATGCCCAACTCCTGTTCGCAGGAGGGTGCTGCTTGTTATTTTATCTTCGTTTTTTGCTACTTACATCCATTTCTCTCGCTTCCAATGTGTCATATGTGTCATTAAAAGCCTATTAGCTCAAAATGGGAGAGCAATGTGCCTACGCACAAAGATGCAGGTTCAAACCCCGTGTAGGCTATCTATGTGGTATCTCTTATTATGTTTCTCTTCGTGAATAGTATAAGGTGCAAAAATAAAATTATAATGTGCATTTGTGCAACTGTGAAGTGCATTTGTGCAACTTTAAAATGTATTTGTGCAACTTTAAAGTGTATTTGTGCAACTTTAAAGGGCAAATATAAGAACATAAAGTGCAAAAATAAAATTATAATGTGCACATTTAGAATACAAGTGTGCAAAAGTAGGATACAATTGTGCAAATTTAAACTACAATTGTGCAAAAGTAAGATACAATTGTGCATATTTAGAATACAATTGTGCAAAAGTAAGATCATAATGTGCATGAATAAGACAAAAGATGTGCTTTTGAAATCGATGTTTTAATTTTGTTTTTTTTTTTACTTTTGAGAGTTTGGGTTCACCTCTCGCATAATTTATGTTGATAGATGTGAGTTTGAAATCGATTTTTTTACGTATAAGCTTTTAAAATTAAAGTGCATAAATAAGATTAAAGTGTGCATAATTAAGGTTAAAAAATGCATAACTAAGATTATAATGTGCATGATTAACAATTTGCAATTGTTGCGCTTTTGTCTATTATGTAACCTATGTGGGATTTGAACCCACATCTTTGTGCAAACGCACATTGCTCTACCAATTGAGCTAATAGGTTAAATTATGATTTTCATGCTAAAATAGAAGAACCTAATCGACCTAAAGCATATCGCAATAAAATTCTAAAATCCAATTAACTCATGATCTATAAACAATTTGACAATGCTATGAACAAGAAATTAGCTCCAAATCAACCCAACATCACAACCATATCATCAATTTCAATCAATTTGGATGTTGGCAAAAAACCTCGAATTCTTAAATATATCGCAATAAAATTCTAAAATTCAATTAGATTATGATCCATAAACAATTTGACAATGCTATGAACATGAAATTAGCTCCAAATCAACCCAACAACACAACCATATCATCAATTTTAGTCAATTTGGTTTTTTGTCAAAAAAACCCCAAATTCTAAAGCATATCGCAATATAAAATTCTAAAATTCAATTAGCTCATGATCGATAAATAATTTGACAATGATATGAACATGAAATTAGCTCAAAATCAACCCAACAACACAACCATATCATCAATTTCAATCAATTTGGCTTTTGGCAAAAATCCCCAAATTCCGCTCCTAAATCAAACCCTAGGTTTTCAATCTCAACCTAAATCATTCAAACAATCTAAATAATTGTAATAAACAAGTTTAGGGTTAGAAATCATACCAAATTCGAGTTTAAACAAGGATAAAAATCTGGATTTCGAATGGTTTCGAGCCAAAAATGTCGAACAGGACTGTTGGGGGAGATGGGCTCGGTGTGAGCTCGACTGGGCACGAACCAATGGGGTTCCGGTGTCGGGGGGTGCGCCTGAGGGAGGTGGTTCGAGCGGGTGGTTTCTGGTGGCCGGAGGTGGTAGGAGCCTTCCAATCCGGCGCTTTTCCTTCATTCACAGCCTTTCGCTTCTCCCTGAAGCTCCTCTACGAGGCTGACTTCGGAGTTAAAAGAAGATCGAGACCAGAAACATCACCAATTAGAGCTTCCCGTCGACGACAAATGAGGTCGGAGGGAGGCTCGCTCATGGCGTCAGCGCCTGGTGAGGTCGGAGGTCAGAAGGATGGAAGCTCGCTCATGGCGTCTTCGCGTTTCTCCATTTTTCCATTCAGATGGGCCGGTTCGGGTTTGTTTTTTAAAACGGATCAGTTCACTTTCTTTTAAAACACCACCCGCGTGTCCGGTTTTGCACTAAACCCAAAATTTTACACCTTAAGCAATTTTACACCCTAAGGATGTTTTACATTTTACGCTTCCCTATACACACACACACACACACACACACACACACACACACACAAAAGTCAAGGTAATTGTTTTTGTACATTATTATTATTTTTTTGAAAAAAAAAGCAATTTCCTAGGAACTTACTTGGAAGCGTAGAATCCAAAAGCAAGAAGCAGCGAGAGTAAACAATATCCAATGCAACCAGGTCACAGATCACCTAATAAGTAACAAAAAATATGCATAAGTCTATGTCTAAGTCATACAAGAAGCAGTTATCTATCACATATAACTTCACATAATTCATATATAGAACACATCATCGCATATTTAGTCACATCATCATCATCATAATCCTCATATCAACTCATCTCATCTCATATCTTATTATCTAAATAATTCCATTTTATCTCAGATCATCATATAATATCTCATATAACATCTCGTCATGCTTCTTCATCATTTTCATAATTAACTCAAGATTCCAAATATCAATCATGCTTGCAACTCATAGTAATATCATATCATAATTCACATAATTGCCCAAGAAATTTCATTAATCAATTCAAGTAAATCAATTCAAAGTTTCTCAAAATCCCTTAAATTCTCAAGAAGTCAATTTAATAGTCAAACAATTCTTTCAAAATCATACTAAGCAAATTCCATTTATAAAACATTAAACATTTAACCAACTTCCAAATGTACATTATTAAAATAATCCCATCATAACTTACTTTATTTTAAAACCATTAATCATTTAAAATGTCAACATTTAACAAATAGATTATTTGCATAAATAAAATTTCTATAAATCAGATTAAATATTTAATTAAATAAATCAGAAATATATAATTAAATAACTTAACAAATCAATGGACCATTTAAATAACAATAACAACCTAAAACAATATAATACAATTAACTAAACACTCAAATAAATCAGATTTTTAATAACTTATAATTAAATAATAAATAAGGAAATGTGATAAACCTAAAGAAAAGAAAGAGTAGTTGAAAGAGGTAGAGAGAGATGTGAGGAGACACTGATGTGTATTACAGTTAACAGTTAGTCATATTTATAGAGATTACAAGTCTTGGGCCTCAAGCACGTACACAACTAGCTAGGGTTTTTCATGTATATCCACACATATAATAGTATTATAACACCCCCCCTTAGATGTACATCACTAATATTACAAAACTGTCATATTTAAAAACCTTGTCAAGAAAACCCAATGGGACCAAAACTAGGACCAAGGAAAAAATACAAATGACATGCGATGCGCTTTGGTGATACTGCATCGTTAAAAACCTTGTCAGGAAACCCAGTGGGACAATACCTGATCGAAGAAAAAAAGAGTGCAGTGCGTATATACTGCCCCTAAATTCAACATCCTTCTCGAAGTCTTCTCATTCCTTTTAATGGTGCTGCCTTCATGAGCTTATGGCCGAATCTCTACATTGTCTTTGATGTGTATAAGATGAAATGTCTTCATGATTGACTTCGACGTGCTTGACTTCCATGTACTGACGTTGAGCTTCTTTGGATGTACAAGTATAAGGTACTCCAAGACCTAGTGTGCTATTTGATCTGGGGGGTCTATTATATTAATGGTGGATAAGTAGCCTCATTAAAAACCTCACCTTGGAAAAACCCAGTAGGATAAAAAAAACCAAGATTAAGGAAAAGAGTATAACTTTGTATGATACTTCGGGATCTAATACAATGTTACCACTTTCACACTTGTAGGTAATTCAGGTACTCTCATAAGGATCTTTAACCAATTGCATGTGACGAGACTTTGACAATAATGCTTCATGCATTTTCAATCGATCCTTTCCATTTATATGGGTATGCACCTACCACATCCGTCATTTCCATTTGGAGCCAAAATTATATACACTTCTGGTGAATACATTCTCACATAACCTTTGTTAGGCTTTTGTGCAATCAACTTGGCTTTATATTTTCTTTTATACGAACACCCACTTAAAATCAATTGCTATTAAACTTCTGTTGTTGGAACTACAGATCCAATACCATCATTTCGATGTCGACATCCTTTATTTGTTTGATGATCATCATATTCTGATTGGCTCTTTCCACTTCTAGGGAATCATAAACTGATAGCCGAGTGATCTTTAACACTATGATATATTTGAGAATCACTTGAAATTCATTATGTTGGAGTTACTTCTAGAACTTCCAAATGAGCTAGTGCATATGTAACTTTGTCGCTTCCTTGACTTTTAGTAAATGCTTATTTGTTAAACCGTATAATTTGTAACAGCCCGGGATTATGATTCCCGGGTTACGTTTCGAGGCATGAAACCCCTTGTTAGGATCTTGTGCCCCGATCAGTACAGGTTGAAGATTTTGAAATTCTGCTCTAACGTTTTCAAGTGGGATTTCGCACCCAAATTCGAAGGGATCGTTGGAATCCCCCGGGGGGGGGGGGGGGGTGCCATGGCTGAGCCGGGTCAAAACGGAGTCTATGAACGTAAATCCAAAAACGTAATCAAAGTCTGGTAAAGTCAAGAACACCGACACACACTCTCCACCGAGCAAAAAGGTCCACGCGATAATCAAGCAGCACCAATAGAACGAACATAAATAATACCTAAAAACACCTAATGGTGGGCGGGATTAGAATGATGCCCACATGCTGCATCCGCTGCCCTAAGCACACACATACGCAACCTAATAAAGATGCTTCTCGATGCAAGGCGGAATATTAACACACTAGCATGCCCCTAAGATCAAGTGTATAATAATAATAATAATAATGAAGGCCTTAGCATAGAATACCGAATGGTATATCCCTCTCCTACCTTCACCCCCCTTCCCGATAGGGCGGAGACTGACCAGCTCATGGATGCATTCCATTCCATTATAATTGAATCAGGCCCGCAAGCCTGGCCCGTAATCATATATAAAGCATGCAGGCAACTCTCGTAATCATGCTCATAATACTCATGCTCGCAATATATGTAAAGGTGATGCCATATGACTCAAATGACTCAGGACGAGACCCGATGAGACTGGGTCGTCCTATGACCCTAGCAAAGACTCTAGTTACTTCACAAATAATGGCCGTTTTGTTTACATACGCATAAAGAAATAGAATGTTCAATGGTCAATGCAACCTAGCATGGTACTACATGGCATGCTGATCATGAATGCAAGCACCTAGTATATCATGCACATAATGCAAGGAATGTCTCTCTATCAATCTGAGTAAGCTCCGAAGAGAATTACTTGGCTATGCAGAACAACATAATAAAAGGTCTGGCACACATCAATAATAATCACAAAGCATCACCTAGATACATATCAGAACACATATATAAGTCTACGTCTAATCATTCAATCACACACAAGTGCACATTATTCAATAACACACAATCACATCATAACATCATTAAGTTCAACCACTTATCTCGTTGCAACATCCCATAATACCATATCGTTCCATTTAGCCACATTCATATGTTCATAGAATTCATATATCCGCAATCATAATTCACATAGTCATATATCTCGAGATTATCACATTCATCATATTCATAATCATATATCAACATATCAGATAACTCGAGTTCATCATATCATCATATCTTAAAAGCATAAGTGAACTATACATAAGTCTAACACTTCATCATGCCATTAGTCAATCAATCATGCCATAGTCCACATCAATCATGATATTAGTCAATCATTCACATTAATCATGCTAGTTAGTCACCGATCACATAATTCCCCAGTTAGTCCCGACAACCGATTCGAATCCGAGTTAACTAGTTAGAATTTCCGACCATGGAAAAAGTTCGTCAAATTCCTTTTTCGATTTATATCCGATAATGCCTTTTTAAATCATCATAATATTATATCTTTAATTTGAAAATAATATTTTATATTCTAAATCTCAAATAATATTATATAATACTTTAATACCATTTTATAAACACTTTCATAAAATATTTCCAAATCCCTTTAAAATCCCCACCATTTTTATTTTAAAAAAAATCAGCCCTTTTGAATTTACCAAAACTACCCTTATTTTTATAAAAATTACAAACCGACCCCCTTATTTTTGTTAATTACCAACCGAATCCCCCTTATTCAATAAGTCACAACTGAGTTTCATTTTGTGAGACTAAGCCCAATTTCACTTTAATTTTCTAGCAAATAAATAGGCCCAATACTTGCTTTGTTTTGAAAGGAAAAGGCCCAACAACATTTCTATCTCCCATCCATTTGTTTGAAAGCAGGAAAGAAAAAAAAGGAGGGGGGCCCAGCTGACATGGACACCAAGGTGGAGCTGATGTGGAAGGCGGGACCCACAACCTTTTTTGTGAGCCTAATTTACCATGTTGTACATTAACTTTTATATCGATTTCTGCATGCATTTCATATCATTGAGTTAGAATTATACAGAATCTATGTAGTTTATAATTATTTGCCAAATATAGGGGGCTACACTAGTTTCTGTTTAATTTCGCCGAAATCGAGACAATTTACAGCAATTCGAAGAAGGAAGAAAATCATGGAATAGCTTGAGGTCAAATACCGAAAGTCAAAGGTCGAGTAGCAGCTGAACCAGAAAGCATCAAACAGAAAGAGAAGAGAAAGCACTCGACAGGCCTGGTCAACGTCGACCAAAAGTGGTCGATGTCGAGTACTTTGGTCGACTTCAGCTTCATCGCACGAGATCGAGCACCTGACGAGCAGCAAACCACTCGAGACGACGAATTCCACTCTACATCGAGGACTTTACTCGATGTCGAGTACCTGTCAAAATCCGAATTCCAGTCGAGCTCGAGCACAGTCCGAGGAGAAAAAGAGTTCTACTCGACATCGACTACTCTTGTCGATGTCGAGTACTTCCCAGCGTCAATCCGAGTTGAATCCGAGTAAAGATTTGGATATGTGGATTATTTGCAAGCTAAGTCACTTGAGGTTCTATCAATCCGAATGAAGATATATCAAGAGTTGAAGAGATTTATCCATTTTAGATATTTCCCTTAAGGATTTATTTGTTTTATTTACAAGTTTTATCATTATGCTTTAGATAGATAGTTTTAGATATAGATAGATTATTCTTTCCTTGGATAGCGGGGATTGAATACTATAAATAAGTCCCTATTGGCTGAGTTTTAGGATCATCTAAGCCACAAGCAATTGTGTTTACCAATAGATAGCGAGTTTAGCGAGTTTAGAGAGCTTGGAGCCGATTGAGGTAGGGATTTGCGAGAGCGGTTTTGGCTTCGATTGGTTGTAAGTTTTTTTTTGATTTAATGCAAGTTAGTTTCTTTATGTTATTGATTTGTGTTTTGATGATGAAGAGCGAGTGGTCACCCAACTTCTAGGGTCGGGGTGAGCTCGACGGTAGCCATGTGAGGTAATGCGATAAAGGTACAACTTTTAATGCGATTTCATCTTCTATCCCTATGAGCATGATTCTTCTGCGATAGTTGAAGGTGATCCTTGTTTGTGTTATTGAAGCAAAAGTGATCTTAATGCAACTTGGATTAATTATGTGAAAAAGGTTAGTAACAGTTAGGGTTTATGCAAGGGCCTCTATATTCCTATTTGTTAATGACGAAAGTTGTTTGATGAAAAACATGATCTTTTATACCTTTAGCATGATTCTTATATGGTTATCATTGTGGCATTGAAACCCCGATTCTAGGAGCTTTTAGTTTATTGAATTCAATCTACAATTTTTTTGTTGTTTCTGTTCTATTTTCTACAGCAAGTTACGATTTTTAATCTGCACAGCGCACTCAATCTCGACAACTTTCTGGTCGATCTCGAGCACTCCGGTCGATGTCGAGTAATTCTGTACTCGACATAGCTTATTTTCTTCATTTTCGTTTATGCAGCTGCAGATCCAGCCAACATGTCTATTCGATATCGAGTACCCTACTCGACGTTGAGGAGCCTTCTGGTCCATTTCGAGAGGATTTAAGAGCTGAAAAGGCGATCGCTGACACGCTTCCTCGTGGATACGATCCTGATTCCCTTCCACTACAACGGGAGGAAGTCTTGTAATTTTATTTGCGTGGTTCAGGGATTCGGTTTGAGATTTATATTTTATATTTATTTCATACTTGATTTTTCTCCTAACAAAATTTGGCGCCGTTGCCGGGGAAGCAATCAATCACGCCCTTTTAGTTTCTTTTTACTCTTTTTTTTTTTTTTTTTGTTTTTTAGGTGCATGCGAAAACTGATCGCACACTTATCGACCCTATTCTCGAGCCTGAACGCTTTTTCCATCTATAGCAAAGGCTAAGGAGAAGACTCGTGTCGACTCCTCCCAACAA
Organism: Persicaria maculosa; assembly: GCA_963922045.1. Lineage (NCBI taxonomy): Eukaryota > Viridiplantae > Streptophyta > Magnoliopsida > Caryophyllales > Polygonaceae > Persicaria > Persicaria maculosa. The sequence goes on along the minus strand of OY998263.1, from coordinate 45,689,090 downwards.
CGAGAATGAGGTCCAGCTCACACCAACACATGAGCTTGAGCAACTCCGTAGACAGATTGATGAATTCACCACCAGAGAAGCAAAGTACGCCCGACGAGAGGCGGAATATCAACAGAACCAGCAAAGGTGGGAGCAAATGGTGGATCGCGAAGTCAATGCCCGACGAGAGCTTGAGGAACAATATCAGCATATCTCTGCAAACAAAAAGGAGTACTTGCACCCTACTCTGGTAGTTCCAGAATCGCCAATCGTCCTCCCGCGTGTTAACTTTGAAATTCGTCCCTCTTTTATTTATGAAATTAGGAGGAATCAGTTTCAGGGGAAACCAATGAGTGTTCTTTAGAGCATATCACTACTTTTCTAGATTTATGCGAAGCTATTGCAGATGGTGCTAATCTAGAATATCTGAAACTAAAGGCATTTCATTGGTCTCTTGCAGGATTAGCTTCACAGTGGCTCGAGGGTTTGCCTTCACAATCAATTCGCACGTGGAATGAACTATAAGACTTGCTTCTTAGTAATTTCTTTCCTCCTGCCAAAACAGTTGTGATCAGACAACAAATCATGGCTTTCAGACAAAAGCCAGGAGAGACATTAGCACAAGTTTGGGAGCGTTGCAAAAGGATGCTGAAATCCTGTCTTATGCATGGACAACCACCCTACGTGATCCAGGAAATCATCTTCAATTTCCTGGATGCACCAACTAAGGAGCGGATCAACAACTATACTGCTTATAGGTATCTCGAGTACACCCCACGGTGTGCTTGGGAAACCTTTGAGACGCTGACTAATTATGACAACACATATGGGACTTCTGCGGCCTCAGTTGAAAGGTATGAAAGGCCTGTTCCATCCATGCCCTTGTATGAGCCACCAAAAGAGATTGATCTAGACGTCAAGGAACAGTTCCACAATGATCAGGTACGTCGTCTCACCAAGCAAGTTAAATTTATATCTAAAGATAAACCTTGTTTGGAATGGGGGTCTGTGAGGCACAAAAGTACTGCGTGCCCACATGCCGACCAAATACTACAAGCTGAAACCCACGAAGAGGCACGTTACGCGGGGGGCCACTACTCAGGGCAACATCAGCAACAGAAGTAGAGCAATTATCGCCAGCCGCAGCACCAAAGAGACCTCCCACCCTACAGAGCTCCTGGTCACCCTGACAGAGAAGGTCAGAAAGATGACATGCAACTTATACATGACGAGATGCGGAGGAATCACACCGACAACAAGCAATCCATCAATTCCATCCTCACCCAGTTGCACGGCATCAACTCTAGACTTAAATGGGTCAATTGGCTTCATCAATCCTCAAACAATCAGGTACGCTCCCTAGATCCTTTGAACCAAATCCTAAGAATAAATCTACAGGACAGGTAGCTGCGATGAATCTCAGGAGTGGACGACAGACACAAACACCCGAGCAAAGCACGGAAAAAGCTGCAGAAGACTAATCGACATCTGATGTCTCTAAAGTAGCCATGTCTTTATGCATATTTTAGTTCCATATTCTATACACTTTGCATATTTTGGGTCGTGAATATGTCGAATTTATGTAGTATATGCTTATTTGTCAGAAATGGAGATCTACATAAGTTTCTGTTTAATATTGCAGAATATGGAGTTATTTCGGGAGAAAACCAAGAAACAAGGACGGAAGCTTAAGCCAACTCGATATCAACAAATGTTACTCGATATCGACAACCATGTCTAGGCACTACACTAATCGAGGAGCCCATGTCGAGAAGCTGAAGACGAAGAACCCGACTCTACCACGTTACTCGAGATCGAGTACCCAACTCGATGTCGACAAAGCCTCGGAGACAACCCGGAGTCGAGGAGAGCATGTCTGAGGATGCCGAGGAGAGACTACCAGACCTGACCGGACATACCAGACACAGAGCAACACACTCCTCGATGTCGAGGAAACTCCTCGAGGTCGACTAAACCCTAGAGCCAGAGTCCAAGCTAGTTCGAGGAAGATCAACCCGAGACGCCGAGCCACTGAAGTCGACGTCACTTCAACTCGAGATTGAGGAAACTTACTCGAGATCGAGGAACCTTCCAGAAGCCGCGTAACGCATTGAGCAGTTCTACTCGGATTGGAATTACTTGGTGCCGAAGATTATCGAGTCTATCCGAGATATATCAACATCTATCCAATGAAGAGAGATTTATCCACTTGAAGACTTTTAGATATAATTCCCTTTTTAGATTTAATTCCTTTATTTACATTTATTTATCATTAAGCTTTTAGATATAGATTTAGATATAGATAGATGTTTCTATCCTTGAATAGCAAGGATTAGAAGCCTATAAATAAAGCCCATGGGGCTGATTTCTATACATTCCATCACACAGCAATTAGTAGTAGTAGAGAGAGAGAGAGAGTGAGTGGCCAAGAGGAGTTGGTGAAGCGAGAGCGGAATTGGCTTCCTTTGGTTGTAAGCTCTGTTTTGATTTAATACAAGTAGTTATTTATTTTCAATCAATGTCTGAGGTTGGAATGAAGCGCGAGTAGTCCACCCACTTCTAGGGTTGGGGCGAGCCCGACGATAGCCCTGCATGTTTAAGGTAAAGATCCGACTTTTATCATGTTTTAAGCATCTACTACTTGTTATGTGTTTATTACCCATCTAATGGAGGTCCATGCTAACAACTTGGATTGTAAACATAAAATCGGTAGAGACAATTAGGGTTTCTTGAAAGAGTTGTCTAATTGTTGGAAAAGGCGAAAGCTTAGTCCTTTGATGCAAATTACATGATTATCGGTTTTATTCTGCCTTATGCGTGCTTGGTTATCGTTGTCGCAAACCCCAATCTTGGAATTCTTTTACATACAGTTTAGTTCGAAATCCCAAAGCATTTGTTTTACTTTATTTTGTTTTAGTTTTCTGCCTTCCTCGAGATCGACTAGCACTCCTCGATCTCCAGTTACTGATCTTCGACCCAGGTCGCTGTAGCTTCTGTGTGCAGGTGATCAACCAAGCCAACCCGACGTCGATGAAGACTTTACTCGATCTCGAGTAGCCCTTTGTCGAGATCTACCAGAATTGCCGAGAGCTGCTGCGCTGGTCGACTGTCCGATCTTCTGTCGACTAACCCTAGTCGAGATCTAGGACACCTGTTGTCGACCACTTCTGCTCTGTGAGATTTCTAGGCTGCCTAGGATCCGCTGACACGCTTCCTCGTGGATCGATCCTCACTTCCCACTACTGCATCGGGAGGAAGTCTTGTAATTATTTGCAAGGGACGGAATCTGGTTTGCTGTGATTTATTTATATTTTATTTAGCATACTCGATTTCCTCCTATAAAAAAATTGGCGCCGTTGCTGGGGAAGCTATCATTCGTGCCTTGGGTAGTTAAAATCTCACGTTTTCTTTGAGTTACTTTACAGGTGTATGCGCCATTCTGGTCAACCACCTGAGTTTGACGGCTTAGACGAACCAGAACGCCTTCTACACATCAGAGCTAAACTACAAAGAGCCATGTCGGCCGCAGAAACACAAGAACAACTTATTGAAAGGCTTACCAGGGAACTAGCCACTAAAGATGCTGCTATCGCCGCTGAGAAAGCAGGAAGGGAACAAGAAGCTGAGCGCGCGAGGCAACCAGAAGCTGAGCATGCCCAATACCCAACCACTGCAGAGGATTATATGCATCCAACTCTCGTCGTGCCTGAATCGGCGATTCTAATCCCTGAAAACTCTTTTGAAATTCGCACTCATTTTCTTATAGAGCTTAAAAATAATGCTTTTTATGGCAAATTTAATGAGTGTCCTCTTGAACATATTACCAATTTTTCTGACATGTGTCGTACTCTTGCTGAAGGTACAACTCTGGAATATGTCAAGATGAAGGCTTTTCGCTGGTCTCTCGCTGGACCTGCACTGAAGTGGCTTGAAGGGCTGAAACCAAGATCACTCACAACATAGGCCCAAGTAGAGCAAGAGTTTCTGAACAAATTCTTCCCTCTTGCCAAGACAGCACTCCTCCGCCAAAAGATCACAACTTTCAAACAGAAGACTGGGGAGCCGCTAGCAAAAGCATGGGAAAGGTACAAGGAACTACTGCGATCTTGCCCTACTCATGGACAGCCACCCTACGTCATTCAAGAGATCTTCTTTAACTCTCTTGATCAAGTCACTAAGGACAAAATCAACCAGTACACTCGCTACGAGTGTCTGACGATGCCACCAATCGACGCCTGGGGTGTGCTTGACAAGCTCACCAACTATGACAACAAATATGGGTCTACTGCAAACTATGAAGAGAACTCCTATGCCAGGCCAGCACCATCTATGTCACTCTATGAGCCAGCAAAGAAGATTGACCCAGATGTCAGGGAGCAGTTCTACAGAGACCAGAATCGCAAGCTCCTCAAGCAAGTCAAGTATCTATCTGTCAACCAGCCTTGCATAGAATGCGGATCACAGCGGCACACCACTACTGAGTGCCCACACACTGAGTCAGGATGGCAAAGATACATGAGGAGGCAGCCTACGCTGGTGGTCCCAATCGCTACATGGGAGATCAAAGGTTCTATCAACCACAGTGGAACCAAGGTCCTCCTAGGAACCCCCCACCCTACAGAGCTCCAGGACATCCAGAAAGGGATCAAAAGAAGGACGATCTGCAGCTCATCCTTGAGGAGATGCGTCGGAATCAAGGCACCATCAACAGCTAGTTCCAGAACATCACTACAAAATTTGGAGAACTGAACATCTGGAAAAGGGGAATAGAGACCCAGATGGGTCAAATCGCTGCACAGATCCCACGACCATCCGGACATCTCCTTGGACAAACAGAACCAAATCCTAAGGGGAAGACCGGACACGTCGCAGCTATCAAACTCAGAAGTGGGCATCAATTACACGAGCCAGAGGTCGGGAAACATCAAGACAAGGCAGAACAACAACTCAATAAAGAGCAGGACCAACTCGATCTCGAAGAACATCTACTCGACCTCGATAAAACTTTCGTCGACACAGACCAGAGGCCAAGTTCACACTCCACTGCGCAGCCCAGCAACTTGTTGTAGGAGGAAATTGAGTATGCAAAATAGAATGTAAATAAACTAAGGCAAACCAGATTCCGTCCCTTGCAAATAATTACAAGACCTCCTCCTGATGTAGCAGCGGGAAGTCCGGATCGATCCACGAGGAAGCGTGTCAGCGGATCCTAGGCAGCGGTGGAATCTCACGGACAGAAGTCGACAACAGGTGCTAGATCTCGACTAGGGTTAGTCAACAGAAGATCAGGCTAGTCGAACAGTGCAGCAGCTCTCGGCAAAGGCTACTCGATCTCGACAAAGGGCTACTCGAGATCGAGTACAGTCCTTGTCGACATCGGCTCGTCTTGGTCGAGTTCCTGCACAAATAAGCTACGACGATCTGGGATCGGAAATTAGTAGTCGAGATCGACCAGGCTTGGTCGAGATCGACGAGGGCAGAAAGTAAAAACGAAATAAAAAAACAAATGCTTTGGGATCTCGAAATAAACTTTATGAAAAGGGCTTCCAGGATTGGGGTTCGCAACAACGATAACCAAGCATGCATAAGGCAGAGATAAACAGATAACCATGTGAATCGCATCAAGGACAAGCTTTCGCCTTTTCCAACAATTAGACAACTCTTTCAAGAAACCCTAATTGTCTCTACTGATTTTATGTTTACAATCCAAGTTGTTAGCATGGACCTCCATTAGATGGGTAATAACCACAAAAACAAGTAGTAGATGCTTAAAACTTGATAAAAGTCAGATCTTTACCTCAATTATGCATGGCTATCGTCGGGCTCGCCCCAACCCTAGAAGTGGGTGGACTACTCGTGCTTCATCATAATTAAAGACATCAATAATAAAAGGAAATAAACTTGCATTAATGAAATAAAATAGAGCTTACAACCAAAGGAAGTCAATTCCGCTCTCGCTTCACAAAACTCTTCTTGGCCACTCACTCTCTCTCTCTCTACTACTTCTCCTACTGAAATTGAATTGTCTCTGAAATTAGCCCCATGGGCTTTATTTATAGGCCTCTAATCTTTGCTATTCAAGGATAGAAACATCTATCTATATCTAAAACTATATCTAAAGGCTTAAAAGATAAATAAAAGCAACAAAGAAATTAAATCTAAAATAGGGAATTATATCTAAAGTGCCTTCAAGTGGATAGATCTCTCTCTTCATGATGTATCTTGATAATTTCGGATAGAATCAGCAATCTTCGGGCCCAAGTAATCCCACACCGAGTAGAATTGATCAAACCGCGTAACGCGTCTCTAGAAGTCTCCTCGATCTCGACAAGGGTCTACTCGATCTCGAGTAGGATTGTCCGTCGACTGGGCTTGACTCGGCGTCTCGGCTAGCTGGTCCTCGATGTGGCTCGGTCATGGCTCCTGGCCTTCGTCGATCTCGAGGAGAGCTCCTCGATCTCGAGTAGTGGTGGGTCATCGACTGGCCGGCTTGGTGCATCGGGTAGTCTCTTGTCGACTGATCGGACACAGGTTCACAGGCTTCATCGATCACGAGGACTCCTTGTCGACATCGAGTAGGGAAGCTCGTCGACTAGGTTTGGCTTGGCTGGTCGGGCAGGTCTTTCTCGATGTGCTTGGACACAGGCTCCTAGGGTTCCTCGATCTTGACGACAGTCTTGTCGATCTCGAGTAGAAGTGTTGATCATGGCTTGGCCTGGTGTTGTCGAGCAGCATCTCTTCGACATGGCTCGGGGAATGTGGTCTGACACTTGTCGATATCGATGAGAACTTAGTCGAGATCGAGTAGACTTGCTTGCTTCTTGGTTTTCTCCCGAAATGTTTCCATATTCTGCAATATTAAACAGAAACTTATGTAGATCTCCATTTCTGACAAATAAGCATATACTACATAAATTCAACATATTCCCAACCCGAAATATGCAAAATGTAAAGAATATGGAACTAAAATATGCATAAAGACATGGCTACTTTGGAGACAACAAATCACCCCATACTTAGACTTGCTTGTCCTCAAGCAATAACAGAAACCTACAACACATCCTTCAAGTCTTCACCTTTGTCAAAAGCAACATCTCAAGTAGTAGCAATGTAAGACAAGTGAATTTAACGTCATCACACATATATGAGCGATCCATAGGCATAGGCAGCATAAATCCAACCTCACAGGGATAATGTGTTTACACTCAACTCTCAAATGTGTTTAGGTTATGAAGATCAACTCTCAACTCAATGCCATACACAATCTCATAAATATTGCAATTTAAACATAAATCCACTTCGCAACCAATTATGCAAATGCAACAAGAATCATCAGGAGGACTTCGCTCAATAGAAGTCTTCAAAGAAGATTCCATTCGGCGGGGTTGTAATGGGGCTTGGTAAGAAATAATAAGGTATGGAATTATTTGGCCATGTGGTGCTTAATAAAATTCGGGAATCAAGACTCCTAAATCTTCCAACACAACCAAACCATAACTTCCCAATCGTATGCATCAACCAAACTCTCCAATTTGTCTCAATGAAGTATGTAACCTTTCAAACTTTCTCAACCTCTCCAAAGTATGTATCTTGCAAAATAATGAAAGAGATAAGGAAATTTGGCTCATGCACTTTATTCACAAACATATGTACTTTTTCTTCTTCTTTTTTTTTTTTCCGAAAATAAAAACCAAATAACATTAATAGTGCATTTATAATGTGAGCCAACAATCCTTTTACATAATATGCATAGCAAGGTAATAATTTAAAACCATCCCATATCTCAATAATTTCAACAATCCTTCCTACTTGAAATGCAACATAAGCTCATTTTTTTCCACAAATCATCATTCCAACCAACTCTAAGTCTTTTTTCCACAAATCATCATTCCAACCAACTCTAAGTCTTAATTCCCAAATGGGGGTCAGGCTCAATTTTGCTAAGGATATTTTTGTGGAGTTCACAATAAAAGTCTCAGGCTAATGTTCTGGCTTCAAGCAGGGATAATGCAGGGTAGGTAAAGAGAGGATAAAATTGGCTTAAAAGGTGCCTCCATCATTTAATTCTCATTAACATAAACATATAAATGCATTGGTTTTGAATAACTATCAAAACATTTAGAGATGCATAGGAAGAGTAAATACACTCAAGAAAGCACAGGAATTTTTAATGTTCTCCCTATAAGGCCAAAATTCTCACTGGGACAATTTTTGTTGGATTTTAACCTTTAGCTTAGGATCATATGAGCTCAATTTCATCACAAGTTCACAATCCACATAAAAACCATTTTGAGGACTTAGGCTAAACCTTCCAAACACGCCATAGGATTTATATGATCAAGTCCATCATTATTTATCATCATAGGACATCTAAGTTAGGGTATAAAACAATGCGAAAATTTAAACATGCATTTTTTTTCGTTTTTCGACATTTTTTATTTTTTTTTATGCAAAAATCAAGACTAAAGTATGACAAAAGACTAAAATGCATAAAATTTAAACATGAATGCATAACATAAAAATTAAAATTTCACCATGTAAAACCAAAAAACAAGACTAACACATATGATAATGATAACGAGCCCTTCCCCCACCCCATACTTAAAATTTACAGTGTCCCCACTGTATAAAATCAAATAAAAACAAGAGTAAAGGAAGGAACTCACAGGATAACACATCGAGGAGGGTGAATCAGTGCAGGTCGAGTAACTGGCTGGTCGATCTCGAGTACATGTTCCTCGATCTCGAGTAGCTTCTCAGCGTCTGGTGGATTCTGAAGTCGAGGAGCTTCTGTTGGCTTGTCGATGTCGAGTACGTCTACTCGAGATCGAGTAACTTCTGGGCTTCTCCTCCTTGTCGTCGTCGACTTGGCCTTCGTTGATTCTAACTGTTTTCAGGGACTTCTTTATTCCACTTTTCACAATCCTTATATGCTTGCCGACCTAAAAGTGTTAGATTGCACAAGAAACAAGACTATCCACATGAAATATTCTAAAAGACATAAAACCAAAAACCAAAACAAAAACCAAAAAGTAAAAAGTTCAAAAGTCCCAAAAATTCATAAAGTTCATATACATGTTGTAGATTTTAGAGTCGCTAGGCCGACTTCTCCGTTTTCGCTTAAGGATCATTGGTGTGGGGCCCGCTCATGCTTGGCCCTTCTCCTGGATCATCTAGGTCCTGATGGTAGTATGCAAGCTCAGCTGACAGGTGGTCGCTTGCATCATCTCCTTTCTCTTTCTTCTTCTTCCTTACAGCTCTTAGTTTTCGCAGATTCTCTCACCATGGTGTCTTATCTCCCCTTAAATCATTGATAATTTTCTTTATGGACTGAGGGGGGGGGGGGGGGTAGAATTTATACCGGAACTTACCTTTTCGGACCCAAAACAGAAATCTTTGGGCTTGGGGCTAGTCGAGATCGAGTACTGCTGGTCGACCTCGAGTACAGGGACCCCATACTTAGGCTCTTGGCAAGTCAGTGGCTTAGCAGGGGTAGTCGACATCGACAAGTCTTGGTCGAGATTGAGTGGCGCCTTTGTCGAGATCGAGTAGCTCTTGTCGACCTCGAGTACAGTGCTGGCGCTTTCCTCTGCTGTTTGCTTGGTCCCGTGGTTGCTGATGCTTTTCACCTCCAGCCAGGAAATTTCCTCCTTTGTAGGGCTAAAAGAGAAATCTAAAACCTCATCGCCTATGGTGAAGGTGAGCGATCTATTCTTGACACTAATTCTGGCATCTGTAGTAGCTAAGAATGGTCTACCAAGAATAATAGGGCTAGTAGGATCTTCAGCACAGTCAATTATAAGGAAATCTGCTGGAATAAAGAATTTACCAACCTGGACCGGGACGTTCTCAACTATACCTGTAGGGATGATTACTATATTGTTTGCCATGTATAATTTGGCATCCACAGGTTCTATGCATCCTATCTTGACCTTCCGCCAGATTGATAAAGGCATGATGCTCACAGTTGCTCCTAAATCGCACAGAGAATCGTATTTATATTGTCCAAAACCCACAGTAACAGAAAACTTACCAGGGTCAGGTCTCTTTTCAGGGAAGTGGAGTACTTTGCATTCGCCTGCGATCTCTGAGATGGATCGCTTCTTGCTCAGGATTTCCTTCAGAAATTTGACATATCCAGGCATCTCTTGCAGGGCTTCTGTAAAAGGAATAGAAACATTCAGTTCTTGCAGCATATTAATAAATCTGTTAAACCTACCTGCACTGGGATCTTTCTGTGCTTTGGAAGGGAAAGGCAGTGGCTTTTTCTGCTTCGGAGCCAGATCAGCTGTCGGAGGTGCTGCAGAGTCGTCGACTTCGGTTTGCTGTTCCTCGATCTCGATCAGGGGGTCCTCGAGATCGAGTGGGGTGGTCGACTTTGGCTTGCTGGGCTTCGCAGTGGAGTCCGAGCTCAGCTTCTGGTCTATGTCCACCAGTGGCTTGTCGAGATCGAGTAGGTTCTGCTCTGTCTCGAATTGCTGCTCCTCCTTGCCTTGCTGTTTTCCGACCTCTGGCTCGTGTAATTGATGCCCACTTCTGAGTTTGATAGCTGCGACATGTCCGGTTTTCCCCTTAGGATTTGGTTCTGTTTGCCTAGGGAGCTGTCCGGATGGTCGTGGGATCTGTGCAGGGATTTGACCCATCTGCGTCTCTATTCCCCTTTTCCAGATGTCCAGTTCTCCAAATTTTGTAGTAATGTTCTGGAACTGGTTGTTGATGGTGCCCTGATTCCGACGCATCTCCTCAAGGATCAGCTGCAGATCATCCTTCTTTTGATCCCTTTCTGGATGCCCTGGAGCTCTGTAGGGTGGGGGGTTCTTAGGAGGACCTTGGTTCCACTGAGGCTGATAGAACCTTTGATCTCCCATGTAGCGATTTGGACCCCTAGCATAGGCTGCTTCCTCAGTAGTGGTGTGCCGCTGTGATCCGCATTCGATGCAAGGCTGATTGACAGACAGATATTTGACTTGCTTGAGGAGCTTACAATTCTGGTCTCTGTAGAACTGCTCCCTGACATCTGGGTCAATCTCCTTTACTGGCTCATAGAGTGGCATAGATGGTGCAGGTCTGGCATAGGAGTTCTCTTCATAGTTTGCAGTAGACCCATATTTGTTGTCATAATTGGTGAGCTTGTCTAGCACACCCCAGGCGTCAACTGGCGGCATCGTCAGATACTCATAGCGAGTATACTGGTTGATTCTGTCCTTGGTGACTTGATCAAGAGAGTTGAAGAAGATCTCTTGAATGACGTAGGGTGGCTGTCCATGAGTAGGGCAAGATCGCAGCAGTTCTTTCTAGCGTTCCCAGGCCTTTGCCAGCTGTTCCCCATGCTTCTGTTTGAAGGCGGTGATTTTCTGGCGGAGAAGTGCTGTCTTGGCAGGTGAGAAGAATTTATTCAGAAACTCTTGCTCTACTTGGGCCCATGTTGTGAGTGATCTTGGTTTCAGCCCTTCAAGCCACTTCAGTGCAGGCCCAGCGAGAGACCAGCGAAAAGCCTTCATCTTGACATATTCCAAAGTTGTACCTTCAGCAAGAGTACGGCACATGTCAAAAAAATTGGTAATATGTTCAAGAGGACACTCATTAAATTTTCCATAAAAAGCATTATTTTTAAGCTCTATCAGAAATTGAGTGCGAATTTCAAAAGAGTTTTCAGGGATAAGAATCGCCGATTCAGGCAAGAAGAGAGTTGGATGCATATAATCCTCTGCAGTAGTTGGATATTGGGCAAGCTCAGCTTCTGCTTGCCTTGCGCGCTCAGCTTCTTGTTCCCTCGCTGCCCTTTCAGCGGCGATAGTAGTATCCTTTGCGGCTAGCTCCCTTGTAAGCCTTGCAATCAGCTGTTCTTGTGTCTCAGCAGCCGCCATGGCTCTTTGTAATTTAGCTCTGATGTGTAGAAGGCGCTCTGGTTCGTCTAAGCCGTCAAACTCAGGTGGTTGACCAGAACGGCGCATACACCTGTAAAGTAACTCAAAGCAGACGTGAGATTCAACTACCTAAGGTACGAATGATAGCTTCCCCGGCAACGGCGCCAATTTGTTGTAGGAGGAAATCGAGTATGTAAAATAGAATGTAAATAAACTAAGGCAAACCAGATTCCGTCCCTTGCAAATAATTACAAGATCTCCTCCTGATGTAGCAGCGGGAAGTCAGGATCGATCCACGAGGAAGCGTGTCAGCGGATCCTAGGCAGCGGTGGAATCTCACGGACAGAAGTCGACAACAGGTGCTAGATCTCGACTAGGGTTAGTCAACAGAAGATCAGGCTAGTCGAACAGTGCAGCAGCTCTCGGCAAAGGCTACTCGATCTCGACAAAGGGCTACTCGAGATCGAGTACAGTCCTTGTCGACATCGGCTCGTCTTGGTCGAGTTCCTGCACAAATAAGCTATGACGATCTGGGATCGGAAATTAGTAGTCGAGATCGACCAGGCTTGGTCGAGATCGAAGATGGCAGAAAGTAAAAACGAAATAAAAAAAAAAACAAATGCTTTGGGATCTCAAAATAAACTTTATGAAAAGGGCTTCCAGGATTGGGGTTCGCAACAACGATAACCAAGCATGCATAAGGCAGAGATAAACAGATAATCATGTGAATCGCATCAAGGACAAGCTTTCGCCTTTTCTAACAATTAGACAACTCTATCAAGAAACCCTAATTGTCTCTACTGATTTTATGTTTACAATCCAAGTTGTTAGCATGGACCTCCATTAGATGGGTAATAAACACATAAACAAGTAGTAGATGCTTAAAACTTGATAAAAGTCGGATCTTTACCTCAATTATGCATGGCTATCGTCGGGCTCGCCCCAACCCTAGAATTGGGTGGACTACTCGCGCTTCATCATAATTAAAGACATCAATAATAAAAGGAAATAAACTTGCATTAATGAAATAAAATAGAGCTTACAACCAAAGGAAGTCAATTCCGCTCTCGCTTCACAAAACTCTTCTTGGCCACTCACTCTCTCTCTCTACTACTTCTCCTACTGAAATTGAATTGTCTCTGAAATTAGCCCCATGGGCTTTATTTATAGGCTTCTAATCCTTGCTATTCAAGTATAGAAACATCTATCTATATCTAAAACTATATCTAAAGGCTTAAAAGATAAATAAAAGCAACAAAGAAATTAAATCTAAAATAGGGAATTATATCTAAAGTGCCTTCAAGTGGATAGATCTCTCTCTTCATGATGTATCTCTATAATTTCGGATAGAATCAGCAATCTTCGGGCCCAAGTAATCCCACACCGAGTAGAATTGATCAAACCGTGTAACGCGTCTCTGGAAGTCTCCTCGATCTCGACAAGGGTCTACTCGATCTCGAGTAGGATTGTCGGTCGACTGGGATTGACTCGGCGTCTCGGCTAGCTGGTCCTCGATGTGGCTCGGTCATGGCTCCTGGCCTTCGTCGATCTCGAGGAGAGCTCCTCGATCTCAAGTAGTGGTGGGTCATCGACTGGCCGGCTTGGTGCATCGGGTAGTCTCTTGTCGACTGATCGGACACAGGTTCACATGCTTCATCGATCTCGAGGACTCCTTGTCGACATCGAGTAGGGAAGCTCGTCGACTAGGTTTGGCTTGGCTGGTCGGGCAGGTCTTTCTCGATGTGCTCGGACACAGGCTCCTAGGGTTCCTCGATCTCGACGACAGTCTTGTCGATCTCGAGTAAAAGTGTTGATCATGGCTTGGCCTGGTGTTGTCGAGCAGCATCTCTTCGACATGGCTCGGGGAATGTGGTCTGGCACTTGTCGATATCGATGAGAACTTAGTCGAGATCGAGTAGACTTGCTTGCTTCTTGGTTTTCTCCCGAAATGTTTCCATATTCTGCAATATTAAACAGAAACTTATGTAGATCTCCATTTCTGACAAATAAGCATATACTACATAAATTCGACATATTCCCAACCCGAAATATGCAAAATGTAAAGAATATGGAACTAAAATATGCATAAAGACATGGCTACTTTGGAGACATCACAACTCGAGGTCGACAACCCAACTCGATGTCGAGGAGCCTCTGGTCGAGATCGAGGAAAAGTTGGCCGATGTCGACGATTCTGCAACACCTCTGACGTCTGATCTGGCTCCGAAGCAGAAAAAGCAACTGCTTTTCCCTTCCAAAGCACAGAAAGATCCCACTGCAGGTAGGTTTAACCGTTTTGTTAATATGCTGCAAGAACTGAACGTCTCTATTCCTTTTACAGAAGCCCTGCAAGAGATGCCTGGATATGTCAAATTTCTGAAGGAAATCCTGAGCAAAAAGCGATCCATCTCAGAGATCGCAGGCGAATGCAAAGTACTCCACTTCCCTTAAAAGAGACCTGACCCTGGTAAGTTTTCTGTTACTGTGGGTTTGGGACAATATAAATATGAGTCTCTGTGTGATTTAGGAGCAAGTGTGAGCATCATGCCTTTATCAATCTGGCGGAAGGTAAAGATAGGATGCATAGAGCCTGTGGATGCCAAACTATACATGGAAAACAATACAGTGGTCATCCCTACAGGTATAGTTGAGAATGTCCCAGTCCAGGTTGGTAAATTCTTTGTTCCAGCAGATTTCCTTATTATAGACTGTGCTGAAGATCCTACTAGCCCTATTATTCTTGGTAGACCATTCTTAGCTACTGCAGATGCCAAGATTAGTGTTAAGAATCGATCGCTCACCTTCACCATAGGAGATGAGGTTTTAGATTTCTCGTTTGGCCCTGCAAAGGAGGAAATTTCATGGCTAGAGGTAAAAAGCATCAGCAACCATGGGACCAAGAAATCGATGGAGGAAACTAACAACACTGTACTCGAGGTCGACCAAGCTTCCTCGATCTCGACTACCATTCTACTCGATCTCGACAAGACTTTGTCGATGTCGACTTCCTCTGCTGAGCCACAAACTTGCCCAGAGCCTAAGTATGGGGTCCCTGTACTCGATGTCGACCAGCTGTACTCGATATCGACTAACCCCAAGCCCGAAGATTTCTGTTTTGGGTCCGAAAAGGTAAGTTCAGGTATGAATTCTACTCCCCCTCAGTCCATAAAGAAAATTTTCAATAATTTAAGGGGAGGTAAGGCCCCGTGGAGAGAGAATTTGCGGAAACTAAGAGCTGGAAGGAAGAAGGAGAAAGAGAAGGAAGATTATGCAAGCAACCACCTGTCAGCTGAGCTTGCATACTACAATCAGGACCTAGATGATCCAGGAGAAGGGCCAAGCATGAGCAGGCCCTACACTAATGGTCCTTAAGCACAAACAGAGAAGTCGGCCTAGCGACTCTAAAATCTAGAGCATGTATATAAAACTTTAAGAATATTGGGACTTTTTGAACTTTTTGGTTTTTGTTTTAGTTTTTGTTTTTGGTTTTTTAGTTTAGAATACTTCATGTGGATAGTCTTATTTTTTGTGTGCAATCTAACACTTTTAGGTCAGCAAGCATAAGAGGATCACGAAAAGTGGAATAAGAAGTCCCTGAAAAACAGTCAGAATCGAAGAAGGCCAAGTCGACGACGACAAGGAGGAGCGGCCCAGAAACTCCTCGATATCGAGTAGGCAAACTTGATATCGACAAAGCCCAGAAGCTCCTCGACTTCAGAAATCCACTGGATGCAGACAAGCCTCCTCGAGATCGAGTTTACTACTCGAGATCGACAAAAATCAGTTACTCGACCTGCCCTGATCCGCCCTCCTCGATGTGTTATCCTGTGAGTTCCTTCCTTTACTCTTATTTTTATTTGATTTTATACAGTGGGGACACTGTATCTTTTAAGTATGGGGTGGGGGAAGGGCTCATTATCATTACTATATGTTTTAGTCTTGCTTTTTTGTTCTACATGGTGAAATTTTAATTTTTATGTCATGCATTCATGTTTAAATTTTATGCATTTTAGTCTTTTGTCATATTTTAGTCTTATTTTTAGTTCTATAAAAAAAATAAAAAAAATAAAAAAAATAAATAGAAAATGTCGAAAAAAGAAAAAAATATGCATGTTTAGTTTTTGCATTGTCTTAGTTTGTATACCCTAACTTAGATGTCCCATGATGATAAATAATGATTGACTTGATCATGTAAATCCTATGGCATGCTTGGAAGGTTTAGCCTAAGTCCTCGAAATTATTTTTATGTGGATTGTGAACTTGTGATGAAATTGAGCACATATGATCCTAAGCTAAAAGTTAAAATCCAACAAAAATTGTCCTAGTGAGAATTTTGGCCTTATAGGGAGAACATAAAAAAATCCCTCTGCTTTCTTGAGTGTATTTACTCTTCCTATGCATCTCTAAATGTTGTAATAGTTATTCAAAGCCAATGCATTTATATGTTTATGTGAATGAGGATTAAATGATGGAGGCACCTTTTAAGCCAATTTTATCATCTCTTTACCTACCTTGCATTATCTCTGCTTGAAGCCAGAACATTAGCCTGAGCCCTTATTTATAAGCTCCACAAAATTTTCCTTAGCCAAATTGAGCCTGACCCTCATTTGGGAATTAAGACTTAGAGTTGGTTGAAATAATGGTTTGTGGAAGCAATAAGCTTGTGACTCATTTCAAGTGAGGAAGATTTTTGAATTTATTGAGATATGGGTTGGGTTTATATTTTTATCTTGCTATGCACATTATGTAAAAGGATTTTTGGCTCACCCTATAAATGCACCATTAGTTGTTATGTTATTTTCGTTTTTTTAAAAAAAATCAAAAAAAAAAAAGAGAAGAGAAAAAATATATATGTTTTTGAATAAAATGCATGAGCCAAATTTATCTTATTTCTTTCATTTTCGCAAGATACATACTTTGAAGAGGTTAATTAAAGTTGAAAGGTTACATACTTCATTGAGACAAATTGGAGAGTTTGGCTGATGCATGTGATTGAGAGTTATGGTTTGGTTGAGTTGTGTTGGAGATTTAGGAGTCTTGATTCCCGAATTTTATTAAGCACCACATGGCCAAATAATTCCATACACTTATTGTTTCTCACCAAGCCCCATTACAACCCCGCCAAACGGAATCTTCTTTGAAGACTTCTATTGAGCGAAGTCCTCCTGATAATTCTTGTTGCATTTCCATAATTGGTTGCGAAGTGGATTCATATTTAAATTACAATGTTTATGAGATTGTATATGGAATTGAGTCGAGAGATGATCTACTTAGCCTAAACACATTGAGAGCTGAGTGCAAACACATTATTCCTGTGAGGTTGGATTTATAATGCCTATACCTATGGATCGCTCATATATGTGTGATGACGTTAAATTCACTTGTCTTACATTGCTACTACTTGAGATGTTGCTTTTGACAAAGGCGAAGACTTGAAGGATGTGTTGTAGGTCTTGGTTATTGTTTGGTTATTGCTTGAGGACAAGCAAGTCTAAGTATGGGGTGATTTGATGTCTCTAAAGTAGCCATGTCTTTATGCATATTTGTTGTAAGGAGTGAATCGAGTATGAAATATAATGAAAATAGATCAAACCAGACTTAGGCCCCAGCAAATAAATACAAGACTCCTCCAATGCAGTAAGAGAAAGTCAGGATCGAATCCACGAGGAAGCACGTCAGCAGTTCTCAGGTAGCTGTAAATTCTCACAGGCAAAGCAGCAGAAAGACAGAAACAAAGAAAAGAAACAGAAATAAAAGCAGAAAAACAAAAGCAAAGAACAAAGCAAAACAGAAAAGACAAAGCAAAGCAGAAACTAAAAGCAAAGGCAGAGGCTTGTCGATCTCGACAAGAGTCAACTCGAGATCGACCACAGCTGTGAACAACAGAAACTCAGAAAGTGAAAATCGACGAAAACAGAAGAAAACCAACTCGACCTAGACCAGCTCCTACTCGAGATCGACAAGGGCAGTACTCGATCTCGACAAAGGTCTACTCTATGTCGACTGGAAACAGAAACTTAAATTTGCAGAATCTCGAACAAAACTCAGAATTTCGACCGAAATAAATTAATATGCTAAAAGACTTCCAAAGCCAGGGTTTCAACACCACAACGATAACCATGCAAAGTAACACATAAAGGCGTAAAAGATCATGCTTTCCATCAAATAACTTTCGTCATTAACAAATAGGCATATAGAGGCTTTCGCATAAACCCTAATTGTTACTAACCCTTTTTCACATAATTAATCCAAGTTGCATTAAGATCACTTTCGCTTCAATAACACAAACAAGGATCACCTTCAACTCTCGCAAAAGAATCATGCTTATAGGGATAGAAGATGAATTGCACAAAAAGATCTGACCTTTACCGCATCGCCTCACATGGCCACCGTCGGGCTCACCCCAGCCCCAGAAGTGGGTGGACTACTCACGCCTCATTGCAATAACAGACATTGATGTATAAAAAGAAACTTGCATTAAAACTAAATTCAAAGCTTTTACAATCCTGGCAATCAACTTTCGCAGAAAGCCAAAACCTTAAAAACCTTAAAACTCCTAAACTCTGTGTGTAACTAACTAATTGTCTCTGAAATTGAATTATGAAAACTGAGCCCCATGGGCTTTATTTATAGCCTTCTAGTCCTTGCTAGTCAAGGATAGAATCTTCTATCTCTATCTAAATTTATATCTAAAATGCTAAAAGATAAATAAAATGCTTAATGGAAATAAATCAACTAAGGAAAAGATAAATCTAACTAAGGTAAGTCTTCATGTCTTGATAGATTCCCTTCCATGGATAGAATTGATCAACTTTGGATAGATCTCTCGGCCAAATCAACTTCCTTCACGCCCAAGCAACTCCAATTCGACTAGGACTGATCAATTCGACGCGTTTCTGGAACTTGAGCTACTCGACCTCGACAAGGGCTCGTCGACCTCGAGTAGGATTCATCGTCGACTGGACTTCCCGGCTAGCTCTGCTCGATGTGGCTCGGTCTTGGCTCCTGACGCTCGTCGACCTCGAGTAGCCCTAGTCGATGTCGAGTAGGAGTGGGTCATCGACTAGGTCTCCTCGGGTGGCTCTACTTGACTGGCTCGGATCTGGACTCAGGGGCTCGTCGATCTCGACTAGGGCTTGTCGAGATCGAGTAGGGCTGTGCTCGGCTCCTCGTCCTCGGCTTCTCGGGCAGCTTCTCGACTCCGGGTGTGGTGCTGAGCTTCGTCGATCTCGACCAAGGTTTTGTCGAGATCGAGTTGGGTCCGGAGCTGGGTTGGTCTGGCTCTCGATCAGGCTCTGTCGACAAGGCTGTGCTCGGACATGGTGGTCGAGATCGAGTAAGGTCTACTCGAGATCGAGTAGCCTTGACTCTCAGATTGATTCGGCTGGTTCCGCTGCTTCCTTGACTTTGGACTTCTGTAGCTGATTTTCCGAGCTTTTCCGACCCTCTGTAGAATTGCTGTAAAATGCCTCGATTTCTGCGAATTAAACAGAAACTGGTGTAGATTCCATAATTTGGCAAATAAACATAAACTACATAGGTTCTGTACTATCTTAGCCCAAATGAATGCAGAAATTGATATAAAAGTTGCTGTAAAACATGGCAGATTCAGCTCACAACAAACACCCCATACTTAAGCTTGCTTGTCCTCAAGCAATACTTTTAATTGTCATTCAGGGGAAGAAATCAAAACTCTCAACATCTTAGATTCATTCTTTATATGTCCCTGCAGTCAATTACCATCCTCGAAAAGGTACTAGTGTCACAGATCCATGCATGTGTAAATATATAAGAGCAACATCTACTCACAAAAGGAGGGTTTATGCACAAATAATTTTTATGTGACAAAGCAACAATAATCAAGAGGACTTTAATTTAAGCTCACTAAGGAGTAGATTGGTAAAAGGCTAAAGGTGGGCAATTTTTGGCAATGTGGTGCTTTTGATCCGGGGAAATGGAGTATTTCCAAACTGAATTTCCACATTCCTTCTCTTTGAGATTCATCACCTTTCATAATGCTTTTTCTCAATAATAATGCTTTTACCTCTCTAACCTCAACACTGCCTTCTCGCGAGTCGCAAACATGGGTGTCATGAATGGCCCCGGATACTTAGTGCTTTGGACTCCTCACCTGGTGTCCCATCTCGCCAAACTATTATCTCAGCGAGCAGGGTCGATCTTTGATCGGATTTTCTTTCACTCATTAAATTTTCCATATATTTCAAATAATTCCGCCAAACTTCAATAATGATAACAATCACACAAACACCATATGACAATCTCCATAATGTAACATCATTCTCAACATAATCCCCGGATAGGGTAAAGAATGGCAAATGTTTAGATCATGTGGAGCAATATTTGAAACAAGGCATATAATGGCTTTTGTGATGCATAAGCATGGGTAAGGCTAGGATTATAACAATATGAGCATTATATGGAAATATAAAGTCCTCCATCATCTTATCATGCAACATGTCAAAAGCAATTTCAAATTTTACCTCCTTTCATGGTTTTCAAAATAATGTACTTCATTGTGACTTCCCTTTACTAGGCAATTTCATGCTATATCTCTAATGAATCCAATTTTGCATCGTCGAGTTCAATATAAGCTTCCATGAAATTATTCAAAATTTTAAATGGGGGTCATTTTTCTCAAATTTTGGAAAACATGCATATATGCACATAAGTCAATAATGCATTCATTTTTCTCAAATTTTGGAAAACATGCATATAAGCACATAAATCAATAATGAATTCCAAAATAGCCATGTAGCAATTCAAAGAAATAATGCACACATAATGTCAAATATGATCAAATATGCACAAAGTAAGCCCTTCCCCCACCCCATACTTAATGTCAAATATGATCAAATATCCACTTGAAGACTTTTAGATATAATTCCCTTTTTAGATTTAATTCCTTTATGTACATTTATTTATCATTAAGCTTTTAGATATAGATTTAGATATAGATAGATGTTTCTATCCTTGAATAGCAAGGATTAGAAGCCTATAAATAAAGCCCATGGGGCTGATTTCTATACATTCCATTACACAGCAATTAGTAGTAGTAGAGAGAGAGAGAGTGAGTGGCCAAGAGGAGTTGGTGAAGCGAGAGCGGAATTGGCTTCCTTTGGTTGTAAGCTCTGTTTTGATTTAATGCAAGTAGTTATTTATTTTCAATCAATGTCTGAGGTTGCAATGAAGCGCGAGTAGTCCACCCACATCTAGGGTTGGGGCGAGCCCGATGATAGCCCTGCATGTTTAAGGTAAAGATCCGACTTTTATCATGTTTTAAGCATCTACTACTTGTTATGTGTTTATTACCCATCTAATGAAGGTCCATGCTAACAACTTTGATTGTAAACATAAAATCGGTAGAGACAATTAGGGTTTCTTGAAAGAGTTGTCTAATTGTTAGAAAAGGCGAAAGCTTAGTCCTTTGATGCAAATTACATGATTATCTGTTTTATTCTGCCTTATGCATACTTGGTTATCGTTGTCGCAAACCCCAATCTTGGATGTCTTTTACATACAGTTTAGTTCGAAATCCCAAAGCATTTGTTTTACTTTATTTCGTTTTAGTTTTCTGCCTTCCTCGAGATCGACTAGCACTCCTCGATCTCGAGTTACTGATCTTCGACCCAGGTCGTTGTACCTTCTGTGTGCAGGTGATCGACCAAGCCAACCCAACGTTGACGAAGACTTTACTCGATCTCGAGTAGCCCTTTGTCGAGATGGACCAGAATTGCCGAGAGCTGCTGCGCTGTTCGACTGTCCGATCTTCTATCGACTAACCCTAGTCGAGATCTAGGACACCTGTTGTCGACCACTTCTGCTCTGTGAGATTTCTACGCTGCCTAGGATCCGCTGACACGCTTCCTCGTGGATCGATCCTGACTTCCCACTACTACATCGGGAGGAAGTCTTGTAATTATTTGCAAGGGATGGAATGTGGTTTGCTGTGATTTATTTATATTTTATTTAGCATACTCGATTTCCTACTATCAACAACATCGACCAGTCCAGTCAACGTCGGCCAGAATCTGGTCGATATCGAGGACCCTGTGTTCGATGTCGACCAGAACGTGGAGCCTTCCCCGAACTCGAGTACTGTAGTCAATGTCGACCAGCCTCAACTCTATGTCGACCAACCTTCTGTCAATGTCAACCACACTGCAGCACCTCCAAAGAAGAAAACGCTGTCATTCCCGATAAAATCTTTGAAGGACCTAGCGGAAAAGAAGTTTCAACGTTTCGTGAGGATGCTTCAGAGGCTCAATGTCCCCATTCTTTTTACAGAAGCGATTCATTAGATGCCATCCTATGTCAAGTTCCTCAAAGAAATCCTCAGCAAGAAGCGGTCGATGGCTGAGATCGCGGAGGAATGCAGCAAGATGAACTTACCAGAGAAAAGGCCATATCCAGGTAAGTTTTCTTTAACCATTGGATTTGGTCAATACAAATTTAATGATTTTATCAGTCTGGTCCAAAGTCAAGATAGGTGCTTTAGAGCCTATGGATGCCCGACTCTATATGGCGAACAACACAAGCGTAAGGAAGGGGACCCTGCTTGTTCAATCATTCTAGGAAGGCCCTTCTTAGCGACGGTGGATGCCAACATAAGCGTAAGGAAGGGAGTACTCACTTTCAACATCAGCGATGAGGTAATTGAGTATTCCTTCAATAAAACTGAAAGGAATACGGGTCCTATAGAGGAGGTCAAATCAATCTCAGCAAGGTACATCACTTACGGGGAGCCATAGGTAAGAAATATGACTCCCGAGGAACCAGAGAAGAGGGATATGGAAGCACGGGTGGAGAAAATCATGGCAATTCTAAACGAGGAAAAAGAGAATCTACTTGACATCGACCAAGGTAAGTCGACGTCGACTAACTTTTATTCAGAATCTTTGCCAAGTCTTAAGTATGGGGTCGATGTCGACCAGAGGTACTCGACGTCGAGTACTCTAGTCGACGTCGACCAGATCCAGAAGCCCCCATCGAGTGCATCCTCATCGAGCAACACACCCGAGCCAGAGAAGTACTCGACGTCGAGTACTGTACTCGACGTCGAGTACTGTACTCGACGTCGACCAGACCCAGGTGCACTCGATTTCTCCTCCCTCGACGAGCAAGCCACCAAAAGCACAAACGTACTCGACGTCGAGTACTATTACTCGATGTCGAGTAGATTCAGTGGTCCCGAATGCCGATTATGCGAAGGTAAGTCGAGGTAACGACATCTCTTCTCCTATTTCAATCAAAGATCTATCTATACATGGAAGAGGTTTGCCTTGGTATGTACGCTTATGTAGGGTTTCCAATGACGATCCTAAGGAGTACGAAGTAGGAGACAAGGTCTATGTCTCCAAATCTAAGAATCATTGGTTCCCAAATAAATTCAATCAAAAAAAGTTGGGACCTTTCACAGTGCACAAGATCCATTCCGGAGGACTACAACTGATGGATAAGAATGGAGTCATGTTCGAAGCCCAAGCCACATGGGCGCTGCAGATGCCACCTTGAGCTTACCAAGAAGAAGTCGACCTAGCGATTATAAAGTCTAGAGCTTGTAACAAAACAATCAATTTTTTTAGATTTTTAGACATTTTTTCTTTTGGTTTTTGGTTTTCAAACATTATTTTTGGGTTTTGCTATTGTGGATATTATCTGTCTAACAGATCTTGCAGGAAAAAGAAGTTGCAGAAGTATTCGACGTCAAGTACTGTACCCGACATCGAGTAACCTTATCGAGCAGAGGAGCCTGTGGTCGAGATAAAGGCTGCCCTGAAGGCTTCAACTGTACTTGAGATCGAGTAGTTTTAGTCGATTTCGACTACTCTACTCGATATCGACCACTTCTGCAGCAACTTTCAACACTCGATTCCGACGTTCTGTAGACCTGTCTAGTGAGTCTCTTTCTTTACCCTTATTTTTATACAGTGAGGACACTGTAATATGTAAGTATGGGGTGTGGGAAGGGCTTACTTTGAGCATATTTGATTTTATTTGACCATATGTGTGCATATTTAAAGTTTATTTCTCGAATTGCTTATACATGGCTACTTCGGATTCATTATTCATCTATGTGCGTATATGTTTGTTTTCCAAAGTTTGTTTTTAATCACCCCCATCAAAAATGTTGAAATAGTGTCATGGAAATTTTATTGAACTCAACGATGCAAAATTGGATTCATTAGAGATATAGCATGAAATTGCCTAGTAAAGGGAAGTCACAATGAAGTGCATTATTTTCTTGAAAACCATGAAAGGAGGTAAAATTGAAGTTGCTTTTGATATGTTGCATGATAAGAGGATGGAGACTTTATATTTTCCATATGAGCTTACTCTATATTCCTGAACCAATGACTTTCATCATGTCATGTACACAAGCCCAATCGGCTTTCCTTAACATGTTTCAACCCCCGAATTCGCTTGTTTCGCTTACGGTTTAAGTGATTAATTCCCTAATCTTGAATCTCTCTCTCAAGTGCCTCCAATTGGATGTCCAATTTCAAGGTTTTGCCTAATTTTTACCATTTGTGGATTTGGGAGTTTTCAATTTGGGTAGGCGAAACCCTTAGGCTCAAAGAGTCTAACAACGGCCAAAGGTTATCCGAATCGGAGCATTGGAGAAGAGGACCTGTCAAGCACGAATCCATCTGAGCTCACCTCAGCCTCTTGGCTTAGGTCAGTTAGACTTACCTTCATTCCCCCTCTTTTATTTTACTGAATTGAGACATCAATATATTTATGGTAAGCATAGCCTAATTTGGATTTGTTCTAGTTTTTGAAAATTTCCACTCTGAACCCTGATTTTGTGTTTGCATTATTAGCTGGTATTATATTAGCTCGTGACAGCAGGCAGACAAGCAAACAATTTTTTTTTAATTCATTTTATTTTTGATTGATGTATGTGGACTTCGACAATTCATTGCTTGCGAATTCTGTAAAGGCTCGGATTTTGAAATCCTAATTTTTTCCGAAAAAAGGAAATCAAATGAATTTAGGAGCGGAATTTAATGGAAAACTTGCTAACCCGGATTTTTGAACTCTTAAAACGAATTCCGACCGAATTTTAACTTTAAAGATCAAATCCATCTTTCACCTCGGGATTCGAAAATTCCTTCCGTCGACAATATCCTATTCGGTTTCTAAAATATAATCGATCGAGATAGCAGAGTTCGAAAGACCAATCGTCGGAAATTCAAATTTTCGACTCGGGACCACAATTCCGTCATATTCTCCCATCCTTATCCAATCCAACTCACACCCTCTCATCTGGGTAAAATTCTATCTATGATTCCCCCTTCCCTATCTTTTTTGATTCCCTTCCTTTGGCAAACAAACAAAATTCTCCTCTTCAAAAATCAGACTTCTTTGACCATTTCCACACCCACACAACCCAAGAATCCAAACACCCCTTATCATTTTCCCTTCCTTTGAGCCTGCCAAGAGCAAGGTTGCTCCAAGGCTCCTCCTTTTGCTCGACAACCACACCTCCATTCTTCCACCACCAGGCCCCCGCCACCCTCGTCGTCGTCCACCACCCGAGGCCGCAGCTTCAACTCCCATTGTCCCCTGCTTTACCGAGAGAAAGAAACCCCAACTCCACCTCTCCCTCCTTCATCCTCCTCTCTCCCGAGACGCCAGAAGCAGCTCCCCGGACTCCGCCTCACCCTCCTCGGCGTTTTCGAGTAGCCAGAGCCGCCAGAATATCACCGGAGCTGCCGCTACAGCCCTCGACGTTCCTCGACCCTGTTTCGATTTCGAATGGTAAACCCCACCTTTTGTCCTTCCCTTCTCGTCCTATCACCTCCATACCGCTTCAAGGTGAACCCATAATCATCTCCTCTTCCGTCCTAGGCCACCTCCGACGTATTCCTACTTCGGCGAGGTGAATCGAGGTGAAATCGATCGATTTTTCGGGCTTGGAGAACACCTCGGTGAGAACCCCTTTCTCTCTTCTCCTTGTTCTATTTAGTGTCCATGATGTCGGGGAGATGGTCGGAGCTCGGTACACCCCCGGCGAGCAGCTACAATCTCCCTTCCTCTTTCCCAGATTCCGACTGGGTGTTTTGAAGGAGGAGATGAACAATGTTCATCAGGCCGGTTTTCTGTTTTAACTTAAGGGCTTGGTTCCGTTTTTTTTTTGTAAAAAGATAAACTGGTTCATTTAAAAGAATAGGAAGACCAGATTTTAAAGGGATTGGGCCTAAATTTCTGGGCCAAAATGGGAAGTTTTAAAATCAAAATATTGGGCTTGTTCCATCAAAAACATATTGGACATTTTCAACACTTTAGGTCGATTCTAATTCTTCTAAAATGAGGGCTTGTTTTTTTTTGGATTTTACAAATAAAAAGGGGCTGATTTCCTAGAATTATAAAATAAGGGTGGTTTTGGATAAATTAATAAAACGCAGATTTTATCAAGTAAAAGGATTGGGGTTTTTAAGGGACTTGAAAATGATTTATGAAAGTGTTTAATAAATGATATTTAAAATATTATATAATATTAATTGAGATTTAAACTATAAAATACTATAATTGAGATTTAAAGGTATAATGTTATGGTGACTTAAAAATATAATATTTTGAGACTTGGTTTTCAAAATGGAATTTGGTGAACATTTTCAATGGTCGGAATTTCTAACTGCTTGACTAAGATTTTAAACGGTTTTGAGACTAACATGGGAATTATGTGATCGATGAGTAACTAGCATGATGATATGATTGAGTGACTAATAGCATGTTTTTTGTGGACTAATGTCATGTATGAATGACTAATGGCATGAGATGTTAGAATTATGTATCGCTTGACATATACTTTATGAACTATAATGAACTGTTGAGATATATACGGATATTTTATTATGAGAATGTGAATGTGGCTAAGTGAATTGTGGAGAATGATATGGTCTCGTGGAATGTTGCAATATGGTGAATGGTTGAACTTGACAAAATGATGATTGCGATATGGCTGCTATTCCCGTTGAATGATATGCTTGAGTGCTTTGATGATTAGACGTAGACTTATACATATATGCTCGGGTGTGTATATCTAGGCGATACTTTGTGATTATGAATGATGTATGCCAGATCTTCTATTATGTTGTTCTGCATAGCCAGGTAGGTTCCTATATGAGCTTACTCAGATTCGAAAATGAACTCCCTGCTTGTAGCCATGTGCATACTAGGTGCTTGCATTCATAATCAGCATGTCATGTTGTACCATGCTAGGTTGCACTGACCGTTGAGCATTCTACTTCTTTATGTTGTACCATGCTAGGTTGCACTGACCGTTGAGCTAGGGTCATAGGATGGCCCAGTCTCATCGGGTTCGTCCTGAGTCATCGTGTAGTAATTACCACTTTACTTACCGCTCTAATTTATTTTATCTTTTGCATTATATTATTCTTTTTCTCCTTTAAGTCCACATTCATGATTGGATAATAAGTATGCAAATATGGAAAGGAATGCATTCAAGAGCTGGCCAGTCTCCGCCCTATCGGGAAGGGGGGCGGTGGTAGGAAGAGGGATATACCGCTTTGTATTATGTGTTAAGGCCATCTTATAATATGCACTTGATCTTTGGAGCATATTAGTGTGTTAATATTTCGCCTTGCATCTAGAAGCATCTTTATTAGGACTAGCGTGTGTATGTGTATGTGATCATGCACATTTAGGTAGTGTTAATATAGGCATTTAGATGGGTTTAGGTAGGGTAAAATGCATGAGTTTAAAGTAGTTTTCATGTTTTGATTACGTTTCAATTAGAGTTGGAATCTACAAGTTTTGTGCATGATTTCAGGTGATTGTGAAAAGGTGGAGCTGAGCTCGTGTAAATGATAGAAGATGAGACGAAAATCGGAGCCTTGAGCAAGAGAGCCAAATATAGGAGCTGGACATATGTGCAAAGGAGTGGAACTGTCAAGAACTCGGGCCAAAATTGCAAGGAAACTCGGCCGAGTATGTGAAGGAAACCGAGCTGTGCATTCATGAAGAACTCGGGTGGGTCACAGAAGAACTCGGCCTAGTTAGTTGGTGGCGAGCCCGAGTTTTATTGTGCATTCAAGAAACAGCTGTTACGTTATTCAATTTACACAGAATGTAATTTTTATTTTTAATTTTAATTTCAATGGGAGGGGACATGAAATGTTGGCTCGGAAAGAAAGAACAGAAGGGTTTTGTTTTCTGGATTCGGGATTGAAAACCACGAACAAAGTTTGGTACGTAGTTTTGCTCTCTTTTTTTTCTAATTAATTTCTCGATTGTGAACAACTAATCCTCCTTGCTTGGGAAAATTAATCGAAGCTTCAGGTTTTCTATTTCATTGTGATATTTTTGTTCTTAATACTCCTCTTTGAATATTATCAATTCTTTACGCTGATTGTTTAGGGTTTTCGTGAATTTCCGTTAGTCTGATCAACTAATGCTTTTTCATGATAATCTATAGCTAGATATAGATAATTTCTGGTTGAATTATCTATATTCTTGAGTAACAAAGTATAAATCTCTGAAACGGTTTGATTTAGGGATTTGTATAAAGAATGGGTTTGCAATTGATGCAATAACTGGATGTGCGCGTCGATTGTCTTTGTTGATTTCCTTTAAGCTTAATCGATTATTGAATTGAATCTTGATATTTTCAAGATTGTTTGATAATCAGGGTTTTCAGGGTCTGGTTGTCCTGTTAACTAGATTCGATAAGGAATTGGATTTAAAAGACCTAGTCTTTCCACATCAAAGTATTCAAGAGGAAGTTATCTGTTCGATATCAATGATCAATGAACAAACCTGATTGCTGAGATTGGTTGACCTAAGCTATTTCTCTCATATTTATTCACTTAATCTATTTTACTTTATTGTTTTGCTTACTTTTGCATTCTTAGTTAGTTCAAACCATCAAAATCCCCCCCCCCCTTTTGTTTCTTGCTCTTGTTGACACACTTGACTTGCATACAAATTATTGACTCTCTGTGGGATCGACCCGTACTTGTCAAACTACATTAGTTAGCTTAGTTGGATTTATTTGATAGGATTTAAGGCGACTGAAAATCCTTCATCAAATTTGGCGCCGTTGCCGGGGATTCAAATTGTTATTTGTGTGCTTGTTTTTGTGTGTTAATTGGGTTGAGAACCTGGCTTATGGTTCGCACCCGTGCTACTAATACATCTGATTTGCATTTTGATCCATAGATCGAGAGAACACTTTCCAGGCTTCGTAGAGAATCTCGTGGAGATCAGGATCGGTCATAAAGAGTTAAGATGGCTAATCCGAATCAGACTTTGTGGCAGTTGACTGCCCCGAATCTGACACAACAACCGCTTGCTATAAAGTTTCTAGAGCTTGCTGACGGTGTGAGTTTTGAGTTGAAATATGGACTGATACATTTTCTACCGAAGTTTCATGGTCTTAGTGGAGAAGACCCTAATAAGCACCTGGCAGAGTTTCATGCTGTCTGCACAGGCATGAAGCCGAGGAATGTAACGGATGATCAAATCAAGTTAAGAGCATTTCCTTTCTCTTTGAGGGATTCGGCTAGTGAGTGGCTCTATTACCTAACTCCAGGGAGCATAAATACATGGGCTCAGATGCAGAAAGCCTTTTTGGAGAAGTACTTTCCAGCAACAAAATTGAACAGTCTCAAGAAGAGCATCAGCAACATTGAGCAACATGCTACAGAGAACTTGTATGACTACTATGAGAGGTATAAGAAGCTAGTGGCAAGCTGCCCTTATCATGGCTATTCGAATCAGGACCTCGTTCTTTACCTACATGGAGGTCTATTAGATGATGAGAGAGAATGGTTAATGCTGCATGTGGTGGTAACATCTTGAATAAGACTCCTGCTAAAGCATTTGAGATGTTTCTTGAGCTTGCAGAGGGGGCAAGGCAATTCAGGAAGACATCCTCTAAAACTGTGAGCGCGGTGGAAACAAACTCATCACTCCAGACAGATGTGAATGAGTTGAAAGAGATGATGCGAAAATTCATGCTCAATGGGAATCAGCAACAGGTTAAAGCATACGGAATCTGTCAAGATTTTCAGCATCCCACCGATGCATGACCCATCCTTCAGGAGCCAAATGTTGAATTGAGTGTAGTGGGGGCTTTGTACCACAAAGGCCGAGGCATGACCCTTACTCTAATAGCTATAACCCTGGCCGGAGAGATCATCCGAACTTTAGGTGTGGGAATCCTCAACAGCAGCAGTTTAATCATCAAGGAGCTCCACCATTCAGACAATAGTATGGACCTAGGCCTCAAGGGCAAAATTCGAGCTCATCCCTGTCAGTTGAGGATATGATCAAAGCCCTGACACAAAATGTGACTACAATGCATAACAACATGGTACAATTCCAACAGGTAACAAAGTCTAGCATTCAGAACTTGCAGAATCAGGTTGGACAGATTGCTGGTGCTTTGGGCAAACTGGAGGCTAAGGATTCGCGTAAATTTCCATCTCAAACTGAGTTGAATCCAAAGCAGAATGTGAGTGCGATCACTCTAAGGAGTGGTAAGAACATAGAGACTCGGGATGAGAACACAATCCTCATAGATGATGAGGAGGAAGAGATTGTTATAGAGGACTCTCAAGCTGCAGAGAGCCCTCAAGAATCTCAAGAGAATGAGAAAGAGACCACGAAGGTGGTGATCAAGCCGGACATGCCACCACAGAGTTCATAAAATCCAAGCTCACCTTTCCCTGATGCATTAAGAGATACTCGCAGGCCAGAGAGTGGAAAGGAAATCTTCGAAACATTCAGCAAATGTGAGGTAAACATCCCTTTACTTAATCTGATTAAGAGTATTCCTCGCTATGCAAAATTTCTGAAAGAATTGTGTCTGTTGTATTTCAAAAGCGTCTTCCTAAGAAATGTAGCGACCCTGGCATGTTTACTATACCTTGTGTGATAGGAGAAACCCGAATCGAAAGGGCAATGTTGGATTTGGATGCATCTATCAATGTGTTACCTTACTCTCTGTTTGAGTCCTTAGGACTTAGTCCTTTGCTTGAAACTAGGGTAGTGATTCAATTGGCTGATCACTCTAATGTGTACCCTAAAGAAGTAATAGAGGATGTTCTTGTGATGGTGGATAAGATGGTATTTCCCGCTGATTTTTTTGTCTTGGATATGGGACAAGGTAGTCATGAAGCCCCTATTCTTTTAGGAAGACCATTTTTAAGGACCACGAAAACCGAAATTGATGTGTATTCGGGGTCATTAACAATGGAATTTGATGGTGAGAGGGACGAGTATAACATTTATGATGCTATGAAATACCCCTCCAATGATCATTCTTTGTGCTTCATTGATGTTCTTGAGCCACTAGTGCAAGATATCTTTGAATTGAATTGTGTGGATGATGTTCAAGTTGCTTTAGAAACTCCTTTAGAGGACATTTCTATGGATTATGGATTGTGCACTAACCTGTAGGAAGTTGTGATGGAGTTAGATGCTTATTCTAAGCTACCTTTCTCTCTCCACTAGGCTCAAAACCCATGCTACTAACCTCGCCCAGCGAGAAGCTTTTGCCCTCTATTGTTCAGGCACCGGAGGTAGAGCTCAAGCAACTTTTGAGTCATCTCAAGTATGTCTTTCTAGGAGAAGGAGAAACACTACCAGTCATCATCTCAAGCAAACTTTCTAAGGAGCAAGAAGGGGAGCTAGTAGCGGTCCTCAAGGAACACAAAGCGGCTATAGGACGGACTATTGCAGACATTAAGGGGATTAGTCCCTCAACATGTATGCATAGGATCTTATTAGAGGACGAAGCAAAGCCATCAATGCAACCTCAAAGGAGGCTCAACCCACCTATGATGGAGGTGGTGAAGAAGGAAGTCCTGAAACTTCTCCAAGCAGGTACGATATACCCTATCTCTGATAGTGCATGGGTGAGTCCCACCCAAGTTGTTCCTAAAAAGGGTGGGATTACCGTCATTGAGAACCAACAGGGTGAACTAGTTCCCACTAGGACACAAACTGGATGGCGTGTTTGTATAGATTACCGCAAATTGAATGATGTAACTAGGAAATATCACTTCCCTTTGCCATTCATTGACCAAATGCTTGAGCGACTTGCTGGTTGTGTTTTCTATTGGTTCCT
Organism: Persicaria maculosa; assembly: GCA_963922045.1. Classification (NCBI taxonomy): domain Eukaryota; kingdom Viridiplantae; phylum Streptophyta; class Magnoliopsida; order Caryophyllales; family Polygonaceae; genus Persicaria; species Persicaria maculosa. The sequence continues at coordinate 45,657,125 of OY998263.1, read as the reverse complement.
AGATGGGTATTCAGGTTACTTTCAGGTGGCTATTGCACCGGAAGATCAGGAGAAGACGACATTTACATGTCCGTTTGGGACATTCGCTTATCTCCAAATGCCATTCGGGTTGTGTAATGCGCCGGCAACATTTCAAAGGTGCATGGTAAGTATTTTCTCTGACTATGTTGAACACTTCATAGAAGTCTTTATGGATGACTTTACAGTCCATGGAGACAATTTTGAGTCATGCTTAGAACACCTTACACTTGTGCTCAAAAGATGTGTGGATACCAACCTAGTATTAAACTCTGAAAAGTGCCATTTTATGGTCGAACAGGGTATAGTACTGGGTCATATAGTGTCCGCGAGAGGAATTGAGGTCGATATGGCCAAGTTTGATGTCATTCAGTCCCTACCCTATCCAACTAACGTGCGTGAAGTCCGCTCTTTTCTAGGCCATGCAGGTTTTTATCGTAGGTTTATTAAAGATTTCTCCAAGATTTCCTCTCCTCTCTGCGAGCTGTTGAAAAAGGATGTGGTGTTTGACTTTAATGGAGAGTGCAAGAAGGCGTTTGATGAGCTGAAGAAGCGTCTGGTTAGTGCCCCGATCATCCGGGCACCAGATTGGTCTCTACCATTTGAGATCATATGCGATGCGAGTGACTACGCTATTAGGGGTGTTCTGGGGCAAAAGAATGGGAGACCATCTCATGTGATACATTATGCGTCCATGACTCTGAATGGTGCGCAGAGGAACTACTCCACTACAGAAAAAGAGCTCCTAGCAGTGATTTTCTCATTAGAGAAGTTCAGGTCCTATTTACTTGGCACAAAGGTGATAGTGTATACAGATCATTCAGCTCTTCGTTATCTATTGACGAAGAAGGAGGCGAAGCCAAGGTTGATCAGGTGGATCTTGTTGTTGAGCGAGTTCAACATCGAGATCAAGGACAAGAAAGGCGCCGAAAATTTGGTAGCGGATCATCTCAGTAGGCTCATCCAAGAGGATGACAAGTGCCAACGACAAGAACCCATTCAAGGAACATTCCCCGACGATACATTGTTCGTCGTCCAAGCTCTAAAGCCATGGTATGCCCACATTTTGAACTTCCTTGCAACAGGTGAGACTCCTCCTGCTTTCTCCAAGGCTCAAAAGGATAGGCTACGCAGTGAATCGAGGTATTATGTAACACCCCCTTTTCAATCCCAAGAGAATGTTACAGCGCCAGTGAATCCGCAGACCTTAATGTCTTTGAATTCACCTGAGGCTTATAGGGACATGCAACAATGCTCCCATAAACAAGATGATAATTTAAATTCAATCAAATAGGCGGAAGTGAATAAAATTTATTAGTTTAGAATATCTGACCATAATAACATAAAAATTCCAAAACTATAAAGTATGCATAAATTCCAAATATATGAAATTAAAGTAGCGGTGCGGAAACTTTAGAGGTTCAAAACTTGTAATAAAATATTCAATAACTGATAGCTCGCTCTTCAACTCTCTCCTGCTCCGCTGTTTGCACTAGACCTGTGGAATATGGTCTGGTATTTCGTGAGAACGAAGGACACCAGCCATCCAATAAATAGGATGGTTAGTACAATTAAGACTAGCAAATGATAAGGAAAATGTTCAGACTTTAACCTGACAGTGACCATAAAACGGTATGTCTCAGGTTAAGGGAATGACACGAATATTTATAGTAGAAACTAAATGAAAATGATAAAAATTCACACATGACTCGGATGATCATATCGATCGATTATAAGATAAGAAATGGAATTATACTCGAGGCAGATAAGTATAATAACTGATGATCACCTATTTAACAGTCGATATTAAAGATAACGATGATAATAATAATACTAAGTGGTACCGATCGGGCCTTTAACAAGGACCACAACCTACATCAGATCGTTGTTTTATCACCCCGCAGAGAATGCATTCCGGGATGGTGTTTCATGAAACCTTATAAGGCGGTGGCTTAACGAACCACAACCTTCAAGTCAGTCTACTGCATAACTTGCCAAAGGCATAAAGCCACTCGCATCACGTGGTGCGCATTTTAACATATCACAACTAAGCATCACATGGTGCCTATCTTATCATATATAAACAGTTTATACTAGGTGATCATAATAACGACATTAAATCAAACAGGGGCAAGCATGGATAATTCAAAGGGTCTTACTATCACATGCCACTAGTTTGCATGAAAGAACAAGCAGAATATCATGCACTTTAGGAAGAAGAAAATGGGCAACCTTTACTTATCTCGAGTTATAAACAAACAATTCACATTTAATACGTATAACACTATAATTCATTTAATGATTGCCCATTAATTTAACTCATGTCAATTTATAATTAAAAAGATAAATTACATCAAGCAGACGGGTATGCAATTTATCGAAATTGGCAAGGAAATTGGCCACAGGGCCGCATTCGACACAGGAAGAATTTTAAAAGGCACAATAAAAGAATCACGAAACACGCAAAGGGCGTTTGAACGAAATCATTGCCTTGATTTCCGATGATCAGCTGATGACAATCAGGCGAGATTTTACCACCTATTGAATCCAACGGAAAAAGGAATATTAATATTGATATTTTACGAAATTAACATTACTTAATTCAATTTGAAATTGAATTAATTCTATAAAGTTAAATAGTATATACCAATATGAATTCCTCGGGGAGCGAGATCCGGCGTGAGTGCTTCGAGATTTCTTAGTGTCGCTGAAATGGGCAAGAATTGAATAATTCAGAAACTTTGGCCACTTATCTTAATAACTAATTAAATTAGGGCCAGAAACGGAAATAGAATAAAAACAGGGAGATTTTTGTAATTAAGACAAAAGAGATTAAAAACCCAATTGATTGTCTTCTTCGAACTCACGTACAGGGGCGACAGTGGGACGAATTGGCGAGCTCCTCAGCGGCGAGGGCTCACGGCAGTCGGCAATTGGGCGGCCTCGGCACGGCTCGGACAGGGATTGGCGGCAGCAATCGGCGCGGTGGTGGTCGATGGGCAACAGCGGTGATGGGCAGCGATTGCAGAGCTCGGCCTTGGCTTTCCTCCGGTGTCGATTGGCAGCGGCGGTGGCGAAGGGCGCTGCAGCGAGGCTCCGACCTCTGTTCCCCGGCGAGGCGGCACTGCAGGGGGTGCTCGACAATGAGGCGGTGGTGGTTCCGGGTCGCCGACGAGCTACTGCTCACACTTGCTTCACAGATCGAGCGTAATTAGGAGAGGAGGGTGAAAAGGATTGCTTGCTGTGAGTTATGGAGATCGACGGGGTCTTTCCCTCCATTTATACTACTGATGGGAAGAAGGATAGAGATCGATCGGTTGGGTTTGAGGAGATCTCGGACAGATTGGGGTAAACTTGTTTGGGTTTATCTTTGAGGAAGAGATGTTTATCAGAAAAAAATCTGGAAGAAGAGATACACTTAGGGGAGAAGGAAAAGGTAAAAGAAAAATAAAATAAAAAGCCATCTACCGTGGCCAATCCAAAAAGAAGAAAAAATGGGCCTATCTGGCTCAAGTAATGGACCCCTATACGGGCTTATCTTTGGGCTGAAAATTCTGGGCATCCAAATGCACAAATTGGGTCAAAAAAATGGGTCTTTTCTATTGGGTTTCCTCTTGTAGAAAAGAAGTATGGTTTCGACTATATATTATACATATATACGGATCTATATATATATATCATATATATTAGCGGAAAGAAAATATTATTTAATTTAACTTTATAAATTAAATATCGAGACTATCTAGAGGATAAAATTAGAATAATATAGTTATTCTAATTTATATTATATATCTTATGTGAATTTATTGGTTTCCCAAATTCACATAGTATAGTATAATATTATTTAAAGAAATATCCCAAAAATAATTTGGGGTATTTCATAACTCCCTCCTTAAAATAAGTTTCGTCCCGAAACTTAGAAAAAAGAAAAAGAAGAAGAAAAAGAAAAAGAAAAGTAAAGAAATGGGAATAAATCACTTAAGACTTTATAACTGACGCGAGAAATAAACAAGAGATCGACAAGAATCCAACACATCCACCAACTGAACCATAACAAAGGTCTCTAACAAGTTTTCTTATTCATCATAATTCGAATAAACAAGGTAATGAAATCACTACGCGACTCGCGCTAAGTAGAAAACAACTGAGGAAAGCGTTTCCTCATTTCCTCCTCAGTTTCCCAAGTCATCTCCTCAGTTCCGTGCTTTGACCAAAGCACTTTGACGAGCGGGACTACCTTGGTGCGAAGTTGCTTCTCTCGCCGCTCTAGAATCCGCACCGGTTCTTCCTCATAGGTTCCGGTGGGGCGGACCTCAATGTCCTCATAGCTCAAGATGTGGGTTGGGTCAGGCACATATTTCCGCAACAGTGATACATGGAAGACATCATGTACCGGATGAGCTGACGGGGGCAGGGCAAGGCGGTAAGCAACATTGCCTATACGCTGCAAGATCTCAAACGGCCCGACATACCGAGGGTTCAGCTTCCCTCTCTTTCCGAACCGGAAGACTCCCTTCGTGGGTAACACCTTTACAAACACCTTATCACCCACCTAAAAGTTGACCTCTCTACGCCTATGGTCGGCATAAGACTTCTGAAGACTCTGAGCGGTCAACATTCGTTGCCTGATCATTGCAACTTCTTCAGCTGTCTTTTCCAACAGCTCTGGACCTATATGGATGGCATCAGTCGCATCATCCCAACATACTGGCAATTGACATTTCCGTCCATAGAGGGCTTCAAAAGGAGCCATCTTTATGGATGCATGCCAGCTGTTGTTGTAGGTAAACTCGATCAGACACAAACTGCTTTCCCAATCTGTCGGTCTGTCCAGGACACAGGCTCTTAGCATATCCTCAAGTGTCTGAATGGTCCTTTCTACTGACCATCTGTCTGAGGGTGAAAAGCGGTACTGAAATTCAGATGTGTACCAAGTCCCTCATGCAGCTTCTTCCACAACTCTGAGATGAATCGTCCATCGCGATCAGAAACAATGGACGAAGGAATCCCGTGCAGACGGACGATGTGCTGAAGGTACAATTCTGCTAGCTTAGCCGGCTTCCAGGTAGATCGAATAGCAATAAAGTGTGCACATTTGGTGAGTCGATCAACAATCACCCAAATGGCATCCTTCTGTCCCTGACCCTTAGGGAGCCCCATAACAAAGTCCATCGAGATCTGTTCCCACTTCCATGTGGGTACTGGAAGGGGTTGGAGCTTCCCACCAGGTCGCTGGTGCTCAATCTTGACTTGCTGGCATACCAAGCATCTGGCCACATACTCGGTCACTTCATTCTTCATACCAGACCACCAGTAGTTCTGTCTCAGATCCTTATACATCTTACTAGCTCCAAGATGCACTGAATAGCCGGATGCGTGAGCTTCCTCAAGGATGGTCTGCCGGATCTCAGGGGCATTGGGGACGCAAATGCGATTCCCAAACCATAAGGATCCATCCTCTCTCACGACAAAGCCTGGGGCTTTTCCTTCAAGGAAATCAATGGTGATCTGCAGTAACACAACATCATCTGTTTGCTTCGCCTTTATCTTTGCTAACAGATCTGACTGAACCTCCATCACACATAACTGTCCTCGGTTCCTTTCAAACCAGACCTTCACCTCTAACTTGAGCAGATCCTTCTACAGAGCAGGACATGCTGTCAAACAGCTGATCATAGCCTCGTGCTAAGATTTGCGGCTTAAAGCATCGGCTACGACATTAGCCTTTCTAGGATGATAGAGAAGCTCAATGTCGTAGTCCTTGATGATCTCTAACCAGCTTCTCTGTCTCATATTCAACTCCTTCTGGGTGAACACATACTTGAGGCTCTTGTTGTCAGTGTATATCTGGAAGAAAACTCCGTACAGATAGTGGCGCCAGATTTTCAGAGAAAATACCACAACAGCTAGTTCCAGATCATGCACTGGGTAGTTCTCCTCATACGGCTTCAACTGTCGTGATGCATAGGCTATCACCTTCCTATCTTGCATCAACACACAACCCAGACCTTGCTTGGAAGCATCACTGTAAATCACATAATCCTTCGACTCCTTAGGGAGTGCCAGAATAGGTGCTGTGGTCAACCGCTTCTTGAGCTCCTGGAAACTTGCTTCACACTTGTCATTCCAGATGAATTTCTGGGATTTACGCAGGAGTAAGGTCAGTGGTTGGGCCAATTTGGAAAACCCTTCCACGAACCTCCTGTAGTAACCTGCTAGTCCCAGAAAACTCCGAATCTCCTTAGCGTTCTTTGGCGGACTCCACTTCTCTACAGCTGCTATCTTTTGGGGGTCGACCATAACCCCTTTCTCTGAGATAATATGGCCTAAGAATGTGATACGTTTGGGTACCCGATCCTTTGCCTGTGGGCTCAAGATCAAGAACCACGCCGTATATTTGCTCGATCTTGCAATGCTCTTCCAATATCTCCTGATTAACAATTGAATTAAACTAGTTAGAAACTAATTCAAGCCAAAATTGTTAACTTAAAGAAATTGCAAATAACCTAACTAAACTTAAACTAAACAAAAGAAACAGTGTTAACTTAAGCAAATTTAAACTAATGAACTATCGGTGGAAATAACATAATTAATCCTAAACTAGCAAATTAACAAGGTAACAGTGAAAGAAAGCAAAGGCAATGAAGGTCTGCGAAGTCTGGCGCGCGCGGAGGAAGCTCGGGCACACAGGCGTTGGCCTAAGGGTGTGCGGGAGTAATCGAAGACGCGACGACGTCGAGGAGCCGGGTGCGGAAGTGCCTGCTGGAATCGAGAGCGAAGGCGAGCGCGATGGCGCGACAGCGGGAGACCGAAGACGCGAGATCGCCGAGACGCCGGATGCAGGAGCGAAGGCGATGGGGCCGAGCGCTTGCGAGGGCCAGCGCCGCGCGTCTGGGCGCAAGTCTGCGAGGAGCCTCCAATGGGATTCCTTCCTTCTTTGCGACGGCTTTCAAGGTTGAAGATGAAGTTGGGTTTCTTGTCGCCAGAAGCAAACAAGAGGATGATGGTGACTGTGATGGTTAAAGACGGTGATGGTGATGATTACCGAAGAACATGGAGCTTGAGTAGGGTTTGGGATTGATAACTAAGAACCCTTTAATCCGTAAAGGGGTTCTCAATTCTAATTCAATCTGCCTTAATTCAAAGGGAACTACATTGTTTAAATAGAAAACCAACAACCAATTCTAATCGTGCAAGATAGAATTTAGGTTGATAAAGATAGATAAAAATAACCTAAAGATAAATAAATCTAACTAAGATAGAATTTAAATACTTAGTCGACAAGAATTACATCTAGAGAAGATATAATTAATTCCACCTTATTTCTATATTCAATAAATTAAATATATCTAAATAACATAGGGGAAATCAGCCCACACACCCAAGCTACTCGACATAGGCCTCAAGAGCACTCGACACGGGCCAAGGCCCACTCGATATACATCTTGAATCTTCTTCCATGGTGGGGCCTTCTTCTTCCTCTTGAGGAAGAGACTCTTTGCCATCAATGGCCCTCGAATCGGTCTTGAGAGCTCGCCTGGATCAAGATCATTGTTGGACCCATAGAAGGTCCTCTTGATCTGCATCATTCTCCCCTTCTTATCTTCGATTCGTCCTCGAATCGAGTCATTGAAGAGCAGTAGGAAAGGAGCAACCACCAAAAAGTAACTTCCTTGACAATCAACTTGAGATGGTGCCAGCAGAATTTGAGGCAAAGGAACCTCAAAAACAACACCTGTCATAGGGATCATCGAGCAATCAAAAGGAACAAAATCAAAAGGCTCAATAACCCTATGAATTCCATAATTCTCAAAATTAGGAATATTCTCAAGAGGTACGATAGCTAACTCAAGAGAAATGTCCCCAATGTCCTCATCGTTGTCGTCAGAAGCACCCAACACATCATGCGTAGCACTGCAGTCCACTTGCAGAGCAGTTTCAGGTGCCTTAACGGAGGAGTCCTTGAGCGTATGACACACCGTTGGAAAGCTCGTTGAGTTAGCTTCGCAACAAGACTGAGTTGACTCAATACTGAGGTAGGAGTCAACGGGAATCGCCGAAACAAAATCGGCGCGCTGTGCTGAATCTAGGCCCACGATTTTGATCTCATCATGGGCTGAGGGCGCGACTGAATCAGGGGGGGCATATGGGATGGCCGTGGGTGCAGCCTCATTGGTGTCTGTGCCGCAGTGTGCTTCCCGTCTTGCAGCAGCCTCCTTCTGGGCTTTGTATTGGCGTTGTCGTACCTGTTCCTTCAAAACAGCTTGAGGAGATAAGGGTAGGAGAGTGAATCTCCTCCCAGCAAACTTAAAAGCAAAGGTATTTAAGCGACCATTATAAATAACTTGCCGATCATTTACCCAAGGTTGGCCTAAAAGAATATGACAACAATCCATTTTAACGACATCACACAACACTTGATCACAATAATTACCCATTTGAAACGAAACCAAGCATTGTCTAGTAACAAGAGGGTCAGAGTTACCGTTCGTGATACCGTCATAACTATCGTGTTGCAGTGGAGGTGCAGTTGCTAGATGGAGGTACTCGACCACCTTTTCGTTGATCAAGTTACAAGAGCTCTGTTCCTCGACGATGACCGAAAGTGTGGATGTCTGAACCACACACTTGGTGTGAAAGGTGTGCTCCATTTGATCAGCCATCAACGCTTCCTGAAATGGAAGTACACGTCGTTTGGTTTTGTTGAACATGGCAAAGAAATCAGCACGTTCTTGCGCCCTTTCAATGGCCAAGCGATTGGTCCATTGGGCCATTTCCTCTTGAAAGAGGCAACGAACGTCGGCGATAGTAGGCGGGGAAGGGGAAGGGTTGGGGTTATTGTCGTTCGAGATGTTCCTACAATATTAGAAGAGAAACAAGTAAACGGAGCAAAGACCAGAAACCAAGTAATGCAAGCCCTATTGATTCCTAAGAGTGATTTAGGTTTAGAAATCAAAAAGGCGAGAAAACAAGGCACTAAATTCAAGCAATTCCCCTGGACACAGAATTTTGCAATATTGAAGACAAAAAGTCAAAATCAAATTGCAAATTAAATCAGCCACAAGTCGGATATCAAGGATAGCAAGTATAAACAAGTGGCTAATGTGTCTAGAATAAGATATACAATGTGATGCTTGAAATATATGAATATGTAGCAATCGACAATAGCAATCACAAGGGCAATCAAGTGCACACACTCCGTCAACTATTATCTGACGGTTGCAACACGGCTCAAAAAAAAGGGGTGTGACCAAGGCTCCTGTGTCGGCACAGCACAAAATCACACAAGTAGGGTTCTTTGTAGTGCTTAAAACCAAATAGATCATCTAACAAGAAGCAAAGAAAAGAAATAACAATATGTAATGAGTTACTAACTCAAACAAGGAGGTATGCTTTTTTTTTTTTGAATGCTCACGGCTTTTTTTTTTGTTCTTTTTTTTTGTTTTTTTTTAGGAATGATCTACTGTAATAGGCTGTATTGCCACAGTAAATCAAGAAGGTACGAAAAAAATAAAATAAATAAATAACGCTACGATGATCTAAATGTAAGCAAAAATAAAGAAATAAGGGAATTAGGCTAGAAACTGGAGAAATTAGGATTCTTTAGTGGTGCAAGTTTATATAATGCTTTTAATCCAAGAATCACAGTCATAGGCATGATAGGTAGCAACGAGGAATAAAAGATCAAAACTTGCCGTCAAGAACTCAATATCTTCGAAATTAAAGAGCCAAACAAAAAATAACAAAAATAAAGTGCCAATTTTGATGGGTGAATGATAAAGATTTAACTTTTATGCACCGGCTATGGTGAAAAATAGGCACGAAAAATAAATCACTCAAATAAGAAATCAAGAGAGTAAAGAACTTGCATTAACCTGAAATCCGATACCACTTGATACGTTTGGGTACCCGATCCTTCGCCTGTGGGCTCAAGATCAAGAACCACGCCGTATATTTGCCCGATCTTGCAATGCTCTTCCAATATCTCCTGATTAACAATTCAATTAAACTAGTTAGAAACTAATTCACGCCAAAATTGTTAACTTAAAGAAATTGCAAATAACCTAACTAAACTTAAACTAAACAAAAGAAACAGTGTTAACTTAAGCAAATTTAAACTAATGAACTATCGGTGGAAATAACATAATTAATCCTAAACTAGCAAATTAACAAGGTAACAGTGAAAGAAAGCAAAGGCAATGAAGGTATGCGAAGTCTGGCGCGCGGGGAGGAAGCTCGGGCACACAGGCGTTGGCCTCAGGGTGTGCGGGAGTAATCGAAGACGCGACGACGTCGAGGAGCCGGGTGCGGAAGTGCCTGCTGGAATCGAAGCGTGCGAGATCGATCGAGGCGAGAGCGAGATAGCGCGATGGCGCGACAGCGGGAGAGCGAAGACGCGAGATCGCCGAGACGCCGAATGCAGGAGCGAAGGCGATGGGGCCAAGCGCTCGCGAGGGCCAGCGCCGCGCGCCTGGGCGCGAGTCTGCGAGGAGCCTCCAATGGGATTCCTTCCTTCTTTGCGACGGCTTTCAAGGTTGAAGATGAAGTTGGGTTTCTTGTCGCCGGAAGCAAACAAGAGGATGATGGTGACTATGATGGTTAAAGACGGTGATGGTGATGATTGCCGAAGAACATGGAGCTTGGGTAGGGTTTGGGATTGATAACCAAGAACCCTTTAATCCATAAAGGGGTTCTCAATTCTAATTCAATCTGCCTTAATTCAAAGGGAACTACATTGTTTAAATAGAAAACCAACAACCAATTCTAATCGTGCAAGATAGAATTTAGGTTGATAAAGATAGATAAAAATAACCTAAAGATAAATAAATCTAACTAAGATAGAATTTAAATACTTAGTGGACAAGAATTACATCTAGAGAAGATATAATTAATTCCACCTTATTTCTATATTCAATAAATTAAATATATCTAAATAACATAGGGGAAATCAGCCCACACACCCAAGCTACTCGACATGGGCCTCAAGAGCACTCGACATGGGCCAAAGCCCACTCGATATACATCTTGAATCTTCTTCCATATAACATCTCAACATAATCCCCGGATGGAAATAAGGTAAAGAATTACAATATTTAGAACATGTGGAGCAATATATTAAATAAGGCATATATATGGCTTTTGTGATGCATATAAGCATAGGTATGGCTAGGATTATAAACAATATAAGCATTATATGGAAATATAAAAGTCCTCTATCCTCTTATCATGCAACATGTCAAAAGCAACTTCAAATTTTACCTCATTTCATGGTTTTCAAGAAATAATGCACTTCATTGTGACTTCCCTTTACTAGGCAATTTCATGCTATATCTCTAATGAATCCAATTTTGCATCGTCGAGTTCAATATAAAGCTTCCATGACATTAATCAAAAATTTCAATGGGGGTCATTTTTCTCAAATTTTGGAAATCATGCATATAAGCACATAAATCAATAATGCATTCCAAAATAGCCATGTAGCAATTCAAAGAAATAAATTCTAAATATATGAACATAATGTCGAATATGGCAATTATGCATTAAGTAAGCCCTTCCCCCACCCCATACTTAAACATTACAGTGTCCTCACTTTATAAAAACAAGGGTAAAGAAAGAAACTCACTAGACAGGTGTGCAGATCTTCTTAATATCGAATAAAAGGAACCGCCTGGGCCGAGTCCGAATATAGCTTGCTTCTATCCATGGACCTGAAAAGTGTAGAAGACATATACCCATAATAGAAAAACTAAAAGTGTTCAAAAACAAACAAAACAACGTCCAAAAAGTCCAAAAAATATATTTCTATTTACAAGCTCTAGATTTTATAGTCGCTAGGCCGACTTTCTCCATCAAGCTCAAGGTGGCATTTGCAAGGCCCATGTATCTTGGGCTTCAAATAGAACTCCATTCTTGTCCATCAGCTGCAATCCTCCAGAATGGATCTTGTTCACCACGAAAGGTCCCATCCTCTTTTTGTTGAATTTGTTAGGGAACCAATGATCCTTTGATTTAGAGACATAGAGCTTGTCTCCAACTTCATACTCTTTGGGCTCATCATTGGATATCCTACATAAGCACAAATGCCAAGGCAAACCTCTCCCATGTATAGATAGATCTTTAATGGAAATAGGAGAAGAAAGATCCATACCTTGGCTTACCTTTGCAGAGATGGAATCGGGGACCACGGTGTTTGGTCGATCTCGAGTAGGGGTACTCGATCTCGACAAGTTTTCAGGTTCTGGTGGCGAGCTGCTCGAGGATGCAGGAGCTGGGGAAGCTTGGTCGATCTCGAGTAGGTTTGGCCGTCTGGTGGAGTCAGCGTCGAGGAAGGCGAAGTCGAGGCAGGGAGGTGGTGGTCGATCTCGAGTAGTGTACTCGATCTCGAGGAGGGCTCGACTTTTGTCTGGCTGCTCGATGACGCTGGTGCTGGTGGAGGCTCCTGGTGTTGGTCGAGATCGACTAGAGTCCTCGATGTCAAGGAATCTTGGTCGACTTTGACCCCATACTTGGTTCCTGTCAAGGCATCCGAAAAATAGTTAGTCCATAACGACGTACCTTGGTCTGTGTCGATTGGATTCTCTGTGTCCTCCTTTAGGATTGCCATGAACTCCTCCACCTGGGCCTCCATATCCCTCTTTTCTAGCTCCTCAGGGGTCATATTTCTTACCTTGGGTTCCCCGCAAGTGATGTAGCCAGCTGAGATAGATTTTACCTCTTCCATTGGACCTGTATCCCTTTCAGTTTTATTAAAGGAATACTCAATTACCTCATCGCCGATGTTGAAAGTGAGCACTCCTTTCCTCACACTTATGTTGGCATCCACCGTCGCCAAGAAGGGTCTTCCTAGAATAATTGGACAAGCAGGGTCTTCTTGCATATCAACAACTAGGAAATCAGCAGGGACAAAGAATTTACCTACTTGTACTGGCACATTGTCCACCATGCCTGTTGGAATGACCACCGTGTTGTTGGCCATGTAAAGTCTAGCATCCACAGGCTCTAGGGCACCTATCTTAATCTTGGACCAATTTGTTAAAGGCATTATACTCACACTAGCTCCAAGATCACATAAAGCATTAATTTTGTATGGACCAAATCCAATGGTTATAGCAAACTTACCTGGATCTGGCCTCTTCTCCAGTATGTCCAAATGGATGCATTCCTCTGTAATCTCAGCCATTGATCTCTTTTTGCTTAGAATCTTCTTCAGGAACTTGACATAGGATGGCATTTCATTGAGAGCTTCTGTGAAGGGGATGGTGACGTTGAGTTTCTGAAGCATCTTGATGAAGCGCTGAAATTTCTTTTCTGTCGGGTCCTTTGGAGATTTTGTGGGGAAAGGCAACTTCTTTTTCTGATTCGGAGCCAGAACAGATGTCGGAGGTGCTGCAGTTTCCTCGATCTCAGGTTGACCGTCCTCGATGTCGAGTACATCCTTCTCGATCTTGACCACTGTAGTCGACCTTGAGTTGCTGTGTAGTGCAGACGAGAGTTTCTTCCCTTTGTCCTCGAGATCGAGCAGGCCCTTTTCGAGATTGACCAGGTGTTTGTCGACGTCGACTTGCTGCTGGTCGACTTGCTGTTCTCCTCTGTTTTGCTGCTCTCCGATCTCAGGCTCTTGCAGTTGATGGTTGCTTCTGAGTTTTACAGCAGCGATGTGTCCAGTCTTCCCCTTGGGATTTGGTTCTGAAGATCCTGGGAGTGAACCTGACTGTCTGGGGATTCCTGCTGCCAGCTGACCAATCTGTGTATCCACTGATTTCCGTCATATATCAATTTCCCCGAGCCTAGAGTTGACGCCCTGAATCTGAGTGTAGAGTGAGTTGAAGGATTCCTTGGTTTCTGTATGATTCCTCCTTATTTCCTCTAAGACAGTCTGTAGATCATCCTTTTTCTGGTCTCTTTCTGGATGTCCTGGAGCTCTGTAGGGCGGGGGATTCCTAGGGGCACCTTGGTTCCATTGTGGTTGCTGAAACCTTTGGTCCCCCATGTAGCGATTGGGACCCCCTGCGTAAGCTGCCTCTTCATGGTATTTTGCCAGCCTGACTTGCTCTGTGTGTGGGCACTCATTAGTGGTGTCCCTCTGTGATCCGCATTCAATACAAGGCTGGTTGACAGAAAGATACTTTACTTGTTTGAGGAGCTTCTTATTCTGATCTCTGTAGTACTGTTCTCTAACATCTGGATCGATCTCCTTAGGGGGCTCATATAAGGGCATGGATGGTGCTGGCCTGGCGTAGGGGTTCTCCTCGTAGTTGACTGGAGTCCCATACTTATTGTCATAGTTGGTCAGCTTGTCTAGAGCAGCCCATGCGTCAGGAGGGGGCATTGTCAGATACTCATAGTGAGTATATGTGTTGATTCTGTCCTTTGCAGCCAAGTCCAGAGAGTTGAAGAAGATCTCTTGAACTACGCAGGATTGCTGTCCATGTGTAGGGCAGGATCGCAGTAGATCCTTATAGCGTTCCCATGCCTTTGCTAGCGTCTCCCTAGGCTGCTGTTTGAAAGATGTGATCTTTTGGCGCAGGAGTGCTGTCTTGGCAGGAGGAAAGAACTTGTTCAGAAATTCCTGCTTCACTTGAGCCCATGTTGTGAGAGATCGTGGTTTTAGCCCTTCCAACCATTTCAATGCAGGACCAGCCAAAGACCAACGGAAAGCTTTCATCAGGATGTACACCAAGGTGGTACCTTCAGAAAGAGTACGACACATATCAGTAAAGTTGGTAATATGGCGCAGAGGGCATTCATTAAATCTACCATGAAAAGCATGATTTTTAATTTCAATAAGGAATTGAGTGTGAATTTCATAGTTGTTTTCAGGGATTAGAATGGCCGATTCAGGCACGACGAGAGTCGGGTGCATATAATCCTCTGCAGTGGTTGGGTATAGGGCAAGCTCAGCTTCTGCTTGCCTCGTACGCTCAGCTTCCTGTTGCCTGCCTGCTCTCTCAGTGGCGAGAGCAGCATCCCTAGCGGCTAGATCCCTCGTGAGCCTCTCGATCAGCTGTTCTTGTGTCTCTGCAGCTACCATGGCTCTTTGTAGTTTATCTCTGATGTGTAGAAGGCGCTCTGGTTCGTCTAAGCCGTCAAACTCAGGTGGTTGACCAGAACGGCGCATACACCTGTAAAGTAACTCAAAGAAAAAGTGAGAACTGACTACCTAAGGCGCGAATGATAGCTTCCCCGACAACGTCGCCAATTTGTTGTGAGGAGAAAATTGAGTATGAAATATAACAAAATAGATCAAACCAGATTTAGGCCCACGCAAATAATTACAAGATTCCTCCAATACAATAAGAGAAAGTCAGGATCGAATCCACGAGGAAGCGTGTCAGTGGATCCTAGGCAGTTGTAAATCTCACAAAAAGCAAACAGAAGACAGAGACAAAGGAACAAAGAAAGAAAGACAAACGAAAGCAAGAAATAAAAGCAAAGGCAGCAACTAACTCGATCTCGACAAAGACGGTACTCAAGATCGACTAACAACAGCAGACACACAAACTTCAGAATCGACGACAACAGCAAATCAACTCGACCTAGACAAGACCCTACTCGATCTCGAAAAGGGCTAACTCGAGATCGACTAAACCACTGCTCTATCTCGACTAAAAACTCAAAAAATTGTAAATTGCAACTTTGAACACAGAAATCTCATATTTCGACAGAAATAAATCAATATATAAAGAACTTCCAAAGCCAGGGTATCAACACCACAACGATAACCATGCAAAGTAACACATAAAGGCATAAAAGATCATGCTTTCCATCAAAATAACTTTCGTTACTAACAAATAGGCATATAGAGGCTTTTGCATAAACCCTAATTGTTACTAACCCTTTTCACATAATTAATCCAAGTTGCATTAAGATCACTTTCGCTTCAATAACACAAACAAGGATCACCTTCAACTCTCGCAAATGAATCATGCTCATAGGGATAGAAGACGAATTGCATAAAAAGATCTGACCTTTACCGCATCACCTTACATGGCCACCGTCGGGCTCACCCTAGCCCCAGAAGTGGGTGGACTACTCGCACTTCAACATCAAGAAATACATCAAATAACAAAAGAAACTAACTTGCATTGAATTAAATAAAGAAAGCTTACAACCAAACAAGACAAATCCGCTTTCGCCTTTCCACCTTGCTTGCCACAAACTCTCTCTCTCTACTCCTACTTACTTGAATGGAATTGAATGTGTGATTGAATGAATGAAAAACTAGCCCCTAAGGCTTTATTTATAGCCTTCTATTCCTTGCTATTCAAGGATAGAAGATATCTATCTATATCTAAAAAGCTTAAAAGATAAATAAATGTAATTTAGGAATTAAATCTAAAAAGAGGAAATTAAATCTAAATAGGTAAGTCTTCTCATTTTGATAGATCTTGTCTTCCATAGATAGAACTTGATGGATCTCGGCCAGCTCGGATTCCTTCGGCTCCAAGGACTCCCACAACGCGTAGGACTGCTCAAACCGCGTAACGCGGCTTCGGGACGTGGCTCTTCGATCTCGACCAAGGCTCCTCGAGATCGAGTAGAACTGACGTCGACTTGGCTGGCTCGGCGTCTCGGGTTGCTGGTCCTCGATGTGGCTCGGACATGGCTCCTAGGCTTGGTCGATCTCGAGTAAAGGTGGCTCGTCGACTAGGTCTTCTGGTGTTGTCGAGCAACCTCTCTTCGACATGGCTCGGGTGCCGGCTTCCGGGTTCCTCGATCTCGAGTAGGTTTACTCGATCTCGAGTAGAGTGTAACCCGGCATGTCTTCGTCTTCGGCTTCTTGATCAGCTCCTCCTCGACCAGGCACTCCTTGGACATTTTTGGTCGATCTCGAGTAAAGGTACTCGATATCGAGTACATCTCGCAGCTTTCTGCTCTGTTCTTAAAACGCACTTTCCCGAGTCCTCGTTCGTCGGATTGACGCATATGACCATGCGTTGGAAATCTCTTTCCGAGGGCTACAACTCTCATGAAGACATCAAAGCTTGATTCAGAACGAAGAATGGTGAAAAATGGCCTTTTCTCCAGCTGCACCATTCTTAGCTTCTCCATGAGTTTCCTTTAAGCTCCAAAGTGCGTCCGATTTCTGCGAAATATAACCAAAACTTGTGTAGACCTCCATATATTGCAAATAAGTGTAAACTACACAGATTTTGTATTATTCTAACTCAAATGCATGCAATGTATGCAGAAATCGATATAAAAGTAAGTGTAAAACATGGCAAATTAGGCTCACAACATCTATCTTGTCTGGCCAACTCGTTAGATCAATTCAATTGCTAGGGTTTTGTAGATTCCTGATTGTGAACCTTAATTCAAGTAGCAAACTTGTCCCTTTAGGGCTGATTGAACTAATTAAATAAGTAGGAAGTTGGATGTGTTGTTAAATCCCTATTTAGGGACTGCAAATACCTTGGCTAATCTCTGAAGTTAAAGCTATCAATTGGGTTAAATCCTTCGTTAGGGACTGTTCGATTGATAAGGGTTTCTAGGACTGATTAGACTAGTAACTATATTAGGTCGGGACAAGGGCATTCATAGGAAACTTAATAGGACGAGAAGAAGTTACAAAGATCATTTCAACAAAATAAAGTGGAAAATTATATGTAGAACTGCTTCTCACAATTGTTTGAATCAAATTCATTTACTTGCTTTCATCAATCCGCTTTGAGAAAATGCAGATCTTTTACACTCTCAAAACCCCCCATTTGGTTACTTTAATCTGCACTTAAATCATACTTGAGCAACAAATTTCCCTGTGGATCGACCTCTTACTTATTAATGTACTAGTTGTAGGTTTGAGTATTACTTTGACGGATTGACGACAGGTTTTCCCTTTCTCAAATTTGGCGCCGTTGCCGGGGAAATTTATTGATTCTTGTGTGTTTTTGGTGCTGATTTTTGTTGTGGACCACTTACATGGTCTGCACTCGTTCTACTAACATATGTTGAAGGTGAGGTTGTTGTAGTTAGAAGGAGAGAGTTTTCATCAATACTTCATCAAATTGCAGGAGTACATTAACGATGTTTATTCATGGGGATATCAAGCTAGTATAAGGGAAGTGCTTCTATGCATCTTTTATGGCATGACTTCTGAGACATGGAGTCTTGCTAAGCGCATGAGTGATGGAGGTTTATTAGATATGGGACTCTCAGAGATGTGGGAATTTTTTTGCTACATGGATTATCAATGTGCGCAGAACGGGTCACTTCCTCTAGTATCTCAAATCGTTGAAGCCTCTGTTGCACCTCTTGAGGTCATTGTGGAAAATCACATTGAGAAGGTAGAGGAAGACCACACTCCATCTAACGAGATCATCCCTTGCTCCCCCATTGATGAATCAGGTCCAGAGCCTACTGCTGAGGCTACAGAGCAAGTAAAGGTTGTCTCTTGCACTAGAGAGACTATTGGTGGAGACATTGATCCATTTGACTGCTACTTTGACAAGCCACCAATAGAACTAAATTGGTGGTATTATATACCCTTTGCGGGTAGTCAAGCTCATGAATACAATAAGTCGAAACAGTTCTTAAATGTATTAATATTTAGTTTCAATTTCTTTGTATATAGTGCATGTTTGTTTGTTAGTTGTGCACAAGAGTTCGATAGGTTGATGGGGGCTTTAACTATGTCTGATTAGTGTCTTGAGCTTCAACATTACGTCGAGCCAACGACATGAAACAAGGCACTTCTCGGGAGGCAACCCGAGGTAAGTTTTCTTTCTTTTTCATTTGGATTTCCTTAGTTAGGTTTTGTTTTGTTTTGCAATTTCTTTGTTTGGGTTCAATGAATAACAAGAACGAAGAGCGGGTGGAATTGGACGTCAAGAAAAAGAAGGATCCTCTACTGCATAAGCGGCGGGCACCGTCATATGTAGCGGTCGCCGCCCCAAGGTGCAGCAACCTATGCAGCGGCCGTCGCATGCAGGCAGCGGTTGCCGCATGCCTTTTCCCTGAGGCCCTTTTGCCCCATTCTGACCTTCCTCAGCAAGTGGTTAGTCTTCATTCTCCCTCACCTTGTTCTATTATGTTATTTGTGTTGTCTTTTATGTTTCATTGAGGATAATGAATGGTTTAAGTGTGGGGGAAGGATTTAGTGCATCTAGTTAGGTCATGTTTCAATTTCAGTTGTATTTTTATTTTTATTTATGAATTAGAAAATCAAAGAAAAAAAATATTAAAAAAATAAAAAATAGAAAAATCCGAAAATCCAAAAAATCATGCATTGCATCCATATTTGTTATTCAAATACCCATCTAGTTTGGTTTATCTCCTAATTTAAATTTCAGCATGATCATATAAATCCCATGGAGTTCTGGATGTTTTGGCTTTGTCTATATTCTTGTTTTTGGGGAACATGAGCTAGCAAATATAATGGAGCATGTATGATTGAGCTAAAGTATGATTGAAGTCCTATGAACATGACCCTTGTGAGAATGTTTATCCTTATTTGGAATCATTTATAATTCTTTTGCTCAATTGTGTGATTTACTCTCCTTGTGTTGTTACCTCTTGGCATTGACTTCAGTATCTATTTTTCAAGACCGACTCACATGTTTGTTGCTTGTGGAGTTTATGTTTATATCTTAAGTCTTTGGTTTTAGTCGTGCATATTTAGTGAAATAAGGTGGCAATGGTTGATACACTTAGTAACCGGGTCTACGCATGACACCCATGGGTATGATTCACGCAAGACGGTGTTGAAAACTATCCACTGGGAAAGAAAGATTGACCATTGAGTAACCAGGTTCATTCATGACACCCGTGTTTGCAACTTGCGTCAAAAGATGATCAAGTGGACTTCATTTTAGTAGGTTGAGGTGTTAATAGACCGGGGTCATTCATGACACCCATGTTTGCGTCTCGCGTAAGAAAAGCACCAAGACAAGAAAATAAATAGAAAAAAGAAAAAAAAAGAGTCACATTTTATTTATTTTTCTTTATCGTGTCCCGCAAGTGATGGCATTTCGGTGGAGATTTGGTGATATGGTGGTCAATGTCTATGAGCTTAGTGCATTTTGGATTGAGTTGAGAGTTGTACCTGAAAGCCTAAACACATAAGAGCATGAGTGAAACACATATTTTTGGTGAGGTTGGATGATTTCTACTTCTAAGCTTTAATCACTTGGAATACATGCTATGACGTTTGTTTGCTTGGTTTATGTTTGCACTTGCTATGCTGTTGCTTTTTGATGAGGTTGAGACTTGAAGGGATTTCCTGTGGGATGCATTGATTCATGTTCATTCTATCATTGCTTGAGGACAAGCAAAGGTTAAGTGTGGGGGAATTTGATAATGCATATCTTAGATAGGCATTATAGGTATTTTTTGGCTAGTTAGGTTGCATTTAGTTCATAATTTGTAGTTAAATTGCATCTTGTGATTATTTTGGAAGAATTCGAATTATGCGCGAATTTGTGGTTATTTTGCAGATTGAATCTGAATACCATTGAGAGATGCAATATCGTCGAGATGAGATGCAAATGACATTGGAAAGAAGAAAAAATTGAAGAAAAGAAAGAAGAAGTAATTGGAGCTGCTTGTGGATTGGACAAGAGAAAATAGCAGTGAGAGATGCCGCGGCCGCAGCAAAGATGAGAGCACAGCAAGCTGTGGAGGAACCCGCGTCACACGGCCGCAACATGTGCCGCGGCCGCAACATTTGTCACCTGAGCGCCGCGTTCCGTTTAATTAAAACCCTAGTTTGCTATTTCGTTTTGTGGTTCGGCTTAGACTTTTTAAGGCCGATTGTTATTAGTTTTCATTGACTTCTATTCTATTCCACGTTCTATCAGACAATTTAGAGATTGAGCGATGCTTTCCATGAGTAACTAAACTCATCTGTTCTGCCTACAGTTTGAAGCTTCATTTGAATTGATTGTGAGTTTCTAATTCTCGTTCCTCGTTTCCTATATTTGAAAGCTTCAACTTCTTTGTGCTTGATTGTATATTGTTTTGTTCTATCTTTTCTGGCCAACTCGTTAGATCAATTCGATTGCTAGGGTTTTGTAGAATTTTTATTGTGAACCTGAACCCAAGTAGCAAACTTATCCCTTTAGGGCTGATTGAACTAATTGGATAACTAGGAAGTTGGATGTGTTTTTAAATCCCTCTTTAGGGACTGCAAATACCTTGGCTAATCTCTGAACTTAAAGCTATCAATTGGGTTAAATCCTTCGTTAGGGATTGTTCGATTGATAAGGGTTTCTAGGACTGATTAGACTAGTAACTATATTAGGTCAGGACAAGGGCATTCATAGGAAACTTAATAGGACGAGAAGAAGGTACAAGGATCGTTTCAACCAAATAAAGTGGAAAATTATAGGTAGAACTGCACAATTGTTTGAATAAAATTCATTTACTTGCTTTTATCAATCCGCTTTGAGAAAAGGCGGATCTTTTACACTCTCAAAACCCCCCATCTGGTTACTTTAATCGGCACTTAAATCATACTTGAGCAACAAATTTCCCTGTGGATCGACCTCTTACTTATTGTTGTAATAGTTATAGGTTTGAGTATTACTTTGACGGATTAACGACAGGTTTTCCCTCCGTCAACCCCCTTGATGGACATTGACATAGAAGAGAAAACTAGTGATCAAATGGCATCAGAGTGGCACAACGGAAGCGTTGTGGGCCCATGGCCCCCTGACCCTAGGATCGACGTCACCAAAGGACGGACGCCTTTCAAAGATGGCGGTTGTAGACGTAATCCTCCTAGATGACTCAAGGAATGACGTTTTCTCCTATGCAAATTTGAATCGATGTCGTGCGATAGGCTTGGAACTGACTAAATGGACGTGTGATGACCGATATGCTGAGCTGGTAGTGAATTATTGCTTGACTAACTTCTGTCTGTGATGATGTGCCTTTATGCTTAAGTGTACTGACCTTCTAGTAAATCGGTTATGGGTTATATAGGTGGTGGTGTTTTCCTTTTAAGCTTGAGTCATGAGATGCTTCGGTAAGCTAGATCGGAAAGTGGTAGGTAGGTTCGAGGTCCTAGCTAGAATTGTCGGTAGGTAGTGGGTGCGTGGTGCGAGCGTGTGGCATTGGAGGGTAGTTGGTTGAGGTCTAGACTAGTTCCATTGGGGGTGACCTTGAGAGTAAGTGTGAGCATAGGCAGTTAGCGTAGTCCTAGAGGTGGATGAGAGAGCTAGGAGTGGATTGGGAGGATTCTTGAAGGGATGTATTGATAGACGGGTTAGTGTGCTAGGAGAGAGTGTCTAGATAGTCTGGGAGCGGATCGTAGGCGGCGTTGAGGATGACCGGCTAAGGAATGTCTAAGGAATCATAGAAGTTGGAACTAGGTTGTATGTGCGATGATTTGGGAACGGTTTTGGTAAAGGATGATATTGAGGAAGTGCTAAGGATGAATAGTATGAGGTTGTTTGGGAAATTATTGATCTTGAATATTAGGTTGTTCATATCAGGATTTTACGTGTGATGAGTATTCTGGGATTGTTAGATGGAATTGGTAGTGCTCGGAGAATTCGTGAGTGAAAGAATTTCTGGATGCGTTGTTGGAGGATTTTAGCATAGGGAACGAATCGAGATTTATGAGTGGAGGTTATTGTGGCTATCGAGGTATTTGAGGATATGAGATGAGTCTTCGAGGAAAGGTTGGTATCTAGGCAAGGATGTCGTTGAGATTTCTAGTAAGAATGTGGGCTTGAGGTTGAGACAGGGAGATTCTAAGCTTGGAATTGGGAACTAGGCAAGGCGGAAGGCATTGAGGGTGCTAGAGAATGAAGGATTTTAGAAGGTGTGGCGAGATTGCGGTACTTAGGAAAGTTCGAATGAGATGTCATAGGAATTCTGTGGAACTAATGATTGTTACGTAAGAGAGTTAAGCGTTGGAGATTTCGAGGTTCAAGGAAGCGTGAGCTGGAGCAATTTGGGAAACGTTCGGAGTTGAGGGAACTAGTCTAGGTAGAGGATGTTGGAAATTCTATAGGTTGGAGAATTGTGAGAAAGTTGGTCAGGTCGCGATATTATAGGTGATTCGAGCTAAGGTGGTATAAGGTTCCCTTGGGGAGAATGGTCTTAGTTAAGGAGTGGTAGCTTGAGGTAATTTCGTAAAAATGCTGGGAAGAGGATCTAGAGTAGGTCAGCTTGATGAGTCATGAGTGATTCAGGTTTCGTGAGTTTCAAAATGGGATGAGTAGGTAGAATCAGTGGTTGGTTTTTGAGGATAGGCGCTGGTGATGAGAGTCTTGGTGATTCGTGGTTGGAAGTATCACTAGATCTGTTTTTGCGTTAGAGTTGGTCGGGAGTGTCATGTGTGAGATAGTCGGTATTAGTTGGGTTCTTAGAGGTGGATGGCTGGCGAGAGTGATTAGTGGTGCGGGAAGTGTGATCAGGTTAGAAAGGTGATTCGAGATGCCTCTTTAAGAGATAATGGTCAGGCGGAGTCTTGAGAGCCTAGGAAGAGTAAGCGAATTTTTTAAGGAGCACCGAGGTCGAACGAGAGAGCTGTTCATTTGAGGATTTGAGAATTCTCTTAAGAGGTGAGGATGGGACTGGTAGGGAATCCCTAGGACGAGGGTGTACCTTATAGATAGTCTTGGTAGATGGTCGAGTTGGAGGTAGGACTTGAGGTCGGGATGTCGAAGTAGATTGATCCTTAGATTGCTTGATGACATATGAGTTGGGATACCTAGTAATTTGGTTTGGGATGTAGGCGTTGAATTGCAAATAGTATGAGATTTGAGTGTTCGGAAATAGCATCGGATTCGAGTTGGTAGACCTAGGTGAGGATGATCTTGAAGCGAGAGATAAGGAGTACTGGTCATGTCTTGTTATGGTTGGTAGTTGTAGGCAAATTCTCTTGAGGATGTGATCTAGTTTATGCTTTACTTGGGGCCGGATGTTGTGCGAATTCTATGCTATAGTTGATGTTGATTCTCTGATGTATTGCTGTGACAATAGTGAACTGCTAGTACTAACATAGTTATCCCCTGAACTCGATGAAATACTAGTGTGTTGAAATACTTGTTTGCCTCTAATGTGATAATGCTTGGTAGTTAGTGTATGATTTGATTTGTCTGGTTGTATGACGTGCAACTCTTGTGATATGATGTGATGAACCCTCCTATCTACGATATTATGCTAGATTGCTATGGTATGTGGTTGTCCGTGACATGAGTATGACCTAGTTATGAATGTGTGATACGATTGCTATGTTGAACAATTGCTATGATATATAATGCCTTGGACTGAAATTGTTAGGGTGCTAGAACCGAATTGATGAAATTTGATTCTGACTTGGAACCTAGGAAGGAAATACGGGATTATCCCTTAGAGGTGGATGATTCCACCTCATGAGATTTGAAACTTGCTTGACTAACTTCGGGTTTAAGGGATTTTCAATGGTGTTTAAAAAGGACTAACTTGGATTTTGAGAAATTGAAGGCGATCGAGAACTTCGGTGATTTTGATACTAATCATTTTCAAACTGAGGAACCCTTTTTTGAAATTTTCTGACAAAGCTTGCATTATGACGCCCCACGAAGTGGATACATGCATTTTATAGGGGCCCTTATAGGCTGCTTGCTAAGACCTAGTGGAGATGCTATAATGCTTTTTGAGTATGATATAACTGAGAAGTCGGGGTAAAGATGTGGTAAGGGTCCATATCACATTCTCGCCTCAGGATTCAAAAATTCCTTCCGTCGACAATATCCTATTCGGTTTCTAAAATATAACGATCGAGATAGCGGAATTCGAAAGACCAATCGTCGGGACCACAATTCCGTCATATTCTCTCATCCTTATCCAATCCAACTCACACCCTCTCATTTGGGTAAAATTCTATCTATGATTCCCCCTTCCCTATCTTATTTGATTCCTTTCCTTTGGTAAACAAACAAAATTCTCCTCTTCAAAAATCAGACTTCTTTGACCATTTCCACACCCACACAACCCAAGAATCCAAACACCCCTTATCATCTTCCCTTCCTTTGAGCCTGTCAAGAGCAAGGTTGCTCCAAGGCTCCTCCTTTTGCTCGACAACCACACCTCCATTCTGCCACCACCAGGCCCCCGCCACCCTCATCGCCGACCACCACCCGAGGCCGCAGCTTCAACTCCCATTGTCCCCTGCTTTACCGAGAGAAAGAAACCCCAACTCCACCTCTCCCTCCTTCATCCTCCTCTCTCCCGAGATGCCAGAAGCAGCTCCCTGGACTCCGCCTCACCCTCCTCGGCGTTCTCGAGTAGCCAGAGCCGCCGGAATATCACCGGATCCGTCGTTGCAGCCCTCGACGTTCCTCGCCCCTGTTTCGATTTCGAATGGTAAACCCCACCTTTTGTCCTTCCCTTCTCTTCCTATCACCTTCATACCGCTTCAAGGTGAACCTTTAATCATCTCCTCTTCCGTCCTAGGCCACCTCCGACGTATTCATACTTCAGCGAGGTGAATCGAGGTGAAATCGATCGATTTTCCGGGCTTGGAGAACACCTCGGTGAGAACCCCTTTCTCTCTTCTCCTTGTTCTATTCAGTGTCCATGATGTCGGGGAGATGGTCGGAGCTCGGTACACCCCCGGCGAGCAGCTCCAATCTCCTTTCCTCTTTCCCAGATTCGGACTCGGTGTTTTGAAGGAGGAGATGAACAGTGTTCATCAGGCCGGTTTTCTGTTTTAACTTAAGGGCTTGGTTCGTTTTTTTTTTTTTGTAAAAAGCAAAACCGGTTCATTTAAAAGAAAAGGAAGACCAGATTTTAAAGGGATTGGGCCTGAATTTCTGGGCCCGATTGGGAAGTTTTAAAATCAAAATATTGAGCTTGTTCCTGAAATGGTAAATATAAGCCCCTACTTTTTAGAGCATCCCTTTTTCCTTTTTAGAGCACAAATAATTTATCCCTAATTCTCACAATAATTACATACCATTACCTCTTCCATTTCATCCCTAATCTGTCATCTCCTACCTCTCTTCAATTTTCACATGCATGGATAGCAACCCAACAACTTCGAACCCAAATTGTGCCCCATTAATTAACATTCCAACAATAACCTGGCACTACTGTACTTGTACCCCAACCTTACATGTGGTTCTTTGATTATGAGACGGAAAAGGCTGTCGATTGTGCGATGGATCATACAATTAAAATCTTCACAAATTTATGCAAATATGATGAAGAGCATGGGAGAAATCCTTCCTTAAACAAAGCCCAACTATCAATTTCTCCAAAGGCTTATGAAAAATTGAATCACCCAAATTTTAGGGTTAGTTGTTATGAATTTTGTGAACCCGTTGAATTTAACTGATTTTTTTTATTAATCATCAATTGAGATTTAGTTGAAATCCCAGTTAACTTATTATGTTGAAGTTTGCAAAGCAATTGAACTTCAGAACATACACTATGGAAGGTGGAGCAGTTCGATTTCAAGAGGAACAAATTGGGGAAAGAAGAAGACTTTGAACAGAACCTGTCCGTTGCACCATCATCGCACTTGGTCATTGCGACCATCACCGCACCCGGTTGTTGCGACCACCAGTATTTTGTAAAAAAAAAAAAATTGGTCGCAACGACCAATTAACATTTGGTCTTTGCGACCACGTGACCATGCGCTAAACGGAAATTTAACCATGCACTAAACAGAAATCGTGTAAATATATAGATGTGGTAATTACCAGATTACAAAAGTTATGCGACCATACCAAGGGTCACATGTAAGATGAGGAATCATAATACAAAAGGATTCATCAAGTGAGAACTAACCGCAAAAAACTATCCTTCGACGCCAACCCTCATATACACAACTATCCCCCCATCTCGTCTACCCTACCTCTCCTATACCCCTTTTCGTTCTAATGTTCCCATCCTAGTTTTCGTTCCAATCTTTGCACTAGTGATTTGCATTTCCACTTATCGGAAAGACGGGAACGACAACTAGTAATAATATGTATCGCACATGCTTTGGGCACAATGGTTCATTACAAAAGACAAGTCTATTTCTATGCATCCATGTGAAATAAACGGTTGAAACGAACGCTAGAAGCTTAGCTTGATAGAGCTGCATTTTTTGGATCCTCATTAGCTCTCTACCGAACCAGTCGAGCCAATCCTCCACTGTATCGTGCCTGCACTGGACTCCTATCCATCCAAACACTAGATTATGCACTTCACGTGTGACTGGGCATTCGAACCACAGATGATTCTCGCTTTCTTCTGCTGCTTTGCATAACAAACACTCAGCTGCCTCTATGTCTTTCCAATGTTTCACTTTCTTTCCCATACTCATCCTTTGTTTTTGAGCAAGAGACACGACCTGTCGGTGCAAGCAGCTCATCAAATGCCATTGTCGAGGCATCAGGTGAAGGCATCATCCCTTTTATCTCATCTCTTGTTGCAAATAGTCCTTTCCAGATCCAACTGTCATGCACCTTTTTTTGTATGTCCCATAAGTCTTCACCCCGTAGGTGATTGTGGACACACCAACTGTACCATATACTCGGTTGCATTAGCACATGGTCACCAATTAATTTTGCATGGATACTCCTATTCCATGACAAAAGCTCACGGATGTCAAGCCCTTCCTCTGTGTAAGGTTTTGTAACTTCAGTCCACTTCACCAGACATTTCTTTCCTGCCATATTTCCATTCCATATGAATCTTTTACACAAGCTTTCAATTCTTTCCATTACTCCTTTAGGAAGCACTGCCACTTGGCTCCAAAACGAAGTTATGCCCCCACAAACAGCTTTGAGAAGTTGGAGCCGACCGGCGTAAGAAATCCTCCTAGTTGCCCAAGATTGCAGCAGAGCACTAATTTTATCGTACAATGGCCCATATTCAGCAATGGCCACTTTTTTAGAATGGAGAGGGATGTCCAGATAGCGCACATGAAAACAGCCCGGGACAAACTCCAATTTCTGCGTGATCAGCTCAGACAAATCAGGATTCACACCCGCAAGGAAGACTGTACTTTTATCTTTGTTTGCATGAAGCCCTGACATTCCAAAGAAGGATTCTAAACAGTCCTTTATAACTCCCACTGAATCCATATCAGCATGACAGAACATAAGTAAATCATCCGCGAAAGCAAGATGTGTTAATTTGAGCCCTTTGCATCTCGGATGATATTTAAACTTTGAATTTTCTGCAGCCCTCTGAAGCATTCTACTCAGTATTTCCATACACAAAACAAATAAGTACGGGGAGAGCAGATCCCCCTGCCTAATCCCCCTCTTCCCTGGGAAGTATCCTTCCGGAGCTCCGTTGATGATCATCGAGAAAGAAGGCGTAGTAACACATTCCATAACAAGGTCCACAAACCTCGGCGGATAGTTGAAGTACAAGAGTGTGTTTTTTATGAATTCCCAACTAAGGAAATCATAGGCTTTTTGGAGATCAACCTTTATAGCGCATCTCGGCGATACTCTCTTGGTTCCATAGTCGTTGACTACTTCAATTGCAACGGCACAATTATGCGCTATAGAGCGTCTTGGGATGAATGCCCCCTGATTCTCAGAAATCAGCATGTTCAGGTCATTTTTAATTCTTGCCACTAGTATCTTTGTGACAACCTTCATGACCGTGTTACAACATGAGATTGGCCTTAAATCCTTGACATAAGTGGGATTAGCTACCTTAGGAATGAGGGAAATGAAGGTAGCATTGAGTTGCTTGAGAACTTTTCCATTTCTGAAAATTTCCCGGATAGCCTCACATGTATCTTTTCCCACTGTGCTCCAAGCATCTCTAAAGAACTTGCTTCCAAATCCGTCCGGACCTGGGGATTTGTTCACTCCTATGCTCCACATCACCTTTCTGATCACATCATAGCTAGGCAACAATAATAATTCATTTTCACGCTCATCAGCTACCTTAGGCCCTTGAACATTTCCCGGGAAGCATTTAGTTTCTGCTATAGTCGATAGCAAATCAGTAAAGAAATGCAAGATATGCTCTCTGATGTCTTCCTCTCCATCAATTCGAATGTCTGCTGAATTTCTCATAAATAATATAGCATTTCTAGCCTGTCTCTCTTTCACATTTCTGTAGAAAAGTGAAGAAGTTTCCTCATCCATGGTGAGCCAATGCAATTTCGCCCTTTGAGACGTTAAACTTATGAATCTGCCAACCTGAGATCGGAGCTCCTTTTCTGCAACAGCAATCTGCTCATCCAGACAAATATTCTCCTTCTCCTCTCTGCTTCTAATCTGAAGTTCATGAAGAATTCCTTTGCACAATTTAATCTGATTTTGCAGTTCTGAAAATCTGGCCTTATCCCAAGGCTTTAATGCCTCTTTCACATTCTTAAGCTTCTTCACCAGTTTGAATTGCTTAGAGCCAACCTCTATGTTGGTCCATGCTGCTTTCACAATCGACTCAAACTCTTCTTCCTGGCCCCAAAAATTCTTGTATTTGAACGGATACTTCTTCCTGGATAACTCATTATGGATCAAATCAACTGCAGGCGAGTGGTCCGAGAAGCTCGGGGTATCAAACAGTTCTTTGGTATTACCATAAGTCTCCATCCAGTTTTCATTGACCATGACTCGGTCTAATTTTCGCTCAATTTTACTCTTACCTTTCTGTCTGTTTGTCCAAGTAAGAGCAGCTCCTGTATACGGCAGGTCTGAAATTCCACAGGCTTCCATCGCTGATCTCAGTTCCTCAAACTCTTCATATCGTGTAGCCTTCTGCGGCCATTTTTCCTCCATACTTAGTATACAATTCATATCACCAAGAACAATCCAAGGTTGATCAATCTGTTCAGCAATCTGTTGCAGCTCATTCCACAAGTCAATCCTCTCTGTCTTTGTATTATAAGCATACACAAAAGTGGCAGCGAAATTAAATTTCATATCCTTCGTTTCCACAAGGCAGTGTATTAATTGCTCTCTTATCCGAAGCATTGTGACATCAAAAAACACCAGATTCCAGGTAACCTATATCCACCCTTTCACTGTCATATCTCCATTCATACAACATGCCCAGTCCCTCATTAGCCCATTTTTAATATCATCTATGTTTCTATATAATACCCTTGTCTCCAATAACCCAATCATACCAATGTCATTCTCAAAACAAAATGAATTAATAATGCTATGCTTAAACGAGTCCTTTAGACCCGCAATATTCCAAGAGGCGACTTTTACCTTATTCATTAGCACTTGTTATGTGAGTGCTACACTCACCAAATGCTATCTTACCCTTCTCTTCATTCCTCCCCTCGTCTGCCTTGTTGTCCTTCCCTGCAGTACCAGAATCAGGCTCAAGGAAAGCAAACCTCGAACCTAAACTGCCATCATTGCCCCCCATTGCTGGTGTCTCTCCTTTGCCTTTAAATCTGGCACTTTTTTCTTTTGCTACACTGCCCAACCACCCTCCTGATTAGTATCTTCAGCAGGTCCCTCAAGATTTTCAATCTGCACTCCCTGGTGTGACTTTCCATTAGCAATATAATCTGGTCGCAGGTTTTTGGGATGGAGAGAGATTTTTAGAGAGAGAAACTCTCAAGGGTTTTCCCTTCCTCTTTGGAACTCTCTCTCACTTGCCTCATCCCTTCCTCCTCACCTTGGATCTTTTAATGGATCGGATTTAATTCTCCTATATTTTTGGTGGGTCTTCCTTATGGGCTAATCATTGGGGGTTTGTGGGTTAGCTCTTTTCTTTCCGGCCGGGCTACTTGGTTTCTCCGGCGCCGGTGTCCGGTGGACTGCCGTGGTGGGTCGCCTCTTTCGGGCCTGGCACCGTCCTCGAAGTCGTGGGTTGGGTGGTGTTGCAGACCGGGGGGTCACGCTCCATGGGCGGAGTGAAGTTGGTCCCATTCTGATCAGGTGCATCCGGATCTGGGCGCCTAGGTGCTGGGTGGTCTGAGTGTCGGCTCCTTCTTGTAGCGTGGGTGGTGGCTGTTAAGGGTCTCCGCCACTAGCAACTTGGTGGTGGATCTTTGTGTCGGGCGCTGGTGGTTATTTGGTGCCTCAACCCCTGTTTGAGTGTTTCCAAGTGAGGTCCTTGTCCGGTCGCTTCGCCGTTTCTCTCTGGCTTGAGCCGGCCGTGTTCCGGTGGTGTTTGATGGGGCTTGGTCGGTCTCACCGTGGGGATTGGGGCTACCTTTGTTTGGCCATCTTTTGTTCTCCTCTTTGCCCCTAAATTCTTTATTATGGGCTGAACTCGGGGTGGTCGAGAGGTGGAGCTTATGGTGGTGCGACTGGTTGTGTTCGAGCGTCTAGGGTGGTGGCTTGCCAGGCTGGGTGTTCGATGGGTAAGTGGTGGCCGGAGTTTTGATCGTGGGTTGCTTGGGCCGTCGTCGCCTGCACAATCACATGGAGGTGGGCTGAATGCGGTGTTGTGGCGAGGTTTCCGGTGTCTTTGCGGTTCTCCGTTGTCGCCTGTGTGGGTGGGAACTTTTCCGGTGAGGAGCTGTGTGTTTTCCTGATCGGATGAAGGTTGAAGATGGGAGGTAACGTGTGGTCCTCCATGAGGTGACGTGGGCTCCTCCTTTCTTTGTTAAAGCTGCAATTCCTTTTGCTTCTTTACAGGTTGGTAATTGACGTGGTGGGCCCCGCTCTGAGCTGTGTGGCGTGTTCCTGTGGGTAAAGACATACTTTCATTTAGACCATGAGCAACCATGGGTTTTACTTACCTTATAGGTCTTAAAAAGTAAACCCATGGTTGCAAGCCAAACCTTAAGGGAAGAGATTGGAAGGGGTTACCCCTTCCCACTAAGGTAACCTCTTCCACCACAAGTGGTCCCCACCATTTTATTACTATATTTATTTGATGCATTAATTATTCAAATGTATTTATAATATATATTTATTATTATTATTTTCAAATAATAATTATACCATTAATTTTATTTTATTTTTCTCCATAATTTGAGTATAATTTTTTCCTATATATACTTATCTTGACCTATTATATTGTTTGCACTTCTTTTTCATATTCCATTCTCATACATTAATGTAATTATTTTTGTTATTTGCTTATAATATAATGTTATTATTATTTTTATTTTTCATCTAATGTAATAAAAAAATATTAATATCAATCACTTTTTAATTTTATTTATAAATAAAACTAATGAGATGGAAAAAGTAATGGAACAAGGTTACCCCATGGTTGTAAGGTAAACCTCTTAGTAAGAGGTAGAAAAAGTACAAAATTATTTAAAGAAAAAAATAAATGAAGTGTCAAATGATGATAAGAGGGTGAAAATAAAAAAGGGGAAGAGGTAACCCCATGGTTGCTGATGCTCTTAGGTTTAGCTTAAGCTTTAAGCTAGTGGTAGTATTATTTCTTCTTTTTAAAAGTGGC
Organism: Persicaria maculosa; assembly: GCA_963922045.1. Lineage (NCBI taxonomy): Eukaryota > Viridiplantae > Streptophyta > Magnoliopsida > Caryophyllales > Polygonaceae > Persicaria > Persicaria maculosa. Next base: position 45,624,833 of record OY998263.1, on the reverse strand, counting down.
AGATACATTTTGTTTCTTTTAAAATGTGGGACGTGGGATTTGACTTTGTGGCATGGTGGGACCTTGAGTGGATTCAGCTTTTTTTTTTTTTTTTGATTAGGAAATAATTCGAGGCCGGACAGACCCGGACCTCGAGAGACCGACAAAGTCGGCAGACGGCAAGCCGTCTAAACATACAGCAAAGCAAAGGAAAATACAACATGGAAACAGAAAATAAACACCTAATACAACAAAAGAACTACATAAATTAGACCCGGAAAACCCCAGACCATAAGCACACCAGCGGACACAGTAGCGAGAAGAAGGAGACCTGACTAGGAAAAGTGGATAGCGAGCGCATGGGACAGCGAAGCTGACACGATGTCTCGTCGCCGGAAAGACGGAAAGCAGCAATCCACGTAGGGCAAAGACGACACCTGGGGAAGTGTGGATCACACGACGTTCCCTCCACCTAGATGAAGGATCTTCGGAGACCATGAACACCACCAACACGATCACTTCGATCAACCAGGGCCGCAGAACTGCTCCTCAACCGAAACTAACCATGAATCCAGCAGACAGCACTCTAACCAACCCGAGAAAGTGAAGTACGACCGCATAGGGATGAAGAGCGCAAGAAAATCCGGAAATAATTTACACAAGTCCTTTTATTATTTACTTTATTTATTTATATATATTTTTATTTTTAAATTTTTAACCATCGAATCGGGCTGCCTCGGGCCCAAGGCATAACCTTGGGCCCAAAGCACAGCCCAACCGATACACCTATTGACAGACGCAACCCTAGTCCAACAAAGCCCAACCGCCGCCGGCAAAAGAAGGGTAAAACAGAAGCACAACCGTCCACGGACGGGGGAAGGCAGTGACGGTGGGAACGGGGAGAGAAAACTCCGGCGACCCACCGCGGCCAGACCCGCCAAGAGGGCGCCTCCCAGCGCTAACGACAGCAACCCTTGGGCCCAAGGAAACCGAAGGCCAATCAAAGGGACGACATCCAGCACTGGAAGAGACACCGGCGGCCATGGGGGCGGCAGCGGCCAGGAGGGAAGAGGTGACACCGTGAGGCCGAGACCGAGGCCTACTCCGGGGTACATCTCCGATAGGACAGATCCGGCACCGGGGAACTCCACCGGCGACGACACCTGACCAAGTATTTGTAGATCAGGGGACCACAGCCAACGCTAGGGCCAGAAGGAGGCGATGGCGAGAAAAGTGGTGACGACGGAGAAATCGGCGGAAGGAGGGAGAAGGGAGCACCGAGATCTAAGCCGAAAGCCGAAGGGTTGACTCCGAAACGCCGCACAGCGACCCGGAGAGGGAGAACAGTATATGAGTTGCGACTAGAAGGCCGATTTACAATAGGAGAAGGAGAGAACCAAGACTCCAGGGAATGAAACCCGCCATCAAAGACAATCGGAGCTGGCATCGGACATCAAAGAGAGACCGAAATCAGACCAGCGGAGCAGTGGGGTGGAGATTAGGTCTCCAATTGATGGAATCGGCAACCCCGAAGGGATTTGGAGCCGCAATCGCATCCTATTCTTCAAGACCCCGAAGGGAGTTTTCCAGGATCTGTTTGTTTCATTCCAGATTTGTTCAAGAAGGTCTATTCAAACCCAAATCAGACCGAGGCCGAGTAGATGAACTCGAATAGCACACCCGAACGAGGCAGAGAAGGGATGGCCGACCGGGGAGGAGAAGGGGCGGCCTAAGCCGAGGTTCATCGCGACGAGGAGGCGAAATTGTTTGCTCCCGAAGGAGAGTTGGGCTCCCGAAGGAGATTTAGGCTCCCGGAGGAGGGGTGTTAGGGATGGTGAGACCTTACCTGAACCATCGTGGTTGACGGAGGTGGAGGGAGGCAGGCCCCGGAAGGTTTTCCAAGCTCTTCAGAAAGAGAGCTTTTACAGACCATGTGGATTCATCTTTTTAATGGTGTAAGGATTTTATTTTCTTTGTATTTTAATTAGCTATGGTGGGGAGCTTTCATGGTTTACCATTTTGGTTGATCGTATTGTGGGTAGGTTTGAACGTGAGTGCTGCTTACGTGGCAAGTGATATCTTCTTTTGTGGGCTGTGAGTTGTGGGTAGAAAGTAGTTGCTTGAAATTAGTGGTTTAATATTTGTGGGTTAGGAGGAGCATCGTATGTGCGGGTAGTAATATGTGGGATTGTTATTCATTTTTATATAGGACCTTTTGTTTGGTCCTATCTTTTGTAACTCTTGGTCTTTCGACCACCTATCTATCTATTTACCAATTCAAAAAAAAAAAAAAATCTGGTCGCTTCATCACATTGACAATCTGTTTCTCTCGATGGTCAAGCTTACTAGACCTCAGATTTTCATAATTGCTGCCTGCTAAACAAGTTCGAGACCCTGATGCGCCATCTGTTTCACCAATCTTGAGAGAGCCAGTGTGATTTCTCGATTTTACTACGTCCACAAACGACCCTTTTCCTTTCCTGGCAACCCCTGCCTGAGTTGTGTCCTCATTTCGGTCTATGACACCAGTCTTAGGAACCCACACAGATCTGTTATCCTTGCGCCCCCAAGCAGCTCTGATCTTTGTTCTAGTATTCAGTTGTCATTTGAAACACCTCTCCTCTGAATGCCCAAATTTCTCACATATATTGCACATTTCTGGTAACCATTCAAATATGACTGGCTGATGGTATTTGGATCCATCCAGATTTTCGATTTCGATTGCCTTAATAGCAGCTTCCTTAACCGTGACTTCCACCAGCATTCTAGCATAGGAGAGCCTTTCTCCTTTCGTTGTCAGATCATCCAAACAAATAGGTGTTCCAATCGAACTACCTAATCTTCCCAGACTCGTGTTTGTCATCAAGGTCGGCTCCAAATCAGAAATACATACCCAACTTGGGATAACATCGAATGCATTCCAAGCCATCGGCATGTCAGGCACCCATTTCTTCAAAATCAAAGGCTTTGAGCCTTGTACAGACCAGGGTCCGTTACTCAACACCCACATCATGTCCGCTTCAGATCCAAATCTAAAAACGAACACGCCGTTGTTCTTATGACCCGCGGCCACCACCCCTATTAGCGTAGCCGCCCATACTTTTTTGGATTCCTCCACATCCTCAGGCCTGATTTTGAGCTTGCCCTTCTCCACCTCCGGGAAGAAGGTCAATTTATCGGCAGCGACAATATCTTTGTTAGCCCTAGGGTTTAGCTTCTGCGCAGACAGTTGTTGACGATGCTTCTCTAAGCTCCTTATGAGCGTTTGGGCGAAGGACAGGTCCTCAAATGTCTCATTAATGCTTTTATCTTGCTCCACCTGCCCTTCAACAACTTTCTTTCCAGACTCACCTACCTTCCCTTCCTCATTAATGCTCAGATCTTATTTTCCATTCAAAACTCCATATTTCCCACTGGAGCTAGTATCTCTCATATTTGAACTTCCATTCCTCTAAGCTTCTTTCCCCCCTTGGCGTGGGGAAGACTTCTTGCCCAGGACCGGAGAAACCGCCGACACAGCCTCCGTGAGGGAGGCCAGTGACGGAATCCGACCGAACAGTGAATCACGCAAATCGTACGGACACTATATGTCTGCGCTCGGCTGCTTATTCTTCTCTTTTTGCCTTTGGGCTTGTTCCATCAAAAAAACGTATTGGACATTTTCACCAGTTTAGGTCGATTTAATTCTTCTAAAATAAGGGCTCGTTTTTTTTTGGGATTCTACAAATAAAAAGGGGTTGATTTCCTAGAATTATAAAATAAGGGTGGTTTTGGATAAATTAATAAAAGGCTTATTTAACAAGTAAAATGATTGGGATTTTTAAGGGACTTGAAAATGATTTATGAAAGTGTTTAATAAATGATATTTAAAATATTATATAATATTAATTGAGATTTAAACTATAAAATACTATAATTGAGATTTAAAGGTATAATATTATGGTGACTTAAAAATATAATATTATGAGACTTGGTTTTCAAAAAGGAATTTGGTGAACATTTTCAATGGTCGGAATTTCTAACTACTTGACTAAGATTTTAAACGGTTTTGAGACTAACATGATAATTATGTGATCGATGACTAACTAGCATGATGATATGATTGAGTGACTAATAGCATGTTTTGTGTTGACTAATGTCATGTATGAATGACTAATGGCATGAGATGTTAGAGTTATGTATCGCTTGACTTATACTTTATGAACTATAATGAACTGTTGAGATATATACGGATATGTTATTATGAGAATGTGAATGTGGCTAAGTGAATTGTGGAGGATGATATGGTCTCGTGGAATGTTGCATTATGGTGAATAGTTGAACTTGACGGAATAATGATTGCGATATGGCTCCTATTCCCGTTGAATGATATGCTTGAGTGCTTTGATGATTAGACGTAGACTTATACATATATGTTCTGGTGTGTATATCTAGGTGATACTTTGTGATTATGAATGATATATGCCGGATCTTCTATTATGTTGTTCTGCATTGCCCGGTAAGTTCCTATATGAGCTTACTCAGATTCGAAAGAGAACTCCCTACTTGTAGCCATGTGCATACTAGGTGCTTGCATTTATAATCAGCATGTCATGTAGTACCATGCTAGGTTGCACTGACCGTTAAGCATTCTACTTCTTTATGGGTATGTAAACAGAACGTCTGTGAAGTATCTAGAGTCCTTACTAGGGTCATAGGATGGCCCAATCTCATTGGGTTCGTCCTGAGTCGTCGAGTCGTAATTACCACTTTACTTACCGCTCTAATTTATTTTATCTTTCGCATTATATTATTCTTTTTCTCTTTTAAGTCCACATTCATGATTGGATAAAAAGTAAGCAAATATGGAAAGAAATGCATTCACGAGCTGGCCAGTCTCCGCCCTATCGGGAAGGGAGGCGGTGGTAGGAAGTGGGATATACCACTTGGTATTATGTGTTAAGGCCTTATTATATTATGCACTTGATCTTAGGAGCATGTTAGTGTGTTAATATTCCGCCTTGCATCTAGAATCATCTTTATTAGGACTAGCGTGTGTATGTGTCTGCCTGCTTGAGATTATATTGCGTAGGGCTTCGATTTGACACCGCCCCGCATACACATTTTTTTAGGTTTATTTTGCAGCATGATTGTTCCTTGCTTTCGCAACGTGGGAACTCTCTTGGGCGATTGTGAAGAAATGGTCTAACCCCACTAATATTGCCTATTAGATTTCGATAAATACGCTTATTGATTTGGTTCTGACCCGGCTCTGCCGTGGTACCCTCTTGTATTACACCTTGATTCCACTATTTGCATGACTACTGATTCCCCACGCTTAGACTTACGACATGTACAAGGGATTTCCCCGGGGATTCCAACGATCTGTTCGAATTTGGGTATGAAATCTCACTTTGAAAACGTTAGAGTAGAATTTCAAATCTTCAACATGTACTCGGGGCGCAAGATCCTAACGAGGGGTTTCATCCCTCGAAACGTAACCCGTGAATCCTAATCCCAGGCCGTTACAAATTCCGGCCTAACTCTTGCCTCGAGCCTCTGTTTTGGTCCTGACTTGAGTCATTGGTAAAGGGAAAACGAATTTGAAGATTGCCCTAGTGAAATTTTGGCAGCACTTTCTCCCAATACCATCGATTGTCAACATTTTCGACAATATATGCTAGAGTGGATGAATGATTGAGGCATAGGAGCGATCACCAATAGATCTTCCACCTTTTGCAGAAAACGATTCTCTCTCTCTCTCTCTCTCTCTCTCTCTAAGTGCTTGTGTTTTCTTTTATATATTTTTGCAGGTTTGAGCTCTTTCAAGAGGAAAAAAGGAAGCCTGCTTGGAGGAAGAAGAAAGCCAGTAGGAAGGAGATCCAAAAACTGCAGTGTTAATCATTTTTATAAGGTGGATAGAGGCGGTTAACTGACGGTAAGGATCCACTGTCCCTATTATCTCCCTGTCTCCCTATCCATTCTCACAAAATTTCACCCTTTACTATTTTTCTTTTTTCTTTTATAATTTTATTTATATTTCCTTTTTCTTTTTAATTTTGGGGGAGGGGAAACCAAATTCAGGGGGACATGGGACAGCTGATCCCAACCCGTTAACAAAAGCTCTCCGCTACATCTCTTTCTCTATAGCAATTTTTTTTCATGTACCATGTTCTTTTGGGTGTAACCTCCTGCTACAACTGCTCATATATGGGTTGGACTCTATTTGATTTGTTGGGCCTTTGAGAGGGAGAAAAAAACTTCCATTTTGTATGTTTTTTTGTGTCAAATTTTAACCGGGTTATTTGTTGGTCATTCTTCTATTTTGATAATGAATCTCAATTAAATTAATCAAAATTTGATACATGATTAATTTAGGGGGTTGTTATATGCACGGTCGATATCTCGCCATTTACATGGTGCGCGATCCGCGCACTCGCAATGCGCGGTCGCGCTTTTTTTTTTTTTTTAAATCCGCGCATGCGCAGTGCGCAAACGCAAATTTTTTTTTTTTAAATCCGCGTATGCGTGATGCGCGGACGCCGATATATTTATTTTTACCGAAAATAAATAAGATATATACGAATCGAAATAGGATAGATAATGATATGTACACGGAATAAAATAAGACAGATAATCGAAAGATATATCCTATATATTTAGATATAGATATATTTGGAGATAATGTCAATAGATATATTTTTTTCCAATAATAAAAGATGATGATCTCTATATATACAATGCATGTTTAGGTCACAAATATGAAAATTTTGACACCTCTAGTAAAGCTAATATTTCGAAGATCCTAAATTTCTCCATATGTCGTCGCCAGTTGAAGATGATCTACCATTCAACCCATACGATTACAGCAATCCGCAAGAACTTCTAACTCATGTCGATGTAAGTCTAAATACGATTGTACTAAAATCTCATGTATATATCTTCCATGTTTCCAATATTTTTGAATATTTAGTTGTATATGTCAATATTAGAGAGATTTATTTAACATCTACTCTATCGATTTCACAATACTTGGGTATTTTAGATGGTAATTTTTGCTTCAAATTAGATGATGTTAGATATTTTATAGGTAGGTGATTGTAATAATTTGTATTGTTTTGTGTATTGTTTACTTTTGAAAATATTATAATTGGTTAAAATGTGTAGTGGGTATATAAAAATAATAATATTTGTGAAAAAGTTAGTAGAATAATGATGTTTTTTTTTAAAAAAAAAGTGAGGTGACAATGTATTATGAAACGGATGGATTATATGTTTTGAATGTTTTTGTTTCCAATGTGTGTGTATTATATCATCAATATGTTTCGAATTGTAGGATCTCGCCGACTTTTCTCTAGAAGAGGGTACCGATTATTCAGATATGTTTCGGATAGATGGATATTTCTTTGACTCCAGGAATGCAAAGGAGTGGGCTCGTTTTATGGGTAGAATTAGAAATATGGTGTTAATAACTCATAGGTCTTGGAAGAACAAGCGAAACGGGTTAGGTGTCTTTCGTTTGGTTTGCGAGTACTATGGCTATCCTAGAGATGCGGCCGATGTGGATAAGGATTTTCCACCATCATCACACCGAGAGAAACCATCGAAGAAAATTGGATGTCCATTTGAGCTCGAGGGTCGTGAGTACAAGACAGGTAAATGGAGAATGTTTGTTATATGTGGTTCTCACAACCATAATCTTCCGGACAACTTGTATGGACATACCTTTGCCGGAAGGTTGACTGATAAACAGGATCATAAGGTACGACGCGGTGCAATGATTGGGTTAAAACCTCGACAGTTGTTGAGTATCCTTGAAGATGAAGATTCCCAATGTGTGACGAGTATCCGTCAAGTATACAACTCTGTTCAGAAGATGAAGAGGATAGAGGCGGAGGGTCGTGGAGATATACAACAAGCATTGCATTCACTCGAAGGAAAGCAGTACGATTTCTTCGTACGTAGAGTGCACGGGTCTAATCAGCTGAGTGATTTAATGTTTTCTCACCCAGACTCACAACGTTTATGGAGGTTATTTCCCTACGTCATCATGATGGATGCAACATACAAGACAAATGAGTACGTGTATCCTTTTTTATTTATTTATTGTACAAATAGATTTAAATTTTGTCTAATTAGTTGCTCATGATTTATTGACTATCTCCCTTTCATGTAGGTATAAGATGCCATTGCTGCAAATAGTTGGGTTCACTAGCACAAAAAAGACATTTGCGATAGCATTTGCATTCATGACGAAGGAGACCACAGATCACTACAGCTGGGTGATGCAGACGCTCCGAGATCTCTGTAAACATAGAATGCCAGATGTGATTGTCACAGATCGAGAGTTGGCAGTAATCAAAGCCATCAAGGAAGTGTTCCCAACCGTGAAGCATTTATTGTGCAGGTGGCATGTAATGTCAAATATCGAAGTGAAGGCAAAGATCACACGATCAAAAACTAAAGAAAATGAGTTTTTCCGTGATTGTTATGCCTTGGTAGAGTCGACATCATAATTAAGCTACAAACGACGTCTTCAATCAATGCAGACCAAGTGGGAAGGATGTTGGGGCCTCATGGAATACCTTGAAACCACTTGGCTTAAAGACTTTAAGGAGGCACTTGTTAGAGCTTGGGTTGATTGCTATCCTCACTTTGGGACTAGAACAAATAACTGGTAAGTATTTTGGATGTTTGTACTAGTGAATTAAGGTTGAATGTTATTTTGGATAAATAGATGTTTAACCGCCAACCTATTGAAAACCATGCAGTTGTGAGTCGCAACATGGGAAGCTGAAGGATATGTTGAACACGTCAATAAGGGGGTTTGAAGACGTGGTCAAGTGCATCGACAGAATGGTCAACGGGCAGATCAAGCAAATAAAGGGTTCCCTTGAGATGTCACGCATGAATGTTCTTAGGAGTGTTTCTAGTAACCCACTATTGGCTCCCCTCGTTATGAAGGTGACAGCTGAGTGCTTCAAATTATTGCTTAACAATTACACCACGGCGATAGGTAGACCCACTGATGACGGGGTCTGCCGGGACAGGTATTGGCGAGATGTGTATGGCGTGCCATGTGTTCATGATTTTTTAGAAGCCATATCCACCCGTACGCCGATAAGCTTGAGTCAAATTCACCCCTTTTGGAGGCAAGTGATGTGGAGTGGACCTATTATGGCAGAGGAGGGCAGCGAACCTGTGGAAGATATAGACCAGACCAGGTTAACGTTGCTCAGGTTGAAGAGAAGGCTTGAGGCAGATGATCTCACTCCTCAACAAGCTAAATTTCTTGCCACAGCTTTCATGGACATGGAGAATCCCGGAGAAACTAACATGACAACACCACCTATAAGCAATCCTAGAGGTCGACCAACAGGGAGGCGATCAATGATGCGCGAACCAACGGCACTTGAGCATGCAGTACGATGGTCAGCCACCCGAGGTCGAGGGAGCGGTCGAGGTCGTCCAAGTGGTCGAGGTCGTCGAAGCGGTCGAGGCGAGCCAATGACACTTGACCCCATGACATTTTTGTCCGTCCATGTGGACTGGTTTGTCCCACGCTATGTTGATCGCGTTCAAAATGTGAGTTCAGATGGGCATTGTGGGTATCGAACGCTTGCAGTGTTGCTTGGATATGGGGAGAACCAGTATATGAGGGTCCGACAAGAGATGGCTGATGAGCTGCGTAAGAACAAGGATTTGTATCAAGCAGCATCGCTGTTGAACGATATTGAAGGGCTTATCGGTAATGTTGACATCAAGGATCCCGGTGAATGTAGTCCGACGAGGTGGATGGAGGCGCCGTTGGTTCCTTTGGCAGCCGCGACACGATATCAAGTTATTGTGGCCGTCCTTAGCAAGGGTGGTCCGCATACATGTATCCCGATGATGGCACCTACAACGACCGCAAGGCCGCCGACAGATATTATTGCAATGGCGTTGATTGGCGGAGTGCACTGGGTACCGGTTAGTGAACTTCCACCCTTACTATTACTATTCCTACACATTGTATGAATTGTTAATTATTGTATTTCATAACAAATTAAATAGGTATGGCTTCGATCAGACTCACCGATCCCTCCAAAAACTCCAGAATGGGATCATTTCCACCACCAGAGTGTAAACGGTTGGGATGGACCATTTAATACAAGGATGGCAGAGTACCTCAACCTTCGACGTGCTGATCCTGATCGTTCAGGAGACCAAGACGGCGATAGAGTATATCATAATATATCAGATTGAGAAGCTTATGCTAAACTATTTCAGATTTCTTGTTATCAAATAGATATATGTATTTTGCTTTCAAACTTGAGTAGAGCATAAAATTAAGTAATAAACATTTTCTTAACTAGAGTGCATGACATCAAACATATCTGAAATACATAAACTCCCTAACATTGAACACCAAAGTATATCACAGTTGCCGTTGTGATGCCCGAACTTGAGTGGGGGCGCGTGGGATTGGGTTTGCCATTGCCTCGAAGTAGTAACTGAGAATCTCTTGATGGCTGTAAAACTCCTCACGGCGGTCTAGCATTTTCCGGATGTTCTCCCCTAACACGTACAATCGCTATCATTTGCAAAAAAAAAACACATTGTGACGATCACAAATGCAATACAGGTAATGAAATATTTAAGGCACAATTCATACCCGAGCTTGTATTGTGGATATCGGCGTCGGTTCCTCCTCTATAGGTTGGGCCTCAACTGTACTCTGTAGAACATAGGGATGGCCATGACGACTGAACCACTCCATATAGTCGGGCGTAACCAGATACCCCTCATATGCAAGAGGCAGGTTGTGAAGGTTCACCAAATTAGTGGGGCTGTGTCGCTGATCCCAGACATCGAACATATCCGAAAAGGTCAACTTCAAGTGGGCTGTACCAGTAGGCCGAGTCTCAATAGTGGGTGGGATACGGTCCATGGGTATGCTTTGCACACGTCCGAACTGTCTTAATACACGGTCCGGCATGTATGGTTCTTGGATATCTGAAATGGACAAAACCCCTCTATATCGAGAAACTTGAAAGTCAGCGTCGAAGTTAATGAACCTATCCTCGTACGGCATGAACCTTACGTCCTCGGCTCTCATCGTGTCCAGCTGAGTGGTAATGTTGTGTACCCTCTGCAGAGTACGCGGTGGTGTCGCTCTATGCGTCCACCGACAAGCCCATCTACGATCAATTTGGCGAGTCCGCTCCTCAGCCATTGCAGGGGCAAATGCCGGAAAATGTGCCCAAATCCAAAACTTTATACATATAAAAGAAAAACAAATTAGTCTAATTGATTGAAAGCACGAATTTTGTATGTAAACGTTATAAGAATACCTGAACCAATGCAGCGCACCCACCCATGGTTCCCACCCCTTCCCTGCTCGCGATGCCCAGGGGCATGATTGTAGACTAAGTCAACTGCCCACAAGGGTATGTGTGTAGTCGACTTATCATTGATAAAGATCGCCCCAAGTACTATCAATAGATACCCGGTCGCAACAGATTGGGCATAAGCATCGCCATTAGGAATCATCGCCTTCATCATCTCCTCTAACTTTGCCTGACGGAAGTGCGCCCCTCGACTGCTCATGTCTGCAGTGGATATGCCAAGTCTGGTGGTGAGGAAAGACCGGCGTTGCGCATCGGTCATAGGTGTACGTGGGGCAACTCCGTCAATCTGTAGGCCAAGTATGATGGCTACATCATGGAGGGTGATAGTCATCTCACCCCAGGGAAAGTGGAACGTGTTCGTCTCGGGGTGCCATCGGCAGATAAATGCTTGGATCAAAGAATGATCCACCGTGCCAAACTCGACGTCCTCCAGATCTGTAAGGCCACTTAGTCTTGCAAGCCCGAACCAACTCATAGGGGTAACAACACGAGGCAAGCTTCTGAGGAACTGAATGTGGGTGTTGCGTCGAATGCATCGAATTAGACTGTCCTCCTACAGGGGAAAAACACATAATTCTTTAGGTAATAATTAAATATTTAATTTAAGTAAGAACTTTCACAAGAAAATATAAATGAATACATACCTCACCCATCCAAATAAGTCTACATCTGTGCGTCCTATACCACGTCAATGGTTGATTCTCTAGTGGTCGGCCGTCATTGGTAACTGGTGGTTGTAGTTGTTCCTCATCTATGTGTTGTGCCCCTTGTTGTGGTGGGTCCTGATGGACCGGCTGCTGATGTGGATGCTCTTGTTGCTCATAATAGTGCTCGTAGTCATAACCAGCATCCGTCGCCACATTGTGGTAGTCATACGCTTCGGGACCGAATGCCTCCTGATTATCGCCATCATCTGTGTTGGCGTCCTCAAATTCCTCTTCATCGGACGCATCTGACCCAGCTGCGTCGTCCGACTGAATATCCTCGAGCCCTAATGTCCCGCTCGGGAGAGGAGACGGTGTACGCTCTGAGGAGGAGCGTCTCAGAGTAGGTCGACTCGGCCCAGGCGACCGTGTCCTATCCCTAATAATTGATGTACTCGCCCGAGCGGGTACAGTAGTGGCGGTAGCTGGAGCCTTCTCTTGCGCCTCCTCAGCCCTTTCATGTTCACCTCGACGGGCCGAAGCCGTGGGCCGTCGCCGCTCCAATGCCGTAGAAATTTTCTATCATATTGCATAACAAATAAACAATGTTACAATTTGTTATGAGTACAAATATCCAAAAATTAGTCCGTACACATCAATTATGTTTATCTATTCCTAGAAGGTTATAATTGATAAATACGAATTACTTTTTTCCATTTATCTAATTTCAGTGACCTATTTTAAAGGGTATTTTGTTTACCTATTTTCATTGGTATTTCGTTTACCTATTTTTTAATTTAGGGTGAAATCTTACATTTTTTTTTTGCATTTACATCTATTTCATAAACATTTAATATGACGCTAACTATACTGTTGCTTATATATTTCGAAATTAATTTTTCCTATCTTTGTAACTCCTAAAAACCTTTATTTCGCTGACCTATTGTCAATGTAATTTTATCTAACTCATGACACAATGAATTTCGATCATATATTTTCGGTTGCTTATTTCAACATAAATGATACAAACAAATTCGTATAAAAAAATTCTTTCAACTAAAATGAACTTACTAAACATTATTATAATTTCTAATATTTCATGGAACTTTTTTCATCGTCATTACATCTTACAATTTCTAATATTTCATGTAACTTTTTTCTTTTCTCACTAAACATTATAAATATCATAAAATTTATCAAAACTAAAATGAACTTACTCCTCTCGCTCTCTGACGCTCATCCTTATCTTGCGAAGATCAATCCCCTCGAAGCCAACCCATGGCACTACTTGCAACTTTCTTCATTTTGGATGTCATGATTCCCGATTATCTACACGTAAATTTAATTAATGTAAGCAATAAACAAAACCTAATAATGCATAAAGAAGAAAATTAATCTTACCTCTTCAACAAAATGGAGATGCGATGAACAGCTCGATGCTAAACACAATGAACAAAATTTCAGATCCAAAGTTAATGAAAAAGGAAGAAAACATTTTAGATCCAAAAAAAATTCAAAAGCACAATGATGGAGCAAAGGAGCTTCAATGGCTTTAAATTTCAGAAGCACAATGATCCAACAAAATTTCAGATCCAAAATGAAGATAATGAACAAGAAAGAAAATCTCTTACCTCTTGAACCGAATGAAAGTGCCGAATGAAAGAGCAAAGGAGCTTCAGGCGTTAAATAGGCAAAAATTTCAGATCCAAAAAAATTTCACAAGCACATGGACTGCCGAAGGAACTGAAATTTTTTTCAAAAGCACAATGATGGACTGGGAACTGAACAGCAATTTTTTTTCACAAGCACAATGATGGACTGGGAACTGAACAGCAAAGATGGCGTAGCCTTGCAGAGATTCCCGCCTGCAGATTCCCTCGAACTGCAGCGTCAAATCCGGGCGTTCAGAGATTCTCGCGTGCAAAGTGCCGTCACATCCGCGCAGTTGCCGTGCGCAGACGCTGATCCGCGCTCTCGCTGTGCGCACACGCAGATCTGCGCTTTCGTAGTGCACGGCTGCGGATCCACAAATTCTTCAGCGCTCTCGCTGTGCGCAATCGCGAAGGTCGGTCGTGTAATCGGCGATAAATTGATGGTGTATATAGCAAATCTGTTAATTTAATATGAAATCATCATTATTTCAAAGTTGTGAAAATTTACCCTCCAACACATAAATATCAAAATTGCTTGTTTACTTACTTTTCATCACTTCAATTATGCAAAGTTCAACTTGTTATTCTCTTGCTAGCAACAAAAGTGCATAAGAAAGGGTAAATCTCCTCGCGTATCAACTCCGGACTTAACTGTTATACTAGATGTTAGGTTTGGGTTCATCTTTGATAGGAACCAATGACTTTCATCATGTCATGTACACGAGCCCAATCGACCTAACTTAATCCAGTGGGAAGAATGACCTTATCTAATATTAACTTGAATATGCAATAATAAAAAAAACCGAAATGGTACAATATTCCAAAGTTGATTTAACACGCTAATAATTTCACATCTTATATATGAATTTTGATACATGACAATGTCAAATGCAATAGTGCTTTTTTTTTAAGAAAAATAAAGAAACAAAGGTATTTTATGGTATTCTAAGTGTAACACCCCCGTTCCATATCGGATATCATAAGGATGTTGGAAGTGATTTATAAGTGATTCAAGCCCTACCCATGTGACAAAAGCTTTTTCTTTTTAGGCTCCAAGTGAGGACAAAGGACCTGAGAGGGCTAGGTGCCATGGGTCGGCGCAACCTCTTAAGACCCCGGGACTTACAAATGGTATCAGAGCTGACTCCGGGCTCGGACGTGCGCCGATAATATGCTCGGGTACGCTCCTCCCGAAGAGCAGTCCCTTGGGCCTAACGGGGTCTTCAGTGCTTTAAGTGGGGGAGATTGTAACACCCCCGTTCTATATTGGATATCATAAGGATGTTGGGAGTGATTTATAAGTGAAGCCCTACCCATGTCGCAAGAGCTCTTCCTTTTCAGGCTCCAAATGAGGACAAATGACCTGAGAGGGCTAGGTGGCATGGGCTAGCGCCTCTTAAGACCCCGGGTCTTACACCAAGTGTCTCATATTTACAAAGGATTGGAAACTCATGAGCTAATAATGATGAACTATACTTGAAAAATAAAGAAACAAATGTATTTTACAAGGGCTCAGAGAAGAACTTAGTCATTCGAAGAAAGAAAACACAAGGTAACATGAGTATAAAAACTACACTTGATGAAATAGAACTACATCTTCTATTTTGAGCGATCAATTTTTACAGTCTTAGCTACTTATAAATAAAAATATAGAGAAATCTGGAGACATTTAAAACATATTTGCATACATACATGCATGATGACCAAAACAACAAGACTAAATTTCATATATTACAATCATCAAATTGCTAAGGTAACTCACTAATAGCTCAAATACTTAAGTTGAACCTTTGTATAATGTATACAAAACTATAATTCATGTGAACAAATAAGAAAGTTACAAATATATATTTACAAACAATTTTTTTATTAGACAAAGGATAATCTGAGTACCACATAAATTATTATACATAAAAGGTATGATCTCCTCATCGAATCAAGTGGAAACTCTCACCTAACATGACAGTCTCCACTCGCATGAACTTCCTTTACTGTTTTTTCATACTCATAATTATCTTCTACTTCGTCTTCCTCATTCCCCTCCTTCTCCTCCTCCTCCTCCTCATATGATCCTTTGTCTTTTCTATCACCATTTTTTCCCCTACCCCATCTAAAGCCTTCAACTGATTGAGATGTTGAAGGAGGCTTTTTAGCCTGCTCCATAATATTCATGATCTCATCCACGCTTTGGAGGGAGAATGTGGGGATCTCTCGATTGTAGTATGTTGCTTGAGCCACTTCTGTCATTTCCCTTGGCAAGTTCTTTAGAAACCATGGATGCGTCTTGATTTCTTTAATAGTAATTCTCTACAAAATATGTAGAAATTAGGTATTATGCTCATGCTAATGACAATATTGTTAAGAAAATTCTAGGTGCATAAGGATATTTGATCGCTTTGGCATAGATGAGATTGAAAAGAAGACAAATTGATAATGGAAACCTTATATCCATACTTACCCTATCCCTTTTTACCAAAAAAAACTTACCATGTCCCTTCTCTCATAATTATGGTAAAAAAAAAAGCATTAATAATACATTCACCTAAAATATCATAATTTGTATGAATGATAATAATATCACAAGATTTTAAATTACATTATACATGTGCAAGATAATGTAATTATAACCCACTTTTAAATGTGTCTTTACCATAAGAATCTGCTAGGGAAATCATTGTAACGAATAATGTTTTTGATGAATTATTGTGTAAAAGAGTGTTGTCGAAAGTTCTAGTTACAATCAAGGTAGTAGTATTTGTAAACACACACATTATTTCAAAAATAAATCCTTAACTAAGCAATATTCTAAATCAATTCAATCCCAATATCAATTGTAAGATGGCTAATATGTGTACATTGTAGCTCATGTTGCAATTTGTATCCACGACGAAATGATTTTTAATTAAAAAAAATTGATAAAAAGGCTCCATGAATATTAGGTAAACTAAACCTACCAATTAATAATTTTGATAATTAGGTACACCCTATTCGTTAATTCTTAACTTTTTCTGTCAATATTAGTCAATATTTACCATAAAAAGAAAAATAAAGTATACATTTTCTCCATCAAATAAATTCATGTAATGGATAAGACATACTTTGTTGAAGCAAAAAGATTTAAAATGGAGTATAATATACTAACATTCACATAGTAGATCACTTTTTAAAATGTCAAGAATCATTGAACCAAAACGCATGGAAACATATGAGATGATGTATAGAATACTAATAGGTTACAAACAAAATAGATATGGAACTTTATACACTTTGAAAAACATGTGGGCAAGCTCACCTCCCATAAAATTATGAAATATTTTTAATTATCAAGCTTATAATATAATCATCATAGCATAAAACACATTTTAATTTGTAGTAATAACACATACCTTGAAAGGAGTTGCAACAAATATACGAGAAAGGATTTGGCGACAGTCTTGGGATATATGCACATGGTCAGGAATTTTGTACTGGACTGCCATGATTTTCTACAAAGAGAGTGAAAAGATAAGTAAATCAATATTCATCTAGTCAAAACTTTAAATTCATATTAAAAGTAAAAATAAAATTTACATTAATGGTTTTACGAAAGTTCTTAGGATCTTCTTGATCTTCAAAAGGGTAAGAACCCACCAACATGACATAAAGGGTCACTCCACATGACCATACATCTGCCGACTAATGAAAACAAAAACAAGTGTGAAAAAAACATGATAAATGGAGGCTCTTTATGATTCTAAGATGAAAAATATTCTTTTTTTTAATATTCAAAAGATAAAGAATAAACAATTATACAAATAGAATTGATGAATGCATTCGCAATCTTAAGATTGCTAGAAAAAAAACAATTTTAAGAAGAAAAAGGAAATGAAGATTGGAGAAACATAGGTGTGAAGTAAAAAGAAATGATGTATGAATGTGTAAAGAAAAAACTCCAAGATACATGAAAAAAAATTAGTTGAGGAAGTGAACAAGTCAAAATACATAAGAAAAAAAAGTAAGAAAAGTTGAGTAATATAACTAACGAGTTGTCCATAAAATTAAGGCGTGACATCTATAAGATAATAAATTAAACAATAATTTAATTGTAATGTATTTCAAGTAAAAATATATGCCTAGAAAGAGCACATCAAACAACATTGATCCCATGCCCTTGCTTTCTAAATGAAAAATAGGCAAAATACTATCATTGAAAAAATGGTATAGACGAGGTTCCCATATGACTTAGACAACTACATTACAATAATGTGAATTCTTATAAAGAAAGTAGATAAACAATAGGATTTGTAGGGTGATATTTAGGCCACTAATATGAGTACTTGCTAGCCCTTGTGTGCATTTAAGCTAAAGTCTTACTTTGTAATAGTGAATGAAATGTTCCATAGTCCAAATATCAAGTTATGAATGGCTTTCATATCCTTCTATAGTAAAATGGTATAATCAAGCTTAAACTATATAACATCATTACATCAACGAGTTATTAAATTCCTTAAGAAACTTTGTAAAAATACACATTTAAGCAATGCAATAATACCTTTCCATCATACTCTCGCCTAGAAAGAACCTCGGGAGCAATATATGCAGGGGTTCCAACAGTTGATTTAGGTCTTGAATGTAAAAGAGATGACTATCATTCATAGACCAATAAGGAAGCTATGTAAGAGATACATGAATCATATTTTAGATAGACATACTTAAAAGGTTGAAAGAAATAGCACTAAACATTTATCGTTGTCATTGTACCTTTGAGTACCCAAAATCACATATTTTCAAGCGTGGTGCAGCACTTCCATCCAATAAAGTGTTTTCTAACTTTAAATCTCTATGACAAATTTGCTGACCATATGATGAATAAAAGAGATATTATCCTTAAATCATGTAAACATTCATCTTATAATTGCATTCTAAATGGGAAAAAAAACAAGCAAACACTCTACCATAGAATGACAATAGCTGACCCCTAGGATAAGTTGTTGAAAGAAGTATCTAGCCTGTGAATTATTAAGAGTGTGAGTTAATTTATACGAATATAGGATGAGTAAACAAAGTTGGTGTAAGATACATTTTTCAAGCAACTTAAATATAGAAAAAAAATAGGTTTCTTGCTTGTTAATTTATCAATCCAAATAATAAACCTCATCCTCGCTGAATCTCCCAGCATTACATATTCGTTCAAATAACTCGCCACCAGATGCATATTCCATGACTATGGCCAAGTGAGTAGGAGTTAAGACAACCTATTCCAAGTGATAATAACAAAATTATACACAACAGCAATAGATTTGATATTACAAATTAAAAGGCATAAACAAGAGATTAGTTCCATTTCCAACCTCCTTGAACCGAATTATATTTGGGTGCCTTAGTGATCTATGATTTATAATCTCTCTGGCAACATTCTCATCAATCTGTAGATAATTAAAATAATAAAACCCTATATTAAAATATGAATCTTATGTGGAACATCTTGCAACATCTAACACAATGAGAAAGATTAGGAGGAAACCTTAGGACCTCGCTCAATGTATTTCATGGCTACAAGTTCCTTGTTCATTTTATTCCTCATAAGGCGAGCAACCCCAAAATTTCCAGATCCTATGTCCTTCACAAGCTCGTACTTTTCCATTTTCCTCGCCCGATGAAAAAATAATTAAAAGACCAATCCTAAAAAAATATAAATTGCCTTCAAAAAATATATAACCCCCCCACAAGTTGTATTTGTATCTCCAAACCAGCAAACCTCTCAATCATGATGCTGAGGAGGAGCGGGGGGTTACAAAGACACAAAATTTGGGTTTCTTTGCAGCCAAGGAGGAATAATTGATGAATTCTTAATGAAAAGAGAAACAAGGAGGATTTTAGGGTTCGAGAGATTTTTGTTAGATATGATGGAATATTAGATAATTGTAAATTAGAGAGAGGGGGAGGAAGAGCACAAAAAATGTCAAAATAGGAATATACATAACGAACAAATCTTACATCTAGTAGAAAGAGAAATATGTGTCGCCCACTTGGCAACCTCTATCTTCTATTCATTTCCAATTATAATAGAGATGTAAAAGGTTTATATACGAACCCATGCTTGTGTGTACATAAAGTGTAAAATACACCATCTCCCTCCTAACTTTATTCAATCAATTGAAGTTGTTGCTATAAACCCATCCTCCTGACCCAAATGCTCTCTAAACAACTTGATTAATCTTGTTAAACTACCCTCAATGAGGTTTTGGTTTACAAAATAAACATGTTTTCATTTTGATATGATTTATCGTGGAATTTGGAAATCAAAGGGCCCTCTGTCATTTTTCCAAGTTGTTATGAAAAAAAATAAAAATATTATTGTGTAAACTACTTAATACCAACTATTTTATGCAAGACTAACACAAAAGGGAATTGCAGTGGCCCTTAAATATGCTTTCTGTAAACATCACTACTAAAGACATTATCCATCGCTTTGTCAAATGTCTCTACTCGCTCCAAATTATAAGTATGTTTAGAACCAATATAATCCAAACTTTAAGAATCTTGGACACTCAAACGTATAAATATAGAAGACCCGATAGGGGAACTTGATTCTAGATTATGAAAAGAAGGAAAAAAAAAACTTTGAAGGTGGTTTGGTGTAGCATTTGATAGTATAAAAATAAAATCTATTTTTACTAACAACATCAATCTCCACCCTAAGATATTAAATGATTTATACAGAGGCATCCCAAAATTGGGATAAAATAAAAAGGTTTCAAAATGAGGAAGAAAAACACCCGACTAGACTTGTCATTTGCCAAAAAAAAAAAAAGAACAAGATAAACAACAAAATGGCAAAAGCCATGAAATAGGTCTGCTTAACAAAAATTTGATGGGTCTATTCTTGATTCAGAAGAAAGTATCATCAATTTCATTAGTAGAAATGAATGAGGAGAAAGTATCATTATAGGACATGAAAAGTGTAGTAGACAACCAACCTAGCTTGATAATTAAAACGCTTGCTCTCCTAAAAGGTATATGTTTTGCGAAAGAATCAGGAGAGGGGATGGTAATGAGTTGGATGATGGGTGATTAACCTTCATTTCACTCGGCCCACCATGGGTGGACCGTCATCACCCCCACCCGACCCATCATCCATATCCATTTTACCCACATCCAACGGGTAAGTGAGTGAGATGAGTGAAATATGGGTGATTTTTTACTCTTTTATAATCTGCTTAATTTCAAATTTTCACTAATGAGAAATATAAAGTATTGTCTTAAAACGTAAATCAACTAGATATACATAGCGTATTTTCACCATTACAAACTCATTGACTCGACGAAAAACACTTGAACTCAAAGAACTATTAGAATGAGAGAACTGAGAAAAGTCGAGAGTGGTGTGAATAATCGTGAATAAATGAGAAATTAGGATTGGAGCATATCATTAGGATTTTAGGGTTATGAAAGAAAAATCCAATTTTTATTTTTGTAAAATTATGTTTGGTGCCCCTAAGTTTTTTATAATACTAGTTGGTATCCCCCTTTTTTTTTGTCCAAATGGTACCCGCGAGTTTTGTTAAAAGTTCGACCCATGCCTAAAATTCATGTTTTTTCCTTTTTTCCACAAATAAACCCCTTTACTTTTAACATTGAATAAAGCTACCTATTATTTGACTAAATTCAACAAAAGTAAGGTTGTTATCTGAGCCGAACAGCGGTTCGGAAAAGCTCGAGCTCGGCTCGTTCAAATACGTAAAACAAGCAGAGCTTGAACAATGTTTTTGACTCGAACCGAGCCCAAGCTGATCTCAGACGCTCGAACTATGTTAATTTATGAAATTACCTTTAGGGCAATATTATCAGGTAGATGATCCCTTCCTTTTGCTCCTGGCTTCGTTTGAGACTTCAAGCGCAACCTTCACTCTTCACCTCTTCCCTTTACTCCCAGAGTTCCTCCTTTCTCCTAGGCGGCATCGGTGACTTCCTCCTTTCGGCAAACTGCTGCAACGACACCACGTCGGTCATGATGAACTGACCCCCGACGGCGACCAGGTTCGTCTTCCTCCTCATTGCTCGTACCCCTTATTCCCTTCTCGTGGCTCGTACTCCCTTGATGTTCGTCTATACGTCCTCGGACTCATAGTCCCTCCTTGAAGAGTTTGAGGAATTTTGTGTTAATTGTACAGTTTGAAGAATTGTGAATTTGTACAACTTGAAGAGTTTTGAGTTATTTGAAACTGAAGATTGTGTAATTGAAGAATTTTAGTTATACTTATGTGCCAGATTTATGCATTCATTATATGAATGATGCTTGATTATTTATATGGGTTTGAGTTATATTTTTAATTTTGTTCAAATTTACTCCTTTCATCTTCTGTAAATCTATATTAGTTTCTTCTTATGCAACAAACATACAACAACTAAGCCTATCAGAAGAGGATGAATAGGATTCTTCTCAGGAAAGAGATAATTCTGCTGAGAAAATCCCGAGTTATATGCAAGTTCAATGTAACAGCCCGAGTTTAGAAAACCTGAGTTACATTTCGAAGGATTAGATACCTTCGTTCGGATCTTGCAATTCAAGTACGGGTTGAGGTTTGAAAACAAAATGTTAGAGTTGAAAAGATGGATTTCATACACTAAATCCACGATAGGTCCATTGGGGACCACAACCTGTCCTATTTCTAAGTCGCACACAATGGTTTGAAATACTAAAACAAGTAAGGGTGTGTATGGTTGTTAATTTTAACTGTTTAAAAAAACATTTATGGTTTTTTAAAAAATAAATAGCATTATTGGTTGTATGGAGGAGCAAAATAAATAAAAAAAGTTAAAAAATGTGTTAAAAATATACAAAATGGAGGTTATTTGGGTGTTTATTTTACAAAAGTATTGTTTTACCCCTTCCCTTTTATCTTATTTGGTTTGAAAGTACCATAATACCTCTAATAACAACCAAATAAACTCCACTTTTTACAAATAAACTGTTTTTCGCCCCATACGCAGATTATATTGTTGTTTAAAATTTTAACTACTTTTACCATTTGTTTATAAATTTTATCATGTTTATAATTTTAGTCAGTTTATTAACTCCGCCTCATACGAACCCTAAGTGAAACCAAATACGGGGTACAAGATGTCACGACAGGGCCAGGTCAAAACAAAAATACGCAGAGGTAAGTATAAGGTAAATCAGCAAAAGTACCCGTCAAGCTACTTGATCCTTGCATGTTGATTGCTTCCATGATGGAGACTACTTTTGCTGGTATATATATATATAGGCAAATGTTTAAATGTAAAATTACCTTAGGATGTAAAATTTGTTTAAGGTGTAAAATGGGCCTAATTTTAATAAGTAAATTGCTAATGGGCCTAATTTATATGTAAATGAGTCTAATTTAAAATGTGTCCCCCTTGCCTCATGCGTGTGCCCCTTGCCACGTGCCCCCCCTTCTCGGGCCATTTTTTCTTCTTTTTTTTTGTCCCGGGATTGTTTTTCATGTAACCACTTTCTGTTGTGCAAATATAACTTGATATTGTGCACATATAACATTATGTTGTGCAGACATAATAATTCCTTATAGGTAAATAGGTAAATGGACATATTTCAATTATAAACATTTATAGTAGATATATGCTTATTATATGGGTAAATGAGCCTAATTTTATGTGTAAATAGGTAAATGAGCATAATTTTATGGGTAAATGCATTTTTTTTCGTTTTCAACACTTTTTGTTGTATAAATGTAAAGTGCATAAATAAAATGATAAAGTGCCAACATAAAATGAGGATGTGTATGAATAATAATATGAAGTGCACAATTAAGATTATTGTTAATGTGTCTTTAATCATATTTGATCGACGTCACATCGGGGGGTCCGGGGGGCGGAGCTCCCCGGTGCAAATATAATTTTATGTTGTGCAAATATAATATTATGTTGTGCATATATAATAGGCTTTTAAATTAAAGTGCATAAATAAGATGAAAATGTGCAAATATAATATTATGTTGTGCAAATATGATATTATGTTGTGCATATATAATATGCTTTTAAATTAAAGTGCATAAATAAGATTAAAATGTGCAAATATAATATTATGTTGTGCAAATATAATATTATGTTGTGCATATATAATAGGCTTTTAAATTAAAGTGCATAAATAAGATTAAAATGTGCAAATATAATATATGTTGTTCATATTTAATAGACTTTAAAATTAAAGTGCATAAATAAGATTAAAATGTGCATAACTAAGATATGATGTGCATGATTAGCAATTTGGGATTGTTGCGTTCTTGTCTATTATGTAACCTATGTGGGATTTGAACCCACATCTTTGTGCAAACGCACATTGCTCTACCAATTGAGCTAATAGGCTAAATTATGATTTTTATGCTAAAATAGAAGAACCTAATCAACTTAAAGCATATCGCAATAAAATTCTAAAATCCAATTAGCTCATGATCTACAAACAATTTGACAATGCTATGCACATGAAAGTAGCTCCAAATCAACCCAACAACACAACCATATCATCAATTTCAATCGATTTGGCTTTTGGCAAAAAAAACCCCAAATTCTAAAGCATATCGCAATAAAATTCTAAAATCCAATTAGCTCATGATTCATAAACAATTTGACAATGCTATGAAGATGAAATTAACTCAAAATCAACCAAACAACATAACTATATCATCAATTTCAATCAATTTGGCTTTTGGCAAAAAAAACCCAAATTCGAAAACATATCGCAATAAAATTCTAAAATCCAAATAGCTCATGATCCATAAACAATTTGACAAAACTATGAACATGAAATTAGCTCAAAATCAACCCAACAACGCAACCATATCATCAATTTCAATCAATTTGGCTTTTGGCAAAAACCCCCAAATTCCGGCCTAAATCAAACCATAGGTTTTCAATCTTAACCTAAATCATTCAAACAATCTAAATAATTGTAATACACAAGTTTAGGGTTAGAAATCATACCAAATTCGAGTTGAAACAAGGATAAAAATTGGGATTTCGAATGGTTTCGAACCAAAAAGGCCGAATAGCACTGTTGGGGGAGATGGGTTCGGTGTGAGCTCGACTGGGCACGAACCAAGGGGGTTCCGGTCACAGGGGGTGAGCCTGAGCGAGGTGGTTCGAGCGGGTGGGGCTGGTGGCCGGAGGTGGCTCGTGGGTGGCGTGGGAAGGCCGAGAAAGTGGTGGACCAAACAAGGTGGAATGGGTTCAGTGATGGTGCAACTGGGCTCGAACCAAGCCAAGTCAGGGCTCGGGGTGGGCACAGGGGTGGGCTCGAGTGCGTCTAGGTGCTGGTGGCCGGAGGTGGCTCTTCGTGGGTGTGGGTGCGGGAGGTCGAGAGAGACGTGTTGCCTGGTGTGGGTGTAGGCGCTGTTGTTTTTGAAAATGTAGGCGCGGGTGTTTATTTTACAAAATTTTACACCTTAAGCAATTTTACAACATAAGGCAATTTTACATTTAACTCTTCCATATATATAGAGGTTAGGTCTAGTGTAAACAACCCTTAATGTGTTTTGTGTTAACAAATCACAACCATAGATTGGGGGAAAATGGATGGATGAGATGATTCCCCCTTTTAATTAAATATATTATTAAAATGAAAAAACCCCACTAATTGGGTTCCATAAGCGCGGGTTCTTACTGCACATCTTTGACGATATTACTCTTTGATTTCTCTCTCCTGGGGTGCTTGAGATTTTTGCCTTCCTCTTGCATAATTCATCATCAACCATAGCAAATCCTCACGATTTGCCTTTAAAATTTGAGATTGGTATCCTCACGAACCACTCTGTGATTGGTGTTGGTGTTTTTATGGAATTTCAATTGAATTTTGCTTCTCACAATTCAATTCTGATTTGTATAAAAGTCAACTGTTTGAGTTTGGTTTCGAATTGCTCACTCAATTAATTGCAATTGAGGGCTGTGCGATTTCAATAATTTGATGAATCTTTGCTAAATACTCTTTGCAACATTGATGAATAATTGATTGAAAGTGATGAATATAAACTAAATTTTGCCGAATATTGATGACAGCAGTTTAGAAAATGGTGAAGATAAAAAAACTTTGATGAATCTTTGATGAATAATTGTGAGATATTGATGAATATTCCTTGAATTTTGTCGAATACTGATGAATACTTTGAATACTGCGATTACTCTGTGATGAATATTGCTAAGGTTGATGAATAATTATTCATGGTTTTAATGAATAATTGAGTGATTATGGTGCATATTTTATAAATTTCGCCGAATATGGATGAATAATTGTTGATGCCAATTAATCCAAAATTTCTCAATTAATTGACTGACTGTGTTGCATATTTCACGATTATTGATGAATAATTGAATGACTGTGGTGCATATTTCACAATTATTGTTGATGCCAATTAATCCAAAAAATAGTTACGTCCGTGTGTTTTTGCATCCGACAACCGCCCTCAACAGCAAAAATTTCATAGTTACAATGAATACTTGCTTCCCAACATCGAATAGTTCAATTGGAAATTGCGTTTTCTAACCCATTACCTGCATCCATCACTGAGTTTCCATCCGATTTTCTTCTTCCTCTTCTTCACCGTCCTCTGATGAAAATTGTCGATATGATTTTCAAAGATTTCAAATAGCAGATTAATTGGTGCAAATTGGCAAAAAAAAAATCAACGTTTTCCCTAATTTTCTCAGACCCAGTTTTAAGCATATAATTGTCTGCTTGCATCACACGCTCTACAATTGTGAGAGTGGAGCAGTTATATGGATGGGTCCCACTTTTTTAATAAAAATAAAATATTAAAATCCTTGATTAATCACATCCTTCCATCTTCATTCAATCAACGGCTATTATTTGTTAACACAAAACACATTAAGAGTTGTAAACATTTGATCCGTTCTCTCTCTCTCTCTCTCTCTCTCTCTCTCTCTCTCTCTCTCTCTATATATATATATATATATATATATATATATATATATATATGCAAGGGTTCGGGTGAGAACACTCTGATCCGGTGAGAACAAAAGAAATATTCTTATTGGTCAAATGTAATTAAGAAAAATAAAATAAAAAAACAGGTTCACGCACCTCTGATTTGGCTTTCCACCTCTTCGATTTGATGCCTTCCTCTTGAAATCATTGTGCGGCTCCTTTGGAACTCCTCCTCCTTCTTCGATTCACTACTGCCAACCCTCTGGAACTCCGCCGACAGCCTCGCCATCGTCCTAGTCGTCCGCCTTCGCTGGCCACTATCGCGACGATCTCGCCTTCCGCCTCGGTGTCGTCCTCATAGTCGCACTTATCAGGCGGCCACCAGTCAACGGTTGCGCAGACGAACAGGAGGAAGCCAACAACAGACTGGACCCGGAGCATGGCAGAGGGGACGCCGAGCTCATCGGCGACGTCGGAGACCTCACAAGGATCCAATTTGATTCCATGGCGGAGACCTCACGGACATCCAATTCAATTCGATGGCAGTGTTCTCGTCGGCATCCAGTTCGGTTCGATGGGCAGAGACCTGACGTAGGGGAGGATCGGGAGGTTATTCACTCTACCGGCGACGGTGGTGATGTCGGGCGTAGGTGGGGAGGCATCGTGGTGGTGTTGCAAGAGGAGAGGAAGGGTGGGCTCTTCAGACATGGACATTGAAGAGGATGGGGGTGTAGGTTTTTTTACGGTTATTTTGGGAATTCAAATTGAAGTTAGTCAAATTAAAAAAGGTTGTACCTTGTTTTGGGATTATTTTGGGATTTCAGATTTAAGTAAGTGCTTGCTGACTTTGCTCGATCATTCCATTGTTTTCCCTTCTCCATCCTTATCAGTTTCTTAATTCGAATTCATTATGTTTGGTTCACACGATTTGGTTAAGATTGGTTCAATGGGTGTGGTTCACTGGTTGTGGTTCGTAGGATTTGTCAATCACTATATGATTGGTTCGTTAATAATAGTTAAAATTGGTTCACTGGGTGTGATTCATAGGATTTGGTTCACTGGGAGTGGTTCACTAGTTGTGACTAAATAGAGATTGGTTCAGGGACTAAATAGAGATTGGTTCAGTGACTAAAAAATTAACTATAAAAAACTGAGAGTGGTTAAGTGACTAAATAGAGGTTGGTTCAGTGACTAAATAGATAGTGGTTCTGGGACTAAATAGAGGTTGGTTCAGTGACTAAATAGAGGTTGGTTCAGTGACTAAATAGAGATTAGTTGACTAAATAGGTTGGTTCAGTGACTAAATAGGTTGGTTCAATGACTAAATAGAGATTGGTTTAGTGATTAAAAGTTACACAAAACGTAACAGAATGAAATTATACTACGTATAAAAATAGAGAGGGGTAGGTGGTCTGATGTGTAATTTCAAAATTTATATATAAATATTTATAGTTATAATTAAAAATATGTATGGGGTAAATTCAACGTGAGACAAAAAACAATAAATACAAATGGATGCATTAAAAGGAAAGGCGGTAATTCCTATGAGACAAAAGCAATAAATATAAATGGATGCATTAAAAGGTAAGAAAGGTTCTTGATAAATTGATTAATCACTTCTTATAGGCCCATGAACCACTTCTTTATAGCTTGATGAACCACTTCTTTATAGCTTGATGAACCACTTCTTGATAACTCGATGAACTACTTCTTTATAGATTCATAAACCACTTCTTTATAGCTTGATGAATCACTTCTTGATAACTTGATGAACCACTTCTTATAGGCCCATGAACCACATCTTTATAGCTTGATTAGCCACTTCCTAATTACTTGATGAACCACATCATTATAGCTTTATGAACCACTTTTTGATAACTTGATAACCCACTTCTTATAGGCCCATGAACCACTTCTTTATAGCTTGATGAACCACTTCTTTATAGCTTGATAAACCACTTCTTGATAACATGATAAACCACTTCTTGATAGCTTGATGAACCACTTCTTCATAACATATTTATAGCTTGATGAACCACTTCTTGATAACTTGATGAACCACTTCTTTATAGCTTCATTAACCACTTCTTTATAGCTTGATGAACCACTTCTCTATAGCTTGGGGAACCTCTTCTTGATAACTTGATAAACCTACCACTTCTTATAGACCCATGAACCACTTCTTTATAGCTTGATGAACCACTTCTTGATTACTTGATAAAGCACTTCTTTATAGCTTGATTAACCACTTGTTGATAACTTGATTAACCACTTCTTTATAGCTTCATGATCAACTTCTTGATAACTTGATAGACAACTTCTTATAGGCCCACTAACCATTTCTTTATATGTTGATGAACCACTTCCTAATAACTTGATAAACCACTTCTTATAGTCACATGAACCACTACTTTATAGCATCATTAACCACTTCTTAATAACTTGATAAACCACTTCTTACAGGCTCATGAACCACTTTTTTATAACTTGATGAACCACTTCTTGATAACCTGATAAACCACTTCTTATAGGCCCATGAACGACTTCTTTATAAATTGATAGACCACTTCTTTATAACTTGATGAACCAATTATTTATAGCTTCATTAACCACGTCTTTATAGCTTGATAAACCACTTCTTTATAACGTCATGAGCCACTTCGTGATAAATTGATGAACCACTTCTTTATAGCTTCATGAACCACTTCTTTATAGCTTGATGAACCACTTCATGATAATGTAATGAACCATTTCTTTATAGCTTGATGAACCACTTTTTTATAGCTTGATTAACCACTACTTGATAATTTGAGGAACCACTTCTTAATAGCTTGATGAAGCACTTCCTCATAAGTTATTTATAGCTTGATGAACCACTTCTTGATAACTTGATAAACCACTTTTTATAGGCCCATGAACCACTTTTTTATAGCTTGATGAACCACTTCTTGATAACTAGATAAACCACTTCTTAGAGGCCCACGAACTACTTCTTTATAGCTTGATGAACCACTTTTTGATAACTTGATGAACCACTTCTTTATAGCTTTATAAATCACTTCTTTATAGCTTGATGTACCACTTTTTTATAGCTTTATTAACCACTTCTTGATAACTTGATGAACTGATTCTTATAGGCCCATGAATCACTTCTTTATAGCTTGATTAACCAATTCTTGATAACTTGATTAACCACTTCTTTATAGCTTTATTAATCACTTCTTAATAACTTGATAAACCACTTCTTATAAGCCCATGAACCACTTCTTTATAGCTTGATGAACAACTTCTTGATAACTTGATGAAACACTTCTTATAGACCCATGAACCACTTCTATATAGCTTAATGAAATACTTCTTGATAATTTAATGAACCACTTCTTATACGTCCATGAACCACTTCTATATAGCTTGATGAATCACTTTTTGACAACTTGATGAACCACTTCTTTATAGCTTGATGAACCACTTCTTTATAGCTTCAAGAACCACTTCTTTATAGCTTGATGAACCACTTCTTGATAACTTGATAAACTACTTCTTTATAGCTTCATGAACCACTTCTTTATACCTTGATGAACCACTTCTTGATAACTTGATGAACCACTTCTTATAGGCCCATGACAAACTTCTTTATAGCTTGATGAACCACTTCTTGATAACTTGATAAACCACTTCTTATAGGCCCATGAACAACTTCTTTATAGCTTGATGAACCACTTCTTGATAACTTGATGAACCACTTCTTTATAGCTTCATGAACCACTTCTTTATAGCTTGATAAACCACTTCCTGATAGCGTCATGAACCACTTCGTGATAACTTGATCAACCACTTTTTTATAGCTTCATAAACCACTTCTTTATAGCTTGATGAACCACTTCTTTAAGGCTTAATAAACCACCTGAAAACTTGATGAACCAATTCTTATAGGCCCATGAACCACTTCTTTATAGCTTGATAAACCACTTATTTATAGCTTGATGAACCACTTATTTATTGCTTGATGAACCACATCTTGATAACTTGATAAACTACTTCTTATAGGCCCATGAATCACTTCTTTATAGCTTGATAAACCACTTCTTGATAACTTGATAAACCACTTCTTTATAGCTTCATGAACCACTTCTTTATAGCGTCTTGAACCACTTCTTTACAACTTGATGAACCAAATCTTATATACCCATGAACCACTTTTTTATAACTTGATAAACAACTTATTTATAGCTTCATGAATCACTTCTTTATAGCTTAATTAACCAGTTCTTGATAACTTGATAAATTACTTCTTTATAGCTTCATGAACCACTTTTTTATAACTTCATGAACCACTTTTTTATAGCTTGATGAACCACCTCTTGATAACTTGATGAATCAATTCTTATAGGGCCATGAACCACTTCTTTATAGCTTGATTAACAACTTCTTGATAACTAGATGAACCACTTCTTTATAGCTTCATGGATCACTTCTTGATAACTTGATAAATCACTTCTTATAAGCCCATGAACCACTTCTTTATAGCTTGATAAACCACTTCTTTATAATTTGATGAAACCACTTCTTATAGGCCCATGAACCACTTCTTTATAGCTTAATGAAACACTTCTTGATAACTTACTGAACCACTTCTTATAGTCCCATGAACTACTTCTGTATAGCTTGATGAACCACTTCTTGATAACTTTATGGACCACTTCTTATAGGCCCATTAACCACTTCTTTATAGATTTATGAAACACTTCTTGATAACTTACTGAACCACTTCTTATAGGTCCATGAACCACTTCTTTATAGCTTGATAGACCACTTCTTGACAACTTGATAAACCACTTCTTTATAGCTTCATGAACCACTTCTTTATAGATTGATGAACCACTTCTTTTTAGCTTCACGAACCACTTCTTGATAACTTGATCAACCACTTCTTTATAGCTTGATGAACAACTTCTTTGTATCTTGATGAACAACTTCTTGATAACTTGATTAACCACTACTTATAAGCCCATGAACAAGTTCTTTATAGCTTGATGAACCACTTTTTATAGGCCCATGAACCACTTCTTTATAACTTGATAAACCACTTCTTAATAGCTTCATGAATAAGTTCCTTATATCTTCATGAAACCACTTCTTTATAGCTTGACAAACCACCTCTTGATAACTTAATAAACCACTTCTTATAGGCCCATGAACTATTTTTTTATAGTTTGATTAACCACTTCTTCATAACTTGATAAACAACTTCTTTATAGTTTCATGAACCACTTCTTGATAACTTGATAAGCCCCTTCTTATAGGCTCATGATCCACTTCTTTATAGCTTAATGAACCACTTCATCATAATGTGATGAACCACTTCTTTATAGCTTGATGAACCACTTCTTTGTAGCTTTATAACCACTTCTTGATAACTTGATTAACCACTTCTCATAGACCCATGAACCACTTCTTTATAGCTTGATATACCACTTCTTGATAAATTGATAAACCACATCTTATAAGCCCATAACCACTTCTTTATAGCTTGATGAACCACTTTTTGATAACTTGATGAACGACTTCTGTATAGCTTCATGAACCACTTCTTTATAGCTTCATGAACCACTTCTTTATAGCTTCATGAACCACTTCTTGATAACTTGATAAACCAATTCTTATAAGCCCATGAACCACTTCTTTATAGCTTGATTAACCACATCTTGATAACTTGATGAACCACTTCTTTATAGCTTCATGAATCACTTCTTTATAACTTGATAAACCACTTCTTATAAGCTCATGAACCACTTCTTGAGAACTTGATGAACAACTTCTTTATAGCTTCATGAACCACTTATTTATAGCTTGATGCACCACTTCTTGATAACTTGATGAACCACTTCTTTATAGCATCATGAATCACTTATTTATAGCTTCATTAAACCACTTCTTTATAGCTTGATAAACCACCTCTTAATAACTTGATGAACTACTTTTTATAGGTCCATGAACCACTTCTTTATAGCTTGATGAACCACTTCTTGATAACTCGATGAACCACTTCTTTATAGCTTCATGAACAACTTCTTGATAACTTGATAAACCACCTCTTATAGGCACATGAACCATTTCTTTATATCTTGATTAACCACTTCTTATAGGCCCATGAACAACTTCTTTATAGCTTGATGAACCACTTCTTGGTAACTTGATGAACCAGTTCATATAGCCCCACGAACCACTTCTTTATAGTTTGATCAACCACTTCTTGAGAACCTAGTGAACAACTTCTTTGTAGCTTCATGAACCACTTCTTTATAGCTTGGTGAACAACTCCTTTATTGCTTCATGAACCACTTCTAAATAAATTGATGAACCAATTCTTATAGGCCCATGAACCATTTCTCTATAGCTTGATAAACAACTTCTTTATAGCTTGATTAACCTCTTCTTGATAACTTGATAAACAACTTCTTTATATCTTGATGAACCACTTCTTGATAACTTGATGAACCACTTCTTATAGGCCTATGAAACACTTCTTTATAGCTTAATAAACCACTTCATGATAACTTGATGAACCACTTCTTTAGAGCTTCATGAACCACTTCTTTAGAGCTTCATGAACCACTTCTTTATAGCTTGATGAATCACTTCTTTATAGATTCATGAACGAGTTCTTTATAACTTGATGAACCAATTCAATTAGGCCCATGAACCACTTCTTGAGAACTTGATGAACAACTTCTTTATAGCTTCATGAACCACTTCTTTATAGCTTGATGAACCACTTTTTGATAACTTGATAAACCACTTCTTTATAGCTTCATGAATCACTTCTTTATAGCTTCATGAAACCACTTCTTTATCGCTTGATGAACCACCTCTTGATAACTTGACGAACCACTTCTTATAGGCCCTTGAACAACTTTTTTATAGCTTGATTAACCACTTCTTGATAATTTGATAAACCACTTGTTTATAGCTTCATGAACCAATTCTTGATAACTTGATAAACCACTTCTTATAGGCCCATGAGCCACTTCTTTATAGCTTGATGAACCACTTCATGATAATGTTATGAACCATTTCTTTATAGCTTGATGAACCACTTTTTTGTAGCTTGATAATCACTTCTTGAGAACTTGATTAACCACTTCTCATAGGCCCATGAACCAATTCTTTATAGTTGATGAGCCACTTTTTGATAACTTGATGAACCACTTCTTATAGGCGCATGAACCACTTCTTTATAGCTTGATTAACCACTTCTTGATAACTTGATGAACCACTTCTTTATAGCTTCATGAATCACTTCTTGATAACCTGATAAACCGCTTCTTATAAGCCCGTGAACAACTTCTTTATAGATTGATGAACCACTTCTTAATAATTTGATAAACCACTTCTTATAGGCCCATGAACCACTTCTTTATAGCTTGATGAAACACTTCTTGATAACTTACTGAATCACTTCTTATAGGTCCATGAACTACTCATGTGTAGCTTGATGAACTACTTCTTGATAACTTGATGAACAACTTCTTATAGGCCCATGAACCACTACTTTATAGCTTTATAAAACACTTCTTGATAACTTACTGCACCACTTCTTATAGGTCGATGAACCACTTCTTTATAGCTTGATGAACCACTTCTTGACAACTTGATGAACCACTTCTTTCTAGCTTCATTAACCACTTATTTATAGCTTGATGAACCACTTATTTTTAGCTTCATGAAGCACTTCTTGATAACTTGATGAACCACTTCTTTATAGCTTGATGAACAACTTCTTGATAACTTGATGAACAACTTCTTTATATCTTGATAAACAACTTCTTGATAACTTGATCAACCACTACTTATAGGCCCATGAACCTCTTCTTTATACCTTGATGAACCACAACATCATAACTTGATGAACCACTTCTTATAGGCCCATGACCAATTCTTTATAGTTTGATCAACCACTTCTTGATAACTTGATAAACAACTTATTTATAGCTTGGTGAACCACTTCTTTATTGATTCATGAACCACTTCTTGATAACTTGATGAATCAATTCTTATAGGCCCATGAACCATTTCTATATAGCTTGATAAACCACTTCTTTATAGCTTGATGAACATCTTCTTGATAACTTGATGAACTACTTCTTTATATCTTGATAAACCAGTTCTTGATAACTTGATGAACCACTTCTTATAGGCCTATGAACCACTTATTTATAGCTTGATAAACCACTTCATGATAACTTGATAAACCACTTCTTTATAGATTCATGAACCACTTCTTTATAGCTTGATGAATCATTTCTTTATAGGTTCATGAACCACTTCTTTATAACTTGATGAACCAATTCTTATAGGCCCATGAACCACTTCTTGAGAACTTGATGAACAACTTCTTTATAGCTTCATGAACCACTTCTTTATAGCTTGATGAATCACTTCTTGATAACTTGATGAACCACTTCTTTGTAGCTTCATTAATCACTTCTTTATAGATTCATGAAACCACTTCTTTATAGCTTGATAAACCACCTCTTGATAACTTGATGAACCACTTCTTATAGGCCCATGAACAATTTTTTTATAGCTTGATTAACCACTTCTTGATAACTTACTTAACCACTTCTTATAGGACCATGAACCACTTCTTTATAGCTTGATGAACCACTTCTTTATAGCTTCATGAACCACTTCTTTATAGTTTGATGAACCACTTCTTTATAGCTTGATGAACCACTTCTTGACAACTTGATGAACTACTTCTTTATAGCTTCATAAACCACTTCTTTATAGCTTGATGAACCACTTCTTTTTAGCTTCATGAACCACTTCTTAAGCTAATCCAACCACATGTGTTAGTAGTCATGACTTCAAGAAATAAAAGTGGATCATATTTATTCATCCAAATAGAAAGATCTATTGACAGAAGGGAAACTTCGTTTGATATCACCTCGCCAAAAAAGTAACCCAAACAAATAAACTAAACTAGCAACCTAGTATAGTGGATAAGTAAGGGGTTGATCCAATAGAGAAACAAGTACTTCAATGCAATGTGTATCTACCAATTATGACACTAACAATAGAATAGGAATACGAATGAAGAAAGACAGCACAAATAAACTAAGACAAAGATATGGATAGGAACAAAGAGAAGACATATGGTAAGAGTGTTGTTTGCCTACAATTCGCAACATTTGTTGATTTATTGATCCTTGAGATGATTGCAATATTATTCCTAAGCCTATGTTGACTTGACTAAAGTTGAAGGATCCGCGCAGATACAATCACCTTATTCAATATCACTAAAGAGTAGCATTCAGAACTCAAGTAATTAGACCAATTGGCACATTGATTCAATGCAATTAAGACAGATAGGCGCATACCGAACTCAGCCCTAATCGAATCTATAGAACATAGATCAATTGTTCTCATCCACTACAAAGGCACAGAAATATCACTAAATCAATGACTTCGTTTGCTATCGAGAAACCAACAACGGATTCATAGCATAGATGTGAGCTCTAACTAGATGCGCGGTCATAGAAAGAATCACAAATATAAACAATGAAGAACAAGATGATAAATAAACTCATGAATAATATAGAAATCATGTCTCACAATCAACCAACCAAGTCTTGAATCATAGCAAAACCACAAGAATTCTAAGCAAGCATAACAAACCTTAAATCCCTAAACTTAAATCCCCTCATTGTAATGAGTTTATGGGTGATATAGGCTAAACCTACACCCACAAGTGTATGGGGTTCAGTTGTAGTATATCGAGTGTCGAATTACAGGGACTATCTGGTATCGATTGTAATTTCAAACTGATTAAACTAAGCCAATATAATAAAGGACAAATCTTTATAAGGATGAGAACGTAACCAACTAATAGTAAAATAACTATACAAAAAGTGGTATTCAAACACAACAGGAACGAGGCAAATCTAGGATAAAGGATCCCCACAACAATTATTAAGTAGATTAATAACGATATATGTGCCACATTGTCTGAGTTTGTTGAAGGTAGCTATCTAAGGTACTTACTAATCTCCTTTTGGTCTCATAGTAATTGTGCCTAAATTGGTTAACCATCTCCTTTCGGTCTCAAGCAACCAATTCAACCCCTTTATGCTCTTAGAACCTAGATCTCAATTGCATCGATATCCGCTTTCGCGCTCAATCAAATACAATCTCAACCTAGAGTTTCTACGATAGTTATTAATTCACAAGGAATCATATAAAGCTTTCACAATGATAAAATTCCAGGTTCAATCCTAAGGTTCCGATAATAAGCTTTCACAATGATCAAGAGTTGTGGGAATAGCAAAACGTCCTTCTCCCAAATCAAGATCATCGCAAGGAACTCCTCAATTTAAATCCATTCAGTCAGCCACAACACAATCATACATAACATCTCGTAGCAACAACTTCCAACCGCAACAACTCAGCAAACTAGCAAGCTAAGTACATCGAACTCTATTGAATTCAGAAAACATCTTCAGAATCTAGGCACGATATAACAAAATTCAGCATTCAAGTTCCCGTTAAACTCAATCAATAAAAACCTCATGAAATTAGGAATATATAGTTGCATATAATCAAAACATCATTGTGAACTCAATCCACAACAAGCTCACAATTCATAATCTTTAGCACTGAATTCCAACTATTGCAAATCAGAAGAGGAAGGAAATATGCATACCTGCGCTTACCCTTGATTGAATGTCGCAGACTCAGATTCAGCAGCAGCAGCGGAGACTTCAAGCAGCGGTTGCGCGAGTGGCCTTGGGATAGGGTTCCCTTGAGGCTGCGAGGGCGAACAAGAAAGGCGAAGAGAGTGCCGGTAGGAGCATGTGGTGGTTCCGCGCGAGAGGGCTAATAGGGAAGGAGCGGGAAGGAGAACGCCGGAGAGAGAGGGTGGAGAGGGAAGAAGGAGACGACAGAGCGATCTGGGTAGGGGAGCGAGGGCGAGGAGGTAGGAGATGCACGGTGAGTGAAGGCGGGGGACGACGATGATAGGCAGAGATGGGAAGGCTGGTGGTCAGAATTGAAGCGAGCGCTGGTGGCGTGGTCAGAAGAAGGACACCGGAGTGGAGATGCCGCGCCGGAGGAAAGGAAGGAAGATGGTGATGGTCTGTGCTTCCGACGGGTTGAGAGGTAGGTGGCATAGAGAGAGAGAGAGAGAGAGAGAGAGAGAGAGAGAGAGAGAGAGAGACGGGTTTGGGAGAGGGAGAAAGTTTTTTTTGTTTTTTTTAGAAACGGAAAAATAGAAGGAACAACATAAAAAAACAGTAAGATGACGCGCGGATGCGCGTTAATACGCACGGGCGTGCAATGCTGCTCGATTGCTTTTTTTTTGGGACATGAAAAAAAATAAAATTAATCCAAACTAAAAATGAAAAGAAATAAAAATCATACTTTGGGTTGCCTCCCAAGAAGCGCTTATTTATGGTCTTTTTGCTTGACCTTATTTCTACGAAAACGCTTGTATCTCCCTGAATGAATGGTCCATGGCTCGATCCATCCATCCAACAACGTCTTCTTGGAGCGAAATAGATGCGATCGTTTCTCATTCAAGCTCCATAGGAATGTGCTCATCTTCCTCTTACCATATCGTCCTTTTGTGTCTTCGCTAAATTCAAATAATCGAACCCGCTCCTCTTGCTCAAAAAATATTCATGTCTTCGAAAACATGCATCTCAAGAAAAGCAACAATACAATCGTCATTGTCACTAACCTCAACTTGAACACATAAAATTTTTGAAAAACATGGAAACTTCATTTGTTGAGCCTCTTGGATCTCTAACATCTCATCTTCAAAATCGGCTTGGATCCTTGCAAGTCGAGTCTCCAGTTCAGTGAAGAACTTCTCCATGTGACTCGGCTTGGACGATTCTTGTGAAACTTGTGAAGATTGATCTCGACACCCAGATGGTGTGTATCCCTCACTGAGATCCATCTCGTAAGAAAGGTGAGGATGCAATGTGTAGTACACCTCTTGTTCCTTCCCAAACGGAGCTCTCAACACTGGGCAATCAATAGCTACGTGACCAAAAGCTCCACAAAACTCACAATAATATGCATAATCCATGATAAGAGCACAACCTGAAATCAAAAAACAAAAAGTAAGAAAATCAAAAGCAAAAGAAATACTTAGAAAAATCAAGTCAAAATAAACAATCAATACTAACAATAGTCCCCAGCAACAGCGCCAAAAACTTGATATAGGCTAAACCTACACCCACAAGTGTATGGGGTTCAGTTGTAGTATATCGAGTGTCGAATCACAGGGACTATGTGGTATCGATTATAATTTCAAACTGATTAAACTAAGCCAATACAATAAAGGACAAATCTTTATAAGGATGAGAAGGTAAACAACTAATAATAAAATAACTATACAAAAAGTGGTATTCAAATACAACAGGAACGAGGCAAATCTAGGATAAAGGATCCCCACAACAATTATTCAGTAGATTAATAATGATATCCGTGCCACATTGTCTAAGTTTGTTGAAGGTAGCTATCTAAGGTACTTACTAATCTCCTTTCGATCTCATAGTAATTGTGCCTAAATTGGTTAACCATCTTCTTTCGGTCTCAAGCAACCAATTCAAACCCTTTACGCTCTTAGAACATAAATCTCAATTGCATCGATATCCGCTTTCGCGCTCAATCAAATACAATATCAACCTAGAGTTTCTACGATAGTTATTAATCCACAAGGAATCCTATAAAGCTTTCACAATGATAAAATTCCAGGTTCAATCCTAAGGTTCCGATAATAAGTTATCACCTTTCGGCCTCAGACCCTTATCTAATTACCATATTCGTCTTATCTTCTTTCGGTCTCAGATTCTAACAGGAACTCCAATCAATTATAAAATCAATCAGATTAGGTGCTGTTGGACAAAAATGCGCAAATAATCGTGCAACACATTTTATTTTATTTTTAATATTTGAGTTCGACCCCTTTTGGTTATCCTCTTAATTCGAAGTCGTATTGATACCAAGATTTGAGTGGTTTTGGTGATTTGGGCTGCACCTGAGTTTTAACGGGTTGCCTACGTATCTCTTGGAAGAGAATCAAGCCTCGCAAAGTTTCGAGTATTTTGGATTTTGTGTTTGGTTTGGTTTGAATTTGATTTCGTTTTCTTGTATGCATCAAAGGATGAAGCTCAAGCCCACCTTCTACAAAGGGTAGCTCGAATGACACTCCACCCGAGTAACCTGAGCCCACCTTCTCGGAAGGGTAACTCACGTAACCCGCCTATCATTTGCATAGAAAACGATTTGACTTTAATGTGGAGTTTAATTTGTCTTGATTTGAGATTTGACTTGTTTTGACTTAAAGGTCAATTTAGAGATCATGATTGAACTCGTTTGTGAGTTTCCTACGTACCCTTTTGAAAGGGATCAAATCACACGTAGTTCTTGAAAAAGACATATTTGAATTTGGTATTTGGTTTTTTGAAGTTTTGGAAGTGACCGAACTCGACGAGCGGAAGCTTTGTATCAGGTCGGAGGAGCCACTTTGAATTTGATGGAAATTTGATATTTGAGACGACTTGAGTCGACAAATGAATTTGGAGAATTTGATTGAAAATTTAGGTGTGACTGGACTCGGTGAGAATTTGATTTACACCGAGTTTCCTACGTATCCACTTGTTTGGTGGAATCAAGTCACCGTAGTTCGAGACAAAGATGAGTTTTGTATTTGGGTTTGATCATGAGACCATTTGAGATGGATGATTGAACTCGACGAGCGGAAGCTTTGTATCGAATTCCGAGGGGATCATTTGAATTTGTTTGATTTTCACCTCATATTCATTTAAAAGGAATTTAGAGGTTGACGACTGTACCTGATATATTTTTAAAATTTAATATCGAGTTACCTACGTAGCAGATAGGAGGCATCAAGTCTTTACGTAGTTCTAAATGAACCGATTTGATATTTATTTTGGTTTGGCGATTGAACTCGACGAGCTTTTAGCTTTATGTCGAGCTTCCTACGTACCCGTTTGAACGGGATCAAATCACCCGTAGTTCTTTTTTAGAACAAATTTAATTTAATTTGGGAAAGGCAACTGAATCCGATATATATTGAATTTGATACCGGATTTCCTACGTAACTCGTAAAAGAGTATCAAGTCTTTACGTAGTTCTTTTTTAGAACCAATTTTGCTTGGTTGACTTAACTTCATTTGGAGACGAAGTAAGTATTTTTTCTTTTTGGAATTTGTGATTGAACTCGAAAGGCTTTGGCTTGACATCGAGTTTCCTACATATCCGACAAAGCGGAATCAAATCTTATGTAGTTCTTATGAGAACCATTTGAATTGGCTTTGATCTTTAGATCGTTTGAGGAGTGTGATTGAACTCGATGAGCCCGTAGCTTTATGTCGAGCTTCCTACATACCCGTTTGAAAGAGATCAAATCTTATGTAGTTCTTAAAGAACAAATTTGAATTTTTTTTTTACGATTGAACCAGACGACTTTAGCTTTATGTCCGGTGGTCTACGTATCCGATAACTCGGAATCAAATCGGGCGTAGTTTCTAAGAGAACCATTTTGATTTTGTGGTTTTGCCCTTTTGGTCGTTTGAGGACCATGTGATTGAACCCGATAAGCTATAGCTTTGTATCGGGTTTCCTACGTATCTCTTGGAAGAGAATCAAATCACTCGTAGTTCGTTTCAAAACCAAGTTTATATTTTGTGAAACTTGATTTGAGGTTTTGACTCTGTTTTTATTTAGGAGCCGATTTTGAGATTGACCCACTAGAATTAATTGGCAAAGAATATTTGACGAGTTTAATTTTATGTTTTGATCAAACTCGAATTCTCAATTTGCGCCATTTTTAATTCATATATTTTTATGGGTCGGTTTTGTAATTAAAGATGATTTATCATCACATTTTGAATCCGAACAATGTTAGCATTTGTTATTTTTCGAACACATGGGTACAAACAACAACAATTGGCTATTCACGGCCCAATAAATCAACCCATCAGCGCCTTTCCACTTTAATTTGTGTTGCTTTTTTTATCTGAGCCCGAGAAATTGATGCTTGATATTTTCCATCAGCTTCTCAACTCAGACGCAAGGAGCGGAGCCGAGTGCACAAACGCATTGAGTCTGATGGCCACCAGTGGCACTGCGTTTAGACAGACGAGAAATCCCTGAGCTTCGACAAGCAGGTTTGCCCTTCTCCTATTCCCTCAAATCAGCCCTCAATTTGATCCGATTTGAATGATTTGGGTTTTGGAAAACAACAATAGGGTTGTGTTTGTTGATTTGTAATATGGGGATTTTTGCTTGGAGGCTTTTAGATTTAGGACAACCACAATTTCGGGCTCGGGAAGTTTGAGGAGGGTCTAGAGGCACTCCGAGTTTGGGTGCGGCTTTGATTTTGGGTGAGGAGGCACCAGATGAACTCCGGCTTCGAACACTTGAGAGAACGGGGGCGCGACTACCAGTTTGATTTAGGTCAACCAATTTCTCCTCATTTCATTGATTTCAGTTTTTCCATTTGTTTCCAGTTTTGTTTCTAGTTTTTCCATTTGTACCTGCAAATTAAACAAAGAAGTGAGTGAGAGTTCTACCCTCTGTTTTTGTGGTGTTGAGCAGCAACAATGATGGAGTGTCTGTCCTCTCTTTGGATTTTGTTTTCTCCCGCTCTTTCTTCTTTTTGCTGATTTCCTTTTTGACTTCGTTTTGTGCCTATACTTTGTTGCAGATAATTGCCCAGGAGGAAGCCAGGGACCAAGAAGAAGAAGCAAATTGCTTTCTTTTGTTTTGCAATCGGATAGCCCTTTTTTTATGTGTTGTGTTTACAGGTGATTGTGCCAAAGGAAAGCTAGGAGATGGAGAACAACTGTTTTCTTTTATTTTACAGTTGAGCCAGGAGGAAGAAGCCAGCCGGAAGAGCCTCATCTGTAAGTTGCAACAATTGTTTTATAGGGTAAAGTTGAGGAAGTTACTTGTGGAAACCACCCACCTTACCCACGTACTGCACAACTGCTCATACATCTTTTTTTTCCTTTTTGTATTATTTTTTTTCTCTTTGTTTCCAATTGCATTTGAAAGCAGTAACATGTACCGGCAGTTCCGAATTCAGCCTTTCATATGTATTGGGCTGATTGGATTTGGGCTTGGAATGAATTTTTTTAGGCCCAAATTTAAATTTGTAAACTTGTGTTTAATTTGAGAGAAATTTGCCACATTTTTTATGAAATAAATGTGATAAATTTATTTATGCCATGAATAATAAAATTCATGAAATTTTACCGTCCAACAGTTGCCCCCCCCCCCAACTTTGTGCGGGTGAGATATCGAACGCGTTCAAAGTTCGAACAATGTGCTATT
Source organism: Persicaria maculosa (assembly GCA_963922045.1). Classification (NCBI taxonomy): domain Eukaryota; kingdom Viridiplantae; phylum Streptophyta; class Magnoliopsida; order Caryophyllales; family Polygonaceae; genus Persicaria; species Persicaria maculosa. Next base: position 45,581,899 of record OY998263.1, on the reverse strand, counting down.
TATGCACCTTTTGTATTTCGAACGGACCTTTGCTTAAGGAAGCTTTTGATATGATTTATAGTCCGAAGAAAATTACAACTTGTAGTGTTGTTTAGATGAAAAATTGATCACAAGTGAAAAGCAATCCTACATAGGATTTGCTTAGGACCAATGAGAGGTAATCTGGTATGGGCACGTGAGAGTCGGAAAAATTTTCCTCCTCAATTTGATTTTTGCCTTTGTGGGTTTTCAACCAGTTTGGCTTTTGAAATTTCAAACTGATTGGATTTTTGGCTTTAGTCAATTTTGCTTTTGACTTTTTACCGATTTGGTCTTTTAGCTTTTGGTTAATTCGGTTTTTGGCATTTGGTCAGAGATTTTCGACTCTAAGCTTGACTTTGGATTTGAAGGTTTTCTTGTGAGGACAAGAATTTGGATTTGATGACTTGATGTCATAGGCTTGAACTTTTTGTCTTTTCACCGATTGTAGTTGATTTCCGGTCTTAGACTAAATTTGGTTCTAACGACTTGATGTCATCTATTTGGACTTTGGTCACCTTTGTGGTTGAAGATTTGTGATCAAAACATCATAGAAGATGATTTTGAAATCTATACCCATACCATTTGAAGCCGAAATATTTGGTGGCATTTTCTTTGAGCTTTGGTTTTGTATTTTGGTTTGAATTTTAGGGGCTTTGGATGACCGTACACACGTAGATAATGTAGGTCAAATTTTTTGTTTGGGAGGGTTTTGAAAGGCTTGGGCCTTTTTGGCTTTGAGAGAGAAGAAAACATTGACTATTTGATTAGTCAATTTTGAGGCAACTTTTGGTTTATGGTTCCTTGGAAGGAAATTTGATTTATGAGACTGGAATTGACTATTACATTTGAACGTGATAATCAAAGTCGGAAAATTTAGGCAGAAGCCTTTTGTTTATTTCTCTTTGTGAGAATGTCTTTGAAAGACAATTTCTTTCTTTTTTCTCTCTTTTCGTTTGCCTCATTTTCACTACAGGCAAAAAAATTGCAAGTCTTCAGACTATATTTGATTTTTCTCCTTATAGTCGAGACAATGCTCATATGACTACAAAATGGAGAGGATTTGATCTTCTTTTCTCTTCTTTTTTTTTGAGAAAAGAAGATGTTTTGTTTGTTTTTGTGGCTGCACCTAGCATCTTGACTAGCTAGACTGCCTACGTACCCCCTTTCTGAGGGATCAAGCCGCTCGTAATTCTTTATGAACCCTTTTTTCATATGCTTCCGGGTTGTTTAAATTTCGGACTAATTTCAAGTCTTTTTTTTTAATATGCATCACTCAAATTATTTGAGCACACCTTCTAGGAAGGGTTTCCCAAGTAACTCGACTGTCATTTGCAAGCCAGGATTTTTCTTCTTTTTTTCCTTTTTTTTACCGCATCATTCAAATTATTCGGGCCCACCTTATAGAAAGGGTTTCCCGAATAATCCGACTATCATTTGCGAACCCAGAAGATCTTTTTTTTTGTGCGACTGAATTTAACACAGAATTTTTTCGATGCCAAATTTCCTACGTACTCCTTGTTGGAGATCAAGTCTTACGTAGTTCTAGGCAGAACTATTTGTTTTCCCGCCTTGGAGACTACTTGATCATTTTGACACCCTTACTTGGTTTTAGGCGTCCATGATTTGGTTGAGCTTATGGATGAGAACTATTGACTGTCTCTTCTGGAGCTCTTGCTTTTAGTCTTTTTCATTTGGACCTTCTTGCTTTTAGACTCATCAACTTTTCCGAGCCTTTCAAATATTGGAGCTTTGGATTCTCCACTTGTCGAGGCTATATCAAGCCTTTGAAACACTGAAGGTTTGGATCCTTCGCTTGTCAAGGCCATATCAAGCCTTTGAAACACGGAAGATTTGGATGCTTCATTTGTTAAGGCTAGCTCGAGTCTTTCAAATACGGAAGATTTCGGTGTCTCACATGTAGGGGCTGGATCAAGCTTTTTAAACACCGAAGATTTAGGAGTTCCATTCGAAGCCATCTCGAGCCTTTCAAATGCGGACACTCTAGGCTCTATCACACTTGTGGTTAGAACACCCTCTTCGTATGAGATTTGGAAATTTTTTATACAAGTCTCCTCAACGATTTTTTGTGGCATTTTACCCTTGAAACAGGGTTTTAGCTTCTGCACTTGAACTTTATGCTTCTTGTGCGCTTTTGAAGCTTCACCGAATTTTTATTTCTTTCCCTTTGATTTCTCTTTTGATTTTGAGGAGGGAATTTGATGCTTGGAGCGACGAGTAATCTTTTTAACTCTTGCTTCCTTTTCGCACATGTCATCGGCCCATGAGACCATGCAACATCAAGCGATGTCTTTGGCTTTCAAGGACCCTTCTTTTGAAGTTTCATCGTTTACCAACACTTTGAGAGGCAATGAAACCGTGGGGCTGCCCCCAACTTCAATAGCCATAGCAGATGTTTTTTCTGTTTGAGAAGACACTTGGAGTGAGGGAGTGCACTCTGCCACATCTACCGTTGAAATGGTGTTTGATGAAGCTGCCTGAGTCGAGGATGTTGCCCCCTCGATTTCAATTTCTCTTTTGTTAATCATCTCCTCTACGATGTCTTTGAAGACATAATAATCTTTGATTGGATGACTAACGAGGCGGTGATACGAGCAATATCTTGGATCACTCATCTTGCCAACCTGTTTTGGCCTTTTTGGCTCCGGGAGTGTTAAAAGTTTAGCACTCGCCAATTCATCAAATATCCCTTGAACATCATCATCGTCAAAAGGATAATTTTTTTGCCTTCTTTCATGAAGGGCGAGTCTATTGGCTGGTTCCTTGGCTTTCTCTTTTCTTTGAGCTTTAGAACCATTTCCGTTACCGGACTCTTGATCATGTTTGGAAAAAGTCACCATAGACTCTTCTTCTTTTTGTAGTTCATCGCCATCATTTTTGTTAGCCTCACTATCTTGAGGCTAGTTGGGTCTTCGTGCTAGTTGATTTTCAACATTGCACGCTTTAGACACCAACTCATAAAATGAACGAGGTTCGGCATTTTCAACATGTACCACTAATTCTGGTATTAAGTTGTTCGTGCACATCTGAACACAAGCTTGTTCACTTAGTATTTCATGGCATTGAAGTCTTAAGCTTCTCCACCTGGCGATAAAGTCATTGGCGAGCTTGTTAGACCTTTGATAGGTGTTTGCATGGTCCAGAATGGAAACTCTTGCCTTCGAGCTCACAAACTGAGCTAGGAACGTTCTTTGTAGATCGTCCCGTGTTTGAATCAACCCTGGCTGAAGTTGAGTGTACCAGGTGAATGCCGATCCTTTCAAAGATTGGACAAATTTCCTAATTAATAAGGCGTCATTTAAAGCAGTTTCACCACAAGCAGAATAAAAATGAGCTAGGTGCTCGTGGGGTGAACCGTGAAGGCCATCGAACTTCTCAAAGCTCGGTCTTTGGTAGCCTTGGGGAAATGGCATTAAATCATAGCGTGCTGGATATAGCTTTTTATACCCGAGCACTATCGGATTTTGTGATGCATAGGCTTCTTTTATCCCTTGAGTGATCATCTTTTTGATTTCTTGTGGAGAGATTGTCGTGCTACCGCTTGAACCTTCACAATTTGGCCTTGATTGCTCTTGTCTATTTTCTTGAGCTTGAAGATTGATTTGAGCGAGAAGTGATGCAATTTGAGCATCTTTTTCATCAAGCTTTCTTTGCAACTCTTGAAGATGCTCCTCGACACTTTGCGTGCTAGTAGTTAATACCAGCATCACATTTGGTCCATCTCGTGAGATGTTTGCTTGAGATTCAACCATTGAAGTATTTGAACTGGTTAACTTCAGCCGGTCTTTCTCTCTTGCATTATCTTTAGAGACTTGACATATTTGTTGAATCTCTTTGTGCTTCTTGGGTCTTGAAGACTTAACCTTTGTGGCTATGGGTTCCGTCTCTTCCGAATATGAGGTCATGTTGACTTGTACAATCTCTTTTGGATAGATATACAAAGACCCGACGAGGATATCTCTTGGAGAAGCCCCTAGAGGAGTTACTTTTGCCCCTGCGAGCTTTGAAGATCTTTTGTAAGTGTCGCAGTAGCCTACTCTAAATTTGATGAACGAGCTAGCACAAGAAGAGGTCTTGTCTTGCTGCATTGAGATCCGCACTTGCTTCCCCTTCTCTTCATGAAGTTGTTTGCCTTCTTGGCAATATAGACGAGTTGTGCGGAAGTTGCGATCGACCTCTCATTCATTTTGGTTACACAAATGATTGTCCCAGGAGCGACTTCCTTGGTGGGCTTAGTGCCACTATAACCATCCTCCTGCATTTTGAGCTTGTTGCAGATAGGTTGGTTGTTGAACTTGTTGTCACCGACCCGGGTGATCTTGAGCTTCCTACCCCCATGGCCTGGAAGGGTTTTAGGTTTCATGCCCCCTTCCCTTGAAAGCATTACGGGAGACTTAGACGCCCACTTGGTGACGGTCTTGTTCTCCGGAGCTTGAAGATCCCCAAAGATGTTGTTGATCGGGATCGTTGTAGGCATTGAATCCCGAATGATGCCAAAGTGAGCTTCAAATGATCGTTTCTTGATCCAACGACCCCCTTTGATGATGAAGGTTGCTAGAAACTCGTTGAAGTTGACAATCACTTGAGGTGCCATTTGTACCTTTCAAAAAGAGATAATCATGGATTAGTATCAATACAACTAAGAGATGAAAAGGCAAAAAGGGTCCCACTGGGTGTGCCAAAAATATATCGGATAAAAATGCACAAATAATCGTACAACACATTTTATTTGATTTTTAATATTTGAGTTCGACCCCTTTTGGTTATCCTCTTGATTCGAAGTCATATCGATACCAAGATTTGAGTGGTTTTGGTGATTTGGGCTGCACCTGAGTTTTAACAGGTTACCTACGTATCTCTTGGAAGAGAATCAAGCCTCACGTAGTTCCGAGTATTTTGGATTTTGTGTTTGTTTTGGTTTGAATTTTATTTCGTTTTCTTGTATGCATCAGAGGATGAAGCTTAAGCCCACCTTCTACGAAGGGTAGCTCGAACGACACTCCACCCGAGTAACCTGAGCCCACCTTCTCGGAAGGGTAACTCACGTAACCGGCCTATCATTTGCACAGAAAACGATTTGACTTTAATGTGGAGTTTAATTTGTCTTGAATTGATACTTGACTTGTTTTGACTTAAAGGTCAATTTGGGGATCGTGATTGAACTCATTTATGAGTTTCCTACGTGCCCTTTTGGAAGGGATCAAATCACACGTAGTTCTTGAAAAAGACATATTTGAATTTGGTATTTGGTTTTTTGAAGTTTTGGTCGTGACCGAACTCGACGAGCGGAAGCTTTGTATCAAGTCGGAGGAGACACTTTGAATTTGATGGAAATTTGATTTTTGAGACGACTTGAATCGACAAATGAATTTGGAGAATTTGATTGAAGATTTAGGTGTGACTAGACGCGGTGAGAATTTGATTTACACCGAGTTTCCTACGTATCCACTTGTTTGGTGGAATCAAGTCACCGTAGTTCGGGACAAAGATGAATTTTGTATTTGGGTTTGATCATGAGAACATTTGAGATGGATGATTGAACTCAACGAGCGGAAGCTTTGTATCGAGTTCCGAGTGGATCATTTGAATTTGTTTGATTTTGACCTCATATTCATTTAAAGGAAATTTAGAGGTTGACGACTGTACCCGATATATTTTTAGAATTTAATAACGGGTTACCTACGTAGCCGATAGGAGGCATCAAGTCTTTACGTAGTTCTAAACGAATCGATTTGATTTTTATTTTGGTTTGGCGATTGAACTCGACGAGCGTTTAGCTTTATGTCGAGCTTCCTACGTACCCGTTTGAACGGGATCAAATCACCCGTAGTTCTTTTTTAGGACAAATTTAATTTAATTTGGGAAAGGCGACTAAATCTGATATATATTGAATTTGATACCGGATTTCCTACGTAACTCGTAAAAAAGTATCAAGTCTTTACGTAGCTCTTTTTGAGAACAAATTTTGCTTGGCTGACTTAACTTCATTTGGAGACGAAGCAAGTATTTTTTCTTTTTGGAATTTGTGATTGAACTCGAAAGGCTTTGGCTTGACATCGAGTTTCTTACATATCCGACAAAGCGGAATCAAATCTTATGTAGTTTTTATGAGAATCATTTGAATTGGCTTTGATCTTTAGATCGTTTGAGGAGTGTGATTGAACTCGATGAGCTCGTAGCTTTATGTCGAGCTTCCTACATACCCGTTTGAACGGGATCAAATCTTATGTAGTTCTTAAAGAACAAATTTGAATTTTTTGTTTGACGATTGAACCAGACGAGCTTTAGCTTTATGTCCGGTGGCCTACGTATCCAATAACTCGGAATCAAATCGGGCGTAGTTCCTAAGAGAACCATTTTGATTTTGTGGTTTTGCCCTTTTGGTCATTTGAGGACCGTGTTCTTGAACCCGATAAGCTATAGCTTTGTATCGGATTTCCTACATATCTCTTGGAAGAGAATCAAATCACTCGTAGTTCGTTTCAAAACCAAGTTTATATTTTGTGAAACTTGATTTGAGGTTTTGACTCCGTTTTTTATTTAGGAGCCGATTTTGATATTGACCCGCTAGAATTAATTGGCAAAGAATATTTGACGAGTTTAATTTTATGTTTTGATTAAACTCGAATTCTTAATTTGCGCCATTTTTAATTCATATATTTTTGTGGGTCGATTTTGTAATTAAACACATTTTTCTTTCAAATGTGCATTTACATACGAGTGACTTCAATGGTGATGATTCATTAAAGATGATTTATCATCACATTTTGAATTCGAACAATGGTAGCATTTGTTATTGTTCGAACACATGGGTCCAAACAACAACAACTGGCTATTCACGGCCCAATAAATCAACCCATCGGCGCCTTTCCATTTTAATTTGTGTTGCTTTTTTTAATCTGAGCCCGAGAAATTGATGCTCGATATTTTCCATCAGCTTCTCAACTCAGACGCAAGGAGCGGAGCCGAGTGCACAAACACATTGAGTCTGATGGCCACCAGTGGCATTACGTTTAGATAGACGAGAAATCCCTGAGCTTCGGCAAGCAGGTTTGCCCTTCTCCTCTTCCCTCAAATCTGCCCTCAATTTGATCCGATTTGAATGATTTGGGTTTCGGAAAACAACAATAGGGTTGTGTTTGTTGATTTGTAATTTGGAGATTTTTGCTTGGAGGCTTTTGGATTTAGGACAGCCACAATTCCGGGCTCGGGAAGTTTGAGGAGGGTCCAAAGGCACTCCGAGTTTGGGTGCGGCTTTGATTTTGGGTGAGGAGGCACCAGATGAACTCCGACTTCGAGTACTTGAGAAAACGGGGGTGCGACTACCAGTTTGATTTAGGTCAGTCAATTTCTCCTCTTTTCTTTGATTTCAGTTTTTCCATTTGTTTCCAGTTTTGTTTCCAGTTTTTCCATTTGTACCTGCAAATTAAACAAAGAAGTGAGTGAGAGTTCTACCCTCTGTTTTTGTGGTGTTGAGCAGCAACAATGATGGAGTGTCTGTCCTCTCTTTGGATTTTGTTTTCTCCCACTCTTTCTTCTTTTTGCTGATTTCCTTTTTGACTTCGTTTTGTGCTTGTGCTTTGTTGCAGAAAATTGCCCAGGAGGAAACCAGGGACCAAGAAGAAGAAGCAAATTGCTTTCTTTTGTTTTGCAATCGGATAGCCCTCTTTTTCTGTGTTGTGTTTGCAGGTGATTTGTGCCAAAGGAAAGCTAGGAGAGGGAGAACAACTGTTTTCTTTTATTTTACAGTTGAACCAGGAGGAAGAAGCCAGCTGGAAGAGCCCCATCTATAGGTTGCAACAATTGTTTTATAGGGTAAAGTTGAGGAAGTTACTTGTGGAAACCACCCACCTTACCCACGTACTGCACAACTGCTCATACATCATTTTTTTTCTTCCTTTTTTGTATTATTTTTTTTTCTCTTTGTTTTCAACTGCAAATGAAAGCAGTAGCATGTACAAGCAGTTCCGAATTCAGCCTTTCATGTGTATTGGGCTCATTGGATTTGGGCTTGGAATGAATTTTTTTAGGCCCAATTTTAAATTTGCAAACTTGTGTTTAATTTGAGAGAAATTTACCACATTTTTTATGAAATGAATGTGATAAATTTATTTATGCCATGAATAATAAAATTCATGAAATTTTACCCTCCAACCGGTGCATTAGGATTGAATCAAACAAGCTCTCAAACAAACAAATATCAATACTAACACTACAAAATAATCGTCGGGATTACCCAAACCCTAGAACGAAGAAATCAATCAAACATAATATAATAAAAAATGAAATAGATTATAGACAGAAATAGATCAAATTTTAGAATAACATGCAAACCAAAATCTTCGTCCTCGATCCAGTGCGTAATACCGAAAACAAAGAAAGAAAACCTAAACTAAAAACCTAATCAACCGAAGTACTGCGCCGCCTAAGTCCGAACTCCTCCCCTTTGTTTAACCTACGGGAGTATATTATATATAAATAACTTTATAAAAACTACAACTTCAGCCCTCAAATTTTAAGAATTATAATTCAGTCCAACACCTAATTATGAATTCGGCCTATAAAATCCCAATTTGGCAATTTCCGCCCATTAGTCTCCAATGTCAGATTCAATCACGCTCATCGCTTCGTACCAACTCTTGAATTTCCTTAATATTAGCCTCAGAATGCCTGAAATAAATAAAAAGTAGGTGTAGACTCCGAAAATACAAAATAAAATAAATAAAGTACAAAATATGACAAATATGCATTAAAATGACCTAAATTAATATGCAAATTCAATCCTAAAATATGACTAAAATAGATGTTATCAATGGGGAATAGACGCTATTAGTGGTGTTAGTTCTCAATTAGTTCATTGACTGAATGCTGGAAATATGTCTAATATAGGGCTCAAAGGCGTCGACCAAAACCCTAGGAAAGACAGATAAGAGTTTCCATAAAGATAGATTGGGCCGCGTATCGCAAATCCGGGATCTGACGAGGCGGCGGGCGCCGTTCCTACAGTGTTGACAGCTTCGGCAAACTAAACTTGTAACGCACTTTCTGGAGTCATCCTTTGTTCGATTCTCATGAAGACCTCAAAAGCTAATTTCAACTTTTCATAACCTTAAAGATGGGATTTCTCCATGTTCTTCACTTCCGCTCTTGTTCTTTAGCTCTTCTTTGTCCATTTTGCTCCATTCTTTCTCCACCTTTCGAGGCCGGAGCATAAAACTTACAAATAAACACTAGAAACCGTAGATTCCGAACTTCGAATACCAAATGACCAAGAATATGAATAAGAACGGAATCCTACCCTCTGGATATGTTAGCCAAACAGCCCAGATGGGACGAGACTAGTCCGATCAACAGATACTAAATGATACCTCCTATAAAGTATTCTAATGACTCCCATACCAAGGGAAGAAGTGCTCTCTATAGCCTTTGAGGTTTCTTTCAGTTTCCTACTAAAAATGGGTGACGGCATTCTGCCTAAAGAGTAGACACAGCTAATAAATAAGAGAATACTAAAGATTCGATCCATAGAATCTATCAAGTCTAACACAAAGTACTTCAATTCTGACACAAGGTACTTCAATTCTGACACAGAGGACTTGTACTTCTTATACCTCTTAGATGCTTATTAAACACGCAATAAGACTCTCTAATGTACCTAAGACTACCTATAAATGACCATATAAAATATGCATTGTCAACCAGCAAGTTGAAACCAAGCAGAGTTCAAATTGCAATCAAAGATTGATTCAATAGGGTCAGACTGCCTGCAGAGGGGTCTTTCGACTCTTTGGGACACATTTTTTCCAAAGGATTGGGAATCACAATTCAAGAGTTTTTCAAACATGGACATAGTTGGGTTCATAAAGTGTTCTTGTATTTTATTCTCAGAGAGTTTTTCATCATAATCAAAGCATATAATGGGTAATAGCATATCACTCAGATCATGTTCAAAATAAGCCATAGAGGAGACTAATATGTCTATTTTCAGTTTTGCAAAGGATAAATCACATTTCAGACTACCATTGATTAAATCCCACGGAAAGAGAAGCCATAGAGTGCACCTGGGGTATGGAGTCAGAAAACGAGCAAGAGCAGGGCATCACCACTGAAAGAAGGAAAGGGAAGGAAACCCCCATCGTAGCCACCCCCTCCGCCGCCGCCAAAAGAGCCAACACGGCCAACCCCTCCGCCGCCGTCGCCGCCGGGAGGAGTAAAGAGGCCCCCTCCGCAAACGGATTTTTGCTTCGGATAGTTGCATAGCTTTGAATTCTCGTAGGCCTTTTCTCCCACAAAATCTTTCAACATTAGGCCTCTTCTTCCTTCTCTCAAGATCCCGGCACAGGAGCAGAGCTACAGCACCGGCAGCCCACTGGAGGAGCACTAGTGCCCAATCTGCCTTCGGGTTTGGCTGGATTTGGAATATGTTTGCAATTTTATCACCACCTCTGTATCGATTCCATCCTTCACAACCGGTGTTTCAGTTTACACAAGATCCAGCTTCAATCGGAAGGGGGTTTCGGATCTTCTTGATTTTGGGTGTGACTCTGACTTTGCATCCATTGAAGGTATAGTTGAGTCGGCGACGGTCATTTGGGTTCAAGGGTTTAGGGGTGGATTTTGGTTGGCGACGGGCTCGGTGGTGGCTAGGGTTTGAGGTTCGATTCTCTCTCTTTTCTCTCTTTTTATAACGACCCAATCTATTTAAGCACATGTCATATTATGTGTCCACTTTAATTGATAATTAAATATTCAACAACATTTTTTAATTAATTATCAAACCTATCTTTTTGTTTATGACAACTAAAATTATTTTACCTTGATTATTTTCCACAATCTTTTAATAATTCATATCTTAGTTAAGATTTTTATAAATATAATCATAAATAATAACTTTGTTAAGATATCCGTTTTTGTAATCAATCCATTCTCAGTTATTTTAAATGACAATGGCTATCAATTTTATTTTAAAAAAAATCTATCTTCTACGTACTACATTTTATAATTAATACACACAATATAATAAAAAAAACTCATCGAATTAACATATAATTAATTTTTTTTACAGTAGGCAAAAATTAGGTGGTCCTTACTAAGGTAAGGTACCACCATGATCATCCAGACGGATGATGTTACAGAGATCCCTATGAGTAGGGAGGTTCAAATACGTACAAGTATCCCTAGACCTAGATATGAAATCAGTTGTCTTGTTTGCTTCCCTGTAGCAGTGTCTGAATTCCATGCTTTCAAAGCTTGATCTAAGATTCCTGATAAGTTCCACTTCCCTCAGAATATTACCTTAGATTCAGTTCAATGTATATCTTCATGAATATTACCTTAGATTTTTATTCATTTTTTTTTTATCTTCGGCACGTGTTGAATAATAGAATATTTCCTTAGATTTTTACATCTTCGGTACTTTTTTATCTCCATGAATATAACAACCCAATCTATTTGCCCACATGTCATCGTATGTGTCCACTTTAATTGATGATTAAATATTCAACATCATTTTTTTTAATTAATTATAAAATCTAAAATTTTGTTTATCGCAATTAAAATTATTTTACCTTGATTATTTTCCGCAATCTTTTAATAATTTATATCTTAGATAAGATTCTTACCAATATAATGATAATATAATAACTTAGTTAAGATATTATAAATAACTTAGCTATGGAATTTTTTTTCCTTCTAAATATTCACTAAAAATAATTATTTAACAAAATATTCACACTTTCAAAATATGTACAAAAATCTTCATTTTTTGTTTGAAAAGGTAAATATAGAGATAAGGCTATAAAGCCAGAAGTACAAAAAGTAAGACCATACTAAAGGTCTTACATGAAAAAGGTGGAACAACCTCAACTTGCCACACACATACAGACATACTCCAACTCTAGAACAATCTCAACAAACACTTCAACCTACTCAAACATACTCCAACTCACAACGCCCAAAATCAACCTATAAATAACTTTACCTACTAGCGGGTACAAATAACACGTGCAAGATACAAGCGTGACGAGGGAGGAAAACACAGTGCCAACGGTAAAGAAGCCTCTAGTCCAACCAAAATCTAACCTCCAGGTCCAGTATTCACTTTTTGCAGGTCCAGTAGAAAAATGCAGTATAAGACCGTGTTTTATTTACAAGATCGTATATTTGAAATTGGAGGGAAAAGCGACACAAAATTAACGAAAGAAACGCGAGATGAAACCGCATTTCTATAATTAATTTTATTTTTGAATAAATTTTCGTAGGGAAAATATTTGTTTCAATAGACAATGAATATGATTATAACTTCAATTTTTGTATATTAATAATTAATTTTATGTAACTATGTTTTGTTTGAATATAAACAAAATATTTTCTTTTCTTCCACCTATATACGAGTATTTGATCATGTATACAACTAAATATTTAATTAAAATAAGGAGCCGTTATAATATACTGTATCTATTAAAGATTTAGCCTAATCTTATTTTACAGATTTTCATAATCATAACCTCAGTCTAGACACACACACATTGTTATAAGATAATTAATTGAAATACCTTATTATAAAAAAGGTCATATGATATTTATATATGCACAAATAAATGTGTGAAAATTATATATTTTCAAACTTATTTAAATTAATTAAAATTTATTTTCTATAAATAAAAGTTATGAAAAAACCGTAAAGATCGCGGATAATGAAACTAGTTTTTGGTAATAGGTTTGGATCGATGAATATTTCATTAATTTTTTATTTTCCAATTAATATTTTGGAAAAAAAAAATCGATAAGTAAATTGTTTGACGAAAACGACGCGCACTGAGCATATTTCCTAAAATACTCGGCGCATCTTTTCACCCACCCCCACACCATTACGTTCTTCTCTCACTTTCCTCCTCCAGCTGTTCTAATTTGTACTCTCTCTCTCTGAACGCAAACCTTCGTGTTGTTCTCTGCAATGGCCGCTTCCAAATAGCTTTATTCATTTTCTTATGTGACGAATCTCTCTTTGTCATCAACACCTATATAAGCTCAGCAGTTCTGCGTTGACCAAGTCAAACTTCCACCCGTTCTCTTCTCTCAAATCTCTCGCGAGTTCATCGCTACTCAATTCGCCGTCTCTATTTTCCTCGTGAGTCACAGTCTCCAGATCTTTGTTTTAGATTGCATGTTTGATCTCATATCGTAATTTTGATTTTTCACTTCCCGTTGCCGGAAACTTCTTTTTGTCTTTTGTCTGTTGTGGTTGCATTCTGTAAGGTCCTCCATTGTTTAGGTTATTGTAATGGATGTGGATGAATCGGTGGAACTTAAGCTAGGGTTTGCTTTTTTATTTTAGTTTATTACGCTAAAATAACTTGAAATTTTATTTCCAGTTCCTTAAAATGGTGATGGTATGGATTTCTATTGGTATACCTCTATTTGATTTTTTTTTTATTGTTTTGGTTGAAAGATATTTGCTGATTGAATCGAATACAATTTCCTTTTTTGAATCAAACACATGGATGAAAATTATTAGGTACTCACGTACATGTTGATATTTCTGGAATAGGAAGCATTTTGTTCGGTCATAGACTCATAGTTTATGATATATTTAAGTAATATTGTGATTGGTGGATTTTTAGCAAGTTGTATGTAGAAACTAGAATGCCTTCCACGGGATAACTAGAGTTCGCCAATCAATGGAATAAGGATTTCAGGTTATATTTCATTTGTTCAATTGAATGAAAAACTGTTTATTTGTTAAAGAAAAGTTTGCTTATTACCATGGGTCTAAACTATGTGTACATGGAGGTTTCTAAACTTGAACAGAACTGATAAGGCTCAATTGATGTGTTGTAAAAATAGAAATCGACAATTCTAGAATAGTGATACATCATACATTTCATATGGATGATTGCCAATTACATAATGTGCTTTTGCCAATATGTTTTGCTGATAAGGAACTTAAGTCCATAAGAAGACTGAAGGTTCAATAGAGGAACTGGTGAGAAAGGCGTTCAGATTTTACCCATAGTAGACAGTTGAAAAGTTGAGTTTACTTTATAGATAGATGCCAGGATGTTGGTTGTGCAATCTTTCAGGTTGACATTCTTTTATATGATGTTCTGTTTCTCTGGGTTTCTAGGTTATGTTTTAACCTTCATTTTGATTACTATTTTTTCCTTTAGGATTTGATGTATTTGCAAAATGTTGTATTAATGTAAGAGTTTTGGATCCAGGCACTTGTCTGCAGAGACGGTATGGAAAATGCAAAAGGGTCAACAAATGTCAGGAACATTACGCAAACTGGGAAGAATTCACTACTTCCTCCTAGAATTCCGTTTCCTAGTACCGCCTCAGTGTATCCTGATTACAACATCAATCCTACAATGGGATCAAAAGGGACACCAAAGCCTAAGGATTTTAGTCCTTATCATCAACGAGCTTCATCAGAAATCCTTCTTACGGATGAACAACCTTCGTGGTTAGATGACCTTCTAAATGAGCCAGATACACCTGTACGGAAAGGCCACCGTCGTTCATCTAGTGACTCTTTTGCTTATGTAGATGTGTCTGGACTCTCTAACATGGATTATGTATCAAATTTATATGATGAAAGAACTTGTAAAAATATGCCGTTGCCACAAATGTGGGAATCCCGAAATGCTGATAGCTTCAGAGTTAATCAGTTGGATTCCCTTTATGCTGATGCAGATTCCTATGGAAAACCATTGAATAGGATATGGGAATGGCCACTAACTTCAGCTAAGCATTCTAGAAACCCCCCATCTTTGAGAGACAAAAATTTTCTCCAAAATGTAGGCTCAACTTCCACTACAAAGGGTGCTGATCTAGTTTCTTCGAAATCAGCTGAAATCCTGGATCATTGTGAATCTGCTCTTCCTGATAGCAAACCTTTTCTGGAGAAGGATGGCTCTCATCTCAAGATGCCTTCCGAGAATGATAGTAAACGTGCTAAACAGTAAGTCCTATGCTTAGTTTGTTTTTATATTCTAGAATGCATCTGCTGCAGAATTTTCCAAATGTGTTCTTGTCATTTCTTAGGTTAGAGAAATAAATACATTCTTTATATAGTGAGAGCTGGTATCTTACTTTAAAGCAACCTAATCTCACTGCTTGGGTAGATACTACAGAAATAAATAAATTCTTTTTATAGTGAGAGCTGGTATCTTACTTTAAAGCAACCTAATCTCACTGCTTGGGTAGATACTAGAGCATTTTCTAGGTTTCCATTCAGTTGGGCTAACAACCTTTCTATTTTGAAATAGTGTGCAGATTTGAAGTCGGTAATTTGTGTTTTTTTTTTGTCTTTGATGAGATTATGGAAGGAGAAAATTTAAGGTGATAACTGCTACAAATGCAAATTGGGGTTTGTATGGAATGTCAAGGGGTTCACAAACTTTGTAGTATACTATGAGATTTTTAGTTTATATGTTATGGACTTATGGGTGAGGTTCTCAATTTTTCTTTTGGAATTGCATGGGTACCCAAGCTTTTGGCCTGACTTGTCTAGTCCTGTGGGCCCAGAAGTTACCAACTAGGTCTCCTGTGGCCCAGGAGGGCTCGAAACACTGACCGTAGTCTGTTCAAACCAGTTAAGCTAACTTGTAACTTGTTAGGATTAAGGATAAAGATCTTTACTGGTCAATTAGACTGACCAGTTAGGCTGGTGATGTATGGAATACATTTGGTTTCATGGTGGGATGTTGCCAAAGAATGATGCATTTGCGAGTTGAGAGATTCTGTCAATAAAGATAACTTTTTCTACAGAAATGTGGATTCTATGAATTGCAAGAATAAGTCTTTTGATGAACATGAAAAGGAGTGAATACTTTTTCATTTTAAATGAACACTAAAGTAGGATAAACTTAAACTAATTCCAATCCTAAACTGAACAGAGTGGTAGTAACTAGTAGTATCCCATTGAAAAGCTGAAACCTTTTCTTTTTTTGTTTTGTTTTTTTGCCCTTTTGCATTTCAGAAGTATATTTTATTTCTAGACATTGACTAACAAGTCTCAAGCTCTGATAGTTTCAAGTTTTCAAGTCGTAATCCTTTTTTCATAACTACGATAATGTCTTTTTATTTTTTTTCAGTCGGATTAACTGCAATAATGTCTGATGAGAGATCAAGTCCTTCTTTCTTGTAACTTTTGATTCTAGTTATTATGTACTCATGGATTCTTGCATCCTAAATGCATATTTTGTGCAGACAATTTGCACAACGTTCACGGGTTCGGAAGCTCCAGTACATTGCCGAGCTTGAGAGGAGTGTACAGGCACTACAGGTAAGTATCAGCAGAAGTGATAATGAAACAGAAAATAGAGATGCCCTTTCTCTCAAAATTCAAAATGATCGTTGATATAATTTGTTGGCGACTTCACAGGCAGAAGGGTCAGAGGTTTCAGCTCAGGTAGAGTTTCTGAACCAGCAAAGTCTAATCCTGGGCATGGAAAACAAAACCCTTAAACAGAGGGTGCAGAGCTTGGCCCAAGAGCAGCTCATCAAGCGCTGTAAGTCTCTTAATTTTTATCATTCAGCTCTACTATAATTAAGTACGATATGCTGTAGTTTGCTTTCTGTATTCTCAATCCTTTTCATCATTTTTGTCAATGTTTTCTTTACATATACAATCTGTGTTGCATTTTGCATGCAAACAATAAACACATTAATATAAATCACAGAGTATAATCAATTTGGGGATTGCACTTGTGATATTCATAATTTAGTTATCAAAATGCCTGCCGGTATTGTATGTTAGCCTTTTCTGCTTTCTACTGCTGAACATAACTAAACTTGTAATCTTTCCCCGTCCCAAGAAATTGCCTAGTTTTCATTAGAGGGGTAAATTACAGAAAACTGTGCAACTTTAAGGTTGTATTTTGCAATAGCCACCCAGTCTTTCACCACTTAAAATCGGCTTCAAACATGTACTCCCTCCGTTCTAAAATATAAATCGTTGACTTTGCGACACGTTTTTTTAGGAGTTAAAAACTATATAAAATATTAACTTTTTTTATTCATTTTTTAAAATAATAATACTAAGTATAATATTATTTTAAAAAGTTAATAAAAAAAGTTAATATTTTATATAGTTTTTGCTCCTTAAAAAACGTGCCACAAATTCAAACGATTTATATTTTAGAACGGAGGGAGTAGAATCATCACATTTCCCTACACATTTTTTGTTAAATTGTTTTCTAGCAAGGTTGACTTTAAGGGATAAAGTTATGATTTAACTCTTTTTATTTATTCATTGTAAATGATTTTTAAACATTGAAAGTGCTGTGACTTTAGGGTTATTTTTTGAAAACAAAACCCAAAGTTGGGGGTGTTTAATCTACTAAACACATTGCATGACTTTGATGGTGAATCCTATGAGATTTTGTGATTTTAAGATAGAAAGTGTTAGTTGAACTATTTGTTACCCATTTGATGTTAGTGGAGCATGAGGTGTTGGAGAGAGAGGTTAGCCGGCTACGGGCATTATACCAACAGCTGCAGCCGCAGCAAAGCCAACAGCAGCCGTACCAGCGGCTATCACAGTCTACCCACAGAAGGGCCAACAGCAAAGATCTTGATTCTCAGTTCGCCAGCCTCAGCTTGAAGCAAACAGATGGCAATTAGCTGTCACCGCTCATAAGAGTCTTACACTGCTGTAGAGCTGTTCATCTTCCTTTCTTCGCTTTCGACTGACTCAGAATACCACAAAGGTGAGTTCTGTTGAGTTGGTTTTCGGTGCTTCACCAGCTTATGGTTCCTTTACCCTTGTATTCTCTTTCATTCTTTAGGTTTGTGCACCTGGTAGTCATTGCTGAGGAAAAGATAGCTTTTTTCAGTAGAAATTGACTCACCGGAGGTGGATGGATTCTAGCATTTAAGTAGACGAAATTTGAAGATTTCCATTTTCTCCAATGGTCCATTGATTTCTCCGTGTAGTAAAGTGACCTGCAATCCTGCTTATTGCAGGATGGTGCATCTGGGTACTTCAAATGTTTATCATGAATTGCTGCCACATCCTCGGGTTTGTACTTAATAGATACTATTCACGAGCTTATTAACCAGAAAGGCGTAAAGCGGAGGCATTTGATGTTTGATCAGTATGTGGAACTCTGCTGGCTATGCACAGGGTTAGCTGATCCTCATTTCTCGGCTTCTACTTATCTTTTACACAAACATTTCTGGCTCTGTGTGAGCTCTTTGTATTTGCTGTATCTTTTTCTTTGCATCCTTTTATGCTGCTTTTATTTACTTTGGTTTAGCTCTTAAACGATCCTCTGATTAGTAGAAGCCTAGAAGGGAACAGACCCATAACTTGCCTAATGAGGGAACTGTGCTTGCTGACTAAACTAGCAAAACGTGTACATACATCCTCTGCATGTATCTTACATTGTGATGAATAAAATCATAAACGAATGTGTTCATCTCATGTACATTGGAGTCAATGGAGCTCGATTGGGCGGAGACGTGCAAATCCTATTTTACTTCATCTGGCCTAAGAGGAGCTGAGGAGATCATATTTCGTTAAAGTTGCAGTCATCTTAATAAAAAACCAAAGCAAGAAAAAGTTGCATGAAATGGACATTGCTTTTGTGGCCTTTTGTTCCCACAGTTAAATGTATTCAACTATTTATTCCACTTCCAATTAAGTCAATCATGGTGTCGGTATAGCACGTCAATGGCCAAACTACCAAATTGGTATTTAAAACTGGCAGTCTTGGACAGATGGGTATTTAAAATAACTCTGTTGCCAAATTGGTATTTAAAAAGTCACCGACGGACATATAGGTATTTAAAAAACCACCAGCGGACATATAGGTATACTTTTTTACCGAAAGTTCGGTTTTTGTTCTAAATTTTTAGAGAACGCAATTTAGTAAGCTTGAATTATTTTTGTTGGTAATTAAAAAAAATTAAACTAGCTTGGTTGATAATTAATTTTTAAAAACTCATCAATGTATCTTACAATATATAAAATGATAAAAATAAAGTTTTTTTTTTTAAAGAGCTCATTAATGTATCTAAAAATATATAAAATGATAAAAATGTAGTTTTTTTTATCAGTTCTCATATATTGGTATCTTTATTGGTTGGAAGTTAGATTCTCATATATTATTATTTTTTAAAACATATTTTTCAAAAATAAAAATTAGTAAGTTAATTACCATAATTAATCCCATATATTTTTATTGGTTGGAATTAGGTTTTTAATATACATGGTTTAATGATGATAATTAACTTGTTGAATTTTATTTGTGAAAAACTTAGGTTTTTAAAAATACTAATATGTAAGTATCTAACTTCCAACTAATTAAAATACCAATATATGAAAACTAATTAAAAAAAAGTATGGATTTAATTTTATCTTTTTTATATACTCCCTCCGTCCAACAATACATGTGTTTTTAGAGGTAAATTTTTGTCCAACAATAGATGGCCTTTTAGGTTTTCTAGGTAAAAAGTTGTAATGATTTGTATTGGTTTGTGTGTTGTTGACTTTTTAAAATAATTTGATTGGTTAAAATGTGTATTGGGTGTTAAAAAATAATAAAATTTATGAAAAAGTTAGTGCAATGATGATGTTTTTTTAAAAGTAAGGTGTTTTATTAAAACTTGTGCAAAATGCTAAAAGGCTATGTATTTTAGGACGGAGGGAGTAACATTTATAGATATATTAATGAGATTTTTTTAATGAATTTATCAACATAAATAACTTCCGGCCAAAAAAAATACCTATATGTCCACCGGTGACTTTTTAAGTACCAATTTAGCACCGGAGTTTTTTAAAATACCCATATGTCCAAAGGTGTCAATTTTAAATACTAATTTGGTAGTTTGGCCGCACGTAAATTGACCTAACAAAGTCCTCAATGTTGATTTTCTAATCGGTTTCACACCAGGGATAAGGTAACGCAATCATGATTTCTGACAGTTCATTCCTAATCGATTATGACAGTGGGAAAACAAGTCATTCCTAACGGTTTATGCTTTGCTCCTTCATTCAGTAGGGTAAAATTAAAATATACAGTAATTTTTTTCAAGGAAAAATAAAGTAGGGCCAATAACTACACATGCTCTATCTCCATGGTCAGGGATTGTAAAACCATCATCCCCAACATGTTTCCCATTTCAAAGAATTTGGAATTTTTAAAAAAAAAATTAAGTATTTTTTTTTTAATAGTTTTTTGTATCTCATTCTCCAAAATGGAAAAGCCACGAATATATATTTTGATTTATTTTGGAGAGGCAATTGGAGATGATATTATCAGATTAACTAACCATCTACTTTGGGCATCCTTTTCCCGCTAGGATGTGGACGAGGAGATCATCAGAGTGTCGGGGTGATGGTTGAATTAAGCAAAGAGAGCAGTGGAGGCAACAAACAGTATGGCATGGGGATGGCGATTCTTCTGTGGAGACAGGGATCTAATGGGGTGACTTTCGAATCCTAACAGAGGAAGAATGGGGACATGATGGGAAGATTGTTAAACCAGTGGGGGTGGACTGGAGATCATACTGTATTTATAAAATACAATTTCATCCTTGATTAAAAATGAAATCACCAAAAATTGGGGAAAATGGACATCATTGCAAAATGTCACATTCTGACTACCAAATTTAATGATGAGTCATGCATCTATTTGAGAACCCACAATACCCGCCATTTTTCCTATATCAACATGAAATCAAAAGGAAAGCAAGCAAATTCAATACAGACATATAAGAGAACAACCAAACATATGTATCCTCCTACTTCTAACTATACAAAACTCATGAATAGGGAGCCCCTTTGGACCCTCATTACCATGTCGCCTTTCTAAGGGATGTCAACAGGACGGGTTCTGAAACCGAAATATCCCCCTCGGTTTTGCCCAAATCTCAAAGGATTCAAGGTTCGATCTTTTACCCCCATATACAAATACAAATACAAATGTCGGATGGCCGGGTTCAAGGAATAAATCCCTAGCCAGACTCATTGGCATCCTGTGCTCACATCTCAAACCCATGAAATAGAATAACAACATCCAATCTAGAAAAACTCACCCAAAAAAAATATATTAAATTACACAACAAAATTACTATAGGATTAAGATGGGAGCACATCACCTTGAGTTCTAACCATGAATGGCTGCACATTGAAAGATGTATTGTGAAAATGCACCTTGATTCCTTAATTCCAATCTCACTGGGAGTTGTTGTCCTGATCGTCGCTATCCCCGTCGCTTGCCTGATGCGTTTGCCGATCGGAAGGTCTATTATTATAAGCATTCACCAGCATCCCAAGATTCCCCTCCGGAACTCCGAGACCCAGTTGGCCGCCAGCGCTGGAGCCGGCTTGGAAGTCGATGTTTCCGGCCGGAATGTTAAACCTAGGCATGAATTGCAGCCCGCTCCCCGATTGCCACATCTGCGCAGCCTCCGTGGCCGAGCTCGGTGGCTGACCGGATCCGGCAGTCATCGGCATCATCCAGAGCGTGTTCCCCGCCCACATCGCAGGAACCCCAGGAGGCCGGATCAGACCTGCCATAGAAGCCGCCGCACCGGAGGGAGCGTCTTGGTTCGATTTCGGCGCAGATTTCATATGCTTGTTGGCTCCTTCACCGCCCTGATCACCGGAGTTATCGTCCTTGAAAAGATCCTCCCTATAGCGCTTCCTCCCGTAATTCTCCTCAGCATCGGGATCGCCGCCGCCGTTGTCTGCAGAAGTCAAATTCGCGAAGAACTGGGACTCGTGCTGCTGCTGCTGCTGCTGGTGAAATCCGAACGCGACGGCGGCGGCGGCGTCATAGTGGTGGTGGGCGAGGGCGAGTCCGGAAGCGTGGAAGGGATTTGGCCCGGCGGGGGACTTGGAAAGAGAAAGCGGGGCGGAAACGGTAGAGGCGGCGGCGGAGCCCCGAATGGAGGCGCTGAGGGAGGAGAAGTTGGCCGGAATTGTGCCAGTACCGGTGGCAGCGACGATAGCAGGTTCAGCCTGCTGGAGGAGCCACTCGATGGTCTCCCCATCGGACTTATGGCCGAGCTCCCTTGTCAACTGGAACACCCTAGCGGCGCAAGCGGCAGGCATCCGGATCCTCCGGCCGCGGCCGTCGACTTTGGTGTGGCGATCCTTGGAGGAGCGCCTAGCAACAGCCGTGGCAGGCACAGGAGCGGGGGGCTCCGGCCGGGTGGCGATAGCGAGGGAAGCATCGACGCCGGCAGAGGAAGATGAGCTGGCGGCGGCGTCAAAGGGGGGTGCGAACTGAGGAATCAAGGAAGCAGGCTGGTGTTGTTGGTGTTTAGGGGGTTGGGAGAATTGGAGGGGGAGATGGTGATTGTGGTGGTGGTGAGTTGCTTCTGAAGAAGAAGAAGGGGGGTTTGAGGATTTGTGGGGGTTGAAATCCGATAACTCCATCCCCCCTCTTTTCTATCTCTCTCTTCTTCTCTCTCTTTGTTTGATGGGTAAGACGTGTGGGGGACTGTGTGGGGTTCCTTCGTCTTCTCGGATTGGAATTTCAATTTTTATTTTATTTTGGGGATTCTCAATCTCAAGCAATAGGAGGAGTAGTAGTACCACTACTACCGCTATTTGATTGATTGATGTTGTATTTGACCCTTTCTTTTTATCTAGGGTTTCCTCCCTCTTTCTTTCTTTCTTTACTGATACGGAGTATTTTACACTAGGATTTCTTTTTTTTTTTTTAATGACGAGGAACCTACCTTTCTCCCCAACAGTGAGCCACCCCGACTGGGACACTGAAAAAACCAATCTTTTGAAAAAAGAGAATAGAAAAAACCCAATCTTTGTTTCGTGGGGGAGGCAGCCGTAGGAGAGATGCAGGTTTTAGACCTAACTATGACTTGCGAATTTGGATGTGGGTCCCAACTGTCTTTCTTGCTTTCATTTTTACCGGGTAAAATTTCGTGTTAACTCCACATTGATGATAAGACCTTATAAGTAAAGGTTAAGGCCTTGGTTGATGAAAACCAAAAACCTGGTTTTCAGGTTTTGGTAAGGTCTTACAGCTTGGTTCAGAGTGTTACCCACAAGCTCAGTTTTTTGTATTGGTCCTTTTTTAATGGGCCTATTTGTTCTTAAGCTTGCTAATCCGATTTTAATGGGCCTATATTTATTGGACCTTGAGAATGAAAAAAGTGAAATTATTTGAGAAATGTCGAGATCAACAAACAGTCTTGGTGAAATTCACTAGATCCAAGGCCACTCTCGATAAGATGCTTGGAGAACAACAACTTTCCTTAAACCGAAGTGGTATAGGATACAACAGGAATTTTCCTGCCAAACCTACCACCAAGTTCGTCAAGGCAAAAGTTAGTTGGCGTTCTCCTACATGTTTCTTTTATTGCAAAAGGGTCATGTAAAGGAAACGTGTCCTTATAGGAGAACGAATTCTTACATTATTAGAAACACATTTCCTATACGCTTAAATGAACGGATAAGACAAGTTTGGGTTCTCAAAGGGAGAAGGTTGCCAAACATGGTTTACCCCCATAATGGATCCAAATCGGTCTATTGGTCAAGCCGGAAAGGTTGATCTTCTACTTTACAGGATATCACCAAGACTAAAGATCAAAAGTGGATAATGGATAGCGATTGCTCAAGGCATATGAGTGGAAAAGAATCTCTTTTTCGCAATTTAAAGAAGCAATCCAGTGGCACTATTACTCTTGGTGATAAAGGAAAGTGTGACATCGTCGGTATCGGTAACATTGGTGTTGATCCAAACAATTTTATTAAAGATGTTTATCTTGTTGATGGCCTCAAATATAATCTTCTTAGTGTTTCACAACTTTGCGATAGAGGCAATCTTATGAGCTTCAACAAGAAGAAATGTGTCGTACAAAATGAGAAAACCGGAGATATTATCCTTACTGCCTTTCGAGATTCTAATATTTATGCTCTTAACACTGATCGTATTTCAGGATCCAATCTGAAATGTCTCAAGGTCTTATCAGAGGATCCAAGGGTGTGGCACAGGAGGCTTGGGCACATAAGTATGCACACCCTCGGTAAACTCTAGTCAAAGGATCTTGCGTGAGGCCTTCCTGACTTGAATTTCAAGGTAGATGATCTTTGCAAAGCCTTCTCAAAAGGTAAACATGCTCGTAGCTCTTTCAAGAAGAAGCAGGTCGTTAGTACTACTAGACCTTTGGAACTTTTACACATGGATCTTTGTGGACCTATGCGTGCTAAATCTCCCAAAGGTAAGCAATACATACTTGCAGGGTCGGTTATTCGGCGGTGCAAGCGGTCTGCTTGCACAGGGCCCGAATTTGTTGGGGGCCCAATACATTGAAAATAAGTATATATATAAAATGCGTTTTCTAGATACATGTAGAACAATGTGGTGGAGTGGTGCCTAGTCTGCACCTGAATCAAGTGATCCCGTGTTCGATTCCAAAATTCTACATATACCTTATTCATGCTTTTCTTTGGGCCCACCACCCCCTCTGTCTTCTGTTTTTACTTTTTACATTTCATCCCTTTTGTATTATTGGGCCCTACTCCAATCTCTTCCCTTCTTTCAACCTTATTATTTTTTGGGTAATTGATATTTATATACTTTTTTTAACTTTTAATATGTTGAGAGGATATTATTTCTTTAATTATCATTTTCAAAAAATTCGTCTAGTGACACTTAACAATTAAGAAGTATATATAAAAATTGTTTTCATGTAAATAAGTGAAAAATATTTTTTTTTTCTTAATATCATTTATGTCATATACAATAAATAGATGTAATTCACTAAAAAAATATAACTATGACCGTAAAATGCATGAAAAAAGGGGCCTAATTTTAATCACTGCACCGGGCCTTCGAAAACATCGGGACGGCCCTGCATACTTGTTATTGTTGACGATTATTCTCGATTTACTTGGGTTTTCTTTCTAAAAGACAAATCGGAAACTCTGTTTTATTTTTCAAAGCTTTGTAAGGAGTTACAAACCATGAAAAACCTACCGATCGTCTCTATTAGAAGTGATCATGGTAGAGAATTTGATCAATTAAACTTTGATTTATTTTGTGCGAAATATGGTATTTCTCACAATTTTTCATCTCCTAGGACACCTCAACAGAACGGGGTTGTGGACCGAAAGAACCGCACCCTAGAGGAAATGTCAAGGACTATGCTATTGGAGAATAATCTGCCTAAGTCATACTGAGCAAAAGTTGTGAACACAGCAAATTATATTCTCAATAGGTGTTTAATTAGATCAATTTTAAAGAAAACTCCTTACGAGCTTTTCAAAGGAAGAAAACCAAGCATATCATATTTTAAACCATTTGGATGTATGTGTTACGTGCATAACAATGGTAAGGATAATCTTGGGAAATTTGATGCACGTAGCGATGAAGGTATATTTCTTGGATATTCGATTCAAAGCAAAGCTTATCGAATAAACAATAAACGTACCAAAGTAGTTGAAGAAAGCATCCATGTATTATTTGATGAAAGTGACAACGGTACCTTGAGTGAAGGGTTTGCAGATCTCAACTAGAATACCCATGAGGAAGGCGACTCAGAAGGAGAAGGCAACGATTAGAAAAAGAGCAAGTCAAGAAATATGCAGGAGCCATTTCAAGATCTTACTGAGCTTTCTCAAGGACTTGAAACCTTGTCTCAAGGTCTTACTAATGAAACCAGTCTTGAACAAGGAACACCTCCCGAGCCTCTGGAGCCATTTCCCACTAATCCTCCTGAACCTCATGAGCCTTATCCATCAGTTCCTGATGCTCCAACACCTAACCAAGGATCTACAAGAACCCAAGAAATACACCGATGCTCTACAAGAACCAGATTGGATCATAGCTATGCAAAACGAGCTCAACGAGTTCGAGCGCAATAAAGTATGGACCCTTACGGCAAGGCCGAAGGGTAAATCTATTATTGGGACTCGATGGGTATTTCGAAACAAGCTAGATGAAGGAGGCAACATTATCCGAAATA
This sequence comes from Persicaria maculosa, assembly GCA_963922045.1. Classification (NCBI taxonomy): domain Eukaryota; kingdom Viridiplantae; phylum Streptophyta; class Magnoliopsida; order Caryophyllales; family Polygonaceae; genus Persicaria; species Persicaria maculosa. The sequence continues at coordinate 45,555,913 of OY998263.1, read as the reverse complement.
AGGCACGACTAGTTGCTCAAGGATATAATCAAGAGGAAGGTATTGACTATGAGGAGACTTTCGCTCCCGTAGACAGACTCGAAGCTATTCGAATGCTTCTTGCATTTGCTTCTTTTATGAATATTAAACTTTATCAAATGGATGTGAAGTGTGTCTTTCTAAATGGGTTTCTAGATGAAAAAGTTTATGGAGTTCATTATTAGATTCGGATTTGAAATTTGAAATTCATTTTGAGTTCGGATAAGGTCAGAGAGAGGGTTTCGAGATATTTATTCGGGTATTCAAAATATCTCTTTGGGACCCCTTTATCTTTTCCCTTCATTTTCTTTTGTCTTCTTCTCAACTCTGCCATCCGAAAGTTTTATTTCAGCCAGCAAGCAGACATGCTCCCTCTTTCCTTCTGAGCAGTAATGCAGGTACCCATTTCCCTTTTTCATTTGCTAAGAAACAGGTCTTCTCCTCCCCTCACTTTTGATTTCCCATGACCCACATTCTCCTTCTCCTTGCCTCTTCAACGTTACCGAAAAACCCACCACCTTTCTTTCCTTGTTGGCTTCGGAGGCTTCCTGCCGGACACCATAGTCACCTTCAACCATCACCCTTCTCCTCGTTGAACGTCGTCCAGCAGCCGCCGAGAGCCACCACCGTCCACCGCAACCCTCCCCTATCCAGCCTTGAAGGACTCCAACTACAGCAGCACCCCGGAGCAGCTGAGCCACCGCCTTCATCCCCCATCTCCTCTGTTTTTCCTTTTCTTCGGTAAGGACCCATTTCCTCCTCTTTCAACCGAAATCGATGTAAAGGTCCACCTTTATGACCTATTCTTTCGTCTCATACCAAGCACATCTCGAATCCGTCTCCATCGAGCCAAATCGAGCCCCCGACGAAGATCTCCCGGTGAGAATTCGGATCCTCGGTAATTTCTCTCTTCCTCCTTTCTTTTTGCTCATGTTTGAGTCTCGTCGGGTCCAGGGTGGTCGGAATTGGTCTTCGGTAGGGGTGTGTGAGTCGGCCGAAAGGCCGTCGCCGGAGCTGGGTTCACCTTCTTTCTCTTCCGTTTTCATCCGCCAATGAACAACCTTTTGTTCTTCTGTTCGTCCAAGGAAGGAGACAGGTTTTGTGTTGGGCTTGGGCCTATTTTCCTTCCGGATCCGGGTTATACCATTTCCTTTAAAAAAACGGGTTGAGCTTTTGTTTCTTTGGAGGACAGATCCGGGTCTGTTGTGGTAGATTCGGGTTGTGGACCTAATTTTCCGGGTTGGGCCTATTCTTTCGGATCCTTCTTTCCCCAGCTTCCGGGTTCCTTTCTTTCTTTAGATTCGGGAAGGGGTTTGAGATGTGGGATCTCGGATAAGGCCTATCTTCTGGGCTGCTGAGTGTGTGTATTGTTGTTCTTATAATTATGTTAGGTTAATTATTATTGTTGTTAGTTTGTTTATATGATACTCCGATTATTATAGGGATATATATATATACTACGATTTGTATTGTATTTTGTTAGTATCATTAATACTATTATTATGATTTTGTGATTTTATATTTTCTGAAAATTTGATATTCATTATAAAAGTGATATTATTTGAGTTATGTAATATTTTAAAAAGTAAATCTAGAAATTCTAAAATGAATTATTGGTTTTGATCTATAGATATGGTCGAGAAAATAAATTTATTTGAGATAAGTGTGTGTTGATTTAATTATGTGATTTTGGTGATTCTTATATTTTAAATATTATTTGGAGTATGTTATTAAATGTTGTTTATAAACGAGATTTTAAAGTGAATTGTCGGTTTTGATTTATGAATGGGGTTTTTAAAGATAGATTTATTTTGAAAATGTTTATCATTGTCTTAAATTACTTGAAACATTAAAGTCAAGGTTTTGAAATAAAATGCCGGAACTATTTCTATAATATGATTTTGAGATATTGGTTTTAAGGTTTAAATGTTTAATGTCGGGATTTTTGTCTTGGCCTGATGATGTTGGTTTTGAGAAAGAAATTGGAAAAATGATTTTGGTTAATGTTGATCATATCAGAAAGGTTTTGAAAAACGGTTTTACTATCGGTTGGTTTTGAGTATGTTGAGAACTTGGGTATCGTGTGTATAAATGTTGGTCCGACAGCTTATGGAAATGGCTTGATGATAGGTGTGTATTGCTTTTGGATTTGCATTTGGGCCCTTGCTTGTGTTATCTTGCTATTCTGCATCTTCAGGTAAGTATCCTACGGGACTTACTCAGTAATCTGGACCTCCTGCCTGATGTGTCATGTGATGTGTAGTTTGTTGCATATTAAAGCATGCCATGTAGTATCATGCTAGGATTGCATTGAACTAAGCATGTGGTTACTATGTGTGTTTGAATACAGAACATCCGTTATATGTGATAGTCCTAGAGTCTTTGCTAGGGTCATAGGGTAGCCAGCCCAATCGGGCTTGTCCTGAGTCAATCGAGTCAATATGAGCTTGTTGTTATAGCCCAACACCATCAGGAGAGCTTGATTTACTTTATGATGATGATTATTCCGTGGTCCGTGCACCACCACGATGAAATTGGTACCGTATTGGCCAGGTCCGCTCATGAAAAAGGGGACGGAGTAAGAGAGGGATATGTCACTTGGCATTGTCTTGGGCCCTTTACAGTTTTTCTGCATATTATCATAACTGTCAAAGCGTGCTTATGTGATTTAAATCTTGTACTGCATTAGTCATCTTTTATTTAGGTATAGGCATGTTATGTGGCCTCGGCACGGTCAGAGGACCCACAGGCGATTACCGGGCCTGACTTCGTGGATAGTGTTAGATACCTATCCTTGCTTGCTCCTTCTATGACGGGGAATCCCTTGGCGAATCGAAGAATTTGGCTAATATTCTAACTTGGTAAAATGGTAATCACTCCCTTATGATTTGGTTTTGACCTGGCTCTGCCGTGGCATTTGTACCTTAACTTTGCTTCCGCTTTACTTTCATTTGAATTAGATTTCGCGACATAATCTTAGGACAGGTTAAGGGTACCCAACGACCCTTCGAGATTTTAGGGTTTGAAATCCCTCTTTCTACTAATATTAAAATGAGTTTGAAACCTCGACCCGTACCTGGATTGCAAGATCCGAACAAGGGGTTTCATCCCTTGAAACGTAACCCGGAAATCATAATTCTGGGCCGTTACATCATAGAGCAAGCAAGAAGCAAGTACCTAATACTATCCACGAAGTCAGGCCTAGAGACGCCTATGGGACCTAAAGACAGCACTGAGGCCATATAATATGTCTATACCTAGAATAAAGGATGGTCTAATGCCGTACAGAATTTAAATACGCAAGTCATGCTTATCAGGATATATAAATATAAGTGCAAAAAGACTATAAAGGCGCCCTAAGAATTTCAAGTGGCATATCCCTCTCCTACTCCGCCCTCTTTTTCATGAGCGGACCAAGCCAGTACGGTACCCATTGTTTCATCATCATATCATATCATACTCATGCCCGATGGTGCTGGGCTATCTCATCATGCTCATGTAATGACAATACTAACTCAGGGCAAACCCGATAGGGCTGGCTACCCTATGACCCTAGCAAAATACTCTAGGACTCACAAATAATAGTTGTTCTCTTTTCAAACACACAAAGAATAGAGATGCTCATTCATAAGTGCAAGTCTTAAGCATGATACTACATGACATGCTTTTATGCATATGCAACACCTACACACTATATGACACATTAGGCAGGAGGTCCGAGTTGCTGAGTCATCTCCCGTAGGATACTTACCTAGAGACGCGCAGAATCCAAACAATCAACACCAATAGCAAGCAATGTCCAACAGATCACAATTCACCTAACAAATATACCAATATGCATAAGTCTATCTAAGTCACACAAGACGCCCCTAACTATCATACATAGCTTCACATATCTCATTTCAAATTATTCCACCTTATCTCATCATAAATCATTTCATTTCTTATCATCTCAACATATAATATCTCATCCATCATCTCATCTTGCATCATCATATAACATTTCATATCTTATTTAAAATTCACATAATTCTCAAGCAGGATTTAACAATAAATTCACTGAGTTAAACAAAGTAAATCATTTTCCCAAAGTTTTCAAAACTCTCAAATCTCAAGTTAAGTCAACTCATATTCAAAATAATTTCTCAAATCATTCTTGTCCAAATCAAGAGGAAGTATCAAATTTTCTAAGTCAGTCCAAAATATTGTTTTATCAAAATATTCCGGCATTTTGGTTTTCAAACAACAAATCCTTAAGGGGACATTTCCAAAACTAGAAAACCTCTTTGGAAGAAACCGGATCCAGCCCATCCCGAACTGTTGACCCAGCCAGCCCAAAAGAAAAGAAAGAAGGAAAGAAAGGTCGGATCTGTCCTCTTCCCCCACCCGACTAACAGAGCTCTGGTTCAGCGGAGATGAAACGGAGAAAGGAAGAAAGACTGAGCCCCGCCAGTGACTCGTCTCCTACCAAAACCTAGCCCAACGGACCGAAAAACTATTCCGACCACCCTGGACCCGTAAAGGCTCAAACACGAGTGAAGGAGACAAAGGAATCGACAGATTACCGAGGATTCAAAGGTTCGCCGGAAAATCTTCTTCGGAGGCACGATTGGGCTACGTCAGAGTCGGAATCGAGCGAGATTGATCTGGAACGGAAGGAAGTAGGATAAAGGTAGAGCTTTAGGGATCAGATCGGGAAAAAGGGAGGGAGAATCCTTACCGGTGGTCTCGAAGAGAAACAGGGGAGACGATGGAACGCTTGGCGGCTCCGACTGGCTCCGACGACGAGGGAGGGTGCTTATGGGTGCCCCTGCGTGCCCGTGTCGCAACTGCTGCTCTGATAGAAGGAAAAGGGAGGCGGGTTGATGCTTCTGGGTGTGGCTCGCAGAGTAAGGAGGAGGAACGGAGAGTGCCTAGGGAATTTGTTGCCTTCTCGTTGAAGACGGGGAACCTCAGTGGCGGTTGGCGCCGACGACGGGGTGCTGCTGTCGGTTGCTGGTGGTCAGACGGCAAGGAGCGATAACAATGGCGGTGGCTGATGGGTCTCTCGAAACAAATCTTCAAGAGCTTTTTATGGCTACTGCAGAAAATGACGAAAGAGGAGGGGGAAATGGGTTTTCTGATACTTTGTGTGGGCTAGGAAGCACGGAAACGCCAGAATTTTATTTTTGGACGTTTTCGATTTCTGAAGGAAGTAGGTGGAGAGTGGGAATCGAAATCGGCTTCAATTCACACCCAAACAGTGTCCTCAACCAACTAAGCTACAACTTTACCTTGCACCTATACCACCTTAATTACTATATGTACCGATTTTTTTTTTCTCTAGGGGGCTCGAGCCACCGCATGCCCCCCTCCCTCGACCCCTGCCGACATGGGAAGCGGGGAAGCGACGGGGAAACGGCAATGTTTGATTCTTCTAGTCTTTTTCGTCAATCCTCACTCCTTAATCCTCAATTTCCCTATTTTTTTGTTTGATTTCATTTTTTGATTCTTATAGTCTTCTTCGTCAATCCTTTGAATGATATTTGTTTGATTTCATTTCATATTGTCGTTTCCTCGCCGTTTCCTGATTTTTAGAATTGTCGCTTCCCCATGTCCCCGTCTCCCGTGTCCGTGCAACCTAGTGTGTGGGTTTTGCAAATGAAAGGGAAGAGGGAGAGAGAGTGAGGTATCGAGGTGTGTGTAGGGTTGTTCCTCTACTGGTGGATGGGAATTGCAGTGAGGAAGGGCATATATGCAAGAGGGAGTGAGGGATGCAGAGAAAAGAAATTGAGTTGGAAAAAGGAACCTCCCCAACGGCTTATCAGAAAGAGAGAGAGGGAAACAACACAAATTGAGGAATGGTCCCCATATACATCAATTTAAAATCCCGACGCTCAACTTTAATCCCGCTCACTAAAACGAAATTCCGACACCAGAAAATTAAAATCGAATTAATAAATCTTTATCGGAATAACTTATCAAGACTCGGAACTCGAAAGCGGAATCAAATTCCGTCAAAATTCAAATTCCAAAATGATGCCGGAAGGATTTTAAAATCGAAATTTGTGCTCAAAGACGAGTATTTCTCCAACTTTTACATATTGGATAAAATAACAATATATTTAATTAAAATAATAATATATTTAATATTTAAATATCTTCGTTCTTTACAGATCCATTGTAAATTTGTAATGGTTTTAGTTTTTGTAGCTTGGTTACTAGTTTCTAATACTGTATAATTTAGCAATTAAAAGTGATGTTGTGATATAATATGTTTTTTATGGCATTCGATTTGCACATGGATGTAAATCTATCTTCCCAAATCTTCAAGTATAATAAATGTCATTCAAGTACTGTAATTGGATCAGCAAAGCTCATTCTCTTGCTCATCAGCTAAATATTCCAATTACTAAATCAATGAAAAAATACCTTGGTATACCACTAATTAGTGGAAGGGTTTGTAATGCCTTGTTTGATGAGGCAATAACAAGCCTTAAAAAACAGTTGTCAAAGTGGAAATCTAACACTCTCTCACAAACTGGTAGATCGGTTCTAATTCAGGCAAACCTAAATTCTAAAACAAATTATTTAATGCAATCATTTCTCCTTCCAAAAGGAGTTCTACAAAAAAATTGATCAGATAAACAAAAATTTCTTTTGGAATAAACTACAATCTAATAATTATCATCCTTTAATCAGCTGGAATCATTTGTGTACTCCTAAAAAGGATGGAGGATTAGGTTTTAAATTGACTGAGCAAACAAATATTGGCATGCAAATGAAACTGCTTTGGAGAATAATGGCTAATCCTGATAATATTTGGTCTAAGGTAGTCACGGATAAATATCTCTTGAAAGAATCTCTAATGGAAAGAGGTAAATTTAAAACTTCTTGGCAATTTGGTAGGCTTCTTAATATTAGAGATTTGTTCTCTAAAGGACTGCTCTGGCTAGTGGGTAATGGGAAAACCATAAATGTATGGTCTGACATTTGGGTAAATGCGTAATACCTTCAAAACTTTCGGAATGAGCGTAATCCTAACTTAAAAGTTTGTGATTTATTTACAAATACCAACTCTTGGGATATTGATAAATTAAATATTATATTCCCCTCTCACATTGTTCAAGCGATTACTAACATCCATATTCCAGTAATTGATATTCCTGACAGATTAATTTGGATTTATAATAGTAATGGAAAATTCTCTGTTAAATCCACATCTTCTATTTGTAATACCGGGAATACTAAGAAAATTCCAGCAGACTGGATTTGGAAACTTAATATACCTCGGAATATTAAAAATTTTATTTGGAAAATTATTTTAGATATCTTACCTACCACGACCCGTCTAAATAGATATATAAATAGAGCTCCTAGTACTTGCTCTCTTTGTAATTCTGATATAGAAGATACAAATCATTTATTGTTTAATTGTCAGATCACAAGGTCTCTTATTCAAAATCTTGGTATTAGGCTGGGAAAATGTTATAATATTCCAAGTTTAACTAGTAATGTTTCAGAAAATATTTTAAATACGAGGGCTCTTAATATAGATTTTACAGACTTATGTCATTTATGGCATTCTATATGGGAGCTAAGAAATAGAATTATTTTTCGCAATACTTCTGATATAGGTATTATCTATGCTCTAACTCAAACTATAGATAAAATCTCTTGCTGGAATAAAGAGCGGGTAAAAACGAAGTTACCTAAACGAGCTAGGCCTCCTGATAAATTGATTTGGAATTGCCCTCCTATAAATGTTATTAAGATCAATGTAGATGTTTCATTGAAAATTGATACTCAACCGCAGGTTGGTTGTATTGTGAGGAATAATGACGGTCTAATTCTTTGAATTCATAAATGTAACGTTAGGATGTGTTCTGTCATTCTAGCAGAAGCTTTTGCAGTTTATGACTTGCAGCGGAGATGGGGATCCGAAGAGTGATTATTGAAAGTGATTGTGCAATCATCGTCAATGCCATCAATCAAGTAAATAATATACCATGGGACGTCGCTCAAATTATCGAAGAGATCCAGGTGTTAAGCAAAGAGTTTGAGAGTTTCACAATTCAGCACTGCTATAGAGAGGCAAATGGTGCAGCTGATTTTCTTGCTAAATCTCAGTTGAATTGTAATTTTATTTTGAGTTCCGGTTGTTGTGAGTTCCAGAACATCATCTTGCGAGATGATCATGGGTGTCGGTAGTACATCCAAATTTTTGCTTACTGTACAAAAAAAAGTACTGTAATTGGATTAAAACCTCGATAATGATCACCTCCCCATTTCGACAGCACATGATATTGTTTTTAGATGTTGTGTCCCCCTTGTTGTAGAATTTTTTTTAGTGACAATAGTGGTGACACTTTTTTTCTATTGATGACGTCATTATTTAAGGGTGGTGACAGTGATAAGAGTGTGGTGATAGTGACCACTAATAAGGTGGTGACAGTGATAAGGGTTGTGACAACGATATGGGTGGTGACAGTGCCCACTGATAAGGGTAGTGACAATGATAAGAGTGATAAGGTTGGTGACAGTGATAAGGGTGGTGACAACGATAAGGGTGGTGATAGTGACCTCATAAAAAAAATTCTAAAAACTATCGATAGGGTGGTAACAGTGATAAGGATGGTGACAGCGATAGGGTGGTGACACCGATAAGGGTGGTGACAGCGATAGGGTGGTGACAGCGATAGGTGTGGTGACAACGATATGGGTAGTGAAAACGATGAGGGTAGTGACAGCGATACGGGTGATGACAATCATAGGGTGGTGACAGCGACAGGGGTGGTGACAGCGATAGGGTGGTGACAGTGATGAGGTGGTGATAGCGATAGGGGTGGTTACAGCGATAGGGGTGGTGACAGTGACCTCGTAAAAATATAAATTTTTTTTAAAAAAAACTCTAAAAACTAAGATGTCACCAAAAAAATTTATCTCCGCATGTGTCACCACTAATAAAGGCGATGAAACTAAGCTCAAAAAAAACTGTCACCAAAAAATTTATTTATCAACATACATATGTCACCAAAGTCATTGACCTTGACAAGTCAAATGGTCAAAATAAAAATGGGAAGGAAGGAAGTCAAATTAAAAATGGGAAGGAAGGGCAAAAATGTCATAATAGACATTTTGCAAAAGAGAATATGAAAGTGAACATTTTGTAAAATGTCATTTTCAAAATGGACACTTAGCAAAAAAATCATTGGTTTATTAATTGATGTGGCCCAAAAATATAATACCTATTTAATCCAAAATATGACATGTAAGCAAAAATAATTCAATTTTAATCCAGAAAATTTCAGGTATGCGAAATCGCACCAGAGACCGTTTCAGGCCTTTGCTTTAGTATTTTATATAGATAGATATAGATATTGATATATATTAGATACTAGTGTAGATCCCGTTCCGTGTACGGAGAATGCGTTAGTCTAAATATAAATTTTTTTTTCTCCAAAAAATAATATAAATATAAATAAAATTCACATGGTTAATTAAATTCACAGGTTATATATATTCTAAATATCTTTTAATTAGATTCTCTCAAAATATAAATAAAATTCACATTTATAAGGTACTACGTAAAAGTTTTTTTTTTTCTAATCTATGATTAATTAAATCTCATGTAATTTAATTCGATAGTTGATTTTTAAAAATATTTTAATATTCTTTTTTATTAAATATGTAGTATATATTTATTACATTTGTTTACTAAAATATCTATGTACGTATGGATTGTGACTACATATATGGCTATATAATATTTTAATTACTTATTTTGGCCTCAAAAAATAATATAGATAGATAAACAAATAACAATTATTAAATGATTGGTTTTGATATAAATAATTCTTTCCACCAAAAAATAATCTAAATATAAATAAAATAGAACCTATCAAATACAGTATTATATATTTATCTATTAATATTTTTGCTAAGTATGACTATGAAAATTAGTTTTATTATTACTACTACTACATTTAGTTATATTGATATAGTTTTTTTCTTATATAATATTTACTCTTTTATAAGATATTCCATCTATCCAATTATATGTGTTAATGGTAAAATAAAATAATTATTTCTATTAAATTTCCTTTTTGACAGGAGAAAGCTTTGCGAGATGCACTCACGCGCCGCCACGTATGCAGATGCACTCATGTGCCGCCACGTAGGCACCAATGCATCGATTTTAGTATATGTATATAGATTGATATATATTGATATTGATATATATTGATATTGATTGATATTTATCCTTTTAGGAAGAGCTCCTCTCTTTATAAGATAATATATGTAATATTTATATTATATATTTGACTTAACTTTAATGTAGAAAACCGTGCGTTTTTAATGGGAAAACCCATGAGGAAGGTAAACGGAGAAAATTAATCAAGGTTGGGGATTCTTTGATAAGGACGAGGACCCGACGGGGATAGGGGTCATTTTTTATCCCCGAACGGGTGTGGAGGACGAGGGGACTTTTGGTAAATGGGGATGGGGACAGGAAGGGTACTCCATGCCCCGAACCCGCCATGTTGCCATCCATAGGTTCATCAACATGACAACATAGGAATACTAAAAAGAAAACACTTAGTTCTCACTCATTCAAACCAAATAAAACATTCTCAGATTCTATAACTGTTGCAACAAAGAAATTGTACTCAAACTATCATCTTCCCACCCTTTGTGGATAAAAAAACTATATATGCTTACAGAGTTGAAGGGGTCCATAAAACAGTTTCAAAGAACAACCAAATACAAAGTCTAGTTTATTACTACATGATGGGTTGTGCAACCAAAATGTGGACTTACAAGACTGTCATGTCACCAGCCATGTAGAAGCAGCCGATGGAGCCTCCTACAGAAACTACAGGCCGAGTTTGGAGAGCAAGGCACTCCATCTTGGAGTTTCTTTGTCGAATATGTAAGTCAGAGGGGAAACCAGCACTCCGCTACCACCAATCTGTAAAACAAAACGAATGGCGAGTAGAGAAATTCATATCCAGTTGAGTGACAAAACGAGAATAAAATTCGGCACCAAGAGAGGAATGTGTAATATTGCAAAAGAAGTAGGCTAATTGTGTTCATGAGATGTGTAGAAACCTATGGTACGAAGTGCAAGAATCAATTGAAGGCAACTTATTTCCAGTGACTCAATTAATTCAACTCACAAAAGCTGACAAGATGAAGGGTAAGGGGATTAAACAACTTCTGCAACAATAAAATCCATTAGCAAGACACTACAGATAAATCCAATCGTTAATCATCCTTTTTTATTCTAGGGTGTTTTTAAATACACCGCAAATCCACCTTTAAAAATGCAGGTTGCTTTCGACGTGCAAGCCACCATCACTAAATAGCACTTTTTAAAAATTAATTAATCCACTTTAACCCTGCACGTCAATTCCGTTAAATAGCACTTTTTAAAAATTAATTAATCCACTTTAACCCTGCACGTCAATTCCGACGTGCAGGGTTTGTGGTGTATATAGCGAAGGCGTTATTCTATAATGATAATTAAAACCACCAATGTGTCATCACCGTCAGCTCATCTACATTCAATTCTTCATAACAATTCGTATAACCAAGCAATGGGCTGAGCGATTAGACATCCAAACAATGTGCATATTTCAATAGTCCGATTTCTTACTGCTCTCAGCTGCTGAACTGACTTGTAGAGGGCCTTTTTAGGAACACATATAACTATTGCATAATATTCCACAGTAATTTTCCCATCGCGTTTGCAGAAGACAGGACTAATTGTCGGACCCTGCACTAAAAACATTTCTGAAATGAAACTGTGGATATGAACAATGTGAAGCAAAGGAATGAAAAAAGTGAGGTCCAGAAAAAGGACACCTGCAATCCAGCTAAAGATGATTGACTCAATATTCGCTCTGCAACTTCCTCAGCACTGCTTCCCCTCATGTTTGCTACCACCTATCGTATAATAGTGACAATAAAAGTTACCAATTGCCAGAAGTATAATAAACATATATTGAAAACAAAGAAGTCAAAGGGAGAAACTGAAACAACACCGTGAACTGATCAGTTGCCCTCAAATGTGCCTCAAATCTTTCTAGTATCTCGTGGGTTGCATCTAAGACACCTTCTCGTTGTGTCAATGCTTTCTTACTTGCAACAAGTACAGCCTGAAGATAGCTAAATATTCTTCAAATGAACCAAATAAACAATGGCATGGCCAAAAGGGAAAGTCTACCTGGCTCTCCAACACAGTACCACCATCAATTTCTTTCAAATTGTTCTCTCGTAATGTTGTCCCACTACTTACAAGATCTAAAATGGCATCAGCTATGCCCATCTGTAAACAAGATGCCAAGTTAGTCCAGCGTAGAATAGAAAACAAAAAGATACAACTTTTCCCCATCTGTAAACAAGTACCAGCATCTCTTTTTGCCATCAGTGAATAATATCAATTCACAAATAGATGAAACTTTAGCTAACTACCAGTGCGTTGGTATCATTTTAGTTCTAGACCAGCTGAACATAGAGCTCTGCAATATCTTCTCCATATTCAGGTGATTCACAATGAAAATCTAAGAATGCCTTCTTAGTGGATCAATTTGATACTATTCACTCTGTAAACCTAGATATGGAGACTAATATAGCACATGATCCGAGATGGAGAAGCTGGTTAACTTCCATTATTATAGTTTCACCTATTTCCCTGTCAACTACTAGAATTGATATGTTAAAAGTTTAAACATGAGCCTCTGCTGAAATGTCATTTCTCAACAAATATTTGTGCGAGAAGATTTTGGAAACTGAAATCAATAACATGTTGCAAAATATAAGGAACAACAGCGCCTGGTGAAAATTTTAGTGCTTATGTCTGATGTAGATTTATACTTACAGCAGGAGCTGCCTCAAGGGCCCCATCAGCTGTTGAAAAAATAACATGCTTCAACCCATTTTCTTTCATGAATTTGGGTCCCAGCTGCATGGATGTAATGAAAACAAATATTAATAGTAAAGCCCCAAAAATGTCCTAGTGAAACCACCAAATTGAACTGAAACTGCCATTATACATTGGTGAAACCAGTGGCAACTCGAAGAGGTTTCTCAGCTGTCCAGTGAGGCATTTCAGCAAGTTCCTTGATAGAGTTAACATTCTCAAAGATGCCATACTTAGGTATCTGAAATAGAAAAGAAGAACGAATTGCAATCAGGAATAATGACACCAGTGCGCCTCACTTTTGTATTAAAAAAAATTAGTAACAAAAACTTACTGCTATGGAAAGCCTGCAGTCACCATACTCTAGAGCATCATGAACAAGGATAAGATCTTCACTCTCCTGCAAAGCACAATTCATTGTCGGCCATTTGTTACAGTTTACTCTGTGATTCTTGTGGTGTAACTATTTCATAGGACCAGCAAAAGCTTGAGAATCATAGTACTAGATGCTTCATCCAGGAAAAAAAAATCAGCAATTTCTGTATATATCTTTATGCTATAAAAATATGACAATGATTTGTTTATTCGTGCAGTGAAAAGAATCGTGATCTATCAGTTACTTATCTATAAGAATGATTTAAGCAAACACCAATACCCCTGGCTATTGTTGCAAGCTTGATTTGAGCAAAGCAGCCATATGGGGTGGGGGACTAGAAGGGTGAGGTGGTACATCTCATAAGAATGATCTTTAGTGCAAATGCTCAAATCATTACAGAAGTTAAGAAGCACCTACGGAAGAATAGTTCGCAAATCAATCCTTACCTGTCCATATTCAGTGAGTGTATCAAGACCCACAATGCCAAGGTCCAAGTCTCCTGACAACAACTTTCTTACAATATCTTTAGGTCGCTGAAACCATACTTCCGTGTTTGGAAGCTGCAGTGGAAAACAATGAAGTGAACAAATAAGGTTAGTCATTAAAAACACAATACTTTCTGGTACAAGAAGGAAGAGAATATAAGGGAAAATCCAACCCTGAACATCACTAAACAATAGAAAAAGCAAAAAAGCTCAGCACTAGACATGACAGATTTATGAATGAAAGCTCCGGAGTGCAGGACGCACAGATTCACAACAAGATAGTTCCAGCAATATGTGTGCAACTGAATGATAAATCTATGTCAATGTTGAACAATTATCAATTCATGCAGTTGTAGAGCTCAAAGAAAACCATTCCACGTTATAAATCAAATTGGACAACCATAAAGACAAATAAGTCTGTCAAGAAAGGCTTGCGATCATGAATCTCTACACAGCAGTAAGCTATCTGCAGCTCGTAGAAGTTATAGATTCTCAGTTGTTTTCACTCAATTGACTGAATATAAACCGCTTGTGTTAATAATTCAATTTAAAAAAAAAAAACAATAACGGCTTTTCAAGCATGATAATCGGCAATGTCAAAGCAACTAAAAATGAAGAAACTAATGCCAGACGAAGTGAATCGATCTAATTTACGCAACTCAAGTAGTGAATTGGTCACACACACAAAAAATCGAGAGGGAAATACCGACAGAGCGCTTGAAACTGATACGCTTAATGATCGGACTCATACACCAAAGGAAGAGATTGTAGAATAGGAAATGGAAAGTGGGCAAACCTGCGGAATTTGAGCAACGTACTGCCTGGGATTAACTTGCTTCACCGACAATTGACAGTCCTAATCATTCAGAAAGCAAAATCAGACAAATTGAAACCGAATTCGAGAGGAAGAAAAGGAGATTGGGAGAGAGAAGACCTTGAGAAGGTCGAGTGTGTCGGAGGCCATGCGACCTTTACTAGGCAAGCCGAGTCGGATTTCGGAGCGTTGAGGAACACGGCTGTCAGCGTTGCCATTGAGGAGGATAGTGGGAGAAGGGGTCTGGACGCAGGCCCGGGCTCTGAATCTGAGGGAGATACGGAGAGGGAAAGAAGGGAGAGAACGGGAAGAGAAAGAAGGAGAAGAAGGAAAGAGAGAGGAAGAAGAAGAGAGAGAAGGGGATTGTTGGAGAGTTGGTTGTAAGGCCGCCATTGTCAAACGATGAAGCTACTGTTTAAGGTTAACAAATGAAAATGGGGAGGGAGGGAGAGAGGGTTGGGGAGGGAGCGACGGCGGGACGGAGGAGAGATGTGAGAGAGAGAGAGAGAGAGAGAGAGAGAGAGAATGCGCTTTTGAAGAGTGATTTTGAGGCTGACAGCTGTCCATCGCGATGTCTGATCGCCTGGTGTTTTGCAGCAGTGCAGATCTTATAATTATTGCTTAACAATTTATTTTCAAATTTTCAGAAACATAATTGAAAATTTCATTTCTAAAAAAATATGAGTACTAAACCTATTATTTTAAAATAACTAGTTGGCGCTGCACGCTACACGTGCGGACCCCACTCTTATTATTTTACTCATTTTGATACACAATCAATATTGTACATTTTATACACAATCTACTAATTATTAAAATGACATTTTTATTTTCAGTTCAAAATATCAATAATGACACGTTTTTTTGTACAATCTATATCGTACGTTTTCCTGTACAAAATTAACCCTCTAAGATCACATATTTTGCTGAAGAGAGAAAGTAGGATGCTTTGATGTTTAATTAGATTGGTTTTTTTTTTATTAAAAATAATAAATATTTAACGTGTTTGCATGCCTTTTTTAAGTTTAAAACTCTCTCTCTCTCTCTCTCTCTCTCTCTATATATATATATATATATATATATATATTGGTGTTAAAATTGATATTCTATTTATAATTCTTAGAAAACATATTGAATATTTAAAATTTATTATTTTAGATGAAAAAGAGTATTATTTTTTATGTATGAATGAAATAAATTTCTGAGGTTTAATTTAAAGTTTTTTGGATTGAAAAGAGCCTACCTATGTCTCCTACTACATGTCTGAAAATCAAGCTTATTACAGTATGTAATAGAAATAAACTTGGATTGATTTTGAAATTGATGCTTATAGGAAAACGAAGACACTTTATAAACAAGAACTCAAGAATTCTAAGCTATACCGATTGAGATTTATTGACCGTACATTGATCTAAGTTTATGTACTCTATTTACCAAGCCCATCACTTTAAATAGTTGCTACTTATGGGTAATCGCTATAAAAAAAATCAATTTCAACTACTTAATTCCTGATTTTTTTTATATATATATCTGAATCTCTAATTGGTCAACCTCCATCAAATGCCATTGGAATTTAGAATTTTATATGTATATAAGGCCCTAATTAAAAAAAACATACTAAAATAATTTTAAAAATTGATATTTTATATAATTTTTTACTCCTTAAAAAACATATTAAAAAATAAAAGAGCATTTATTTTTAAACCGAGGTAACACAATTTTCTTGTTTTATAACAATTCCTTGGTTTAAAAAAATGGTAGATATACTTATTACATTTTATTGGTTTATCTCTCAACAAACAAAATCAGTATGTACCCAGCATAACATTCATCATATATATTATTCGATAATTTTGAAACCCCACTTTAAAAATAACAAAAGTAATAATAATAATAATAATAATAATAATAATTATTATTATTATTATTATTATTATTATTATTATTATTATTATTACTATTATACTTACTCACGATTAGCATAGAGTAGTGGGATCATGTCCGAAAAAAAATACTACGTATGTACCAGCCACACTGATAATTTAAAAATGTAGTGTGTATGATCTATTAATTTGGGTTATGTTTAATGTTAGTGGGCTGGATAATTGTTGAATTTGTGGGCTAGGCAATACAAATTTATTGGCCGAATATGTACATTTAAGGGAAGGTGTTAGGTAAGCCCATCACTTGGTCAAATTTGGTGGCTGTGGGGATAAAATTGGAATCAATTTGTTACTATTCATAAGACTTTCCTCTCTTTTATATATAGATATAGATATATAGAAATTGAAATTATTAATATATCTTGCAATTTAGATTTCACCAACTATTTTAATATTAAAAAAATAATAAATTTATTTGAAAAACCGGTTACCAAAAACTACCTATTTAGTTTTTTTTTTTACTTTTCCTTATAAAAAAAATCCAAATGGAAGATTTTGATTGGAAGTGTAGGAATTTACACATTCACCAAGTGTATGTGTATCACTCTCCCTCTCCTACTCCCCTCCCTATATCACAAAAATATTTTAACATTTATTTTATTTTAAAAAAATTAAAAAATTTATATTTATATTATTACCATATATTCTTATATATTTATAAAATTTTATTTCTTTCTCAAAAAAATAAAATTTTATTTCGAAAAATTATGTTTTACCATTTTTAAAAATTAAAAAGGCAATATTTAACAAAATACAATTATTAAAAATTTAAAACATGATTTTTTAAAATAAAATTTTACAAATATATAAGAATAGATGTTAGTAATATCAATATAATTTTTATTATTTTTTTAAGATAATATAAATGTTAAAATATTTTTGTGGTGTAGAGAGGGGAGTATATAAGTGTTGTAGGGGATCTCAACTGGTTTTTTTTTTTTACAATATGCAAACATTCGGAGCTGTTACAGAAAATGTAATCGCGCTCCTGGATCATCCTGACGGATGATGGTACAAAGATCCCTATTAAAAGGGATTGTAGATCTATCACTAATGATGCCCTTTGTGGCTATATAATCCGCAACTCTATTTGATTCTCTGAAGATGTGTCTGAATTCAACTGATTCGAAGTCCGCTCGCATGATATTGATTTCTACTACTTGACGCATAACTTCCCATCTGATGCATTTTCCTTGAGTAAGAGATCTCATTAGCTCTTGATTATCTCCTTCTATCGTAATCTTCCGTAGTCCCAATCTTCGAGCTTGTTGCATGCCTATCTAGACGGATGCCGCTTCAGTTTGAATAACCGTGTCTTGACTTACTTCCTGGTGGAAAATATCAATTACATGGCCCGTAGAATCACGAATGATTCCCCCCACCTGGCAGAGGCCAGTGGGCTTGACAGAACCATCTACATTAATTTTGTAGATGGTTCCTTGTGGTCTAGTCCATTTAGACATAGACCTCTTTTTTCTTTTCCGACCTTCCTTATTTTTGTCACTATTTGCCTGTCTCCAGTCTTGTATTTCTGTTTTGATCCACCTTATTAGATTCCCAAACGAGTCGGGATTTGTTTTTCTGAAGATTAAATTGTTCCTAGTTTCCCATATCATTTGCCAAATGACCGCTAGATCTTCGAAGTGATGATTTGTTTGTTTGACTAGGTCCAGATTGTCACAAAGAGGACCTTGCATAGAGAGGTTGTTAAAGAATTTACCTGTAGATTGTTCATATTGCGCTATTAGCTCCTTTGCAAAGGAGCATTCTGAAAACAGATGAGCAGAGTCTTCATTACTTTAGTCACAAAGAGAGCAAATGCTAGGTACTCTGTTGACATACCTATTTAGCCTACTAGTTGTGGGGAGGGCGTCAACTTTAGTTTTCCAAACAAGATTTATGAGTCGTGGTGGAAGGTTTAGGTTCCAGATCCAGCAGTGATTGTCAGTGTTTTGGTTTTGGATATTTGTAATTTTCTTCGCAGATTTAGTAGTAAATTTTCCTGTAGAATCAGGTGTCCAGATTAGCCTGTCCGGAGTTTGCCAAGTTGGGATTTTGAGAGCTAGAATGCTTTTAACAATATTTTGAGGAAATAGGCGCCCTAAGAGAGGCTCATTCCAACGCTTTTGAGGAGTGAAGAGTTGGCAAACTTTCATATTTGGGTCATTATTACCCATCAAAGATTTGAGATTTGTGTTAGGAATCCAAGGATCATTCCAGGTATTTATGGAGAGTCCATCCCCTATAAGCCAAAGGAGACCTTTTTCAAATTTATCTCTTAGGGATAACAATCTACCGAATTGACAAGATGTGGCCTGATTTGGTATGTCTTTAATGCTATTATTTTGCAAATATTTTTCTTTAATGACACTAACCCAGATATTATCTTCATTAGAGTAAAGTTTCCACAATAATTTAAATTGAAGGCTTATGTTCAACTCTTCCGCTTTTCTAATCCCCATGCCACCATGGGTTTTGCTTTTACAGATGTTATCCCAGCTTATAAGAGGGGTATATCTCTCCGTATGAAGTTTATTCCAAAAGAAGTTCTTATTTATCTGATCTATTTGGTTGAGAATTCCTTTAGGGAGTAAGAAGTTCTGCATAAGATAGTTGGTTTTGGAACTGAGGTTAGCCTGAATTAGAACAGCTCTGCCTGCTTGAGAAAGATTCGACGCTTTCCATTTGGATAGGTGTTTTTTAAGGTTTTGGATGGCCTCTTCAAAAATCGAATTTCTAATCCTGCCATTAATTATAGGGATGCCTAAGTACTTTTCAAGAGTGCTAGAGATCGGAATTCCCATGCTTCGGGTGAGATCTTTGGCTAGGTTTTGGCTAACATTTTTCGAACATTGGAGAGAGCTTTTACTATAGTTAATAGTAAGACCCGAAAGGTTGGAGAAATTATTTATCATATTCTGAATAGTATTTAGACTAGTATGGGCAGCTTTAGCAAAAATAATTGTGTCGTCTGCAAAAGTGAGGAAGGGTATAGGATTACCGTTTCTGGTGAGTTTGATCCCGACTAGAGCATCTTCTTGCAAAGCCTCCTTGTGCATTTCTCTTGCTAGTCCTTCCATAACTAGAACAAAAATGTAAGGGGCAAGGGGGTCGCCTTGGCGGATTCCCCTATTAGGCTTGAATTATTTACCTGGGCGGTTTTTTACTAGAATTGAGAATGAGGACGTCGTTAAACAAGTCATTACCCAGTTGATCCATATAGGATGAAAATCGAACCTTTGAAGAACCGCCTTGATATAACTCCAGTTGATTTTATCATAGGCATTTTCCATATCTAGTTTTAGTGCCATCCAACCAGTTCTCCCTTTTTGCTTATGAAAGCTATGGAAAATTTCATGGGCAATCAAGGTGTTATCCTGGATGGATCTTCCTTCTACAAAAGCTCCTTGGAAAGGGTTGATGAGTTTTGGTAGAATGGGTTTCAGTCTATTTGCTAGAATTTTTGTAATTACTTTATAGATGGTATTGCATAAGCTAATCGGTCTGTAATGGTTGATAGTGGTAGGGTTCTCAACTTTGGGAATTAAGGCAATAAAGGTTTTGTTTATTTCAGTTAATAATTGTCCTGAGTGAAAAAAAGCTTTTATAGCTTTACAGCAGGAGGGACCAACTATATGCCAATATTTTTTATAAAATTCAGGAGGGTAGCCATCAGAACCAGGAGATTTGTCTTCTTCCATTTCAAATATTGTATTTCTAATTTCTGCTATTGTAGGTTGGGTTATAAGATTTCGGTTTTCCTCTATCGTGACTTGAGGTTGAATATTCCAAACTTCTGTTGGGTTTACTTGATGCTGGTGAGCTCCAATAAATCTTTTCGATAATTCTGTTGTGATTTGATCCGAAATGAGATCGTTATCATAGGGGATATTACCTTCTTTTGTTGTGAAGGATTTTATGGGTCTTTTAGAATTTTTAACTCTAGCTATCACCTGAAAATATTTTGTATTTCTGTCTGAGAGTTGAAGGTGATTAGTTCTCGCCCTCTGTTTCCAAAACTTGTGGTTATATTCTGGTAATCTGAATCTTTTGTGTTCTAGCCTTGCTAGTTTTTCTTCATCCTTTTTGCTGATGTTTCCCCATGGTAAACGACCTTGGAACGCCAGAATATGCTTTTCTACTTGGGAGAGTTGCCTAGAGATGTTATTTGATTGAGATTTGCACCAATTCTTCGTATTGTGTTTAAGAAGTTTCTATTTCTGAATAAGTTTAAATCCATAAGAGCCAACAAATTTATTATGCCAAACTTGTCGGACCATAGATTCATAGATAGGTTTTGTAGTCCATGCCATTTCAAACCAAAAAAGAGCACCATTGTTTTGGTTTTGGTTTCCTATTTCTAGAGAGATCGGACAATGGTCGGAGTTAGAGAAGGGATGGTGTTTTGTGTGAATCTTTGGGAACCAATTGAAGATTTGCCGACTTGCGAGAGCTCTATCCAAACGTTCATAAGTATTATTGATATTTGTCTTGTTTTTTCTCCATGTGAAGGGAGAGCCAGTGTAGGGAACAGTTTGGAGATCAAGCTCATTCTTGACAAATTGTAAGCGTCTGAATCTGGCTATGGATGGATTAGCTCCCCCCAACATTTTCAGAATCGTTTTCTAAATCATTTAGATCTCCAATAAAGAGGATCGGAAGATTGTGTTTATGTGTTACTGAAAAAACTTCTTCCCAAAAAACTTCAGAATCATTTTCATGCTTGTCCACTGTAGTTTTGATCATTATGAATCGATCTGAATGCTCAAGAATTAAGCTTAAATCTTCAAACTTTGATTTGTAAAGAAGCCATATTCCTCCCTTGTGGCCCTTAGAACTAATACCGATTGCTTTATGGAAGCCTGACGATTTTACCATCTTATCAGTTGGGGCCTCAGTGGCCTTAGTTTCAGTTAGCACAAGGGCGTCTAAACGGTTAGAAGCTCTAAGTTGATTTAGCTCTTGCCAAAAAAGGAGCCTTTTGAAACCCCTAACATTCCAGTATGCAATTTTAATCATGAGAATTCCATTGAGAATAGGCTTTTAGCATATTCCTAGCTAAGCTGAAGGTAAAATATATAGTTCTTACATCAGACTCTATACATATTGTTATGCTATTCTGATCTAGTCTCTTAGGATGCCTAGAAAGCCAAGCATTCCCAAGGCATAGCCTTTTGTCTTTTGTCTGTAGTTTCCAACTCATATGATCACGCTGAATCTTCCAAAGAATTTAAAATCTGCAAAAGGAGTTGAAGATATGCCTTGCCTTTGTTGCAAGAAGATTTGTAGAAGTTTTGGTTTGTAAAGGTTTGGGGATAAAGTTTGTGTAGCTTGCCTCCACTGAATCCCAAAAGGAACTAGTGTGGCTTTGCTTGAAGTTTTTGGATAGATCAAAGGAGAAGAAGATACCTGAGCACCACCAAGGCACTTCAACAGCAATCTCCTTGCGGGCTGTCTTCCTGCACATACTTAATTGTCCTTCACCCCATGCCAAGCTAGCAATGAGGGATAGACCAAGGCTGTTGTGACAATTAAGACAAAAATAGGAAAACATGCAAATAGTACGATTAAGATCTAAATCATCCATATCACCGCTACTCCCAGTGAGGTTTGAAAAGTACCAGGAGCAACCATGAACCAAAAAAACCTTGTTCAGCATATTCCAACCATTCATCAAAGATTTAATGTTAGGGAAATCAACAAAAACCCTAACCAAAAAGTTCATCTCGGGATTATAAAAGTTTTTTATGAGAGCAAAGGAGAGAGGTATACCCGTCATTCTACCCTGTCTCTTGGCAACATCCTGCTTCCAAATCCTGCACTTGGTTAGCTTGCATTCATCCCTTGAGATGTAGGATGAGAAACAGTGTGACAAAAAGCCACAGCAGCGATGGTAAACAGTGTGATAAAAATAGACAAAAATAGTAGTGGCATTAGTCAGATAAAGATCTCGGCAATGATAGCATCCAATTGATAAGTTGTCAATACTACTTCTATTGGGATCTTTAATCAGATTGCAACCCCATCCTAGAATCATACTGGCAATGGTTCCATTACAACCTTTAGTTAACTTACAGCCACAACAAAGCATAGTCTGAAGTATCAGCTCACAACATAGACGAAGTTCACTATAAGACACCAAGTAAATGATGGAATCATCAGTAGCACCATACATCCGAGATTCGCAATTCTCAACAGAGTGCAAATTTCTAATATTGGTAAAACTAGTCTTAAAAGAGAGATACAATTCATTACAAGGACAAATACTAATCTCAAAAATGACATGCAATTCATTACGAGGACAAATACTAGGCATGCAGAAGCAAATAAAAACGAAACTCATCTCTGTAGATATACATACACATAATAGGAAGTTTAAAATTTGTTGGGAACACTTACTTTGTTGAGAAGATCGATTCCTTACATACCCTAAAGTAGGCTGCGCTGATACATCCCTGGCAATAATACGAGATCCAGGGACCAACTCAGCCAGAGGCCGACTCCAAAGGCTTCTACTAGTAGCTGGAGTGAAGAGGCTTTTATGCAGTCCTCTGTCTGTGCTCACCACCGTGTCCACAGTCGAGAACCTGCACTTGTGAAACATGAGTTTGTAGGCAAGGGTTTTGAAAAAATTTTGAGATCTAAGTTTTTGTTTGGTAAAAAAGGGTTTTCTTGAGAGATTTTGGTTAGAAATTTGAGGGATTGTTTGAACAGATCTGATGCCTAACACCCAAAAGGCATAGACAATTTTTGTTTGGGGAGATTTGCCCAAATCGGAGCCCCCAGGCATCAGCGAGGCCATAAGCGGGCTGTCACACCCTTGCGACCTGATGCATGTGCCACCGATAGCGTGGTGACGGACGATTTGAGGGCTACAAGCCAAGGTTTGAAGCAAATTGTAAGAGGATTTGGTTTTTGGAAATTTAGGGTTAGGTTGTTGTTTACTTGAGAATTGGAGATTGGAGGAGTAAGATTTAAGAAGAAGTCTCAGGTTGGGAGCCAAAGGCAGCGGCAGCGCCGCGCCATGGCCAAGCGCCCGGAGAGGGAGGCGCCGAAACAGGAGGAAGAAGAAGGGCAACAGGGGCGCGTGTAAGAGGAGAAGGGGCGCGTTCTTTTTCAATAACTGGATGGGTTGGGTGTCAACACCACTACACCTCGGGATCTCAACTGGTTTTGTAGGGTCTACAACACCTTTCCTATATCAAAAAAATATTTTACATTTATTTAATCTTAAAAATAATTATAAAAATTATATTTAGATTCCTAATATCTAGTTTTATATTTATAAAATTTTATTTCAAAAAATAATGTTTTACAATTTATAAAAATTAAAAAGGCAATATTTTACAAAATACAATTATTAAAAAATTTAAAACATGATTTTTCAAAATAAATTTTTATAAATATATAAAAATAGTTGTTAGAAATATAAATATAATTTTTAGAATTTTTTTAAGATTAAATAAATGTTAAAAAAAATTTAGTGGAGTAGGGAGGGGTATAGGGGGGGGGGGGTTGTAGAAGATCCCAATTGGCTGTTTTATTATTTATTTTTTTATTAGAGCTGTTTTGTTATTTATGGCTTGTTTGAGATCGATATTTATATATAAAAATGACCAAAAATAAGTACGAACTATCAGTAATGAATTAATATTTTACAAACCTTAAAAACTATTAAAAATGATACGAACTATCAATCATAAACCACGAGCTTTAAAAACTATCAAAAATAATACGAATTATCAGTCATGAACCAATAATACGAATTATCAGTCATGAACCAATTTTGTTTTCAAACATTATACTTATACATTTAATGCTACGAGGGCTTACTTGATCGCGAGCGCAGTGTGATTAATGCTACAAGTGGAGGGATATCTTAGATAAGAAACCTGATGAGGCAATGCAAATTTTTGACGATTTAGCCAATAATTCGCAGCAATATGGGAAAGATCAAGGGGTCATAGGAGTCCATAGATTGGATAACTCTAGGGGTCGCAGCAATGAACTTGACAAGCTCGCTGACATTGTCAAGAATATGGCTCTAAAGATGAATCAGATACAACAGCCTAGACTATGCGGAGTTTGTGGAGACTTAACTCATCTAAATGATCGTTGCCCGCTCATTCAAGAAGGAGTTGCTGATGTCAATGCTATGGACTACGGACATCGCCGAAACTTTGGTAACAACCTTCTCACACCTCTTCTTTGGCCAACCTCTACCCCGAAGACAATTTTCGATAGTCAGGTTGTCGCACGCATAGGTACACTTGGATCTCTTCTCTGCACATGACCATATCATCAGAGCCTTGACTCTGGCAACTTAGTCTGAATATTGGTGACCCCTACTTTTTCCCGTATAACCTCATTTCTAATTTTGTCGCGTAAAAAAAGCCCACACATTTACCTGATCATCCTCATCTTTGTCACCATAAGTCTTTGTTCTTGCGCCTTCTTTAGCATCCAACACTCTATACCCCATAAAACAAAGTCGATCTCACTGTCACTCTATAGAAATTTCCCTTGAGCTTTAGTGGAATTGTTCTGTTGCATAAAACTCCTGGCGCAGCTCTACATTTCTGACACCCAACTTCGATTTGTTATCATACAATATACCAAAAAAAAAATCAAAAAAAGACTAAAGACAAACTCAACACCACATAAATAATCGTTGACTACGGAAGAAGTCGAGGAAGACTCATGGCAAACTGCAAATGCTGAGAACACGGGAAAGTGCGAAGACTCACACGACGTCTCGACGCCGAAAAGACGGAGAGCTGTAACCCACCACCGAAAATGACGACTCTTAGGGGTGTTATTTTTCATAATTCTCCCTTTTTATTATTACCTTACTTTCACTTTGTTAAAAACTATTCAGAGTATTTAACAACACATTTCTATTTTTGTTAGTAATTCTTTTATTTTGATCCCATTGAGAAAAAACAAAGAGACATTTATAATCAAAACATAAATAATTCAATCTCCTTTTCTGCTAACAGTTTTTAATAATAAAATAAAGCTATTGCGAGTTTAATTATATGTTTTCAAATATTTGCAACATTTGTTCCAAGATTTACTATAGCGTTTGCATATAACTCAAGGTGGAACTATATAATGGAGTTAGTTTGAAACTAGATTAATATATGAGGGAATTAAAGGAAGTAACCCCCGCCCCGGTTTGGTTTGCTAGCCTAACCCACTAACCGGTTCTAATTGCAAGGGTTACACATTTACCTGATCATCCTCATCTTTGTCACCATAAGCCTTTGTTCTTGCGCCTTCTTTAGCATCCAACACTCTATACCCCATAAAACAAAGTCGATCTCACTGACACTCTATAGAACTTTCCCTTGAGCTTTAGTGGAATTGTTCTGTTGCATAAAACTCCTGGCGCAGCTCTACATTTCTGACACCCAACTTCGATTTGTTATCATACAATATACCAAAAAAAATAAATCAAAAAAGGACTAAAGACAAACTCAACACCACATAAATAATCGTTGACTACGGAAGAAGTCGAGGAAGACTCATGGCAAACTGCGAATGCTGAGAACACGGGAAAGTGCGAAGACTCACACGACGTCTCGACGCCGAAAAGACGGAGAGCTGTAACCCACCACCGAAAATGACGACTCTTAGGGGTGTTATTTTTCATAATTCTCCCTTTTTATTATTACCTTACTTTCACTTTGTTAAAAACTATTCAGAGTATTTAACAACACATTTCTATTTTTGTTAATAATTCTTTTATTTTGATCCCATTGAGAAAAAACAAAGAGACATTTATAATCAAAACATAAATAATTCAATCTCCTTTTCTACTAACAGTTTTTAATAATAAAATAAAGCTATTGCGAGTTTAATTATATGTTTTCAAATATTTGCAACATTTGTTCCAAGATTTACTATAGCGTTTGCATATAACTCAAGGTGGAACTATATAATGGAGTTAGTTTGAAACTAGATTAATATATGAGGGAATTAAAGGAAGTAACCCCCGCCCCGGTTTGGTTTGCTAAACTAACCCACTAACCGGTTCTAATTGCAAGGGTTAGACCCCCCCCCCCCCCATCAAAAAAATGGGAAGGTAGCCGATTGGGAAAGGGGTGTGGAAACCGGTTGTTGGGAGTCAATAAAGAAGGGAGGGAGGAGGAGAGAGAGGGCAGTTTTAAAAACCTGTCACATCTTGGCTGTGGAAAACAGAGGGAGAGAGAGGAGGGAGTGGAGAAGGCACGAAACCGCCATTTTTGAAATGAAAACGAGAGAGGAGAAGAAGGCAAAGGAAGAAGACGAACCTGGGAGTGCGGAGGAGAAGACGGCGCCGGATTGCAAGCCAGTAAAGGAAGCGTGTAGAAGACGACCCTGTGGGTGTTTAAAAGAGAGAGACCGACCGATTTGAAGTAAGTAAACCCTAACCCAACCGATTTTGTACTGATTGCAGAAATTGAAAGGATGAGGGACCATTTGAAGACCCTAATTTGTTTGCCATGGTTTGCAATTGGATGAAATAACGGGTGGAGTATCCTCCCCTGTCATGTGGGATGTAACAGGCGTCTAGTATGAAAACAATGGGTGGAAATGTGGGAACGGGGGTGTTCGAGTTGGGGAGAGAATGGAAGTACCATTGTGGTGATGATATGGTAAAGGGCTTGAAGGAGGAAGCAAATTAGTGGAAATCGATACATGTATTGTGTGAATATTTGGGAAATTGGTGAAATTGGGGAAAATGTGGGAATTGGGGAAATTGGTGAGATTGGGGAAATAGGACAGATAGAGGGAAATCGGGGAACCTAAATATGGTTTAAAAAATTTCAGGAACAAGTTATTGAATGTAAATGCTGTTACATTGTAAACTGTCATGTTTTTAATATTTAGTTGTCATGTGTAATAGGTTTGCTGTCATGTTTAATTGCAAAATTGCGCGGCTTCTATTTTGTGGAAGCTATAAAATGGTTATAATGCTCAGGTGATGAGTATAAGCTAAGATATGGTGAGGCTAGAAAGTTACTGGCATTTGTGATAAGTGCAGGAAATATATGGTGTCTGTCATGTGAAAATGGTCACTTGACATGTTAAAATTGTCACTTGACATGTTATATGAACTTAACGTCATGTGCATTGTGACTTGTGTGATGAAAATCTGCAAATGTTTGAAGAATGCTAAAGTGTTGCTCCCCAACCTGCAGGGTATCAAACTACAACATGAGTGATTCAGGAGAAAGAAGGGTAACGGAGACACCGACAACAGGCGAGGTATGGTTTGGCTAGTGTCGATCAAGGGTAGAGTGTTTTACAGATGAGTCGGTCTAACATTCCACCCCACTGTGCAGGCGATATATGCTGTCCCCGAGGACAAGCATTTCAAATGTAGGTGCAATCAATATGCCAGGCCCAATGTCCTTGCAAAGCTAGACCAATACCTGAGCCCGTCAGACTGGAAGCGTCTTTGTGAAAGCCAGTTTGGCAGCATTGTGAGGCTCGGGGCCAAAGTTGAGTTCTCCGCCCAGCTAGTCCACTACGTCCTGCAGCGGCAGCTGCGGTCGGAAAAGGAAAAAGAAACGTGGTACATGATCCAGGGGTCTATAGTCCGGTTCTCCATTGCGGAGTTCGCGCTAGTGACCGGACTGAATTGCTCGGCAAACGTGGCGAGGACCGTGGACAATGCGGCGGACAAGGCTGCCTGCTTCGAGTTCTTAGGCAAGGAAAAGATGAGGATGGAGGCCTTCGAGACAGAGTACACAGTGGCGATGAAGTCAGATCGTTCGGCTGCAAGGCGCTTTAAGTTCGCGCTCATATTGCTGGTGTAGGCGGTGCTGTTTGCGAAGGAACCCCGTAACTTTATTCACGGGTGGGTTGTAAACATGGTGTCTGACACCGAGGCATTCTTGCGTTACCCGTGGGGGCGACTGTGCTACGAACGAACCCACGATTTCCTCTACCGGTGTGTTGAGCGCAAGCTCCAGCACGGGGTCAGCAGCTCTCGGCCGTCGTACTTGTTAGGCGGCTTCCCCCTTGCATTCCAGGTATGGACATAAATCTCACATGACAAATACTGATTTAAACTGGACACTGCCTCCTGGTAACAGGACACGATTAAATGCAAAGTGTTGACATGTCATCACCTGGTTTGTTTTGTTTGTTTGTAGTTGTGGGTGTACGAGGCTCTGCGGCCAGTTGCAAGACAATTTGCTGACACCAGCACAAGCACAACCTACCCTCGGTGCCTGAGATATAAGTCGAAAGAGCACAACATGATGTACGATTCTCTTGCCTCCCTCATCCAGCAGTCGAAGGAAGAGTTGGGCATGTTCGACGAGGTGGACGCTGTTCGGACAATCCTTCTCCCGGATGCCGAGGAGGTCAGGAAGGGGGTTATTGTTGGCGCCATGTACGCGACAGAAAAGCCAGATAAGTTCTTCGACGACCTCGTGGTGGAGTATAAAGCCAAACATGCGCCGAGCACGACGGAAGCATCTGGATCAGGCACGAAGGGTGAGGGAAGTACGACGGCTTCCGAAGTGGATGTGTCAAGGATTTTGTCAAAGATGGATGATCTGGGGACGATCTTATTGGCAACGTTTAACGAGAGGATGGAAAGGATTGAGGCAGCGATGCAGGAGCTGAGAAGGGAGGTGAGGGGGAAGAAGCGAGGTGAGGACGAGGTGACACACTCGCAGGACAGGCATGGAACTTACAGTGAGGAAACCGAAGATGTTGAGTTGCAACCAAAGGAGGTAAGATGTTCAATTTGTAATGTCAGTATCCCTAACCGTCATGTATAACAATATATGCGTCATGTATAACAATATAGGCGTCATGGTAACATACCTTTCCCATAATTGCGTAGGCTGAGGATACTGTTAAGGAAATGGGTCAGAAATCGGGTACTGATGCAGGTGAAGATGAAACCACCAAGACAACTTCTGAGGTAAGTACCCTAACTGAAACCGTGATGTAAATTTTGTGAATGACGGTCACACTAACTCATAATCTGTAGGAGATGGGTAAGAGTAAGGGACCAGTTGATGGGGAGACCCAAATGGAGAAGGATGCTGATCCACAAGAACCCCCCAAAGAAACACCCACCACACAGGTTAGTTATCCCTGTCGTACTGCGATGTGACTGTTGATAATGGTGTCGAGTCTAAGTTCCTTCGCATATTTGCGCAGGGTGAGACTGATAGCACAGGGCCAACTGAAATGGTAGGGGCTTCCGGGCTTGAGGCAGTAGCAGCCACTACCAATGTCACAACCGCTGAGGTAAGCCATCTGCCGCCCAGTGTCATGTGAAGATTGTTAGTCGTCATGTCAAAAATCTGTTGTTGTCATGTAGGAGGACCGGGCTACTGAGGATGAGGTCTTAGCTGAGGGGTCTAAGACTGTGGCCAAAGGTTCTGGGGACAAGTCAACCATCTCCGAGCCAGAAGCACCAACGACAAAGGCAACCCCTGAGGTAGGACGTGTTAATGAAACTGTCATGTCAAAAATAGTTATGTGTCATGTTATTTTACCCTTGTGTCATGTAATCAACCATAGGAGGCACAGGCACAGGAGGAGGCCGTACTTCCCCTTCAGCGTAAGGGCGGAAGGGTGAGGCGAGCGCCGGCTACGTTAGAGGGCCACGAAGTTACTCAGCCGGTGAAGAAGCTGCGTGTCGACAAGGGGAACAAGGATAAGGAGGTGGTTGAGGACGTGACGAAGGGGCAGAAGAAGCCGCGGGCCGCCAAGGGGAAGAAGGTGATTGTGGGGGTTGACGCCGTGGCCTTGGGCCTGATGACCAGGGCTGACGTGGACGCATTCACCGAGTGGATGACCACCGACGACGCCCAAGGGACTGAACCCGCACGTACAATGCTGGGCACCCGCCTTGAGAGGGATTTCTTCGGGGACCTAAAAACGCCAATGAAAGTGGTGGGCTCAGAGGTAAATTTCGGCCACCCGTTCTCCGATAACTTGATATTTTTGTGGTTGACTGGACACGTGTTCCTTGTTTGCAGCATATCGACGAAGCATGCGGCATCCTCCGAAAGGAGGTAGCCAGCGAGTCGAAGTGCGCAGGTGTCGCAGTTGTCGACCCCTACTTCGGGGTCCTGCTGCAGAGACAAACCGGTATGCCCGTCGACGAGGAGTTGGAGTACTACTTCAGCGGTATGTTGCCGGAGAGGTGTCCGAAGCCTTGGGCGAGCGTCGACCGTGTGTTGGCGCCATGGAATCTGAAGGACAACCATTGGGTAGCGGTTGAGATCGACCTGGCCGAGTGGACTGTCCGTGTGTATGATCCGGACACTCGTCTCACTCCTGAGCGACATTTGCCAGGCCTTCTGAAGCCCATCACGCACACCCTTCCCCCGCTGATGGATGGCCACCAAGAGCTGCACGCCAAGCATGCAGGGAAACTGCCCCAGCCGTTCAAGTACAACCGTGTGAAGGGGATCCCTCAGAACAAGCAATCGTAAGTCGTCGTAGTCCATCTTCTGATTTATATTGTAATTAGTGCGCATTAGGTTTGACACATACTTTTTGCGACACAGAGGAGACTCCGGCCCCTACGCTCTCCGTTTCTTGCAGATGCTCGCATCAGGCGACCGCGCATTCAAAGGGGTGGACGACGCCTTTATCGATGCTTACCGCCTAGTCCTATGTGTCACCATCTACCACCGTGGCTTCTGTCCCAGGCCCGATCCTCAGTAGTCATTGGCTCCATCCTTTTTTTACAAGAACATTGTTGTTTGTACTGTTGTCTGCAAATGTTGTTGGTGGCTTGAACAGTTATGCTTTCGTAGGATTTCATTTGGTTGACTTTGGCATCGACGGTATGTCGTTTTGGGAAACCTAGGGCTCAGGTTTTAAAACTATGACGTCTTGTTGTTTTTGAAACTATGTAGGTCGTACGATGGTTGACAGTTATATATTTACGTCGTCCACATTTCCACTGAAAATGCACAATTAAAACATGTCATGTCCAAATTATCTCCTGCCAAGTTTATATCACTGCATGTCAAGTACAAAATGACATAGCTGCACCCAGGCCCAACAAGCCTTAATAACAAAACACGGGCGACGTCCATACTTCAATGTAAAAGGGGGAGCGATAAAGTTTCCGAATAAGTTAGCCCTGCCTACAAACCGCGTGAAATACCTACTGGCTTGAAAATGCACAAAATATGTCATGTCAAAATAGCTATCCGTCATGTCTACCCCATTATCTGTCATGCCAAAATATGTGCCCGTCATGCCAACATACCACCTTTTTCTTCACTATGTGCGGCGCCTTTTCGGGAACTTCCTTTCCCACTGAGACGGGTACCTAGATGTCTTCGGTCTGCCAGGGCGTACCTTGATAAGTGGGGGGAGGCAAGTCTCCTTGGCGATTGCCTCGGGCACCCTCCAATTCTCTCGCGACGGGACTGGGTAGATCACGTCCTTGTAGCACGCACGCCACGCGTCTACCTTGTACAAGTCGTTGACGAGCGAGTACACATCCATCCCGTGCAATTGGGATGCTGCCATTGCGTGCGCGCATGGGTACTGGTCGACGTTGAAGCGTCTACAGCTGCATAAACCTCCTACTAGGTTTACAAGCCATGTGGAGGTTCCCTTGCGTACCTCGTACTCATGTGCACTCAGCTGTCTGACGCCCATGGAAAGGGACTGCACGAAGTTTGCTCTGATGGCGTTACCAAACCAGTCGCTCACGACTTTCCCCTGCTCGCCGCTTGTCTTCCTATGTTTGACGAACCACGTGCCGACGGTCTCAAGGATGGCATCTACAAGGGCTGTTAGCGGCAAATCTCTAGGATATTTGAACACCGAGTTCAAGCACTCGGATTTATTAGTGGTTGTGATGTTGTACCTGTTCCCAGTGTAGAAAGCCCTTGCCCAGTTGCTGAACCCGGCCTCCTTCAGATATGGGCCCGCTCCGGGAACCCGTGCACATAACTCTGCGTACAACACCTGGAACTCATCGTACGTGTAAGCTTTACACATCGTCATGAACTCGTCTTGCAAGCCCCCGCACTTGAACCGGAAACGGACGTTTTGAAATAAGTGATATGTGCATTTGCCATGCTTCGCGAAGATGTAGCTATCCCATATGCCCTCAGGATGCTCATGTGGCGGTCAGATACCCACACCAGATCAGTCGTGTCTTCAACGACACACAACATCTGCCTGAAGAAGAACCCCCAAGACCCATCATTCTCGCCGTCAACCATGGTGAAGCCTACGGGGTAAATGTGGTGGTCAGCGTCTTGTGCAGTAGCAAATAGCAAGCACCCTCGAAATTTCCCCTTCAAGAAGCTCCCGTCCACCGATATAACCTGGAGAATAAACATCTTGATGAGCTAGAGCTGTCATGTCTAGGCAAACAGACGTCATGTGATATTCGTATAGGCGTCATGTTTCTAGTAAATGAGCGTCATGTTCAATGTAAGGAAGGACTTACCTTCCGTAGGTGGGGGATAGCCCTCCGCCACGCTCCAAGACTCACAAACGCATACTTGAATCGCCCCTCCGCGTCGCGTTCTATCCTCGTGTACGTCCCAGGGTTGGCCTGCTCCAGCATGTACATGTACGAGTACATGCTCCGATAGCTTTCCTCATCCGTTCCGTACACTATGTCCCTCGCACTCAACTTGGCTCGGCGCGCCTTCCAGTAGCTGCATGTGACCCCCAGCTGCGACTTCATCATCCTCTGCACTTGATCGGGATTGAGGGGCTTCTTCGACCGTCCGAAACTGAACATGCCCATTCACACACATGTGTCCAGTTAAGTTAGTTGTGTGTCCAGTTAAGACAGTTGTGTGTCCAGTGACTATATTTGTGTGTCCAGTTACAATAGTTGTGTGTCCAGTTAAGAAAGTTGTGTGTCCAGTGACTAAAGTTGTGTGTCCAGTGAATGCAGTTGTGTGTCCAGTTACTAGTGTTGTGTGTCCAGTGTGTATATCTATATGTCCAGTGGAATTTAGGCAAGAGTCCAGTTAAGTTTTGCGTATTGGGGCACATACCTTTCGACAATGCGCCGGCCCAGCTGCGTGTATGACGCACTGCGTTTTTGGCTGACCGCCTCGTCCAGCGAGCACGTGTGCTCGTCCACAAGCTTTCGGATCTTCCATAACCCCGTTCCCCTGTAAGTCGAAGCCCGACATGACCACTTGCAGTTGCGAGCAGCGCACCCTACAACATACAAGGTCTTCGTTGACTTCTTCACCTTCGTCGTGAAGCAGCGAGTCAGACCCGCCCACGCTATGAGTTCCTGCACATCCTCCTTCCTCCGAAACGTTTGTCCCTCCCGGAGCTTAATACCACACTGGCTGGTATCCAATGGGTTCCCCGCCACCATTGGTTCACTTTCAGCAGGCTTTAGAGAAGTGGTCGACTTCCATTTTCGTCTTTCGTATGCTTCCTCGACTTCCCTCACCGCTCGCTTCGCCTCATAATCCCATGACCAAGACTTCGTCGGACCAGAACTACCGTGTTCAACTTTAACCACTTTTGGGATTACATCATCCTCGTTGGAGGAGCTACCAAGGTCAATGGCTCCATCTTCCATGTCACTGCTGACATATATGATCTGCTTCCCTTTATTCACTGCGTCGGCATTCTTTTTCCTCTTCGCAAACTCCAACTCT
Organism: Persicaria maculosa; assembly: GCA_963922045.1. Taxonomy (NCBI): domain Eukaryota; kingdom Viridiplantae; phylum Streptophyta; class Magnoliopsida; order Caryophyllales; family Polygonaceae; genus Persicaria; species Persicaria maculosa. The sequence goes on along the minus strand of OY998263.1, from coordinate 45,521,743 downwards.
AACTCCTCACTTATCCCTAACTGGTCAGAAGTCTCCTTTAACTGGACAGCTGTTTGTGTTAACTGGACATCCGATGATTCCACCTGGACAGCTGTTTGTGTTAACTGGACATCCGATGATTCCACCTGGACATACGTTTGGTTTACCTCGACAATTTTTTCTCCCAAATCTTCGTCTTCTCCGTCAAGCCCCACGGGGAGATCTGTATTTGGGTGATCTTCTTGGGTCACGGGCGGGCCAGTTAACGGCACAACAACATCCTCCAAGCCTGCAGGAGACAAACCACCACCGTCTGAGTCATCCGTTGTCGATCCTTGTGCTTCGGGCACGTCTCCACCAACCTTGCGTCGCAGGGAGACATTGAGGTCGATAGGCCAATTTCCTTCTCCAGACAGCCCGTTTACAAACTTGTAGGCCTCCAAGTCTTCGTCATCCCCGATAGCAAACGGCCTGGACCCTTCATTCTTTGGCTTTACATATGTGAGCTCCACATCATTCCTCCCATCGACATTAAACTTGTCCATCACCTGTTTCTTCAGCTTTACGTAGTCAATCCTTTCGTCCACCACCATGGCTTTCTGGCTCATTGTTCCCGTGAAGACCCAAGTGCCGCCTTCACACGCCCACCATCCTCCAAACAATACAGTGATACAAACTGATGATTTTTCCCCTGTTGCATTTCATAGGTAGGCACAAATTAATTTGTATCGACGGTATTTACATATGAACAACACTTACCAAACATAGAGAGAACACTTACACATTTATGTCCGATCAGAGGACTGTCCAGTAAATTCCAACATGTGTCCAGTGGGTACGATATAACCGTCCAGTGAAAAGTGGCTTCGTACAAGTAAACCGTTACCTGAACCCAGGCCCACTTGCTTCTTCTTCAATGGATTCTCTCTCTTTCTTCAGATTTTGTGAATAAAAGTGACGCCTAGAATTTCTATCATCTCTTTATATAGACCACACATCATTTGACACCTACCCTCTTTCTTCTAATCAAACGCCGACCATTCCCCTTCTTCAAGTTCCATTTCCCCTGCAATTCATTAATGGGAGCTAATGATTTCCCTCAGACATTCTTCAAAGCTTATATACCCTCCCCCTCCTCCCTCTCTTTTACCTTTTTTTTTTGGCGCCATCCCTGGGCGGGAACAATTGCCTCCCTCCGATTTACTGTACACAGCTGCTCCATCTCTCTCCCTCTCTCTACCTGTCTTTTCAATATTGATCAGGATTTTCACCCTCTCTCTCTCTCTCACACACAGACTCTCTCTCTCTCTGTCTTTTCCTCGCTTTTCCGTCTCTCTCTCTCCCTCTCTCAGTTGTCCAGCTGTCATACTCACACTGTCCAGTCCCCCCCCCCCACTTACCTGCTACCGGTTGAGGCAAAAATCCGGATATCCGGATTTTAGAAATTTTTTTCCGGATGGGGTTATGTGTGCAAGGGTTTCACCGAAATGGGCTATTTTAGCAAATTAACCTTAATATATAGTTAGAATATATGAAGGTTTGACTTAAATAAATTCAAGGATGCTTGCATTAGAGGTTTTGATAGGAGTGTGGTAATTCAACCATTTTTTTATTTAATGTAATTTCAATTAATAAAATTGCTCATTTCAAATAGCTACACACTCCATTTTCAGCTGCGCGTATATATATATATATATATATATATATATATATATATATATATATATATATATATAAAATATCACTTCTTTGTCAATCTTAAACTTTAATCCCCAAATTATTACATTATACGGAGTATTAAGGTATATATGCATGTCTTGAATACAATTATTAGAATAATTGTGAAAACTTTACTTGAATAAACTTGGTCTCATGCCTTTTTATGACACTAAACATATCAACATTGAAATGATATAACAAAGTTTTAGAAAACCATATATTGTGCTTAAGTTACAGTAGAGTTGTGGAAAAAAAAAACTATAGTAGAGTTAAAAAAACGGTTTTTATATCCTATGCCCTTGGGACATAGTTTAACAATCTCAATCTGGAAAGATTCTCCAAATTTAAATTATTTTAGCTTTTTTTAATATCGCTTTCCTGGAATCGCTTCTTTATTTGGTAGGAAATCTTTCCCGATTAAGGTTCTTATTCTATGTCTCAAGGGTATAGAATAAAAAGATCGTTAAAAAAAAACATAACCGCTCAAATTTTTTTGAATGATTTAAATTTTAATAAAGTCATTTTATTTTAACTTTTTCTATATGGTTTGCTATTTTCTATTAGAGTAATAGATAACTTGTATCTAGATTACCTCGATGGAACAAGATTAGTTCTATATAGTATCTTTTTTAATTAAAAGTCTTCAATATATCAATACGTAGTTATTTTTTATGTGATTACATTTGAAATAATAAGCTAGTGCCTAAGGCACGAGTACAATACTACTAGTATTGTAATTTTTTTTTTACAGTAGGCAAACATTAAGAGCTGCTACTGAAAAAGTAGCGTAACCCCAAGATCATCCTGCAGGATGATGTTACAAACTCCATGTGGTAGGGGATGGACTGTAAATTACAGATAATTCCTTTTCTAGCAATATAATCCGCTAACATGTTAGCTTCTCTATAGATATGATGGATCTTTGCCATTTCAAACTCTGAAAGAAGAGTAGTAATATCTTCAACTTGTCTCTTAATTTCCCATCTTGGATTTTGCTGATGCTTTAAAGATTCAACCAGGACTTGGTTGTCACTTTCCAAAATGATCTTCATAAAGCCTTTCTCCTTTGCTCTTTGCAGCCCCATCAGGATGGCTGACGCCTCGACTTGGATGACTGAACCTTCATTTACTTCCTTGAAAAAAATATCAATAATATGACCTTCGGAATCCCTAATGATCCCACCTATCTGGCTCTTGCCAGAAAGGTTGACAGAACCATCTACATTAATTTTGTAGATAGTTCTAGGTGGCCTACTCCATCTAGCAGTAACCCTTTTATTTTTAGTAATATTGGCCTTATTTGTGCGGCCCGATCCATCTCTCCAATCTTGAAGAATCTGTTCCTTAATATCAGGTTGTTTATGTCTAAAGATAAGTTCATTCCTAATTTCCCATATTGTTTGCCAAATACAGACGAGCTCTTCAAACTTGTGGTTTGCCTTTTTAAGCCGATCTAGTTCAGAGTGGAGAGAGTTCGTATTATTAAGGTGGTATTATCAAGGTCTGGGAAAAACATACCAGTTTGTTGCTCGAAGAGGGCTATAACTTCTCTTGAAAAAGTACACTTTGTGAAGAGGTGGGTTGCATCCTCTTCAGCCTGATTGCAGAGTGAGCATTGGCTTGGGACCCTGTTAACATACCTATTAAGACGGGTTGCTATCGGAAGCCCATCAATCCTTAATCTCCACAGAAAATTCTTGGTTCTTGGTGGGAGATTCAGTTTCCAAATCAAAGTGTGTGCATCAGGTTCATTTGTTGGAGGAATTATATTTCTCGCTGACTTGGTAGTAAAGTTTCCAGTTGCATCTGGTTTCCAAATTAGCTTGTCCTGGGCCTGATAAGGCGGTATTCTAATTGAGAGGATCTTTTGAGTGATATCAGTAGGAAACATCCGTCTTAGGAGGTCTTCATTCCATTTGTTTCTATCCGTAATAAGGTCTTTAACCATTAAGGAAGGATCATTGTTACCCAAGAAAGGAAAAAGGCTAAGAGATGGGATCCAAGGGTCCTTCCAAACATTAATTTTGGAACCATTGCCTATAATCCAAAGAATACCTTCTTCAAATTTCTGCCTAAGAGAGAGAAGTCTACCAAATTTCCAAGAGGTGTCCTTTTTATTAAAATTGCTTATATTCTCATGGGCAAGATATTTTTCTTTGATAATTCTCACCCAAGAGCTATCCTCATTATTATAAATTTTCCACAGGAGTTTCATTTGCAGACAGCTATTAAGATCTTTTGCTTTCCTGAGACCCAGTCCACCTTGAGATTTTGGTTTACAGATTTGATCCCAACCAATGAGAGGGACATATCTGTCATTTTGAGTTTTGTTCCAAAAGAAGTTTCTGTTGATCTGATCTATTTGGTTGAGAATACATTTAGGAAGTAAGAAGTTCTGCATGATATAGTTAGCCTTGGAGCTCAAATTTGATTGGATGAGAATAGCTCTACCAGCCTGTGAGAGACTCGAGGCTTTCCATTTAGCTAAATGTTGGGGCAATTACTACTAGTATTGTAATTGCCCCAACATTAACAATCTTAGTTTGTTGGAAAGGACATTTCGAGGTTTCCGGTGAAGCTACAGATCGACAACAACCTCATGATGTCTACTGCCCGAGTAACATCACCATGATAGGGAAAGTTCCACCAACTTAGGGGGAAGGCACTCTTTATGCATGTATATGTGTGTAGATTTCTACTTTGTCTTCCTCATTGATTATGCAGTTTGATACTTTGTGGTTAATGAGTTTTCCCCATTGTTTTCTTCCCATTTTCTATTTGTCAAATTAGGTTGCCTAGGAATTCAGCTTTATTTCCATTAGTTTATTCATTGCCATTAGAGTAAGGCTTTAGACAAAATCCCAAAACAACTACTCCATATTGTCAAAACAATTTTAAGTAATTTCACACAGATCATTTTCTTTTTTTTTCAAACAAATTGCAAAAAGAACCAAATCTCTCATCTATGAATCAGAGCGAATGGAAAAAACCTAAATCTATCGAATGAATTGTTGTGCTCGAACTGGCTAAAATCGGAGAAATTTATCAAGGAACGAATTGATCAACACTCACTTTCGTATGTCGATCAATTTGGATGATTATCGAATGACATTCAACGGTTATTTGTGGTCGTCGTTTGAAAAATCTGTCGAACCTCAGAGAGGACGAGCTAAATAAGAGACCTCGGCAAAAGTTGTCGGGACACCAGCGGGCGCTGATGGAAAAGTGGCGGGCGCCGCTCCTCTTGTAAAGGCTCGGAATTTTGAATCCTATTATTTTTCAAAAAAAGAAAATTAAAAATGAATTTAAATCGGATTTAAAACTCGTTCATTGGATTTCGACCCGAATTTAAAATTTTGACGATCGATTTCCGTCCTTTCACCTCGAGATTTAAAATAATTATCGGATTTCGATACCCTTTTTAGTTTTAAAAATCTAATTGATCGAGAAGCGGGATTCAGAAACTAATACTCGAGACTTTCTTTCGGGATTTGAATTTCAAATATCTAGGATTTTGAAATTTCGGATATTAATCCAACCAAGTTAACACTCAACTCCCACATCACTCACTTTACCTTTAATCCCATCAGTACTGTCATTCTTTCATCACCCCTTAGCTCCCTCATTGTTCCTTCCTCTACACACCACCGCCACTTTCCTATCTCCACATATCATCCCTTTCCCTCCCCACCTCTTCCAATCATCCCCATCACCACCACTCCTTCTTCAATCCCCATCCACTCTCCTCGTCTGATGGGCAGCAGCAGCAGCGGCTAGTCGCGCCTCCATCTCCGATGTCCCTCCTCCACCGGAGCACCACCAGTCACCAGAACGCTACACTAATCCTCCTCCCTCCTTGTTCTGGAGAGCAGCAGCGGCGGCGGCTGCTGGCCGTGTCTTCTCCGACGTCCAACACCACCACGCACCAAGCAACCACAGCAGCTTTGATCTCCTTCCACCAAAGGCCATCAGCAGCTCCTTCGACGTCCCCTTGGAGCCACCAGCAGTAGCAGATCCGCCACCAGGAGCAGCCGCAGCCCCGACGATCTCCTTCCCTTGTTTTCACATCCGAGGTCGGTAAGTTCGGTCGTTCGATTCGAAATCCCATGGAAGTTCACTCCTTTAACCTTCGTTATTCTTCCTAGGCTAACCCTGAGGTTCCTCCCTCTCCGACGCAGTGAATCGAGCCTCTGATAAGCTCCGACGAAGCTCCGAAGTCGCAAACTCCCTCAGTGAGTTTCCGCCTTTCCTTCCTCTTTCTCAATTCGATTTCTGTGTTGGGTCGGGCTGTGGGCGAGCTTTGAGTATGCGTGAGCTGAGTGCGGGGCGTCAGGTGAAGCTCGAGAGCGGCGGTGAACGAGCATCGTGAGCAAGCTGTGCGAGGCGAGGCTGAGCAGCGGGCGAGAGAGCAAGCGAGCAACCAGCGAGCCAGCGGGAACATGAGAGGCGGCCAGCGTAATGGAGTGCGGCAGCGATCGCGAGTGAGCAGCGAGCGCAGGAGTGAGCTGACAGCGGGCACGGGCGGGAGAATTTGAACCAACGGGAGGACAATGAAGATCCTCTATATCATTGTGTGCTTCACTACATGTATCACAACATTATTTTAATCTAAAATATAATTTTAAAAAATAAAACAAAATTATATTTATATTTGAAAGACCTATATTTATATGTTTATAAAATTTTATCTTGAAAAATTATTTTTTATAAAATTTTAAAAATATATATTTCAAATAATCATCTTTTCAATTATTATTATTTTTTAAAAAATGTTTTTTTCAAAATAAAAGTTTATAAACATATAAATATAAGTGTTTAGAATATTAATATAATTTTTAAAACAATTTTCAACATAAATTCAATGTTAAATTAATTTTGTGATGCATATTGTGAAGCATAGAGTGATATAGAGGATCCTTGTTGGCGGGAGGAAGGGGATGACCCCGTGGGCTCCACCTCATTCTCTTTATTTATATTATTTGTTTAGTATTAAATCGGTTTGGGATTAACTAATTGGGTTCGGTTCGGATTTATCCGTTTATTTATTTAACTATTTAACGGTAATTAAAATCATTATATAATATTATTTGAGGATTTAAACGATAAAATATTATTTTAGGAGATTTACAAGGGGTTGGTTTTATTAAATAAAAATGATTTGGATTTTAGGGGATTCGGAAATATTTTATAAAGGTGTTTTAATAAATGGTGTTTAAAATATCTATAATATTATTGGGATTTAAAATAAATTATTAGACTTGTCGATTTAAAAGAGAATTCGGAAAATGAATTTCAAGATCGGAAAATAATTTATTAAGTAATTAAAAAGGGAGTTTTGCTAACATTTTCCAGGGTCGGGATTTCTAACTATTTTACTCGGATTTTGGAACAGATTTGGATCTAACTTGAGAGTCTGACTTGTTCGGTGACTGACTAGCATAATGTCCTGATATGTGTGACTAATAGCATGACTTGTGGTGAATTATTATAAGAGGGTTAAAATGTTAGATAATTATGATGAGGTAGTAGGATTATGTTATACCTTATGATTTTGATGAACTGTTAGGGAGTATATGCGGACATGATGAATATGAGTATACGGAATTAGTTGAATGAACCATTTCGGAATGGCTCACCGGAAAGGACATATGGGTAGTACCCATAGGTCCCCGGTTCGAATGACGGAATGGTCGCTCTTTATTTACCAATACAAGGAATTGGTTGAATGATTTATGGAGAACGATGTGATCTTATGGAACGTATGATACGATGGAATGTCATTCATAATGTGCTACTTGTCCTATTGATTGATGTGTGCTTGAGTGCTAATAGTTGGATATAGACTTATGTATGTTTCATTATGTATTTAGGTGATACTCTTTGGTCGTGACTACTGTTGTCGGGTTCTTCTTTTGTTGTTCTGCTAGCAGGTAAGTTTTCTACGGGGGCTTACTCAGTAATCAGGACCTCATGCCTGATGTGTCATATAGTATGTAGGTGTTGCATATCGCATGCCATGTAGTATCTTGCTAGGATTGCACAAGTGAATGAGCATTCTTATTATGTATGTGTTTGAAGATAGGAAGACCGTTATCTGTGAGTCCTAGAGTCTTTGCTAGGGTCATAGGGCAACCCAGCTTCATCGGGTGTTGTCTTCCTTGAGTCATTTATATATCACGAGATGCGAGATGAATATGAGATACGATATGATGATGAGATATGATATGCTATGATGAGACATGATATGCTATAGCATCAAAATGGTCAGTCGCTGCACTAACGAGAAGGGGTGCAGAGGTAGGAGAGGGATATACCACTTGATATTCTTTGTTAAGGCCTTACTTAATATTCTGCATATATGAACTAGGAGCATGCTAGTGTGTTTAATATTTCAGTACTGCATTAGAACATCCTTTATTCTAGGTATAGGCGTATTATATGTCCTCATCGTGGTCTTTAGGGCCCGCATGCGTCTCTTGGCCTGACTTCGTGGTATAGTTTCAGGCACCCGGCCGTTCCACTGTTTGAATTTCGTGCTGTTATGGCGGGGTCATTTTGCATGGCGGAGAGCAAGCGCTTGAGACTCTAACTTCACCAGATTTATACTTTTGGGATTACATACTACTTATGCTCTGTTTTGACCCGGCTCTACCGTGACACTTGTTGTATTGTTTTCAGAACTTATATTGGTTTGCATGATAGATGGATTTTCCGCGTTTTAGACTTAGGACAGTTATAGGGGTTTACCCCCGAGGCCTCCAACGGGCCTTACAGATTTGAGTGTGAAATCCCACTTTAAACTGCTGATCTTCGGTTTCAAACCTTCAACCTGTACTCGGAGCGCAAGATCTAACGAGGGGTTTTATCCCTCGAAACGTAACTCGAGAATCATAGTCCCGGGCCGTTACACCTCTGGCTCCGCGATTCTTCCTTTTCTTCGACGTTGTGATCTCTTGCTCCCTTGCTGCTTCTTCCTTGGCCTTTCTTATGCTCCAAAACCAGTCTCTAAGATCTCCCAAGTCTACCTTCAAGCTCGGATTATAAAACTGCAGAATAAACACTAAAAAGGCATAGACTCCGAACTCGAATACTTCACATTAGACATGGCCACGAGTCACGGGTCGGTCGGGTCGACCCGTGACCCGGCAAGTTAGGGTCAAAGGGTTGGCTCGGGTTGAGGGTCAAGGTTAGGGTTGGGGAAAAGATAACCCGTAACCTAGCGGGTCCGACCTGACGAGTCGACCCGGCAGGTCAACCCAATGGGTCATCAAATTTTTTTTTAAAAATTTTTTTTACTAAAAAACCTAGAGTTTATATTTACAATAATTATGAATTTTATTTATTCATAATGTGTAAATTATCATGCATTGCATGTTGTGCAGATCCTACCCAACCTTTGCTTGTTTTATAGGCTTACCACCCTTCCCCCTTTTCTCTAACTTTCAATGTGGGATGGGATGTGGGACAAAAACAAGTAGAAACTAAGTCATGTCTTCAATCTCCACCATTCGGTTTTTTCATGTCAATCCATACTTATAATTTTTTTATCATATACAAACACTAGTACTACACTTTATATAAATATTATTTTTTTGAAAAAAATTTTACCTATCAATTATGAAAGATTAAAATAACGAACGGGTAACAAGAAAGTATGAAGTTCAACACAATACCTAAAACATTTGTGTTATTTGGTGGATCCGCTATGAAATCATTCTATATGATACTAAGTTAGGAGTATTTATGATATAATTTCAAAGAATACAAATATTGTTGTTGATAAAGTTGTTACACTTGTATGGCATCCTTAATATCGAGTTTTCAGTTATTTTGAAAATGATATAGAACTTCGGATTTTCAAGAACAAGAATGAAATATAATATTGGGTAAAACACTTATGATTGATTAATGGATCAACAAAATTATTAATTGAATTAAATAGAAAGATTAATCCAACATAACTTGATATATTGTATCATGATGTTTCATCACCATGTGTTATTCATTTCATTAAATCCCAAGAGGTAAACACTTTAATTATATTATATGTTACATCATATAATCCAAAGACTTAAATTACATTATATTCAACCATATAATCCAAAGACTTTAATTACATTACATTTTACATCATATAATTCGATTCGTCGAAACATCAATTTCTCACAATTTCTTTCATATCTCATATTTCTGTCCCACATCGAAAGTGTGCTATCTACCTCTATTTTCTCTGTATATATCTTCTAATATCCCTAATTGTCATTCCCACAATCCAACTTTTTCTTTCCCACATCTAAAGTGTGATGAAATGATAGAGTGGAATGAAGGTATATATATATATATTCATTCCCACATACCATGTTTTGTCAACCTTAAATATTTCGATTTCGAAAGTGTGGTGAAAGACTTGATGGGTTGAGTTTTTTTTTTATAAAAAAAATCCGTTGGGTACCCGGTTTGTTGCCACGTGGCCAACCCGACGGTAGGGGTGGGCAAAAATAATTGAAACTGAAAAATTATTTTGAAAAATTGAAAAATTGCTCCATTTTACAATTAATTATTTTGAAATAAAGGTAGGTTTCAAGATAGTTAATTGAATTGTTTTTATTTTTCAATTCAAAACAATACCAATTAATTGTACAAATCAATATTATAATACTAAAGGAGAAGTCGCCTACGCCATGTGGCAGCTTCTCCTTTAATGTAGGAATTTTATTTTTAAATTTAAAATTAATAATCAATGAATTATAACAATATATAAATTCAATTAAAATATATACATACTAGTTCTTTTCCCGAACCATGTTCGGGTTTGTTTTTCATCATTCAAAGAAATTGACGCATTATGAATGATAACTTATCAAAGTTAAAATCAGTCGAGCAACACTTACAGGCCAAGATGGGATGAGACATGTCCCTCAAATAAAAAAGAGTATACAAATACCAACAAATTAATTCATTTCTCCTTATGATTTGTTGTCTTACTTGCTTGTAGCTTGATTTGGATTTCATAGATGAAGGCGATCAAGCCTGTTCAGGTGGAATCTCAATAGTACACTATTTGTTCGTTGTTCAGTTTGAAAATAGATCAATCGGTTGCTTTTCCCGAACCATGTTCGGATTTTTTTATAATATTTTCAGTCGAGTTTGACATCTTAAATAAAATACTCAACACATCAATTTTTCTTATAAAGTCATTTTTATAACTTATAATAATAATAATTATTATTTGTAATATTGACAATATATGTTACCTAAAATAATCTAAAAACTGTATAATCTTAAAAAATAAATGGAGTAGATTGAAGAAAAAAATAAATATTTATAATGACAGTTGCAATGATGATGTGGCAAAAAAAAAATGAATCGGGAGTATTTTAGTGTTTCACACGGAGATACAAAGGAGAACGGATGTTGTGGCGACCTTCGGACGATGACATGTGAAACGAAGGCTTCTAGTGCTGTTACTTAGAATATGTATGGTTAAGCTAGTTTTTCTATATAAAAAAATGAATAAAATCAATTAATAATGATGAAGAAAATGAATAATTTAAGCTAATTCTAAACCTAATTACCAAAACTAAATTAATAATCTTTCACACTTTAACCTCACCCACCTTGGAACCATCGAGATACTCGAGTTCACATAGTTTTTTTAAAAAGAAATTATGGATCTAATGGAACTTGTTAGATACACTGCCAATCTACCTCTTAAACACATGTTTAAAGAAATGTGGTATATTTTTTTAATTGATTATAATTTTAATCATCTTTAGCAGGGTGAATTAGTGCACGTCGAAACTGACGTAGCACCACGTTACTTTGGACGTGGTGATTTACGGTGTATTTAGTTTCCGTGTGATCTAATTTAACACATAATTTATGACATTCAATATATTTTATATAGTAACTATATTAATGAACTCCAAACTAAATGAAATAACACATGGAAAATAGGTATTATATCCACGTATCTTACTTATAATGCCAAAGAGTTGCAAGAGAAAGGATTTCCATGCCCAACTAAAAGCCTATTTGCCCATTAATACCCAAGCCGTTCTCATGAACTTTTCGAGAGGTTGAGACAAAATTGCTAGAATTATGTGCATCATTTCCATCAAGATCAGAAGGCTTCGTAATAGAGACAACCAATGAATCAGGAGCACTCAGTATCATGTGATCAGTAGAATTTGTAATTGACTCCTGCAAAGATGAACACAATAGAGATCAAATAGATCACTGAAAAATTAGCAAACACCATACTTGAACCTCCAAACAATTTTCTCTCTTCACAAAAGTTCCACATAATTTACCTTTAAAAAAAATATTATTATTATTATCGGTGGAATTCACTTGCAATATCATATTCAACTCAAATTCATCATCCCAGGATTCTCATTTGTCAAGTCGACTGAAAATCAATGTAAAAAGTGTTGTAGTAGATCACCTGAAAAATAAACATTTGCATTCATAAAGCAAATCAACTGAACTGCTAAAGTTTGAACACTGTTAAGCTATAAGCCTATAAGTTACCTGCGCCTAACAAATATATAGAACACAATACTTCTAGCTCATCCATCAATCTCCAATCATTCAGTAACTTTGAAAACATACATCCTCCAATGTAATCCACCTATGTATTAAATATGCGGTAGTAGATGAGAATCCTTTCAAGACGAGGTAGTAAAATAAAGAAACTGGAATCTATTGGTGAAAACAAACAACCTGTTTCTTATCATACGGAGTATATGATAAAACATTCTTGTAGAATAACCAAAGAAAGTGGAGTTGATCTTGGTTCGGCAACTTGAATCCACCATAGAAACCTGGATGAAAGGGAGCTGTTTCTCTGGAATGGAAGAACGTCTGACATACAAAGATTGACCTGCCCAAGAGTCATATGATTTTTGCAAGATATAGCTTAAATACGCAAATTTTAGTCCAAGTTAAAGCACTCATTATTCTACCTCAAATGCAGGGATAATGGTTGGGAATGGAAATAATGTTTCTAAAACATTCACATCATCCTGAGCACACGGGAATATCCACTATCCAGATTCAGTAAACTGAAAACCAAATGTGTAGTTGGTTCTGGCTGTGGGAGCATCTATTTTTGATTTCATGCTAAACACGACATCCCATAGCTCCTCATCATTCAAGGGAGGAAGACATACATATTTGGACAAGTTCAAAGAGCTCCAAGTATGCTTGTTCTCGTTCAAAAACATCTTGGACACAGTAAGAACGGGATTCTGTGGACAAAATGACTTCACAGTTTACCTTTCCTCAATCAAACCCTCAGAAGTAGTTGCATCCTCCAAATGAGTTAACCTATTTTCATCTCTAGAACCAACTTTTTTATCCCTTAATGCTTCACCTAAAAGTTCAATCCCTATCTTCTCTGTACTTGCAATAGAAGAACTGTCCTTATCACGTGAAGCCCTTTGTCTTTCCAAGGCTTGAGGTGAAGCCACAATCATAGGATGGAGGTGATCAAGCCGAAGGTGGTATAAACATGGTCACCATGAGCTATAAGACCTGATAACGATATACGAAAAACCTCTGATAATGTTAATCCTGTTGACCTATGCTTTCATTGCATTTCACCTAAATCAGTAGCATTATCAATATTTGCAGATGAATCAAGCTTGTAACAACCATCTCTACCAAAAGGCATTTGATATGAGTTTGCAAGAGCCTACCTAATCATCTGCAATGAGTTTCCAGCTGAAACAATTGAACAGGTTATGTCTCTAAAAAATATTGGACATGCCTCTAAGTCTGTTATACTCCTATCATGAGGTATACTTGTTTCCTTCTTGATGCAGGACCATCCAAGACACCTCCGGACACACCTATACTTGGGGATGGACCTATGATTCGAGCTCACGAGAATGAAATCATCCTCAAGAGGAAGAAGAAGGCTCCACCATGGGAGAAGGTGCAAAGGTGGAAGCTTGACGTTTTTGGGTTCGTTCAACATTTGACAGCTTTTCGACGTCTCAGTAAAATGAGTCGTACGGATTCAATATTAATCGGATTGGATCGTGCCATACCTTGTCGGAACGAGGACGAAGAGATCTACAACTTTGCTGTTGAAGGTTTTTCCAGATTCGACCTAGAGATTGGCCGAAAATCAACGTCTTTGCAAGCTGTCACTGTTTTGACGGGAGTGTGGCCAAGGTGCGCGGGCGTGTGGCCAAGGTGCGCGGGCGTGTGGCCGTGGTGCGCGGGCGTGCACGAGTCCGCTGGAGCCGACGTCCTTCTTTGCCAAAATGGTTGATTTTCGTCCAATTTCATGTTGCAATGTGTTTTATAAGGTCATCACCAAACTTTTAGCCAGTAGATTAGCTCCTATCCTCAAAGATATCATATCTCCCTCTCAAATTGGTTTTATTGAAGGAAGAGCTATGTGTGAAAATGTCATGCTTCTGCAAGAGCTTATTAGAAAATATACTAGAAAAAGGATTAGTCCAAGATGCATTCTTAATTTGGACCTCAAAAAAGCTTATGACTCCATTTCATGGAAATTTATTAAACAAATGCTTGCCCATCTAAACTTTCCTGAAATTTTTATCTCTTGGGTGCTTGGATGTATCTGTTCTCCCACTTACTCTATTAATGTGAATGGTAATCTACAAGGTTTCTTTCCAGGAAAGAGGGGTTTAAGACAAGGTGATCCTATCTCACCCCTTATTTTTATTCTCTCTGTAGATTACCTGTCTAGAGTACTTAGATGCAAAACAAGGCTTCCTGATTTCAGATTCCATCCTAAGTGTGATGCTCTTCAGATTGCTCATATGGCTTATGCTGATGATATTATTTTGCTTTCTAGAGGAGACAGAGCTTCTATGAGCATATTGCTTGATGTTTTAGATCACTTTTCTGCTGTGTCTGGTTTACAGTTTAACCCTGCAAAATCTTCTTATTACGTGGCTGGAGTTCAAGATGTTGACAGACTTTACTTGGCAAACAGAACTGGATTCTCACGTGGGGTCTTTCCCTTTAGATATCTAGGGATACCTATATCCTCTGGGAAACTCACAGTGTCTCAGTTCTCCCCTTTACTGGATAAAATACTAACAAACTTCAGCTACTGGAATTCAAAGACTCTATCATATGCTGGAAAGGTGGAACTTATTAGATATGTGATACAAGGAATACAAGCTTTCTGGTTTTCCATTGTACCTTCTCCCTCTACTCTTATAGACAATATTAATAGACTGTGTGCAAAGTTTTTGTGGAAATCTCACAGGATAAAATGGAAGGATGTCTGTTTACCTAAGGAAGAGGGAGGACTGGGCTTAAAGGACTTGAAAACTTGGAATGATGCTTTCCTCTCAAGGCTGTTATGGGATATCATCAGGAAAAAAGACAGCCTCTGGATTAGATGGATACACCATCAATACTTACATCAAGGGAGTTTATGGAATTGGCAAGTTCATCATAAAAATGATTCTCCTCTTATAAAGAAAATTCTTTCTATCAGAGATGTGCTACTAACCTCCACAGGTACCATTGAAGAAACTTCAAGAATACTCCAAAGTTGGAGTCATGGGGACCATTTCAAGATCGAGGAAGCCTACAATTTCCTAAGAAGGAAGATGCCTAAGCCACCATGGTCTACTGTTGTATGGGATAGACACATACTTCCTAAGCACTCATTCATCCTCTGGTTGGCTGCTAAGAGAAGACTGGCAACAAAAGATCTTATAAAATCAAGGGAAGTACCACTAAACTGCCCCCTGTGCAACCTAACTTCTGAATCCCATGAGCATCTGTTTTTTGCTTGTAACTTTTCCTTGGAAATTTGGACACAGATTAAAGATTGGCTGGGCATCTGGCGTGGAATGAATACACTCAAAAGTGGGCTCAAATGGATGAAGAAAGAAGCAAGAGGGAAGAGCTGGATATCCAAAGCCAAGAGAGCAGCCTTTGCAGCTACAATATATCAAATCTGGAGGGCAAGAAACGAGAAGATTTTTGAAAACAAGTGCAAGAGTGCTGCTGAAATCACTCATATTATCAAGTCTCATGTCTACAAGATGCTGCACCATGATTTTTCCATACACTTCTCCTCGTCAAGAAGCTTACAAATGGGTGCCATACTGGAAAATGGGGCTCCTAATGACATATAAATCCTTCAAGGAAGGCTGCCTGGATGAAGATTAGAAGCAAAGATCTCATAAATCAGTGGCCACCTCTTTTTGTCTTGTCACTGGTTTTTCATCTGACGAGCTACAGATTGGCATAGGCAACCACTCTTTTTTGTAATGCCTTTGATATAATTGGCTTAGTGTAGTGTATAGCCTCGGCTATTCTTGTAATAGCTACATTAGAACTTGATTTTGGGTCCTTGGTGTGCTAAAGTTGTGTGAGTGTAATTCTCTTGATGGCCGAGCCGAAGGGAGAATTATATTTACACAACTTTAGGGTGTGGGTCCGACCTCTGATAGCTTTGGCTTGAAGAAACAGAAGTTGCACCGAACCTAGTGTTCAACACACCACATAGATTGGAACAACGTATGTTGATTCCATGATTTTGGTTAGAGGCCTTTATAGCCTACGGGCAAGGCCAACCCCTCTATGTACATTTTTTTTTTGATTAGGAAAAAATTCGGGTGGGCGAGCCCTACCCGACAGCATCCTTGCGGATGAGGTCATTAAGACCTGGGTTGTTGTAAATATCACTACCTCGGGCAGAGCGGCAAAGGTGTGCAACCTTATCAGCCGCTCTATTGCCCATACGAGGTACATGAGCGTATCCCACTTCTTTTATAGTTGATAACGAAACTTATATGTCAGCTAGGATGAGTTCAATCTCCCAAGGGCATTTGGTTTTTTTATTTAGATAGTCTATTATTATTTTGCAATCACCTTCAATCTGTATTTTGTCTATGCGAAGTTGTAATACTCTCTGGATCCCTAATTTAAGAGCAAGGGCTTCGACTTTGATGGGCTGTTGTTTTCCTAAGAATTTGTTTTCAATGGCAACAGGACGCCCATTCCGGTCCCTAACAATGATACCTGCCGTACTATCACTGTTTGCTAAGGAAGAGCCATCGAAATTGAGTTTAAACCAGCTAAACCGTGGTTTGCGCCATTTAATTAGCCGATGTTTATCGGACTTCTTGGCACGGGTCTTTAATGGTGGGTTGATTATTCCGTCACCTTCTTCTTCCTCCATAGATGTTCTTTTCCAATTATCTATATGTGATCTGACAAGGTGAATAACTTGTTGGCGTTCAGGAATTGTTGCTTGTTGAAATAGGTGTTGATTCCTGATGTACCAAATAGTCCACCACGCAAATGCTAGATCAGTCAAAGCAGCCGCTTTTAGGCTATTGCCTAGGCTAGCTAAAATGGGTCTAAAATCACGGGATTGGTTGATCAAATGGTCAATTGTTGTCAATTCTCGGCTTGGGAGTTGGTAGAATTTTTTGATGAAAGAACATTCCAGAAACAGGTGGGCCTCGTCTTCAGGGGCCATATCGCATAGTGTGCAAGTAGTCGGAACCGCCGCCCCCCTACAGGATAGGCGGACTGCAGTAGGCAGGCCGTTCTGAGCAATCTTCCATAAGAAATTCTTTACTTTTGGAGGAGCATCAATCTTCCAAATCCAAGCATTTTGGTCAGGCGTAGGTTCGGATTGAGCAGTTATCAGTTTGTACGCACTTTTCGTAGTAAACCATCCTTCTCTATCCGGCCACCAGTAAAGACGGTCATGTAAGTTTGTAGCTGGTAGGGGAATGTCTAAAATTTCTTTGACGATGTTGTTTGGTAAAGCGTTTTGGAGCTTTTCTGTCCACCACTTCCCTCCCATAATGTAGTCACTGACGGTCTCATTCTGATCGTGCCCTTGGAGGCTACCGGTCTGGGACAGTAAGGAAGCGGTAGATATCCAGTTGTCCGTCCAGAATTTTATTGAGCGTCCATCTCCTACCGACCAAATAAGGCCTGCCTTGAATTTGTCAATTAAGCTTGCTAGTTTAGACCACTGCCATGAGGCAGATTTCGGTCGTTTGTAGTCAAAAATACTAACAGAGCGCAAGTATTTATGTCTGATTAGGGTGACCCAAATATTATTTGGCTCAGCCAGTATTTTCCATAGTAGTTTCATTTGAAGCGCGATATTCATGTCTCCCGATTTACGGATTCCCAACCCGCCAAACTGCTTTGGTTTACATATCCTATCCCAACTAATTAGGGGCCGGTATTGTAGATCTTTGTTCCAAAAGAAAGATCGATTTAATTGGTCCAGTTCTTTATGTAACGCAGCGGGGAGCATAAAGTTCTGCATTACATGCAAAGGCTTGGCCGATAGGTTAGAGTTAATTAGTGTCGCACGTCCCTGTTGGGATAGCGCATTCGCCCTCCACTTTGACAGTTGTTGTTTGGATTTGCAAATGATATCTTCGAATGTACTGCTAGTGACCCTACCATTAATAATAGGACACCCCAGGTATTTCTCTAGTGAGTCTTCGTTTGTGATGTTGAGGCAGTTACGTAATTCAAGAATCCTATGGTCCGGAATTCCTGACGACGGCTGGAAGCTAGATTTATGGTAGTTGACCTTCTGACCTGACACTCTACAGTACGAGTCGATTATCGATTTCACTTTGCAACCCGCATCCACACTCCCTTTGGAAAAGATGATTATGTCATCTACGAAGGAGAGAAAGGGAATACGGGGGCCGTTTTGTCCAATTGGAAACCCGACGAGAGAGCATTCCCTGTTGGCTTCCACAGTAAGCTTTCTGGCCAAAACCTCTGCACTTAAGAGAAATAAGAATGGAGAAAGAGGGTCTCCCTGACGGATTCCCCGTGACGGAAGGAACATTTCTGTAGGGCCATTGTTTACCAGAACAGAGAATGAAACGGTTGTGATACACTCCATAATCCATGAAGTAAATGTATCATGAAAACCAAATCTGAGAAGGACATTTTTGAGAAAGTGCCAATCAACCCTGTCGTATGCCTTTTCCATATCTAACTTTATTGCCAGCCAACCTTCGCGACCTCTACGGCTTCTGTAGGAGTGGATGATTTCATGGGCTATTAGAATATTGTCCTGAATCGCCCTGTCCGCCACAAATGCCCCTTGTAACGGATGTATGAGTTTTCCGATGACCTTTTTTAGTCTTTCAGTCAATATTTTTGAGATTATTTTGTAAATGTTAGAGCAGAGACTGATGGGTCTGTAATGACAGGTGGATGTTGGATTGTCCGTTTTCGGGAGCATTGAGATAAAGGTATGATTTATTTGGCGGAGAATTTTCCCAGAGTGGAAGAATCCCTTTACCGCACAGATCACTGATTTCCCTACTATATCCCAATATTTAGTATAGAATTCTGCTGTAAATCCATCCGGACCTGGGGACTTGTTTCTTCCTAAGCTGAATGCCGCCGATTTAATCTCCAAGTTCGATGGAAGCGCAATAAGGACACTATTTTCTTCTGCCGAAATGGCCGGTTGTATTAGGTTCAAAAGTTCCGACATAATCCCTTCGTCTACAGATTGTTTTTTGAACCTATTTTCAAACTCTCTTTTTATCTCATTTCTAACGTTCTCTTTTCCCACAATCAATGTTCCTGTTGAGGAGGTTATGTTTCGAATTTGTTTCCTGTGGCGCCGTCCCGAGGCTACTCGGTGAAAGTAACCCGTGTTCGAGTCCGAGAGTTTGAGGTGTTTCGTCTTTGCCCTTTGGCTCCAATATGATTTCTGGAAAAGAAGAAGCTTTTCTCGCTTCAAAATCAGGCGTTTTTCCCTTGCTTGGTATGCTTGGACGTTTGTTTGTGATGCCGTAGACTGGACAAGGAGGAGCTCCGACTCCACGTCTTTTAGTTGGCGGAAAATGTTCCCGAAATTCTTTTTATTCCATTCTTTTGCCCTTCTTTTCAATATTTTGTGTTTAAACATTAATTGATACATAGCAGAGCCAGGGCATGACGATCGCCATGATTGTTTCACAATATTACGGAAGTCTTTCCTCATTAGCCATACGTTCTCAAATTTAAACGGTGGGGCTTTAAATGCAGACTCCTCATCGAGTGTGATAAAAATTGGACAATGGTCCGATGAGGAGAAAACACCGTTATGGGTTATCAAGTTGGGAAATGCTGTAAGAATGTGTTGATTAACTAACACCCGATCAATTTTTTCACGAATGTTGGAACTCTCCTCCATATTTTTTCTCCATGTAAACTTATTTCCAAAGGTGGGGAGGTCAAACAAATTACAATCGTCTTTGAAAGCTATTAGCCGAGAGAACCTTGACGGACGTGTAGTGGCGCCGCCTAATTTGTCAGTACTACAAAGAATCTCGTTAAGGTCCCCTATGACCATACAGGGAATAGAAGATGTGTTTACTATTGTCGTTAATGTTTCCCAGAAAACATTTTTATCGGTCGGAGATGGAGGCGCATAGACAAAGAGGACCAAAAGCGGAAACCCACTCTGCATACTATCTAATCGGAGTCCGATAATACGGGGAGTGTGTATTACAACGGAAACGGACACATTAGGCAACTGGTGAGATTTCCAAATGACCCCAATGCCGCCCGCTCGCCCAGATGAAGGCGACCAGACCCCTTCATCAAATCCAATGTTTTTCCACAATTTGTCGTCCGGAACAATTTCCGACTTTGTTTCTGCTAGCGAGATGATTTGGATGTGTTCATTACACATTGACTCTATTTCCGTCCAAAAAGTTCGTTTTCCAATACCACGACAATTCCAAAAGCATATCTTCATAAAACCTTGTTAATCATGAAAGGACTAAGAGGCAGAGTCCTTACATCGAAGTAGTTTTGATGAATTGCTTTAAAATCTTTGTTAGAAAAGTTTCTTGCGTTGACCAATATGCTGCTCTTGTACCCATACAAACTAGACCAAGAAGCCCAATTCAAATAATAGAATTTAGGCCAACCAATCAGCCTCTCGGCCCAGTAATCCCACGGCAACACTATATTCCAAAACATTGGTGAATAACCAAGCCAGCACAGGTCACCCGACGACCGCATCACCTTAACCCTGAGGTCAGCGAGGCCTAATCCAGCCCATATGTGAGTTGGGTAGGTGCTAATCCAAACAACAAGTGTAAAGAGAACCCAGTTACCACTAGCCCAACTCGACCATGCCTTTGCCAAAGCCCACAAAGCATAAACCACCTTCACTCCATGCGTACAGCAGTAGAATTTCCACCAGAAGTTACTAAATTTCATACAATTCTTAACACTAACACACCAGAATTCACCTCGGATAGCACATAACATATATACTAACTGATCAGAATTAATATTTAGTAAATAGCGATTACAAGCGTGACGATCAAATCTGCATACAACGCTTCTTTTACCCATTTTAGCGTTTAATCTTACCATTACAACCAGAAGCAAGCATGAACACAACATGACTAGAATTGTGAAGATAATAGGCCTAAAGCGGCGACTTAAAACCAGCAAAATACACGGATGAACCGAAATCTTGAACAACCCACCAGAGAGCAACCATGATAGCAAGCCGAGAGGGAAAACAGGTGTAGGTTGGCTACGGACCGGTGGTGAATTCAACATTCCAAAAGCGATTGCCCGGCTAGACCAAAATGGACAATCGAGCCGATATAAGATAGGAGAACTAACCATGGAAACACTTGTTGCTGCTTGCCGGCAAGTCGGAGCAAGCAATGTCGGTTTCATCCAAATGTAGCTTCCTCTTGCAAGAGGATGACCTTGACATAGAGCCTGAACCCGGAGTACCGGACTGCTCGACCACACCAGAAATGCCAACGAGGGCGGCAACAGAAGGGGAGACCATCATAGCATTGCCCTGGGGGGCGATATCGGCAAGACGAACCTCCGAAGACGGGGCGTATTCCTCAAGCATCCTGTCCAGAGCATCATTGGTAAAATCCGCAGGCAACGCCCTACACTCATGTATCAGCTCCGGGTCTTCATCATAATCCACCATCTCCATGTCGAACACCTCGTAGAAGGTAGAATCAGATAGGGCCGGATCGAAACCCGGGGAGGCATACTCCTCGGATGCCTGGATGAGCACGGGCATGGCCACAGAACCAGGCTCGACAGCGGACATCGTAGTGGCCAAAGGAGATGTCATAGCAGACGTCGGGATAGGAGCTGTTATTGCCGGCGTGATGACATTGGATGTAGCATGAGTCTCAGACATAGAAGGCGGTGCTGTAACCATCAGAGCTGCAGGGGTAGCCGTAGTGAACTCAGGTCCCGTGGGAGGTTGCGGCATAGCAGCAGAGGATTCCTCCCCACTGTTAGAGGACATGGAGTTGGAGGAATCCGAGTTATCGTCAGCGTTGGTGCCGAATAAAGCGAGCAATGCTGCCTTAGAGTGGCCGAATCTAGGCGGGGGAGCTTTCTTCTTCGAAGCGACTTTAACCCACTCTGCAGCATCCCCGGACTCGCCCATAGCAGGAGGGGCGTCCTCCGCAAACCCGTCTGTTGCAGCCGGAATGTCATGATCCGTCGGTAGGTTAGCAAGCCTCGTGGGACAATCACCAAACTCGTGATCAGCCGCCCCACACGCACCACACCCTTCTGAGATGTCTTCGATCCATATTGGATAGGCGACTAATTCCTCCGCTTCATTAAGCACCCGAATTCTGAATTCGCGGAGCCGAGTGATGTCGACAGAGGCACATACTCGCGGATACCTAAACCTCACCCCATTCTTTCCGAAGGCCGCCACTCTGATGACGTCACCGATCTTGTTACCCTCAATAAGGTCCGTGAGCACCTTGTCGCTGATGTACTTCACCGGTAACCCCGGAATCCTGATCCAAACGTCCAGTGTAGTGAGCGATTCCGATAGTGGATCGAAATCGATTCGCCAAGGTCGGATGACCAACATCTGTTTTTTAACATGAAATGGCCTGCCCTGCCACACCCTTTTGCAATCATCCGCTAAGTCGAATCGAATCTCCATCCAGTTATTCCTCATCGGAATGATTTGGAATCCACCATTCAGAAATTTCCAATCGAACGATATCTTTTTCCTAATTGTGATGATCGATACCGGCTCACCAATGATAGTAGCAAAGACAGATGTTTGACTGAGATTCGCAATGTTGTCCTGGACACCATCGAGAACTCCTTTCAGCTTTTCCAGATTGAGGGAGTTCTTCTTGTGCTTGTGCATTTTTCCTGCAGAGAACCGAACGCTACACCCACCCGGAAGGGGATTAGCATCAGTATTGTTATTGGCCTCGCTAGGAGGATTTGGGCCCTTTCGGGATTTGGGAGGCGAGAGGAGCGAATCCTCTAAACCCATTTGTTCCTTACCTGGACGACGGGACTGAGATGAGTCTTCCATGGAAAAGAGCAGTCGACAGCAGAGAACACCAGGGAGAGAGAAAAGAAGAGGAAATCGGATCTGAGAGAACAGAAAATCAGGGAGGGAAAGGAGGGAGGAAGAAGGAAGCATCATGCCCCAATTTATAACAGATCCTAACCCGCTCCAAACACAGGAACTAGGGTAATTATCGAAGATCTTGTCAGAGATGAAATTCACATCCCAACCACTCCCAAATGATTGCACAAATCCAGAATAGTCGATATGCCTATGAAGAACGGTCCAAGGGGGAGGTTTCTCAGGGCTTGTAGGGGGTGGATTTAGGATAACCAACAGTTGAATTGAATCAATTGCCCAGCCCCACAGTGAAACCACACGTCTAGGACTGGAGGAATTAAGCCTAGACATCACACAGAGGGGCCAACAGATCTTTCCTCCAGAAGCCTCGTCGGGACGAATCCCCTCCCGCCGCAGATAGGTTGTAGAGGGGAACAGGATTTGTGGACGCCAACAGAGGAGGCGGGGTTGGTGGCCGCCATAGCCAACAGATGGTAGGTTAGATACTCGAGAGGTGTGTTCGGACTCAATTTGGTGGGTTTCTCTATGCGCGCGTGTCGCGCGTTCTTCTCCCTTCATTCCGGGCGTTTAATTTGTTTCACTTTCACTTAACCCCTCTATGTACATATTCTCATCGTTTATTTAATACAATTAACCTTTAAAATAAAATAAAAAAGTATTAATTCATGTGACTTAATTAGTTAACCTATTTTAAGTTATTTTTAGGTTATTTAAATAATTTCTTTTATTTATTATTTTAATTAGTAAATTGGCCTTTTAAGTCACATGAATTAATAATTGAAATCAACCAATTTGGCAAAGAAGGACGTCGGCTCCAGCGGACTCGTGCACGCCCGCGCACCACAGCGCACCTTGGCTACACGCCCGCGCACCTTGGCCACACTCCCGTCAAAACAGTGACAGCTTGCAAAGACGTTGATTTTCGGCCAATCTCTAGGTCGAATCTGGAAAAACCTTCAACAACAAAGTTGTAGATCTCTTCGTCCTCGTTCCGACAAGGTATGGCACGATCCAATCCGATTAATATTGAATCCGTACGACTCATTTTACTGAGACGTCGAAAAGCTGTCAAATGTTGAACGAACCCAAAAAGTCAAGCTTCCACCTTTGCACCTTCTCCCATGGTGGAGCCTTCTTCTTCCTCTTGAGGATGATTTCATTCTCGTGAGCTCGAATCATAGGTCCATCCCCAAGTATAGGTGTGTCCGGAGGTGTCTTGGATGGTCCTGCATCACTTCTGATATGAAAAAGATCTCAAAAGATAACTCTTCTCCCAAAATGCAGCATCACTAATTTAAATTGTCTTATTCTCATAAAAGAACATCTGTAGGAAGATGGAAATATACTGATGCAGGACCATCCAAGACACCTCCGGACACACCTATATTTGGGGATGGACCTATGATTCGAGCTCACGAGAATGAAGTCATCCTCAAGAGGAAGAAGGAGGCTCCACCATGGGAGAAGGTGCAAAGGTGGAAGCTTGACGTTTTTGGGTTTGTTCAACATTTGACAGCTTTTTGACGTCTCAGTAAAATGAGTCGTACGGATTCAATATTAATCGGATTGGATTGTGCCATACCTTTTCGGAACGAGGACGAAGAGATCTACAACTTTGTTGTTGAAGGTTTTTCCAGATTCGACCTAGAGATTGGCCGAAAATCAACGTCTTTGCAAGCTTTCAATGTTTTGACGGGAGTGTGGCCAAGGTGGGCGGGCGTGTGGCCGTGGTGCGCGGGCGTGCACGAGTCCGCTGGAGCCGACGTCCTTCTTTGCCAAATTGGTTGATTTCAAGTATTAATTCATGTGACTTAATTAGTTAACCTATTTTAAGTTATTTTTAGGTTATTTAAATAATTTCTTTTATTTATTATTTTAATTAGTAAATTGGCCTTTTAGGGTTATAAGAAGGCTAATCTCCATTGTTAAAAACTTACTTTGAAATTTATGAAAGTTCTCTTTTTGTGTGAAACACATAGAGCGTAAGTCGATCGATTCGTAGCGTGGCTCATCGATTGCAAATTGGTTCTTGATCTAACTTGGTTTGCTTTGAGTTCGTCAACCTCGCGAGAGCTTGGTGATCCAGGTAATCACAAGTCCCCTCCTTGTGCCTCCAAGTTGTCCGCTTGGTTGTGTAAGGTTGTAGAGGCGGGCTTTATAGTCGTTGGTATTTGGTTCCTATCCTCTTAGGAGGCCTGGGGTCTTTGCCTTGTTCTATTTTAGTTCGAATCAGTCCACTATCGGTCGTGTCTTTGTTATCAATTTGGAGTCTTTGTTCTTATTCTGTTCTTGAGTCTTTGCTTCCGTTCTTGTCTTTGAGTCTTGATTGTCGAAGATCGGGCCATCCTACGGCTAATCCTGTATCATATACAATTTGTTACCAAAATGCACACAAGGGCTACATGCACACATCACTGTGCATGTGCATTTATGAACCTGAGAATTGATTATTTTGTTCATATATGCACAACAAAGTAGTATCACCAGCAATACAACGGCTTGGGTCTCCACAACAGTGAAATAATGAAATGGTCAAAAACTCAAAGTGCATAGGGTGCGTGGGTGGAAATGAGCCTAAAGATGAACACAACAAAGATTAAATAGATAACCCAAAAAAGTAGCAAACACCATACTTGAACCTCCAAACAATTTTCTTTCCCTTCACCAAAGCTCCACATAATTTACCTTTGAAAAAAAATTATTATTATCACTGGAATTCACATGCAATATCATATTCAACTCAAACCCATCATCCCAGGATTTGGATAAATCAAATTTACAACTTGAATGAAATACAGGGGGAATGGGTTTAACAGCAACCCTTGCTTTTTCCAAACCCTTTTCTTTCTCTCTAGGATTCCAGGAATTGGTTATTGATGACAGAGGACCTCACAAACACAAGTTACAGGGATGAGGAGCACGTCTCTTTGAATCTAGGTCTATGAAATTAGGGAATTTAGGATTGGGTTTTATTTTATCCGAAAATTTAAGATGAATTCATTGACATTGCTCACCTGAAAACGGGATCGTGAGAGAGGAAGCGAACGTGGGTGGTTAAAGCCTTCAATAGTTGCCCTAATTTATTGTGAAATTGTTGATTTTGTCCTCTTCATATCCTTCCGCCTCTTCCTCTCGACAATCTCTTGTCGCGGTACCTCACACAACTTGGTAGGGTAGACAATGGTCTCAATCTGGTGCAAAAGCTTCAAATCTATGAAATTGAACATGAAAACCTTTTGGAGGAGAGCAACGACAATCCGATCATGGAAGAGATGAACGGATATGACGTTGGACCAAAAGGAGAGGTCACCCTCGCTACAATCTTCTACCACACTTGGGTTGCGCCAACTTCCAGTCCTACATCACCCTTGCACCGCGCCGCCTCCCAGATCCTCGATCTGCAACCACCCTTGCGCAACGCCTCCGCCCTAAGTGCCTGATCGCCACCACCGAACCAAATGGGATCTCCTACCCACAATAGAAGATAACTGTGAGGAACAAATATAGAAGGTGGGAAAAATAAGCAGTTGAAGAAGAGACGAAATACCATTACAGTTGTGACTCGCGAGGAGAGGAGAATTTCAGATGCGAGGAGGAGATGAGAGATGGAACGGGATTTGAGCAGTTGAAAGAACGTGGGTGAAGAAAGTAGTTTCTTAGGCTGCTCAAAGGGTTGACACGTGGCTCAATTTTTTGTGAAGACATTGCTTCTAAAATTATAAGTATAAGGGGTGGATAACTAACGTATCTTAGTTGTTTGGAATTTTAATCTATTAATTCATTAATTTTTTATCTATTAAAAAAGTTTGTTAGGATATGCATATTTACTATAAAAAAAGAGTGGATATGGCGTAGGTTAAAAAAAAAGTTTGTTTGGATATGCTTTTCTAAAAAAAAAAGAATATGGCGTAGGTTTAAAAATCTTATGGTGTAGGATAATTCACCCCCACTTCTCTACTGGTGAACAATAGATGTCGTCGATCAAAGATCAATACCATGTTCATCGGAGCTCGGCGGGATCCTCTCCTCCCTAACGTGCTCAGAGCCAACTTCGAGGTCGCCGATGACGACCAACATCAAAGTACCTTTACCCTCTCTCTTTCTTTCCAATTCATCAATTTAGTACGTTTCCGTCCTCACAAACCTATTGATATTGATCATTTGGTTTTGCTGGTTTTTGCCTCAGATGTCTGTCTCTTTGTCTAGATAATTCCTATTTCTCTGTTCGGAGGTGGAGCAATGGTGGTTTCGGAGTACGTACAAGTCAGATGTAGCTTCACCAGAGTCTTTTCGTTGTTGCTTTCTTCTGTATCCCTCACCTAAGACATCTCTCACAAGGCCACTTGTGTATGCTCTATCTCACAAGCAAATTTGAGAGATGTACGTGCTGGATTTGCTAGCACATCGTCAACTCTCTGGTGTCTCATCAAATCTGATTTCGATTCTATCAACACCAACAACGAAAAAGGAAGAAACCATAAAAAATAGGTCAATTCGATCATGTTATTATTTGGGTAATTGTGTATGTAGCCCATATAGTTTCTAATTTTTTTAGGGAGATTGCTCATGTACATCTATTACAATTACAATTCAAGATGTGAAATCGAGCTGAGTTGTTATTTTGTGCATTGAATAACAAGAACCTATACGTGAAATAGATGTTAAGATTTGTACAAGGCCGAGATGATTAGACGATTCCCCTAATTGTATGTATCATATCGTTATCTTCCCATTGAATTGAATGTCTACATTGTTTTTCATGTTGAATTGGGGACGAGGACAACACCTCCCATGCCAATTCAAGGAAAATCAATTTAAAGATTTTTCGAATTTGAACGATTTTACGGTTTAATTTGGTTTTTAAATCCCCAAATAATTGTGCCAAAATGTTAAAAGTTGAATTTGCATCGGATAAGATTGATATTCACCATGTGGTGTTTTGAACCCGCGCTAGATGGGCGAATTGATGAAAAGCTTCCATGGTTGATTCTCTGAGATCAAAGGAACGACATTTTTATTTATTAAAAAAAATCATAAGTACTTAAGTCAATTAAGATATGTAGTTAAGATTTGGATGTGCATTAAAGATTTAATATGATTGATATTCATCCAAAATTTTAATCATTTAATTAATGACTTTTAAACAATTTACTTAATAAAGTTAATTTTCTTATTGAGTTGATATTATTATTTTATAAATTATTTTAAAAATAAATAAATCTATTTTCTTTATTATTAAACATAATTTTCACAACAAACTTTTTTTTTTGTGATTACTTACAATACTATAACATCTAGGAGTTCAACAAGCTTCTTCGTATAAGTTGGGTTAATCACCGAAATATATAAATTAAATTTTAACATGCAATCTTTAACTTTGTAATTTTTATGGATTTTTTCATTTAATTAACTAAACAATCTAATTAATGATTTAAGCACAAAACAAGTCAGTGAAATTTCTTTTCCTCTTATCCAATTTCCTTCTAATTTTTTTAAATTTTAGAATTTTAGTTTACTTAATCAATTAACAATAGAAATCCAAACAACTTCATGTCTATTAATTTTAGTTTTGTAATTTTATTTTTTCTACATTAGATGAACTTAATTTGCCACGTTCTATATAATTATTTTTATAAATTATTAAATTCAAATTCAAACAAATTGACATTTATATCAATATCAATAGTATAATACTAAAGGAGAAGTCGCTTACATAATGTGGCGAATTTTCCTTTAAAGTAGTTTTTTTATTTATTTATGATTTGTTACTTAATTTTGTTACTTAATTAGATTAATTACATTAATAATAAAAAAGAATTAGATTTAAAAATGAAAATATCAATTGATTGTTATCCCACTTATCCGGTGGTTAGGATTGTTATCCCACTTATTCGATTAGTTTTAAGATATGTCGATTGATTGATTGTTAACGTGGGTTTTTTTTCAATTTTTTAATTAATTACTCTAATTATTTTAATAAAGTACTCTAATTAATATATGCCGATAATAAATCTATGGGAGCCTAAGGCGATAATTAATATATGTCGATAGGATTTGTTGATAAGGTGGTTATGATTTCATGCGTCGATAGAATTTGTTAATTAATTAATTTCAAATCAAATTAATGTACGTTGTTATAAATGATAGAGTAATTAATAATTAATAAATAAAAATAATCATTTATACCGATAGAATAAATACAACTAATCATATATGCCGATAGGATTTGCCGATCAGGTGGTTATGATTTGATTTTCAAATATGCCGATAGTAATTAATTGCAAGTTGAAAGATATAAAGGTAAGACTCGACTCCCATAGATTTTAATTTTTACCGTTAACTATATAATAATTGACAATATTTAGTTGTGAGGGATATTTAGAGTTTAAAGTTTACTTACAAAAATTTTTTTATATATTTTTTTAATATTAAATGTATTAATTTTAAAAAAATAAACCGCACAATAGTGCGGGTACTAAACTAGTTAATTGTTTAATGATCAAATCCCACACCGGTCGTCCGTGGATCTCCTCCTAGTCCCGTCCCAATCCACCTTCCACCTCATCCTCCCCTGCTACTCCTCCATGGCCATCTCCTCGCCTCCCACTACCTTTTCCCCCAATCCCAATGCCTCCTCGCCTTCGTTGCCTCCCGCACAGGTAAGGACTCCACCCTTCGATCTTCAATTCCGTCGAATTTCCTGTATAAGTTGTCGATGGCGCGATCGTCTTCGAATCCAGTGTGTTGGTGCGATTGCCACTGTCTCTGCTGGTGTGCGCTCGTCTTCGAATCCACCGTCTTCGAATCCCGCAAAGGTAAGGACTCCCACTACCTCTGCTGCTGGTGTGATTGCCGGTGAATCCGGTGGAGCCACAAACAATTCGATCTAGGGATCTGAGGAATTCGGAGGAGAAGGGGGGGGGGGGGGGGGGGGGGGGGGTCGTAGCGGAGGTAGCAGCCGTCGAAGAGGAGGCGGCCGACGCGGGTGAGGTTTTGGTAGGGGATTTTTAGATCTGAATCTTGATTTGAGCGAAGCACAGATTGCAGCGGTGGAGGAGAGGTCGCTGAGGGCGTAGGTGGAGAGTTTGGCGGAGCTGTTGGAGGAGGAGTCGTAGTGGAAGGCGATGAACTGTAGGGTGCGGGAGTCAAGGAAGGGGATGAAGTTGGAGACGAACAGGGCAACTTTGGCTATGGGGACGTCGGGTTCAGTCTAATTGGGAGATTGACAATTCAATATTATTCAATTAACTGATGAATTGAATTGAAATTAAAAATTAATTGGTATCAATTAATTGGTCGATTCAATTCAAAAACGTAATTGAAATTGTTCTTTAATTGAAATTTCAATTAATTGCAAAATAATTAATTGCAATTGCAATTAATTGAAAATGCCCACCCCTACCCGACGGTCTTACCCGTCGACCCGCCGGGTGACCCAAACCCATCGACCCACCGGAATTTCGGGTTAGGGTTTGGGTCATGCCCCTGGGTTCCCGACCCGGTGGGTCCAACCCGTCGACCCGGCGGACCGGACCCGTGGCCATGTCTACTTCACATGAAAGATAATGGAAATAGAACAAAACATATGCAATATGGCTACTTAAATGCAATAAGACCTGCCTATAATGCATATATAAAAATATGGATTATCAAACAAAACACACAAACAACAACTAGTGAACAAGGTATGCGTGATTTCGTTACAATGAAAAAACATCAAAGTAACCAACCCCAATTGCAACAAAACGAGCAATTTATTTCGTTTTTGTTACAGTTATTGTTCATAATTCAACTCAAACAACACCTAAATCAACAACAATCAAACAAAACACACAAACAACAACCAATTTCAATTATAATTTCAAACCCTAAAACACACAATTTCTTCAAAATAAACCAATCAAAATCAATTATAAATGAAACTTCTTACCTTATTTGATAGATCTGTTGAGATCCCTGCCAAATCCACCACAATGAACAAGGCAAGTGTGATTTTTCTCTAACGTGTGTGGCTCGTCCAAGTGAAACGAGGTATGAGCGTTAGTTTTTAATTTTCTTTTCGGGTAGATCTGTAATTGTTTTTTTAGAATGAGAAGGACTTGTGTGCAATTTTGTGTAAATGGTCTTGTCAATAGCCCTTTTCCAGTAGCCCTTATGTTGCGATTATATTTGGTTATGCCAAGATTTTCCACTATAACTTCACTTGTAATGTTTTGATGACGTCTTTCCTTTCTTCAATTAATCTATATCTAACTATTAAAAAAGAAGCCTTTTTTATAAGGTGTCACTCTCTCCTTAAAATTAGATTATTCAATTAATTTCTTTAAAAAATTCAATTAATCCATTATCTTAGCCTAAATTATAGTTTTAGTAGTTTTTTTATATAAAAAATCTATATCTAACTATTAAAAGAGAAGTCTTTTTGATAAGGTGTCACTCCCTCCTTAAAAGGTGGTTATTCAATTAATTTATTTAAAAAATTCAATTAATCCATTATCTTAGCCTAAATTATAGTTTTAGTAGTTTTTTTTATATAAAAAATGGGATTAATTCATAACATTAAATTAATAATAAGGAAACATAAAATTAATATTAGTAATCTGCATCTATATATATATATATATATATATATATATATATATATATATATATATATATATATATATATACTACTTTAATTGCTTTTTCAACCAATTGGTTTAATTCAAAATAGTTAATTATCTAAATTTTTACTATTATTTTATAATATTAATTTAATATATAACTAAGATTTTATTTATAAAAAACCGCGCCATGGCGCGGAGATCATACTAGTTTTTTTTTTTAATAAAAATGGAATCCTATTCCACTTTTCTTAGTTTTACAAAAAAAATTCCACGCATTGGAGACAAACGAATTTTCATACATTTCAATTAAATTGTGGTTTAATCTCATCCATCTATTCCAAATAAAAAACTGATCACACATTAAATTGTAGTAAACCTTATATAGTGTTTTTTTTTTAATTAGGTAAGAATTCGAGTTCAGACATATCTGAAACTCGAGGGTCGGACAAGCATACAATACATCATAACAAACCGGTGCAAACTCAGACAAAACGCACTCACTCTACAAAAACAAAACCGAGCGGACAAAACCATCCGGATCTGGACGAAAACGACGGACAAGGCATCATATGGAGAATTCACAAAGTAAAGCGACACCAAAGTATATACTCCCTCCGTCCAAAAATACATGGACTTTTACTTTTCATGCACGCTTTTTTAGGAGCTAAAAACTATATAAAATATTAACTTTTTTGTTAAAATTTTTTCATAATTACAAACTTATTATCAATAAGTTTGTAATTATTAAAAAAAATTAATAAAAAAGTTAATATTTTATATAGTTTTTACCTTCTTAAAAAAGCGTGCGTGAATAGTAAAGACAATGTATTTTTGGACGGACTAGTATTTTTCAAGACCTTGGACTAGGCATATGAAAGAGAATATCATAAACCATGATAATCATTATTCAACTATATCATCATCTGAAATTACACGTAACAAAATTAATCAGGCTCCGTGTTTCTTCCTACAACCCTACCCTATCCCCTAAACAAACTATAAAACTAAGAAATAAAAATTAAATTTTAAAAAAAGAAGAGGAGGAAAAATAGGCGCATATAATCTCTCATCACCTTTGCTGCTTCCGTGTAAAATGAATGAATCAGAAGGGCTTAGAAAGTGCTGGGCCATACCCATTTCTATGACTCTCCTGCCATCTCCAAGCAATATCCAAGCTCTCCCGGAGATCAGTGTACCTTGCAGTCCAGTTCAGCTCCATCTTGATTTTCATCGGGTCACTGTAGACTTCAGCGTAGTCCCCAGGGCGACGAGGAAGATAGTCTATCTTGATTTCCACACCTGTTACCCTCTTGCACGCCTCAACAAACTCCTTCACAGATCGACCTGATGTTGAGAAAGCACGGGTTTTAGCACACCAAAACTGTCTGCAAGATCCGGCCAAGTAAACAGATTTTACCTTTTCCCGTCCCAACATTATAGATCCCGACTTTGCCGGCAGCAGCTTTTTCTAGTGCTTTGACATGGGCATCTACGAGATCGGTCACATCAATGTAATCCCTAATGCAAGTGCCATCGGATGTCTTGTAGTCCGTTCCTTTCACCTGTATTGATACGGAACACAATGGGTCCTGAGTAGTGAGTACTCAATCATAACATATTGAGTTGTTTTTCTTTTATCTTTTAAGTGGGTTGCTAAGGATTTATTTCTAGTGGTACATCAGAAGTATATGTTACTATAATGTGAATTCCACAACTACTACAAACTGTAGAGAGGGATGGTATTTTATGTACCTTGATCCCTGGAATTATGCCTCGGGCTGCATCAAAACAAGCACCTGATATCCGTCCATGTTCACGAAGCTCCGGTCTAGGGGCTTCCCCTAACCTTCCATCTGGGTCCGAACCAATCACATTAAAATACCTGAAAGGTCAAGACAAGGGAATAAAGAAGTTTGATGACAGAAGAACAAGCCACATAGATGATTCTGATTATAATGCAACAAGAGACAAGATACTCATGTAACTTTGTTTGTACCTCTTAAAAATTTTGATCTTTACTTGAGGAATTCCAATCATCTTGACAAGTGCATATAAAGAAGAAGATTACCAACCTTAAAATCATGACAGCCATGTCGTTGTTTTTGGAGAAGTCCAGAATGATGTCCTCTGCCATTTTCTTAGCTTTTCCGTAAGGATTGATTGGATTCTGGAAGTGCCACAATAAATTAGGTTGACTCCACCAAGAAAAACTAGAATACTAAAGATTGTAGATATTGAAACCACTAAAACAACCTGAGGTGTTTCTTCTGTGATGGGCATTTTTTCGGGTTCACCATACGTCGCACAGGTACTAGAATATATTAATTTCTTCACACCCTGAGATGCCATAGCTTCCAACACTGTCAATGTGTTCGATGTAATATTATGATAGTACCTATCCAAAACAGGATGAAACAGAACATGTTCAAACAAGGAAATTTTATGCAAATCAACAACAGTGGAAGTAACAATGCCAATTACAATGCAATATCCATCCACATCTTGCTCAATTTGATTGATTGATTTATTAGTATTGCAGTGGTAAATAGCTTAACTAGACAAAGAAAAGGATTACTAATGGGCAACCTTGTACGATCAAGAGTGTAAAAAGAGTCTTACTCCGTAATATTTTTATTTTATTCCATGAAGTTTGAAATGTAACAACACATTGAAAAGACCGCCATACCTAAGAGGGTCAAGAGTGCTTTCTCCAACATATGCTACAGCAGCAAAGTGCATTACAGCATCAAATGCATTTTCTGAAAATATTTTCTTGACCTGGAATTGTCATTAAAGAAAAATACGTAGTAGGATCACACATCATTTTAGAGGCTTAGAGAATTCCTGTTTTTCACTTTCTTTTCTTTTCAAGATGGGGGCATAATACTGCAGAAAAGGATACAGCTTTAGCATCTCCTAGATCAGCATAGACGAATTGGAGTCTTCCAGGCTCTGGGTACAGTTTTTGCAAAATTCTAACAGCTGCAAGATTTCCACGAGAGAGATTGTCCTGACATAAAAAGAGGCCCTTCTTGTGAACTTCAAGCATTAAAATTAACTAAAAGGATACTATGAATTGAAATACTAGAAAGAAAAAAAACTGATAAAAAAGACAAATACCACTATAGTCACACGATAGTTGTCCTTCAGAAGTCGCAATGCTGCATGTGATCCAATATAGCCAGCACCTCCCGTCACAAGTACATGGGTCACTCCTGGCTCATGAATGGAAAACTAAAAGGAGAAGAAAAAATATGACACAACGGGCAAACAAATAGTGCAAAAGAAAAGAAAATTACCATATAAGCAGTAAATAAAAGAACTAAGTGACTGCCTACAACTGTTTGTTTCTGATTTTTAATTTGAAGTATGAATTCTGCTGCAAAACATGTCTATTTGCATTAGAAATTATGGGCAAATTACACCTTTTGCATATCACCAACAAATGGAATATGAAACTCTTTTGTCTTTTCCTTTCGGCTGCAAACATATTTTTCAGGAGTGTTTCGAAACTTACATGGCTTGGTGTCTTGAGAGAGGGAGACTGCTTGAGTATGATTAGGCAAAATGCTATCAAGGCAGCAGCGAATAAAATTTTCCGGACAATGCTAGTTTTACGCTTTGGATCTAAAAGATCCATTCCTAAGAACCAGAAGAAACATCAGCAGACATAGGAGTGAAAGGCTTAAGAGCATCTTGAACTAAGCAAAACAACATGGCTTCCCAAGCACAATCACATGTCAATAGGAACATAAGAAGCCAGAAATATTACAAGCAAACTTAATTGTACAAAATGTCCACTGTGATAACTTTGGCAAGCTTAACACGCAGGAAAATAACTTTGTTTGAACTGTGAATAACATCTCTCATTTATGAACTCTAGCATACAATGATACAAGTAGAAATAAATAATTCAATTAACACACTCAAGGACATAAAGGAGATCTTAACAGTGACATTTAGCTAAGAAGGGCTGCTATTTCCCGGATATGCCACAAAACCAACTAGATAGGACTCAAGAGTATGAACACAACGACCTTCATAATTGAGGATTAGTAGGCTTTTTTCCGTTAATTTTATCAATGAAGCATATAGTCTGTTCAGACGAATCCAAAATGATTTAGCTTAAGATGAATGCACACTCTATTTTTGAGTTGTTTTAATGCTACAAAATTAGTAAAAACCACAACAAGAAATCATATAAAATGAGGAGACAAAGAGGGGGCAAGAATAAGAGCAAATTGAAAGCTCACCGCCTAAAGAAGCTCTATTTGTTCTGGCCTGAGTTCTGCTCTTGCTTAAGTTTAACATCTGGGACAGAGTTCTTCAGAAACTAATTTTCAGAATTGACCAGTTAGCAATCAAAACCTGTAATCCGAAACAACAAAGAAGAGAGGATCAAGCAAATTGCAATGAGTGAATGATCAATGATCATAATAAATTTAAAAAAAAAAGGATATAAGCAAATGAATAGAAATTGAGCACCAGTGACAAGCAAATGCAACTGTAAATAGAATAATCAATTAATTCATCTTAAACAAAATTTAATCAGGAGGAATAAAAATTCAAATTGATTAAGAATCCACGAGTAAAAACATCGTAATCACCAGAAAATTCACAATACGTATCGGCAATTTGCAGAGATAGAGAATCTCAATTGACAGCGTAAATCGAGCGAAAGAGGAATGAAAAGGAAATTAAAAAAAATGAAAAAAATAAAAATCCCGACGAGGAATCAAATTTGACGGAAAAAGGAAAGAGATAAAGAACATTACAGGAACTGAGATGAAGAACAACAGAGAGAGAGAGAGAGAGAGCGCGTGGAAAATCGAAAACCCTAAGTAGAAATTCAACAGAGACGACCGAATAAAGACGAAGAGGTGGAGCAAATCCGAAGACTAAATCGGAAACCAAATTTAAAATTAAAGAAAAATACAAAACCTGCAGAAAAAGGCAATAAATTAAGGTCCACCGGGAATTAAAAGAGAAGTAGGTAAAAACACTACCTGAAGCGTAAGGTATCATTCATACGGGGGGATCGACTAAAAGGGACCACCATGGGATTTGGGAGGTCAAACTGAGCATTCCCAACAGGTTATCTATTTTAGAGAATTTTAGATATTTGGGGAATATTGGGTCTTTTTTTAGCCTAATAGCTTCTCTAACCCATTCTCTAAAATAGGGATGGAGTAGGGAAACTAGGTTGCCTTCCCTATATACGCAGCAAACGCCAAATTTGTTGCAGGCAACCTTTTTCACGTTCTTTCACCCCATAGCCCACGATCTACTGCTCCTAATATCGACGGTTCCAATATCGACAGTCAAGCAAGCCGGGGGACCAGCAACACCTTCGAGTTCCGCTACGATCCGATGAACTACGTGCTCAATTTCAACGACAAGGGCTCCCAAATTGACGAGTTTCCGCAGCAAAGGTTCTCCACCAAGATTTCGCCATCGCCTCAGTCGAAACCTCGCTGCCAGTAAAGGCTTCCGGAGCAGCCGTTGTGCGAGAGATTGCCGCTTGCAACTAGTCGAATTTCCGCCTTCCTCTTTGTCGTCTTATTGAACTCCAAAGGTTATTTTAATTGCTTGGTATTTAAAATTAATAATCGATCGTATGAGTAAGTATTAATTAACTCTTGAAATTGTTTCATGCCGCATGTCATCAATGTACAGCCTATATATGAACTTGTGTTTTGAATTAATTAGTAATTTATGCAGTCGATAATTGATAATTCATTTTTCTTCTATATGTACATTAAGTGAATGCCATTGTCTTTTTTTTGTTTTCATACTTAATTGAGTTATTGTCAATCAGCCTTTGATCTAAAAATATGTCAAACTTGATTTCTTCATCAGAAATTCAATTAGAGATTGATGGCTAATTTGAAACTGGAATTTAACCCAAATGCTAATTTATAATTAAAAAAATTAATTTTCAATTCTTTAAAATGGAGAACCTGTTGGAGTTCACACAAATTTTTTTTGGAGAAAATGGATTTTGATTCCCCATTCTGAGTAAAATATAGAGAATCTGTTGGGGATGCTCAAGCTTTGCAACTCAAATGAATATATAGTTAGTGACGACCCCAAAGACCTATTATTATCTTATTCTAAGATTTTATTAGATACTAGATTCTACCTAGTCAGTAAATAGATTTGATTTGATTCCTATCTAGCTAAAACTATATCTTAAATCTATGATCACTAAATTTGGGTGTGTTTGGATTCCCAATTTATTAGGTTTATAAAGTGTTTGGTTAAAACAATTATAAAATATTTAAAATTATATAATTTTAGAATAAAATATCTTATAAATTGTATAAATTAATTATATTAAGTTTATAGGGTAATTATAAACTTAACACTATTAAGTATTTGATTTATATATTATATAATCTACGTAATATTTTATTTTAAATTCATATTATTTGAAATACATAAAAAAATTAGCTAAATAAAAACATTCAAAGTTTCAAGTGTTTATATTTATAAGTGCATTATAAATATAAACACTTTTGAATTCAAACACACCAGCATAAAATCTCATGAATAAATATTTAATATATACATTGGGTTGAACAAAAAAGG
The DNA here is from genome assembly GCA_963922045.1 of Persicaria maculosa. Taxonomy (NCBI): domain Eukaryota; kingdom Viridiplantae; phylum Streptophyta; class Magnoliopsida; order Caryophyllales; family Polygonaceae; genus Persicaria; species Persicaria maculosa. Next base: position 45,483,445 of record OY998263.1, on the reverse strand, counting down.
AATGAAATTTTTTATTAGAAACAACTAATGAAGAAAGCATTGTGTTTCTGGTGGTGGTGGCTCGCAACCTGGGGGCTTCCGCCTGAGGGGATTATCAAGTGTTTGGCCAACAGTCCTCTTAATTGGGATTGGCTCTCTCTGTTTTGGGTTTACGGGCTGAGGTGCGACTCTCGTTCGTCTCAATCTCGTTGGTACTGTGCTCAACTTTCACCTCTAATCATCTTTGCTCATCTCCTTCCTTTTATTAAGGCTGGAGGGGCATATAAATCTCACACAACATCTCTTCCTTTCAATGGTTTCTTGATTATTAATCATCTTTGTTTGAATTTCTTCCGGGTTCTATCTGCTAAAATGGGGAATAAGCAAGATAAACACAAGGATAAGCGGTTAAATGGAGTTTCAGAACCACGGGATGATGGTGTGATGCGAGACCATCCAAGACACCTCCGGACACACCTATGATTCGAGCTCGTGAGAATGATGTCCTTCTCAAGAGGAAGAAGAAGGCTCCACCATGGGAGAAGATCCAAAGCTTGGCGTTTTACACTCGTTCAGACTTTTGACAGCTTTTCGACGTCTCTGTAAAATGGGTCGTACGGATTCAATATTTATCGGATTGAGGCGCGCCATACCTTGTTGGAACGAGGACGAAGAGATCTACAACTTTGCTGTTGAAGGTTTTTCCAGATTCTACCTAGAGCTTGGCCGAAATCCACATTCTTTGAGCTGTTGCTGATTTTGACGGGATTTTATTAATTCTTGAACATTATAGTATTTCCTATTTTAGCAACTTTCTTACTTAAGTTATTTTAGGTAATTTAGAGGTTATTTTATTTAATTACTTAAGTATTCTTTTTATCTTCTAGCTTTACTAGAATCGGCCCAAAACAGCCTTTAAGGCCTATATAAGTCGATTCCTCCTTTGTAATTCCGTTGGAACATAATGAATAGAAAAGCTCTCTTTTTGTGTGAAACACAATGAGTGATTGTCGATTGAATAGAGCTGTGCTCTTCAATTGCAACTATTGGTATTGATCTAGCTTGGTTTGCTTTGCCGTTCATCAACTTCGCAAGACTTGGTGAATCTAGTATCCACAAGCCCCCTCCTTGTGCCTTCAAGTTGTCCGCTTGATTGTGTAGGGTTGCAGAGGCGGGTTGTGTAGTCATTGATATTGGTTCCTACCTTCTACGGAAGCCTGGGGTCTCTATCTTGTTCTATACAGATCGCCTCAGTCCTTATCAGGTCGTGTCTTTTCATTCTTGTTCTTAAATTTCGAGTCTTGTTTTGTTTCTTGTCATCGAGTCTTGTTCTTGTTGCTGTCGATCTCGAGTACAACCTGTTCTTGAGATTCTTGTCGAGTCTTTCATAAATCTTGCATCTTTCTTTAGAGTCTTGCTGCGTTCTTGAAGGATCTTGATCATCTTGATTAAGTTCTTGCGTTTCTTGCTTTGTTCCATTGCTGCGTTCTTGTTTCTTGAGTCTTTCTTTATTGTTTCTTGCTTGTTGTCGAAGATCGGACCAACCTACGGCTAACCCCGTATCAAATTGGCATCAGAGCTTTGGTTTCCGACATCAAGATTGAGTCTTTTTCTTTTCCTAAACACAAAAACACAAACAATAGAGTCTTTTCTTTGTTTGGTTATTTACTTCTTGCATTCTTTATTGATTCTTGCACTAATCTTGAGTTTGTGATTGTTTGTGGTTGCATAGCCTAAACACAAAGCATAGCCGAGACCAGTGGAGTCGACCACAAGTGTGCACAACCTTTGTTGTGTGCCTTAGCAGCCGACGACAGCCCTAGCTGTCCCCATAGATCTTGCTTGGTCGACATTCACCTACCACAAGAGCAAACCCTAGTTTGTTATCTTTTCTATCCTTTTTTTTTTCTATCTTTGGGAAGTTTGATTTATCTTTTATCCATTGCCTATTAAAAATCAGATTTTATTAAGTTGTTAGATTTAAATCTCATTATATCTATCAATTATCTAAAAAGGCTAAAGATATATCCACTTTCCTATTTTATCCAAAGGTTGTCTATATATTTATCTTTAGGGCTGAATTTTTATCTTTTATCACCATTCTCTTCAAATTTTCGAGTCCTCTTTATTTTGTTGAGTCTTTTCTTGCATTAGTATTAAAAAAAAATCAGATTCAAAAAAAAAAAAGGAGAGATTTATCTTGGACCTAGGAGGATAAAATTCACTAGGGGTAAAAGTAAGTCAAAAAAAAAAGGAAAGAGTTTGTTTGATCTAGTGCAAGAAAGCTCCAAGGACATCTTTTGGTGATTTCTACAACCCTTAGTCGACAACCCTATCCCAAACACATACCTCCACAAAATTGAAACCCTACCCTGCAACTACAACATCATAACTTAAGGTTTTCAATCAAAAAGAGGTAAATTTCCATTCTTTCTTAGTTTTTCTTTTATTTTTCTTTCATTACAGCTTTGTCGAGTAGCTGTTGAGTTTCTGTCGAGCAATTCTCCTTACACCATATCGAGTGCTCTTTGTGTGTTTCTTGGTTTGTCGAGCACTTTTCTCCTATTTTCGAGTGCTTTTGTGCTATATCGAGTTGCTGTTTGATCTGTTGAGTACTCCTTGGTTTGCTTCGAATTGATTCTTGCTATAACCATCTGTTTTTGCTTGAATCGAGTTGCCTACCCACTCATATCGAGTTCTCTACAGCTATTGTCGAGTTGATTGTTGCTTGTGTCGAGTGCTTGTATTGCTGAATCGAGTACTCCCTTGTCTTGTCGATTGCTCTTGAACCTTTTTAAGTGCAATCTTGAGTCTTGTTTCATTCATTCTCTCATATCTATACTTTGATTGTTAGGTTTTTTCTTGAGTGTTGATTTGCCCAAGGCGGATTGCCCTAGCAAGCGTGACATACCAATTAGAGAGGGAGTGTGAGCGAAACACTTGTGAGGTGATTTATATTTTTCTAACTTTTACATAGTTCTTTGTTTGTCTTCTTTTGTCATGTCTAATATTCAGGTTAAAAACGAGCCCAACAATGGGAACAACTCGACCACTACTATAACTCCTGAGCAATTCAACACCTTGATGATCACCATGAACGCCATGAATGAGATGTTGGTAAAGTTCAATAATGAAATGGCTAAGATAGGTAAAAGCTTTACGACAATAGAGCTTCAGCATTTTGGCTCTAATATGGTGTTTGTACAAGGAGTCCCACCCAGAGATGAAGTGCCACCAATTGAAAGGGAAGAAACTCATCCTATTTCTACTCAACTTAATGTTTCTTCTAGCATAGATGCTTCTTTTATTGCTGAAGATGTATAGCATGTTGATAATAGTGATCAAGATCTTAATTTAATTGCCTATGATGATAATGTTTGCATTGAATCTAAGCATGATGATTCTTTGATTGATAGTAAAGTTTTAAGTGTTCAACCTAGTCCTTGTGAGGATAATCAAAGAGAGGATTTGTACTTAGAAATAGGCAAAGTGTCTAATTTGATCATTGACGGTGAACATTATTCTACTATTGCTAGCCTTGAATTAATTGAAAATCCAGCCTTGGAAAAGGATGAAACCTTGCTAGCTTTGGATGGAAACTTAGGGATTAATGACCAAGCTCAAGTGCATATTAATTTAGAACATCATGAAGATAACATGAAATATGAATTATGCACTAATAAAGTTTCTTTTCCTGATTTTGTAGATGAAGCTGAGACAATAACCATCGAGGAGTGGTCAATCTCTACATCAATCGGTCTTGCGACGAGTTTCCATGGGCATGAGGTTTTCGATCCAGGAACTCGTGTGGATGCATTTGTGGAACCTTATGCGACCTTGGATTCGAGGATGAATCCTTTTCAAGAAAGGGAGATTGATGCGAGACCATCCAAGACACCATCCAAGACACCTCCGGACACACCTATGATTCGAGCTCGTGAGAATGATGTCCTTCTCAAGAGGAAGAAGAAGGCTCCACCATGGGAGAAGATCCAAAGCTTGGCGTTTTACACTCGTTCAGACTTTTGACAGCTTTTCGACGTCTCTGTAAAATGGGTCGTACGGATTCAATATTTATCGGATTGAGGCGCGCCATACCTTGTTGGAACGAGGACGAAGAGATCTACAACTTTGCTGTTGAAGGTTTTTCCAGATTCTACCTAGAGCTTGGCCGAAATCCACATTCTTTGAGCTGTCGCTGATTTTGACGGGATTTTATTAATTCTTGAACATTATAGTATTTCCTATTTTAGCAACTTTCTTACTTAAGTTATTTTAGGTAATTTAGAGGTTATTTTATTTAATTACTTAAGTATTCTTTTTATCTTCTAGCTTTACTAGAATCGGCCCAAAACAGCCTTTAAGGCCTATATAAGTCGATTCCTCCTTTGTAATTCCGTTGGAACATAATGAATAGAAAAGCTCTCTTTTTGTGTGAAACACAATGAGTGATTGTCGATTGAATAGAGCTGTGCTCTTCAATTGCAACTATTGGTATTGATCTAGCTTGGTTTGCTTTGCCGTTCATCAACTTCGCAAGACTTGGTGAATCTAGTATCCACAAGCCCCCTCCTTGTGCCTTCAAGTTGTCCGCTTGATTGTGTAGGGTTGCAGAGGCGGGTTGTGTAGTCATTGATATTGGTTCCTACCTTCTACGGAAGCCTGGGGTCTCTATCTTGTTCTATACAGATCGCCTCAGTCCTTATCAGGTCATGTCTTTTCATTCTTGTTCTTAAATTTCGAGTCTTGTTTTGTTTCTTGTCATCGAGTCTTGTTCTTGTTGCTGTCGATCTCGAGTACAACCTGTTCTTGAGATTCTTGTCGAGTCTTTCATAAATCTTGCATCTTTCTTTAGAGTCTTGCTGCGTTCTTGAAGGATCTTGATCATCTTGATTAAGTTCTTGCGTTTCTTGCTTTGTTCCATTGCTGCGTTCTTGTTTCTTGAGTATTTCTTTATTGTTTCTTGCTTGTTGTCGAAGATCGGACCAACCTACGGCTAACCCCGTATCATGGTGTTTTACTATCAACCGGCAAAACTGGAAAACATTCACTAGTACAAAACAAACGTCTTTCGGGGTTTTTTTTACAAAGCATACGGGAGTTTTCAACCTCCCGTTATTCGCATCGCTAAGAAATGTATCTCGGGAGTTTTATTAAAACTCTTGAGAAACAATTCTCGGTCAGGGGTTTTCCTAAAAACTCCCGAGAGATAGGTGTATCAAATATGGTATTTTACCTTTAACTCTCTCAGGAGTTTTTTTAAAAAAAACCCCGAGAAATATTGTAATTTTTTATAAAAAAAAAACAGCTTCCTATCCGATTCATTGAACCGGTAGGAAGCCAGGAGACTCTACACCAAATACCAAAATAACAACATCATGACCCTATATTATACACCCTATATTGCAATTCTGCAAAATGATGACAAATAAAAAGCAGTTCATCTTTCATGTCATCCAAATATCATGGTGCAGTACAGTACAATTTTATTTCAGAAAAACAAACAGACTAGTTAATATTCATCTATCGATATTGAAGTTAAACAATATATATAATTCCATGAATGGCTAGAGTTTGGGGGAAATAATGCACTAGATGATTTACAAGTTTGTGATGATCTGCTCGACATGAACCAAACACGATGACTTGATCAGAAAGATACGGTTCTTGTTGGAGGGACTCGTTGATATTCATTATTCCACAGGCCAACACTTTGTTCTCTAAATGATATTACACCCTACAAAATTTAAGCCATAAAATGTACCATAGCTTCATATAATATATGTAAATGCACAAAAAAGGTAAAGAATTCGAAAGTATGAAGAATTCCAAAGTAGAGTTGCTTCATATTTCTTTTATTTTTTGTCCTATTCAAGGAGAAAGAATTAAAAATATCCACATATATAATAACACTGCTACTAATGGAACATAAGAGAAAGCATGAGAAGAAAGGAATAGAGTAAAAATAAAAGCATAGAGTATGCTCCCTCAAGATTCACCCAAACATAATCCAAAGACAACAAAGGGCACATTAACTCAAGATCAATCAACATAGTAAAAATAAAAGCATAGAGTATGCTCCCTCAAGGAATAGAGATTTGGGTGCAAAATGTCTCATAAATTAAAATCTAAGAATTCGAGCGAGTGATCGAGATTGATTTCTAGGGTTTGCTTCGGGAAGTTTTTCTTCTTCTTTTTCAGCAATCGGGAAGTTTCTCTAAAGATATAAATTTGTAGAAGATATATTTTTCGGGGCTTTTTACTAAAATCTCCTTAAAGAAATGGATTCTTATCAGGGGTTAAACCAAAAACCCTGTAATAGTAAATCCAGGTTTAACCGAGTTTTATTTTTTTATACAAAACATATATCTAACGAGAGTTTTTATGAAAACCCCCTTGCGAGATTTATCTCTCAGGAGTTTTTTAAAACCCCCGAGAAATTTATGCCGTAAGAACACCATTCTGTACTAGTGTTCGAAACCGATATCCAAAGGGGGACCAGGCCCTGCAGATTCGGGTGTTAACCCGCCTCACAAACCATCGAAGGGGTTTCTCAGTCTCCCTTTTGATGAAAACAACAACACTCGACTACATACCCAACACAACCGGGTTGGGAACCAACGATACACAAGATGCATAAATTACCGCCACAAAACAAACAATACAAATTCTAGCAAGTTAAGAAAGGGAGATCAACCCCTTCAATGTTTATTCATGATTTCATTACGTACACCCATGAAACTCTTTCAAAATGGCTATTATTGCCTTCTACAATTGGTTACTGGGCTCGACTAAGCTTGGGAAAAGATGTCCTAGCCGAAAGCAGCATGAACAAACTCACCTATAAAAGGGATAAACACATGGCAAACTGCCTTGCTATTTGGGATAAGTTCACAAGGGTGTGGCCACAATTTGAGTGTAAATACATGTATAACCTGCGTAAATACATGTATAACCTGCGTTTTTCCTTCTCGATGCTTGGCTCTTGGGTGAAGGATTGTGTAGTTCCAACAATATATAAGTTTCTCAAAAGAAATATATGGATGACTGCTAGCACAAATGAAGTATGGATGTTGACTGGCGTTCAAATCCAGTGGGTAAAGGTTACCTCTAAAACAAAGCACAATAATGGCAATCGCCAAATACCACATCGCAAACTGAATATTAAAACAAACACTATAGAGATACACCAACAATATAAGTTAATTACTCACATTCTAGACCCAAGTGTTGGGTCCAAACCTACCTTCCTTGTTGTTTGGTTTGTTTTTATTCAACTTACGAGATCATGGTTTGGGGTTTGGGAGAGCCGGTGTTCTCTCGACTCTAAACACATACAAAACAAGCTGAACCAATACAAGTTCTGGACATACATTAACACAAGATGCAGAGCGGAGCATATTCACGTGTTAGCACTTGCAGAAACAAAGACAGAAACTATTCTTGACCCTTCAGTTTGACGGGGTGCGGGTTTTGACAAAGCCATTTGGTCTCCTGCACAGGGCAAATCAGGTGGTATTGGATTACTATGGAAAGAAAATGGCCTTCTAAACGAAGAGGTAGAAGTTATCTCTCAAATAACTTTTCTTCCATAATTTGGTTTATTTATGCTCCGCCGCATGAACAAGATAAAGATTAGTTCTGGGGTCCGGTAATCCAGGAAATAAATCATGCAACTATCTCATGCATAATTATGGGTGATGTGAATGAAATTGGCATCTTTACAGAAAAAGAAGGTGGGGCCGTAACGCAGCCTCGACGATTTGCAAGACTAATGGACATCAAAAACCAATGCTCTTTTGAAGAGATTCCGTCTTGGGGGAATAAGTTCACATGGCGGAAAAAGCAAGCCGAAGACGGCAATATAAAACATAAACTGGACCGTGTGTTAGTACAGAATGAAATTATACAAAAATATCCAGCTTTATGTACAAAAAATGGGGCCTTTTCGTCTTTGGACCATTGCCCAATTACAATTGAATTAGCAACCAACCAAACTTTTAAACCTCCTCCCTTCAAATTCGAAAATTATTGGTTACAGCGTGGAGACTTCCAGAACATCGTTCGACAGGCTTGACGATTCCAATGTCATGGTTCTGCTATGTATCAACTAACCCACAAAACACGCATTCTAAAAGACAAAGCAAAAACATGGAATAAGAATACTTTTGGAAACATATTCCATCAACTGCAAAAAGGTGGAAGAACAACTATTGTTATTATAACAGACACAGAACCAAGGGACAAATAGCAGACTACAAGCGAAAGAGTGTACACTAATAAAGAAAAAGGAAAAAATGTTAATGTTTCAGAACCAGGATATTTCCACAAAATAGCTACGGGCAACCGGAATAGAAAATGTATCAAAACGATCACAACAACAGAAGGCACACGGATTGTAGGGGAGGAAAACATCAATAATGAAATCAAGAATGACTTTCAGAAAAGATTTTAAAAACAGCCGATCAATACTTCGGAACTAAACGAATATCTCAACCTCATCTCAACTGACATCACAAGTGAAGATAATAAAATGTTAACGGCAAAGAATAAGGCTCCGGGCCCGGACGGTATGACGGCCGAATTCTACAAGGCGTCTTGGGAAACCGTAGGACTATCTGTTATCAAAGCAGTCAAAGGTTTTTTCCTCTCTGGAAAAATCCTCAAACAAATAAATCATACGTTCATCACTCTTCTGCCAAAAAAGGACAACCCTATGACAACTGCTCACTATAGACCAATTAGTTTGTGTTCAACAATCTACAAAATAATATCCAAGATTCTTACAGAACGACTTAAGCGCGTCATGGGGAAACTCATCAACCCTCTTCAGGGTGCGTTTGTATCTGACAGAACCATCCAAGACAACGTTCTTATAGCCCATGAAATATTCCATTCATTCAAAAGCAGAAAAGGAAAGGAAGATTGGATTGCTTTGAAATTGGATATGGAAAAAGCATATGACCGGGTGGACTGGGAATTCACAGAATTAGTTCTATTAAAATTTGGATTTCACCGAACTCTTGTTAATTGGGTCATGGAATGCATCACGTCTGTGTCGTTCTCTGTCCTTGTCAATAATGGACCCACAGATTTGTTTCTCCCATCAAGGGGCCTTCGACAGGGGGACCCATTATCGCCATTTCTCTTCATTCTTGGTGCGGGGGTTTTGGCTCAGCTTCTTGTTATGGAGGCACACTCTCCAGATAAGATGGTTGGATTCAGATTTGGATCTAACGGTCCCTGTATCCCCTTTCTCGCCTTTGCAGATGATATTGTGATATTTCTAAAAGGGAGCACTAATGGGTGCCACAAGATTAGGGAGATTTTAGACGAATATTGTCAAATCTCGGGGCAGCAGGTCAACTAATATAAATCAGCATTCCAGGTCACTTCTGGTTTGGCCCGAGGGCGGATTTCGGAACTAGGTGGGGCTCTCGGAATTGCTCATTCTAACTCAGTCGAAAAATATCTGGGCTGTCCTATTATCAATGGACGGGTTAACAACGAAACCTTTAAGGAGGTAATCGGTAAAACACAAGAACAACTCAGTAAATGGCGTGCTGAGGCACTCTCACAACAAGGTAGAGCGACACTCATTGGATCAAATCTAACAGCAAAGCCGCCGTTTATCATGCAGAATTTTATGCTGCCAGCAACAATGCACAAAGAACTAGATACAACCAATAGAACATTCTTTTGGAATAAGGATGCACAACACCAACCGTTAATTGGATGGAGTAAGATCTGTAGACCGAAACAGGCAGGCGGGTCGGGCATTAGGAAAGCAACAAAAATGAATGAAGCCTTACAATTAAAACTGCTGTGGAAAATTCTGGCTGAGCCAGGCAATATTTGGGTCAAAATAATTACCCATAAGTATCTAAACGATGCCCACATTCTACAATATAAGAAAGCAGGAAACATATCTTGGCAATGGTCGAAATTATCAAGTCTACTTAAACAATTTAAATCGAGCCTCATCTGGTCCATCGGAAATGGAGCATCGGTCAAAATTTAGACTGACAACTGGGTGTCAGAAGTAGCTATATGTAACTGGGAAGAGTGTCCTACACAATATGACGAGAATGAGAAGGTCTGTGAGTATATCCACAACAGGAAGTGGTGCGAGGAGAAGCTCTGTCCCATACTACCAGAGTCGATTGTGGAACAAATATTAGCCATTCCACTACCTGTTTCAGCAATGGAAGATAGGATTTACTGGTGACTGGATAAAAAAGGTTGGTTTACTACATCCTCCGCATACAAGTTTATTACAAACAACGACTCCTACAGAAGCTTAGACTTTTCATGGATATGGAAACTAAACATTCCACCCAAAATTAAAAACTTTATGTGGAAAATCAGTCAAGCCGGACTACCTACAAAAGCCAAACTCGCCTCGCGGGGGGTCTCTATACCATCCATGTGTGACAAATGTCAAGATTGTAGTGAGGATGACATCTATGTACTTATCGAGTGTTTTGATGTCTCCAAAGTAGCCATGTTTTTATGCATATTTTAGTTCCATATTCTTTACATTTTGCATATTTCGGGTTGGGAATATGTCGAATTTATGTAGTATATGCTTATTTGTTAGAAATAGAGATCTACATAAGTTTCTGTTTAATATTGCAGAATATGGAAACATTTCGGGAGAAAACCAAGAAACAAAGACGGAAGCAGCAAGCCTTACTCTATCTCGACTAAGTTCTCGTCTATATCGACAAAGTCAAGTCCGGGAGCACTGGAGTCGAGTAGAGACCTGACCAGACAACGCGGAGCAGAGCAAGTCTACTCGATCTCGACTAACCACTCATCGAGATCGACAAGGGCCAGACGACATTCCATGAGCCATGTCGAGGAGACACTGCTCGACAAACACCAGGCCAAAATCTACTCGAGGTCTACAAGCTCCTTGTCGAGATCGACTAAAGCCCAGGAGTAGTGTCCGAGCATGTCGACAAGGGCTACCCGACACACCAAGCTGGCCAAGTCGATGACCCATCCCTCGTCAAGATCGAGTAGCGTCTTCGAGGTCGACAAGGCTGAGAACCCACATCCGACTCGACAACCTCGGAAGACCAAGTCGAGAACACACCCGTCGTCGAGATCGATAAACCCTTGTCGAGATCGACTAGCGCCAGAGCCATGTCCGAGCTTGTCGAGCACCAGCTAGCCGAGACGATGAAGTCAGCCCAGTCGACGACTTTCCTAGTCGAGATCGACTAAGTCGTACTCGAGGTCGACGAAGATTTTCCGAAGCCGCGTGACGCATTGATGGAGTCCTACTCGGAATAGAGTCCTTGGAGCCGAGGAGAAGCAAAGTCTATCCGATTTATCCACATCTATCAGGAAGAAGAGAGTTTTATCCACTTGAGACAATTTAGATATATTTCCCTCTTTTTAGATTTAATTCCATTATAGCTTTTATTTATCTTTAAAGTCTTAGATATAGTTTTAGATATAGATATAGATATTCTATCCTTGAGTAGCAAGGTTTAGAAGCCTATAAATAAAGCCCTTGGGGCTGATTTCCATTCATTCAATTTCAGAGACAAATAGTTACACATAGAGATTTAGGAGTTCAAAGGTTTTAAGGTTTTGGCAGTTTACGAAAGTTGATTGCCGGAATTGTAAAGGCTTTGAATATTAGTTTATTGCAAGTTATTTCTTTTAAATCAATGATGTCTGCGATTGCAATGAGGCGTGAGTAGTCCACCTACTTCTGGGGTTGGGGCGAGCCCAACGAGAGCCATGTCGGCGAGTTAGCGATTGCAAAAGGAGGTATTTTGTCGTTATCTTAATCTATTCCCTATGTGCTTCATCTTTGATTGAGAAATTGAAGAGCTCATGTTGTGAAACTTGGGTAGTAATTAGGATTTCTATTCGAAAGATTATAAATGCTAATTATGAAAAGTAATAGATGCAATTAGGATTATTTGTCGCGAGATTTATATTCCTACTTGTCGGATTAGGTGAAAGCCTTTTTCTTTATCGATAAAGTTACCGCCTTTTGTGATTTATATTCCGCTTGCATGGTAATCGTTGTCGCAAACCCTAATCTTGGAAGTTCTTTTCATTCATAAAGTTACAGAAACCGAAACTGCTTTTGTTTTTACTTTTTCCCGCCCTCGTCGATCTCGACCAGTCTCTGGTCGATCTCGACTACTAATCTCCGATCCCAGATCGTCGTAGCTCAATTGTGCAGGAACTCGACAAGACAAGCCGAAGTCGACGAAGGCCCTACTCGATATCGAGTAAGCCTTGTCGAGGTCGAGTAGACTTCGCCGAGTTGCTGCTGCTGTGTTCGACTGTGCCTGACCCCTGTCGACTAACCCTTAGTCGAGGTCGAGTACTACTGTTGTCGACTGCTGTCCGTGAGATTCCACCGCTGCCTAGGATCCGCTGACCAGCTTCCTCGAGGATTCGAACCTGACTTTCTCTTACTACATTGGAGGGAGTCTTGAACATTATTTGCTGGGATTCGATCGGTTTGCTTTACTTTGTTTACTTACTGTTTTGCATTCTCGATTCTCTCTTACAACAAATTGGCGCCGTTGCCGGGGAAGCTATCATTCGCGCCTTAGGTAGTTAAATCTCACGTCTACCTTGAGTTACTTTGCAGGTGTATGCGTCGTTCTGGTCAAACACCTGAGTTTGACGCTTTAGACGAACCGGAACGCCTATTTCACATCCGAGCTAAACTACAAAGAGCCATGGCGGCTGCTGAGACACAAGAACAGCTGATTGCGAGGCTTACCAGGGAGCTAGCCGCAAAGGATACTGCTATCGCCACAAAAGATGCTGCTATCGCCGCTGAGAAAGCAGCAAGGGAACAAGCAGAAGCTGAGCTTGCCCAATATCCAACTACAGCAGAGGATTATATGCATCCAACTCTCGTCGTGCCTGAATCGGCGATTCTAATCCCTGAAAACTCTTTTGAAATTCGCACTCAGTTTCTTATAGAACTTAAAAACAATGCTTTTCATGGAAGATTTAATGAGTGCCCTCTTGAACATATTACCAATTTTCATGACATGTGCCGTACTCTTGCTGAAGGTACAACTCTGGAATATGTCAAGATGAAAGCTTTCCGCTGGTCGCTCGCTGGACCTGCACTGAAGTGGCTAGAAGGACTGAAACCAAGATCCCTTACAACATGGGCACAAGTAGAGCAAGAGTTTCTCAACAAATTCTTCCCTCCTGCCAAAACAGCATTCCTCCGCCAAAAGATCACAGCTTTCAAACAAAAGCCTGGGGAGCCGCTAGCAAAGGCATGGGAAAGGTACAAGGAACTACTGCGATCTTGCCCTACTCATGGACAGCCACCCTACGTCATTCAGGAGATCTTCTTCAACTCTCTTGACCAAGTCACTAAGGACAGGATCAACCAGTACACTCGATATGAGTACCTGACGATGCCACCAATTGACGCATGGGGTGTACTAGACAAGCTCACGGCATATGATAACAAGTATGGGGCTTCTGCAAACTATGATGAGAACGCCTATGCCAGACCAGCCCCATCCATGCCTCTCTATGAGCCATCTAAGGAGATAGACCCTGATGTCAAGGAGCAGTACTACAGAGATCAAAATCGCAAGCTCCTTAAACAAGTCAAATACCTCTCGGTCAACCAACCCTGCATCGAATGTGGTTCACAACGGCATATTACTACAGAGTGCCCGCATACGGAACAAGTCAGGATGGCAGAGATTCATGAAGAGGTAGCCTATGCAGGGGGTCCCAATCGCTATATGGGAGACTAAAGGTTCTATCAACCTCAACGGAACCAAGGTCCTCCTAGGAACCCTCCGCCATACAGAGCTCCTGGGCATCCAGAAAGGGATCAAAAGAAGGATGATTTACAGCTCATCCTTGAAGAGATGCGCCGGAATCAAGGCACCATCAACAATCAGTTCCAGAATATCAGTGCAAAATTTGGGGAGCTAGACATCTGGAAAAGGAACATCGAGACTCAGATGGGTCAGTTCGCGGCGCAGATTCCACAACCATCCGGGCAACTCCCAGGCCATACAGAACCAAATCCCAAGGGGCAGCACGGACATGTAGCTGCTGTAAAGTTGCGAAGCGGTCACAAACTGCACGAGCTAGAAAACAGAGAAAGGAAGGGCGAAGCTGTAGTCGACATCGACAAAGACCTAGTCGACATCGACAAGGCTCTACTCGACACAGAGGAGAAAAGGGGCTCTGACGCAGCTGCACAGCCAAACCAGCCGAAGTCGACTACCCAACTCGAGATCGACGAGGGTCTTGTCGAGATCGACGAGCCTGTTGCCGAGATCGAGAAGGAGAAAGCCAAGGTCGATGAACCCTCGCCACCTCCGGAAGCTGTTCTGGCTCAGAAAACTAAAAAGACGCTCCCATTCCCTTCCAAAAACCAAAGAGATCCAACAGACGGTAAGTTTCAGCATTTTGTGAAATTGCTTCAGAGTCTGAATGTTACTATTCCTTTTACAGAAGCACTACACGAGATGCCTGCCTATGTCAAATTCCTCAAGGAGATTCTCAGTAACAAGCGATCGATGACTGAGATTGCTAAGGAGTGCAAGAAGATGGATTTCCCTGAGAAGCGACCTGACCCAGGTAAGTTTGCTATCACTGTTGGACTTGGTCGTCATAGATTTAAAGCACTGTGTGACCTAGGAGCAAGTGTCAGCATCATGCCCCTATCCATCTGGTCAAAAGTGAAAATAGGTGCCCTGGAACCAATTGATGCCAAACTCTACATGGACAACAACACCGTGGTAATCCCTACAGGTATTGTTGATAATGTTCCTGTTAAAGTTGGTAGATTCTTTGTCCCTACAGATTTTCTTGTAGTAGAAATGGCAGAGGATCCAGCTTGCCCCATCATCCTAGGGCGACCTTTCCTGGCAACTGCTGATGCTAACATTGGAGTGAAAAGAGGAATCCTTACATTCACCATCGGAGATGAGATTATTGAATACTTCTTCAACCCAGACATAGAAGAGGTAATGGAAATTAAAGCTATATATTCAAAATTTAATTTTATCTCCTGTGATGAACCTGCAGAACAACTCTTGATCCAAGAAGAAGGAAAGGCAGAATCTATGCTAGCAGAGGAGGAGCTGGCTGTAGCAGAATTAAGCGAGGAGGAGATCTTCGACGACGCATTATCGGCGGAGCTGAACGACTCACCAGAAGCCGAGCAGATCCAGTCAACCTCTCCAGATCTCGTCGATCTCGACGAGCCCAACTCGAGATCGACAAGCACCAGCCCTCCAGAAACTGTAAGTCTTCTAAACCTACTCGATCTCGACCAGTCACAGTCGAGGTCGACTACCTTGTCCCCTGCAGACACACCAGAAATCAACGAAGCTGACTCGACGATCCTCCTCGAGATCGAGGAGCCCAACTCGAGATCGACCAGCCCTGTATTCAAGGTAAGTTCTGATTTTTTGGTCGATTTTGATCTTTCTAACTCTTTGTCGAGTAGCTTCTTGCAGCAGTACAGTCCCATGTCCAACCCAGCGTTGTCAACAATGTATGCCTGGTCGACGCCAACTCCTGTAGCTGATTTGGATGCTTCTTCTATGAGGATTGAGACGGATTACCTAGGGGAGATCATGAAGACGGAGGAAGTTGAGCCTATCTTGATTCCACAGGGCCCTTCTCCGGTGCTGAAACCCTTACCTGACACCCTTAGGTATGAATTCCTTGGTCCTAACTCTACCTTTCCTGTAATTATAAATGCTTCATTGAACCCACAGGAAGTAGACAAGCTATTAGATATCCTACGCACTCATAGAAAGGCCATTGGCTATTCCCTAGAGGACATAAAAGGTATTTCACCCATTACCTGTATGCATAGAATTTTGTTGGAAGATGATCACAGGGCAACAATCGAGCATCAAAGGAAGCTTAACCCCAACATGAAGGAGGTTGTTAAGAAGGAGATTCATCGCATGCTGGATGCAGGAATTATTTATCCAATCTCCGACAGCAAGTGGGTTAGCCGTGTTCATGTTGTTCCTAAGAAGGGTGGAATGACCGTCGAGGAAAATGAGAAGGGAGAGCTTGTTCCTAAAAGGATCATTACCAGCTGGCGGATGTGCATAGACTACAGAAAGCTCAACACCGCCACCAGGAAGGATCATTTTCCACTCCCCTTCATTGACCAGGTACTCGAAAGGTTAGCTGAACATGACTACTTTTGTTACCTGGATGGATATTCTGGCTTTTGGCAGGTTTCCATTCATCCTGATGATCAAGAAAAGACCACCTTCACTTGCCCCTATGGAACTTTCGCATATAGGAGGATGCCCTTTGGCCTTTGCAATGCCCCTGCTACTTTTCAGAGGTGCATGATGGCCATCTTCTCCGACATGATCGAGGACATAGTGGAGGTATTCATGGATGATTTCTCAGTTTATGGCACTACTTTCGATATCTGTCTCTCTAACCTACGCAGGGTACTCAAGCGCTGTGAAGAGACAAACTTGGTTCTTAACTGGGAAAAATGCCACTTTATGGTAAAAGAGGGGATCGTGCTAGGCCACAAAGTGTCCAAAAAAGGAATTGAGGTGGACAGAGCAAAAATAGAGCTAGTGGAGAAATTGCCCCCACCTTCTTCCATTAAAGAGATAAGGAGTTTTCTTGGTCATGTTGGTTTTTATAGAAGATTCATTCAAGATTTTTCTAAAATTGCCAAACCATTAACTAACCTGCTTATGAAGGATGTTAAGTTTGTATTTTCTAGCGAATGTCTTGAAGCCTTCAACAGGTTAAAAGAAGCTCTCATCTCAGCTCCGATCATTCAATCGCCGGATTGGTCACTACCATTTGAGATCATGTGTGATGCCAGCGATTATGCTGTGGGAGCAGTTCTAGGACAACGGAAGGACAAGAAACTGCATGCCATCTACTATGCAAGCAAGACTCTGGATGTGGTTCAGGCTAAGTACACCACAACAGAGAAGGAATTTTTGGCTATGGTTTTTGCTTTTGAAAAATTTCGTTCCTATCTTGTTGGTTCTAAAGTCATTGTCCATACTGATCATGCTGCTCTTCGTTATTTAATGACAAAGAAGGATGCAAAACCAAGGCTGCTACGATGGGTGCTCTTACTTCAAGAATTTGACGTTGAGCTAAGGGACAAGAAGGGCATAGAGAATTCAGTCGCCGATCACTTATCCAGGCTTCCCAAGGACATGCTTGAGGAGGCCCAGGGCGCCATACCAATCGACGACTCTCACCCAGATGAGCACCTAATGCAGACTGACACTGTCTTCCTCGACATCGATGAAGCCTCCTCGATCTCGACTAAAACAGGTGAGTCCTCCAGTGATCATTCTTCTTTACATGGTTTGGAGCTGCAGGGCTACTCGATCTCGAGTAAACCTTCGTCGAGATCGACAAGAGCCACTGTCGACAAGCATCCGGAATCGAGCACAGCGCAGGCAGACACCACAGCCGTACTCGATGTCGAGGACCCGTTGTCGAGATCGACAAAGACCAGTGTCGACGAGCACCAGAAGTCGAGGACAGCGCAGGCAGACACCACAGCTGAACTCGAGATCGAGGACTCTTTGTCGAGATCGAGTACAGTCGACCACCAGGAGCCGTGCACATCACCAGGAGACACTGCAGCCTCCTCTATATCGAGTAGCCCTTCTCGATATCGACTAGCTCCAGGTGAGATTTCAGGTGAGGTTCTTCGATTAGATTCCGGTGATGATTTCTTCTTTACACCTCCTACTAGTCCTATTCATGATATATATGCTATAAAAGGACCAAAGGTACCCTGGTATGCGGATTTTGCTAACTACCTTGTAGGAAATGAGATCCCGTCAGGACTGTCTTCACAGGGAAAGAAGAAATTCCTCCACGACGTCAAACAATACTATTGGGATGATCCTTACCTATTCAAACAAGGGAAGGACCATATCTTCAGACGTTGTATTCCGGAGGAGGAGGTGGAAAGTGTCATTCGCCATTGCCATACTCTCCCTACTGGCGGACATGCAAAAGGCTTCAAAACTGCATCTAAGGTACTTCAATGTGGTTTTTACTGGCCTAATCTTTTCAGGGATGTGCAGGCTTATGTCACTTCATGCGACGAGTGCCAAAGATCAGGCAACATTACTTGGAGGAATGAGACACCACTCACAGGAATTTTGGAGGTCGAGCTATTTGATGTATGGGGAATTGACTTCATGGGACCATTCCCTGCTTCAGGACCTTACAAATACATCCTTGTGGCGGTTGACTATGTCTCTAAATGGGTGGAGGCTGTTGCAACTAGGACCAATGACACGAAGGTAGTTTCAAAGTTTATTAAAACTAACATATTTCCTCGCTTTGGTGTTCCTAGAGTTCTTATTTCAGATGGTGGCTCACATTTCATCGAGAGAGGATTTGAGGCTCTTTTGGCTAAGTATGGGGTGACACACAGGGTAGCAACACCTTATCATCCCCAAACCAGTGGTCAGGTGGAAGTCTCTAATCGTCAAATCAAGGCCATCTTGGAGAAAACAGTCTCTCGCTCTAGGAAAGATTGGTCATCTAAGCTTGATGATGCGCTATGGGCTTATAGGACGGCTTACAAAACACCGCTAAGAACAACTCCTTACAACTTGGTTTATGGTAAGGCTTGCCATTTACCTGTCGAGCTGGAACATAAGGCAATGTGGGCTCTCAAGGAGCTCAACATGGATCTCGATGAGGCAGGTAAGAAACGCTTTATTGATTTACAGGAGTTGGAGGAATTGAGATTGAAAGCCTATGAGAATGCTGAGATCTACAAGGAGCGCACCAAGAGATGGCACGATAAGAAACTGGTACCAAAAACATATGAGGTAGGTGACAAAGTGCTTTTATATAATTCTAGACTGCGTCTATTTCCAGGAAAGCTAAGGACAAGATGGAGTGGACCTTTCTTGGTTCACCACATATACCCTCATGGAGCAGTGGAGTTAATTGGCACTGACGGCACCACCTTTAAAGTAAATGGGCACAGGGTCAAGAAATATTATGACAAAGAAGACCCGGAAGAAGAGATTCGCGCCACTCTGGCGTTAGTCAAAGCCTAAAACAGGGAAGTAGGTCGAGCTAACGACTTAAACCTTAGCGCTTCCGGGAGGCAACCCGCTTTTCTTACTTTTTCCTATTTTTTCTTTATTTTCTTTCCTATTTTCATTTTCTTAGAACTCGTGCATAATCTCTTCTCATGGTTACATTCAGGCATTCAAGAGGAATCTATTTCAGTCAGGTTCGTCTAAATCAAGTAAGCCACGCAGGTAAGTAGGAGGTTTCAGGTAAGTTTTCTTTCTTTCTAAAAAAATAATAATAAAAAAAAATTATTAAAATAATGATAATAAATAAATGCATAGGTAATTTTTCCAGATTTTTTTAGAATTTAATTTTCGGAAATTATATTTATTTTTACTTTATTTTTCGGAATATTTTTTATATATAAAACCCTTACCTTATGGAGCCTCCCCCTTCCTTCCGCTTACCCGACCTCGACAAGAAGAACCCTAGCCGACATAGCCCCCAGCTTCTCCCTCGATCTCTCGCTCCCCTCCTCCTCAAGCTCTCGCTGCTCAGCGCGGTCCCCAAGCCGGCTCCCTTCAAGTCCACCACACCAAGCCGAGCCCGAGTACAGCACACAGGCCCTCTCGTCCTCGACCTCCGCTCCTGCCCAGGTCCACCGTCGACGAGCACAGATCCGGCGCCCTTCCTCCCTTTTCGGCCCACTGAGACCACCGACGAGCCGGATCTCCACCACCACACCAGTGACATCTCTGTGAGTCTCTTTTTCCCTCCTTTTGATTTTCTTTATTTAACAGTGAGGACACTGTATATTTTAAGTATGGGGTGGGAGAAAGGACTGTACAGGGGATTTTTATGTGGTTATATGCTGTTAGAGATTTATTTGTATCTTTTTAAAAGGTCTTTGTTTTATGGTCTGTAATAGATTTCTAAGTAATGGCACAACTTTGGTAGTTAAGTTATTAGTTACACTTTATTTGTTCCTTTTTACATGTTTAAAATTTTATGCATACTTTAGTCTTAAAAAAAATATTAAAAAAAAAATAGAAAATGTCGAAAAAATGAAAAAAAATGCATGTTTAAATTTTTTGCATTATTTGTTGTATACCCTAACTTAGATGTCCTATGATGATACATAATGACTGACTTGATCATATAAACCCTATGGCATGTTTGGAAGGTTTAGCCTATGTCCCCAAAATGGTTTTTATGTGGATTGTGAACTTGTGATGAAATTGAGCACATATGATCCTAAGCTAAAGGTTAAAATCCAACAAAAATTATCCCAGTGAGAATTTTGGCCTTATAGGGAGAACATTAAAAATCCCTCTGCTTTCTTGAGTGTATTTACTCTTCCTATGCATCTCTAGAATGTTGTGATAGTTATTCAAAACCAATGCATTTATATGTTTATGTTGATGAGAATTAAATGATTGAGGCACCTTTTAAGCCAATTTTATCCTCTCTTTACCTACCCTGCATTATCCCTGCTTGAAGCCAGAACATTAGCCTGAGACTTTTATGGTAAACTCCACAAAATTATCCTTAGCCAAATTGAGCCTGACCCCCATTTGGGAATTAAGACTTAGAGTTGGTTGGAATGATGATTTGTGGAAAGAATGCGCTTATGTAGCATTTCGAGGAGGATCATAGAAATTATTGAGATATGGGTTGGTTATACATTTTTATCTTGCTAGGCATATTATGTAAAAGGATTTTTGGCTCACATTATAAATGCACTAGTATTATTAGTTTATATTTTAGTTTCAAAAAAAAAAAAATCTGAAAAAGAAAAAGAAAGAGAAGTATATATATGTATGAATAAAGTGCATGAGCCAAATTTACCTTATTTCTTTCATTATTTTGCAAGTTACATATTTTGGAGAGATTTAGAAAGTTTGAAAGGATATACTCCATTGAGACAAATTGGAGAGTTTGGTTTATACATATGATTGAGGAGTTATGGTTTGGTTGTGTTGGAAGATTTAGGAGTCTTGATTCCCGAATTTTATTTAGCACCACATGGCCAAATAATTCAATACCTTATTATTTCTTACCAAGCCCCATTACAACCCCGCCGAATGGAATCTTCTTTGAAGACTTCTATTGAGCGAAGTCCTCCTGATAATTCTTGTTGCATTTTCATAATTGGTTGCGAAGTGGATTCATATTTAAATTGCAATGTTTATGAGACTGTATATGGAATTGAGTTGAGAGTTGATATACATAGCCTAAACACATTGAGAGCTGAGTGCAAACACATTATTCCTGTGAGGTTGGATTTATATTGTCTATGCCTATGGATCGCTCATATATGTGTGATGACGTTAAATTCACTTGTCTTACATTGCTACTATTTAAGATGTTGCTTTTGACAAAAGGCGAAGACTTGAAGGATGTGTTGTAGGTCTTGGTTTTTGTTTAGTTATTGCTTGAGGACAAGCAAGTCTAAGTATGGGGTGATTTGATGTCTCCAAAGTAGCCATGTTTTTATGCATATTTTAGTTCCATACTCTTTACATTTTGCATATTTCGGGTTGGGAATATGTCGAATTTATGTAGTATATGCTTATTTGTTAGAAATAGAGATCTACATAAGTTTCTGTTTAATATTGCAGAATATGGAAACATTTCGGGAGAAAACCAAGAAACAAAGACGGAAGCAGCAAGCCTTACTCTATCTCGACTAAGTTCTCGTCTATATCGACAAAGTCAAGTCCGGGAGCACTGGAGTCGAGTAGAGACCTGACCAGACAACGCGGAGCAGAGCAAGTCTACTCGATCTCGACTAACCACTCATCGAGATCGACAAGGGCCAGACGACATTCCATGAGCCATGTCGAGGAGACACTGCTCGACAAACACCAGGCCAAAATCTACTCGAGGTCTACAAGCTCCTTGTCGAGATCGACTAAAGCCCAGGAGTAGTGTCCGAGCATGTCGACAAGGGCTACCCGACACACCAAGCTGGCCAAGTCGATGACCCATCCCTCGTCGAGATCGAGTAGCGTCTTCGAGGTCGACAAGGCTGAGAACCCACATCCGACTCGACAACCTCGGAAGACCAAGTCGAGAACACACCCGTCGTCGAGATCGATAAACCCTTGTCGAGATCGACTAGCGCCAGAGCCATGTCCGAGCTTGTCGAGCACCAGCTAGTCGAGACGATGAAGTCAGCCCAGTCGACGACTTTCCTAGTCGAGATCGACTAAGTCGTACTCGAGGTCGACGAAGATTTTCCGAAGCCGCGTGACGCATTGATGGAGTCCTACTCGGAATAGAGTCCTTGGAGCCGAGGAGAAGCAAAGTCTATCCGATTTATCCACATCTATCATGAAGAAGAGAGTTTTATCCACTTGAGACAATTTAGATATATTTCCCTCTTTTTAGATTTAATTCCATTATAGCTTTTATTTATCTTTAAAGTCTTAGATATAGTTTTAGATATAGATATAGATATTCTATCCTTGAGTAGCAAGGTTTAGAAGCCTATAAATAAAGCCCTTGGGGCTGATTTCCATTCATTCAATTTCAGAGACAAATAGTTACACATAGAGATTTAGGAGTTCAAAAGTTTTAAGGTTTTGGCAGTTTACGAAAGTTGATTGCCGGAATTGTAAGGGCTTTGAATATTAGTTTATTGCAAGTTATTTCTTTTAAATCAATGATGTCTGCGATTGCAATGAGGCGTGAGTAGTCCACCTACATCTGGGGTTGGGGCGAGCCCAACGAGAGCCATGTCGGCGAGTTAGCGATTGCAAAAGGAGGTATTTTGTCGTTATCTTAATCTATTCCCTATGTGCTTCATCTTTGATTGAGAAATTGAAGAGCTCATGTTGTGAAACTTGGGTAGTAATTAGGATTTCTATTCGAAAGATTATAAATGCTAATTATGAAAAGGAATAGATACAATTAGGATTATTTGTCGCGAGATTTATATTCCTACTTGTCGGATTAGGTGAAAACCTTTTTCTTTATCGATAAAGTTACCGCCTTTTGTGATTTATATTCCGCTTGCATGGTAATCGTTGTCGCAAACCCTAATCTTGGAAGTTCTTTTCATTCATAAAGTTACAGAAACCGAAACTGCTTTTGTTTTTACTTTTTCCCGCCCTCGTCGATCTCGACCAGTCTCTGGTCGATCTCGACTACTAATCTCCGATCCCAGATCGTCGTAGCTCAATTGTGCAGGAACTCGACAAGACAAGCCGAAGTCGACGAAGGCCCTACTCGATATCGAGTAAGCCTTTTCGAGGTCGAGTAGACTTCGCCGAGTTGCTGCTGCTGTGTTCGACTGTGCCTGACCCTTGTCGACTAACCCTTAGTCGAGGTCGAGTACTACTGTTGTCGACTTCTGTCCGTGAGATTCCACCGCTGCCTAGGATCCGCTGACCAGCTTCCTCGAGGATTCGAACCTGACTTTCTCTTACTACATTGGAGGGAGTCTTGAACATTATTTGCTGGGATTCGATCGGTTTGCTTTACTTTGTTTACTTACTGTTTTGCATTCTCGATTCTCTCTTTCAACATGTTTCCCCAACCTTATTTGAAAGTATTTGACCAATACAAAGATGTGTAATCTCCAATAACTTATAAATGGCAACAGAGAGATAGGAAGGGTGCTACAATGGATACAAACACTGTCTAAAAAGAAAATTCAGCAGATTACTACAACTTGGTGGGGTGTTTGGTTTTTCAAGAATGGGTCTGTCTTTCGAAACCTAGCATCCCCATCGAAGACCAATATTGAGGCGTTCTGTGTCAGACAATTAGAATTATGGCATCGTGCCTGTCATTTTGAGGAGGTGGTGGATCATGTTGCAACTCCTCACATGGGTGACAGGGTAGGCCAGAAACATAAAAAATACCATAATAAGCAGAAGAAATGGTCGAAACCACCAATGGGGAAGTTTAAATTAAACTTCGATGGATCCGCTCTCCTCGATGGTAGAAGTTTTTCTGGTGCTATCATCCGGGACTGGGATGGAAAAGCAATTGAAATATCATATCAAAGATTAGGGCGCCTTTCTCCCTTAAGAGTTGAAGCTGCTGCTCTAAAATTGGGCATTATAGAAACCAAAAAACTAAATATACAAAACATCATTATCAAGGGGGACTCAAAGATCATTATTGACTACATGCAGAACAACATAAGATGTTTGTGGGAGATTGAAATGACTCTGTCCGATGTGCAGGTCCTCCTAAATGATATGGGAGAGGTCCGCTTCTCTCATATACCCCACGTAGGCAACAAAGTAGCTGACAAGGTTGCACACCTTGGCCACTCTGCCTTGGGGTACAGTTAACAGCAAATCAAGATCTTCAGGATCTCATCCGTAAGGATGCCCTTGGATAGTCATATATCCAAATTATTACCTAATAAAAAAAAAGAAAAAAGAAGAAGAAAGCATTGTGTTCCAAACCCAATTTTAGATTTGGAAGGGAATGTATTTCATCCGCTTTGCTCATTGTCAACTTGTCATGTTAAAAGAAGCTTATCGTTCCCATCTCTACCGACAAAACGGATGCTCATATCCACCTCGGCCCCTTAGCCACGATCATATCATATTTGAATTTAATATATTCCCCTTCCGGCTTCTCCCATCGGATCTCCTTCGGTTCGGTTGAGCACTCTCTTCCTTAGTAGCCTTCTTGTGGTTTGTGTACCCTTCAAACTCCCGCAGCCTCTCAATGGCCTCCCTAAACACCGCCTTCGGCCCCGTCTCAACATTTTCAATTATTTTTTTAATTTCTTGCCCCAATATTATGTACCAAGCTACCATCCTTCACCGCTGCCTCTCAACCATTGTTCTCAAAGACCCTCTAAAAGACTTCCCAGCAGGTCGTCGAGTTCCTCCAGAACCCCTGCAGTCCCCCCCCCCCCGCCTCCTTCTACGACATTCATACAAAACATAGAAAATAGAATTTGACGGTTAACTGCTTTTCAAATCAATTCAATTATTCAATTAATTGAATATATTCTACCAAATTTAACAAGTGATGTGCAAGAAAATATTCTAAATATTAGGGCTCTTAATCTAGATTTTACAGATTTGTGTCATTTATGACATTCAATTTGGGAGCTCAGAAATAAAATTATTTTTCGCAATACTTCTGATATAGGTATGATCTATGCGTTAACTCGAGCTATTGATAATATCTCTTACTGGAGTAAAGGGCAGGTTAAAACGAAATTACCTAAACGTGTTAGGTCTCCTGATAAAATGATTTTGAAATGTCCTCCAATAGGTGTAATTAAGATCAATGTAGATGCTTCGGTGAAAAGTGATACTCAACCACAGGTTGGTTGTGTTGTGAGGAATAATGAAGGTCAAGTTATTCGGATACATAAATGTAATGTTATGATGAGTTATGTCATTCTTGCAAAAGCTTTTGCTGTTTATACAGGTATAAGACTGGCAGCGGAGATGGGGATTCGAAGAGTTATAGTTGAAAGTGATTGTGCTATCATCGTCGACATCATCAATCATGCGAACAATATACCATGGGATATAGCTCAAATAGTCCAAGAGATCCATTCCTTGACAAGAGATTTTGAGAACATCACATTTCAGCATTGCTATAGTGTAACGGCCCAGGTATAAATACCCGAGTTACGTTTCTGATGAAGCACCAAAAAATAAATAATAATATTCACAATATCATAAATAAATAAGGTTCCCCGCTACACAAATAGAACCTTATGAAAAATGGGCAAGTACGAGTCCAGATACAGACTCAAGACGTCCGCGGACGATAAACCGCATGCGGCTCTTACATGCATGTCGGGACACATTGCACCCATGCCCCCATCACACATGTCGTGGGATACTTGACATGTGGCAATGAGTGGCTTGCATGTAGGAGTACTTGCACTATAAAAAGAGGTCGAAGCCTCATTATCAGGGGTCGGTTCCCATTCATTCCGAGGGGCATAGGCCAGGAATGTAGGGCACTACGAGCCTATCTGAGCGGGCTCGTCTCGACTCAGCAACGAGCCAAGTTGTAGTAACCTTTGAGTTAATGCTGTATACAAATAATAAAAGCAAAGGATGTGACTTAGTATATTATGCAGGTATGATCGAATATAAGTTGCAACCGACGGGATATATATATATATATATATATATATATATATATATATATATATATATATATATATATATATATATATATATATATATATATATATATATATATATATCAGTTTCATTACGTACACCCATGAAACTCTTTCAAAATGGCTATTATTGCCTTCTACAATTGGTTACTGGGCTCGACTAAGCTTGGAAAAAGATGTCCTAGCCGAAAGCAGCATGAACAAACTCACCTATAAAAGGGATAAACACATGACAAACTGCCTTGCTATTTGGGATAAGTTCACAAGGGTGTGGCCACAATTTGAGTGTAAATACATGTATAACCTGCGTAAATACATGTATAACCTGCGTTTTTCCTTCTCGATGCTTGGCTCTTGGGTGAAGGATTGTGTAGTTCCAACAATATATAAGTTTCTGAAAAGAAATATATGGATGACTGCTAGCACAAATGAAGTATGGATGTTGACTGGCGTTCAAATCCAGTGGGTAAAGGTTACCTCTAAAACAAAGCACAATAATGGCAATCGCCAAATACCACATCGCAAACTGAATATTAAAACAAACACTATAGAGATACACCAACAATATAAGTTAATTACTCACATTCTAGACCCAAGTGTTGGGTCCAAACCTACCTTCCTTGTTGTTTGGTTTGTTTTTATTCAACTTACGAGATCATGGTTTGGGGTTTGGGAGAGCCGGTGTTCTCTCGACTCTAAACACATACAAAACAAGCTGAACCAATACAAGTTCTGGACATACATTAACACAAGATGCAGAGCGGAGCATATTCACGTGTTAGCACTTGCAGAAACAAAGACAGAAACTATTCCTGACCCTTCAGTTTGGCGGGGTGCGGGTTTTGACAAAGCCATTTGGTCTCCTGCACAGGGCAAATCAGGTGGTATTGGATTACTATGGAAAGAAAATGGCCTTCTAAACGAAGAGGTAGAAGTTATCTCTCAAATAACTTTTCTTGCATAATTTGGTTTATTTATGCTCCGCCGCATGAACAAGATAAAGATTAGTTCTGGGGTCCGGTAATCCAGGAAATAAATCATGCAACTATCTCATGCATAATTATGGGTGATGTGAATGAAATTGGCATATTTACAGAAAAAGAAGGTGGGGCCGTAACGCAGCCTCGACGATTTGCAAGACTAATGGACATCAAAAACCAATGCTCTTTTGAAGAGATTCCGTCTTGGGGGAATAAGTTCACATGGCGGAAAAAGCAAGCCGAAGACGGCAATATAAAACATAAACTGGACCGTGTGTTACTACAGAATGAAATTATACAAAAATATCCAGCTTTATGTACAAAAAATGGGGCCTTTTCGTCTTTGGACCATTGCCCAATTACAATTGAATTAGCAACCAACCAAACTTTTAAACCTCCTCCCTTCAAATTTGAAAATTATTGGTTACAGCGTGGAGACTTCCAGAACATCGTTCGATAGGCTTGACGATTCCAATGTCATGGTTCTGCTATGTATCAACTAACCCGCAAAACACGCATTCTAAAAGACAAAGCAAAAACATGGAATAAGAATACTTTTGGAAACATATTCCATCAACTGCAAAAAGGTGGAAGAACAACTATTGTTATTATAACAGACACAGAACCAAGGGACAAATAGCAGACTACAAGCGAAAGAGTGTACACTAATAAAGAAAAAGGAAAAAATGTTAATGTTTCAGAACCAGGATATTTCCACAAAATAGCTACGGGCAACCGGAATAGAAAATGTATCAAAACGATCACAACAACAGAAGGCACACGGATTGTAGGGGAGGAAAACATCAATAATGAAATCAAGAATGACTTTCAGAAAAGATTTTAAAAACAGCCGATCAATACTTCGAAACTAAACGAATATCTCAACCTCATCTCAACCGACATCACAAGTGAAGATAATAAAATGTTAACGGCAAAGAATAAGGCTCCGGGCCCGGACGGTATGACGGCCGAATTCTACAAGGCGTCTTGGGAAACCGTAGGACTATCTGTTATCAAAGCAGTCAAAGGTTTTTTCCTCTCTGGAAAAATCCTCAAACAAATAAATCATACGTTCATCACTCTTCTGCCAAAAAAGGACAGCCCTATGACAACTGCTCACTATAGACCAATTAGTTTGTGTTCAACAATCTACAAAATAATATCCAAGATTCTTACAGAACGACTTAAGCGCGTCATGGGGAAACTCATCAACCCTCTTCAGGGTGCGTTTGTATCTGACAGAGCCATCCAAGACAACGTTCTTATAGCCCATGAAATATTCCATTCATTCAAAAGCCGAAAAGGAAAGGAAGATTGGATTGCTTTGAAATTGGATATGGAAAAAGCATATGACCGGGTGGACTGGGAATTCACAGAATTAGTTCTATTAAAATTTGGATTTCACCGAACTCTTGTTAATTGGGTCATGGAATGCATCACGTCTGTGTCGTTCTCTGTCCTTGTCAATAATAGACCCACAGATTTGTTTCTCCCATCAAGGGGCCTTCGACAGGGGGACCCATTATCGCCATTTCTCTTCATTCTTGGTGCGGGGGTTTTGGCTCGGCTTCTTGTTATGGAGGCACACTCTCCAGATAAGATGGTTGGATTCAGATTTGGATCTAACGGTCCCTGTATCCCCTTTCTCGCCTTTGCAGATGATATTGTGATATTTCTAAAAGGGAGCACTAATGGGTGCCACAAGATTAGGGAGATTCTAGACGAATATTGTCAAATCTCGGGGCAGCAGGTCAACTAATATAAATCAGCATTCCAGGTCACTTCTGGTTTGGCCCAAGGGCGCATTTCGGAACTAGGTGGGGCTCTCGGAATTGCTCATTCTAACTCAGTCGAAAAATATCTAGGCTGTCCTATTATCAATGGACGGGTTAACAACGAAACCTTTAAGGAGGTAATCGGTAAAACACAAGAACAACTCAGTAAATGGCGTGCTGAGGCACTCTCACAACAAGGTAGAGCGACACTCATTGGATCAAATCTAACAGCAAAGCCGCCGTTTATCATGCAGAACTTTATGCTGCCAGCAACAATGCACAAAGAACTAGATACAACCAATAGAACATTCTTTTGGAATAAGGATGCACAACACCAACCGTTAATTGGATGGAGTAAGATCTGTAGACCGAAACAGGCAGGCGGGTTGGGCATTAGGAAAGCAACAAAAATGAATGAAGCCTTACAATTAAAACTGCTGTGGAAAATTCTGGCTGAGCCAGGCAATATTTGGGTCAAAATAATTACCCATAAGTATCTAAAAGATGCCCACATTCTACAATATAAGAAAGCAGGAAACATATCTTGGCAATGGTCGAAATTATCAAGTCTACTTAAACAATTTAAATCGGGCCTCATCTGGTCCATCGGAAATGGAGCATCGGTCAAAATTTAGACTGACAACTGGGTGTCAGAAGTAGCTATATGTAAGTGGGAAGAGTGTCCTACACAATATGACGAGAATGAGAAGGTCTGTGTGTATATCCACAACAGGAAGTGGTGCGAGGAGAAGCTCTGTCCCATACTACCAGAGTCGATTGTGGAACAAATATTAGCCATTCCACTACCTGTTTCAGCAATGGAAGATAGGATTTACTGGTGGCCGGATAAAAAAGGTTGGTTTACTACATCCTCCGCATACAAGTTTATTACAAACAACGACTCCTACAGAAGCTTAGACTTTTCATGGATATGGAAACTAAACATTCCACCCAAAATTAAAAACTTTATGTGGAAAATCAGTCAAGCCGGACTACCTACAAAAGCCAAACTCGCCTCGCGGGGGGTCTCTATACCATCCATGTGTGACAATTGTCAAGACTGTAGTGAGGATGACATCTATGTACTTATTGAGTGTTTCCCCAACCTTATTTGAAAGTATTTAACCAATACAAAGATGTGTAATCTCCAATAACTTATAAATGGCAACAGAGAGATGGGAAGGATGCTACAATGGATACAAACACTGTCTAAAAAGAAAATTCAGCAGATTACTACAACTTGGTGGGGTGTTTGGTTTTTCAAGAATGGGTCTGTCTTTCGAAACCTAGCATCCCCATCGAAGACCAATATTGAGGCGGTCTGTGTCAGACAATTAGAATTATGGCATCGTGCCTGTCATTTTGAGGAGGTGGTGGATCATGTTGCAACTCCTCACATGGGTGACAGGGTAGGCCAGAAACATAAAAAATACCATAATAAGCAGAAGAAATGGTCGAAACCACCAATGGGGAAGTTTAAATTAAACTTCGATGGATCCGCTCTCCTCGATGGTAGAAGTTCTTCTGGTGCTATCATCCGGGACTGGGATGGAAAAGCAATTGAAATATCATATCAAAGATTAGGGCGCCTTTCTCCCTTAAGAGTTGAAGCTGCTGCTCTAAAATTGGGCATTATAGAAACCAAAAAACTAAATATACAAAACATCATTATCAAGGGGGACTCAAAGATCATTATTGACTACATGCAGAACAACATAAGATGTTTGTGGGAGATTGAAATGACTCTGTCCGATGTGCAGGTCCTCCTAAATGATATGGGAGAGGTCCGCTTCTCTCATATACCCCACGTAGGCAACAGAGTAGCTGACAAGGTTGCACACCTTGGCCACTCTGCCTTTGGGGTACAGTTAACAGCAAATCAAGATCTTCAGGATCTCATCCGTAAGGATGCCCTTGGATAGTCATATATCCAAATTATTACCTAATAAAAAAAAAGAAAAAAAAAGAAGAAAGCATTGTGTTCCAAACCCAATTTTAGATTTGGAAGGGAATGTATTTCATCCACTTTGCTCATTGTCAACTTGTCATGTTAAAAGAAGCTTATCGTTCCCATCTCTACCGATAAAACGGATGCTCATATCCACCTCGGCCCCTTAGCCACGATCATATCATATTTGAATTTAATATATTCCCCTTCCGGCTTCTCCCATCGGATCTCCTTCGGTTCGGTTGAGCACTCTCTTCCTTAGTAGCCTTCTTGTGGTTTGTGTACCCTTCAAACTCCCGCAGCCTCTCAATGGCCTCCCTAAACACCGCCTTCGGCCCCGTCTCAACATTTTCAATTATTTTTATAATTTCTTGCCCCAATATTATGTACCAAGCTACCATCCTTCACCGCTGCCTCTCAACCATTGTTCTCAAAGACCCTCTAAAAACTTCCCAGCAGGTGGTCGAGTTCCTCCAGAACCCCTGCAGTCCCCCCCCCCCCCCCCCCCGCCTCCTTCTACGACATTCATACAAAACATAGAAAATAGAATTTGACGGTTAACTGCTTTTCAAATCAATTCAATTATTCAATTAATTGAATATATTCTACCAAATTTAACAAGTGATGTGCAAGAAAATATTCTAAATATTAGGGCTCTTAATCTAGATTTTACAGATTTGTGTCATTTATGACATTCAATTTGGGAGCTCAGAAATAAAATTATTTTTCGCAATACTTCTGATATAGGTATGATCTATGCGTTAACTCGAGCTATTGATAATATCTCTTACTGGAGTAAAGGGCAGGTTAAAACGAAATTACCTAAACGTGTTAGGTCTCCTGATAAAATGATTTTGAAATGTCCTCCAATAGGTGTAATTAAGATCAATGTAGATGCTTCGGTGAAAAGTGATACTCAACCACAGGTTGGTTGTGTTGTGAGGAATAATGAAGGTCAAGTTATTCGGATACATAAATGTAATGTTATGATGAGTTCTGTCATTCTTGCAAAAGCTTTTGCTGTTTATACAGGTATAAGACTGGCAGCGGAGATGGGGATTCGAAGAGTTATAGTTGAAAGTGATTGTGCTATCATCGTCGACATCATCAATCATGCGAACAATATACCATGGGATATAGCTCAAATAGTCCAAGAGATCCATTCCTTGACAAGAGATTTTGAGAACATCACATTTCAGCATTGCTATAGTGTAACGGCCCAGGTATAAATACCCGAGTTACGTTTCTGATGAAGCACCAAAAAATAAATAATAATATTCACAATATCATAAATAAATAAGGTTCCCCGCTACACAAATAGAACCTTATGAAAAATGGGGAAGTACGAGTCCAGATAGAGACTCAAGACGTCCGCGGACGATAAACCGCATGCGGCTCTTACATGCATGTCGGGACACATTGCACCCATGCCCCCATCACACATGTCGTGGGATACTTGACATGTGGAAATGAGTGGCTTGCATGTAGGAGTACTTGCACTATAAAAAGAGGTCGAAGCCTCATTATCAGGGGTCGGTTCCCATTCATTCCGAGGGGCATAGGCCAGGAATGTAGGGCACTACGAGCCTATCTGAGCGGGCTCGTCTCGACTCAGCAACGAGCCGAGTTGATGTATAGCAATTGGCTAGGCCGACCAATTGCTAAAACAAAAGCTCGATCTTGCTTAGCTCCTTGATTTCTCTTGAACGAATCGAATTCACCACCGCCGTATAGAATGAATTTGGATCGTATAGCCTTCGGTGATTAATTAACAAAGTCTCCAATTGTTGAATGCTAGCAATAACCTATCACTGAGGTACGGTGCCACCAAGGTAAATTGCACATGAATGATGATGACGGCAATGACTCTCCCACAAAGTTCCAATCGCATACGTGAGTACAAGATGGGAAAGAGGTGGATTGTAATTCGATAATTTGTAAGGGTAATTGAAGCGCAATGAATTTTGAATAGTAAGCAATCGGAAGAGGTTTTGGATTGATAATCGAAGAACCCTTAATCCATAAAGGGTTTCTTCAATTCTATATTCAATCTGATTAATTCAAAAGGGACTACAATGTTTAAATAGGTAAATAACTAGGGTTTGGTTGGCTTCCTTAGAGGCTAAGGATAGCTTTACCAAACTATATCCTAACTAAATAAAACTTAATCTAAAATCCAAATATAGAAAATAATAAAATATGATAATTAAGAAAGCCTAAAGGATAGACTCTCCTAACCATCTTATTTGACCAAACTAAGAAATACTAAAATAAGCAATTCTATAATTAGACTCCAACTAACATAGGAGTTACTAAAAATAGAATATATATATAAAATAAGAAATATAATTAACGCCGTTTCTTTAACGACTCCCAAGGTGGAGCCTTCTTCTTCCGCTTGAGGATGACATCACGAGTACTAGGCTCGGCGGCACTGGAAAGGATCACCCGCCAGTCGTGGTGGTCAAGTCTAGGTAAGACCGTCCGAATGACTCTGGCCTCCGCGGTATAGGTCGAGGCCCCCACTTAGGATAGACGATAGGAGGAAGGGGGGCTCCAGGTAAGACCGCCGACCAATTGAGAATCGACACGCGGCTTGATGTGCATGTTTTTAGTTATATTTTCCCATATGTTTTATCATTAATTTGAGTCATTTTCATGAGTTTTGCATTGGGTTTAGTGTCTTTTGCATAAGTTTTCATATTTTAACGAGAAATAGATGTCTTCACTAGTTTTTATGTGTTTTACAGGATTTTGGAAGCTGTTTTTGAAGAAACATTCAAGAGAGAAAAGAAGCGAAAAAGAATAAGGAGCACATAGGAAAATAAACGGAAGCAATCGGAGTTCAAACGAAGGAGATATGAGCATTTTTCCGATCCGTACCGATCCTGTACCGACCCAACCTGTGTCGGTAACGAGGCCATTTCTGGACCAGCGAGACAGGATCAAGCAACAGTGGTCATACCGACCCTAGGGGGGCCGTCACCGAGGTCCTCCGCTTCGGTATGGGCCGTCTGCGTGCTGATTTATCCGAAATTAGTTATTTTTATCCCATTTTCTTAGATAGAATTTAGATAAAATTGATTTATTTCTTCTTCCTAAAATTGAATTAAGTTATTTTAGTATAAATAGAATATTATGTTGAAACCCTAGGGGGATTCTTTTGGAGACTTTCAGCCCTAGGGGGCGTGAGATACGTGTGAGAGAGACGTTGGTTTTGTGACAAATTTCAGCGACATTTTTCGACGTTTTGAAGTTTATGCAAGGTGTTTTCTTTCTTATTTCTTTTGTTTATGCTTTCTTTCATGAATTGTGAGTAATTCTTCTATTTTCTAGGGTTGAGGTGATCCCAACGATAGTTATGTGTGCGAATTTGCTATGAATTGATGAATTGATTGGTTTTATCTATCTCATGTGCTTAAGTACCTAATGAAAGTTGGGGAAAATTCCTTTTTGCAATTAAATTGAAGGATTGAATTGTGAATAGGATAGTAATTAGGGTTTTGAAACGAGAGTTTTGATAACCTAATTAAGATTGTTGGTAAAGTTTATTGATTTGTGAAAATAAATTGATTGCTTTGCTAAGGTTGATGCAAATTGGCCTTTTTAATGGATAAAAACTTGATTTTCATATGATTCATTGCAAGGCATGCATGATTATCGTTGTGGTGATCCCTATGCCTAGATCTTTCATATTATTGATTTTATTCCAAAAAATTCAGCAACATTAAACCCCCAAAATCTCTACCTTTTCATCGCTTCTTGCTACTCTTTGCCCTAAAACAACTAAATAAAGAACCGCTCACTCTCTCCCGTGGACGATCCTGACTCCCTATACTATAGCGGGGTCTTGACTATAAATTTATTTGGTCGAGAAACCCTCTCATCAATTCTTTATTTAGTTGTTTTAGGGCAAAGAGTAGCAAGAAGCGATGAAAAGGTAGAGATTTTGGGGGTTTAATGTTGCTGAATTTTTGGAATAAAATCAATAATACGAAAGATCTAGGGCATAGGGATCACCACAACGATAATTATGCATGCATTGCAATGAATCACACAAAAATCATGTTTTTATCTATTCAAAAGGTCAACTTGCATCAACCCTAGCAAAGCAATCAATTTATTTTCACAAATTAATAAACTTTACTATCAATCCTAATTAGGTTGTCAAAACTATCGTTTCAAAACCCTAATTACTATCCAATTAAAAATTCAATCTTTCAATTTAATTGCAAAAAGGAATTTTCCCCAACTTTCATTGGGTACTTAAGCACATAATATAGATAAAACCAATCAAATCATCAATTCGTAGCCAATTCGCACACACAACTATCGTTAGGATCACCCCAACCCTAGAAAAGAGAAGAATTACTCACAATTCATGAAAGAAAGCATAAACAAAAGAAATAAGAAAGAAAACACCTTGCGTCAACTTCAAAACGTTGAAAACTGTCTCTGAAATTTGTCACAAAACCAACGTCTCTCTCACACGTATCTCACGCCCCCTAGGGCTGAAAGTCTCCAAAAGAATCCCCCCAATTTTCAACATAATGTTCTATTTATACTAAAATAACTCAATTCTATTTTAGGAAGAAGAAATAAATCAATTTGATCTAAATTCTATCTAAGAAAAGGGGATAAAACAATTAATTTCGGATAAATATGTTCTGTTGGGGCCCATACCGAAGCGGAGGACCTCGGTACCGACCCTCCTTAGGGTCGGTATGACCACTGTTGCTCATCTTGTCTCGCTGGTCCAGAAATGGCCTCATTACCAATCCAGATTGGGTCGGTAAAGGGTCGGTACGGATTGGAAAAATGTTCATATCTCCTTCGTTTGAACTCCGATTGCTTTCAATCTTTTTCCTATGCGCTCCTTATTCTTTTCCGCATCTTTTCAAGGTTAAGAGTTTCTTCAAAAACAGCTCCCAAAATCCTGTAAAACACACAAAACCTAGTGTAGACATCTATTTCTCATGAAATATGAAAACACATGCAAAAGACACTAAACCCAATGCAAAACCTATGAAAATGACTCAAATTCACATCAAAACATATGAGAAAATATAACTAAAAACATGCACATCAAAATACCCCATACTTAGACTTGCTTATCCTCAAGCAATAACCAAGCAATAATCAATACCTACAACACATCCTTCAAGTCTTCGCCATTGTCAAAGCAACATCATAAAGTTGTAGCAAAGCAATGCAAGTGAATTGAACGTCATCACACATGTATGAACGATCCATAGGCATAGGCAATATAAATCCAACCTCACAGGATTAATGTGTTTACACTCAACTCTCCATGTGTTTAGGCTACGAAGATCAACTCTCAACTCAATTCAATATACAAACTCATAAACATTGCAATTTAAATGTAAATCCACTTCGCAACCAATTATGTAAATGCAAACAAGAACCATCAGGAGGACTTCGCTCAATGGAAGACTTCAAAGAAGACTCAATTCGGCGGGGTTGTAATAGGGCTTGGTAAGAAATAAAAGGGCATGGAATTATTTGGCTATGTGGTGCTTAATAAAATCCGGGAATCAAAACTCCTAAATCTCCAACACAACTCAACCAAACCATAACTCTCTATCATATGAATCAACCAAACTTTCCAACTCATCTCAATGAAGAACACAACCTCTCAAAGTCAATAAACCTCTCAATAATATGAATCTTCCAAAAATAAATGAAATAAGGTAAATTTGACTCATGCACTTTATTCATAACGTATACTTCTCTCTCTCTCTTTTTTTTTCTTTTTTTCTTTTTTTTATATATTTTTCTTTTTTTGAGAATGAAAATAAAACAACACAAATAACAATAGTGCATTTATAGGTTGAGCCAAAAATCCTTTTACATAATATGCATAGCAATATAAAAATATAAAACCAACCCACAACTCAATAAACTCAAAAATCCTTCTCACTTGAAATCAAACACAAGCTCATTCCTTCCACAAACCATCCTTCCAACCAACTCTAAGTCTTAATTCCCAAATGGGGGTCAGGCTCAATTTGGCTAGGAATAATTTTGTGGAGCTTATAAATAAAGGTCTCAGGCTAATGTTCTGGCTTCAAGCAGAGATAATGTAGGGTAGGTAAAGAGAGGATAAAATTGGCTTAAAAGGTGCATCCATCATTTAATTCCCATTCACATAAACATATAAATGCATTGGCTTTGAATAACTATCACAACATTTAGAGATGCACAGGAAGAGTAAATACACTCAAGAAAGCAGAGGAATTTTTAATGTTTTCCCTATAAGGCCAAAATTCTCACTATGACAAATTTTGTTGGATTTCAACCTTTAGCCTAGGATCATATGTGCTCAATTTCATCACAAGTTCACAATCCACATAAAACTTTTTTCAAGGACTTAGGCTAAACCTTCCAAACATGTCATAGGATTTACATGATCAAGTCAATCATTAGGTATCATCATAAGAAATCTAAGCTAGAGTATAAAAGCCAAGACAGAATGAAAATAAACATGCATTTTTTCTTTTTCGACATTTTTTAATTTTTTTTCTTCAGATTTTATGAAACTTAAACCAAGATTAAAGTAACTAAAATATGACAAAAGACTCAAATGCATAAAACTGACTCAAATGCATAAAAAACTTAAACATGAATGCATAACATAATCCAAATAAAGTAAAATGAACACATAATCCAAAACACATCAAACAAGTTTCTGAATCACCACCCCATACATAAAAATAGACAGTGTCCCCATTGTCAAAAGAAAAATCAAAGTAAAAAAGAAAGATTCAGAAACTCACAAAATCAAGATTCAGAAGCTGTTGAAGATCAATAAGCTCTCTATGGAAAGGGCGGCGGCGGATCAAACCAATATATGCTCAAGCCACGCCTAATAACTACGTAAACAAAGCAAAATAACAAGAATAGTATGCACTAAATAAATCATATAAGCATAGAAAGCAAGTGCAATAATATAAGTTCAAACAAGAGCATTCTTAAAAATAGCAATAAGCTCAAATGCACCCAAACTCACCACCATATTAAATATAATATACTACTTATAAAAAAAAAAAGATGCTCAATATAAACCATATAAGTAATGTGAATGAATATGAACAAGCCAACTACCATAACCCCATACTTAAGTTCAAAACAAGTAAGATAAGTATGAAATATATAAAACTTGTTTGCATATGCCAAATCTTGCAAGAATATAATTTTCATGCTAAAATAGAAGAAACTAATCAACCTAAAGCATCAAAATCAATTCACAAATCAAAGCCTGAAATGGATCGCAATGAAATCCTAAAATTCTAATTAGCACACAATCCATAAAGAACTTGACAATGCTATGAACATGAAAATAGCTCCAATTCAACCCAACAATACAACCACATCATCAATTTCGACCAATTTGGCTTTCGGCAAAAAGCCCCAAATTCCACTCCTAAATCAAACCCTAGGTTTCAATCTCAACCTAAATCATCAAATCAATCAAAATAATTGAAATAAACAAGTTTAGGGTAAGAAATCATACCAAAATTGAGTAGAAAGAGGAAGAAAATTGAGATTTTTGAAGGTATTTCGAACTAAAAGGCTGATTAACAGGGATGTTGGGCAAAGTGGTTCGGCTAGGGCGCTGCTGGGCACGAACCGGGTCAGGTCTGGGCTCGAGGGGTGCGGGTGGAGATGGTGGTTCGACCGTTGCGATGGTGGGCTTGGCCAGAGGTGGCTCGACGGGGTTGTGGAAGGCCGAGAGAAGTCGAACATCGATTTGGAAGAGAAGGGTTCGGTGTGTGCGGTCTTGGGCTCGAACCGGGTAGGTGTTGGGCTCGAGGGGTGTGGCTGGTGAAGGTGGTTCGACTGGTGGTGGTGGATGGCCCGGAGGTGGCTCGGTGGAGCCGTGGGTGGTGTGGGTTCGGTTCAGCACTGGGCGTTCGAGAGAAGGAAGGGAGAAAGAGAAGCAGGCGGGGGAGGGTTTTTTTTTTTTTAAAAATAAAAATTCCGTAGGGGTCGGTACCGGGGATGGGCGGCATCGGTATGGCGTCGGTACAACTACTGGAATTTGAGAGTTTTTCGAAATAACGTACCTGTTCCGCTAGAGGGGTCGGTACCGACCCTAGGGAGGTCGGTACGGCCTCGGTACAACCCTGTTTCTTGCTTCGGTCTCCGTTTTTCACCCGTCTTCACCGTGGTTTCCTCTTTGCTATTTTTAAGAATGCTCTTGTTTGAACTTATATTATTGCACTTGCTTTCTATGCTTATATGATTTATTTAGTGCGTACTATTCTTGTTATTTTGCTTTGTTTACGTAGTTATTAGGCGTGGCTTGAGCATATATTGGTTTGATCCGCCACCGCCCTTTCCATAGAGAGCTTATTGATCTTCAACAACTTATGAATCTTGATTTTGTGAGTTTCTGAATCTTTCCCTTATAGTTTGATTTTTTTTGACAGTGGGGACCCTATCTACTTTTAAGTATGGGGTGGGGATTCAGAAACTTGTTTTATGTGTTTTGGATGATGTTTATGTTCATGTGTTTCACCTTATATTTTTGGATTATGTGTTGCATTTTACTTTATTTGGATTATGTTATGCATTCATGTTTAAGTTTTTTATGCATTTGAGTCAGTTTTATGCATTTGAGTCTTTCGTCATATTTTAGTTACTTTAATCTTGGTTTTAGTTTCATAAAATCTGAAAAAAAATTTAAAAAAATTAAAAAATGTCGAAAAAGAAAAAAATGCATGTTTATTTTCATTCTGTCTTGGCTTTTATACCCTAACTTAAATGTCCTATGATGATACTTAATGATTGACTTGATCATGTAAATCCTATGACATGTTTGGAAGGTTTAGCCTAAGTCCTTGAAAAATGTTTTATGTGGATTGTGAACTTGTGATGAAATTGAGCACATATGATCATAGGCTAAAGGTTGAATTCCAACAAAATTTGTCATAGTGAGAATTTTGGCCTTATAGGGAAAACATTAAAAATCCCTCTGCATTCTTGAGTGTATTTACTCTTCTTGTGCATCTCTAAATGTTGTGATAGTTTTTCAAAGCCAATGCATTTATATGTTTATGTCAATGAGAATTAAATGATGGAGGCACCTTTTAAGCCACTTTTATCCTCTCTTTACCTACCCGACATTATCTCTGCTTGAAGCCAGAACATTAGCCTGCGACCTTTATTTATAAGCTCCACAAAATTTTCCTTAGCCAAAGTGAGCCTGACCCCCATTTGAGAATTAAGACTTAGAGTTGGTTGGAAGGATGGTTTGAGGAAGGAATGAGCTTGTGTTTGATTTCAAGAGAGAAGAATTTTTGAGTTTATTGAGTTATGGGTTAGTTTATATTTTTTTCTTGCTATGCATATTATGTAAAAGGATTTTTGGCTCACCCTATAAATGATGCACTATTTTTTATTATTATGTTATTTTTTTCTTTTTTCAAAAAAAAAACGAGATTCAGAAAAGAAAAAAAGAGGAAAAAAAATTTGAAAAAAAGAAGAAGAGAAGAAGAAGTATAGTTTGTGTTTATATGTTTGTGAATAAAGTGCATGAGCCAAATTTACCTTATTTCCTTTACTTTTGCAAGATTGATACTTTTGAGAGGTTTATTGAGTTTGAAAGGTTGTGTTCTTCATTGAGATGAGTTGGAGAGTTTGGTTAATTCATATGATAGAGAGTTATGGTTTGGTTGAGTTGTGTTGGAAATTTAGGAGTCTTGATTCCCGGATTTTATTAAGCACCACATAGCCAAATAATTCCATGCCCTTTTATTTCTTACCAAGCCCCATTACAACCCCGCCGAATGGAGTCTTCTTTGAAGTCTTCCATTGAGCGAAGTCCTCCTGATGGTTCTTGTTTGCATTTACATAATTGGTTGCGAAGTGGATTTACATTTAAATTGCAATGTTTTTGAGTTTGTATATTGAATTGAGTTGAGAAT
This sequence comes from Persicaria maculosa, assembly GCA_963922045.1. Classification (NCBI taxonomy): domain Eukaryota; kingdom Viridiplantae; phylum Streptophyta; class Magnoliopsida; order Caryophyllales; family Polygonaceae; genus Persicaria; species Persicaria maculosa. The sequence continues at coordinate 45,442,652 of OY998263.1, read as the reverse complement.
TGATCTTCATAGCCTAAACACATTGAGAGTTGAGTGTAAACACATTATCCTTGTGAGGTTGGATTTATATTGCCTATGCCTATGGATCGTTCATATATGTGTGATGACGTTAAATTCACTTGCTTTACATTGCTATTACTTGAGATGTTGCTTTTGACAAGGGCGAAGACTTGAATGATGTGTTGTAGGTATTGGTTATTGCTTGGTTATTGCTTGAGGACAAGCAAGTCTAAGTATGGGGTATTTTGATGTGCATGTTTTGAGTTATATTTTCCCATATGTTTTATCATTAATTTGAGTCATTTTCATAAGTTTTGCATTGGGTTTAGTGTCTTTTGCATAGGTTTTCATATTTTAACGAGAAATATATGTCTTCACTAGTTTTTATGTGTTTTACAGGATTTTGGAAGCTGTTTTTGAAGAAACTTTCAAGATAGAAAAGAAGCGGAAAAAAATAAGGAGCACATAAGAAAAAGAACAAAAGCAATCGGAGTTCAAACGAAGGAGATATGAGCATTTTTCCGAAACGTACCGACCCTGTACCGACCCAACCCGGGTCGGTAACGAGGCCATTTCTGGACCAGCGAGACAGGATCAAGCAAGTGGCCATACAGACCCTAAGGGGGGTCGGTACCGAGGTCCTCCGCTTCGGTATGGGCCGTCTGCGTGCTGATTTATCCGAAATTAGTTATTTTTATCCCTTTTTCTTAGATAAAATTTAGATAAAATTGATTTATTTCTTCTTCCTAAAATAGAATTAAGTTATTTTAGTATAAATAGAATATTATGTTGAAACCATAGGGGGATTCTTTTGGAGACTTTCAGCCCTAGGGGGCGTGAGATACGTGTGAGAGAAACGTTGGTTTTGTGACAAATTTCAGCGACAGTTTTTGACGTTTTGAAGTTTATGCAAGGTGTTTTCTTTCTTATTTCTTTTGTTTGTGCTTTCTTTCATGAATTGTGAGTAATTCTTCTCTTTTCTAGGGTCGGGGTGATCCCAACGATAGTTATGTGTGCGAATTTGCTATGAATTGATGAATTGATTGGTTTTATCTATCTCATGTGCTTAAGTACCTAATGAAAGTTGGGGAAAATTCCTTTTTGCAATTAAATTGAAGGATTGAATTGTGAATAGGATAGGTATTAGGGTTTTGAAACGAGAGTTTTGATAACCTAATTAAGATTGTTGGTAAAATTTATTGATTTGTGAAAATAAATTGATTGCTTTGCTAAGGTTGATGCAAATTGGCCTTTTTAATGGATAAAAACTTGATTTTCATATGATTCATTGCAAGGCATGCATGATTATCGTTGTGGTGATCCCTATGCCTAGATCTTTCATATTATTGATTTTATTCCAAAAAATTCAGCAACATTAAAGCCCCAAAATCTCTACCTTTTCATCGCTTCTTGCTACTCTTTGCCCTAAAACAACTAAATAAAGAACCACTGACTCTCTCCCATGGACGATCCTGACTCCCTATACTATAGCGGTGTCTTGACTATAAATTTATTTGGTCGAGAAACCCTCTCATCACGGCTCACCTCCCCCATAGGGACGTGGAAGGAGGTCCACTTTTCAAATGTGGTTTCGTCAGTTTTGAAGGTCGGATACCTTCGTTCGGATCTTGCAATCTAGGTACGGGTCGAGGTTTCAAACCTCTTTAAACATTAGTATAAAAGCGGGGATTTGGAACCCCAAACCATCGTAGGGCCGTTGGGTACCCTTAATCTGTCATAATGACTAAGTCGTAAAATTCATTTAAGGAAATGATGCGGGGAAACAGAATTAAGATACAACATGCCACGGTAGAGCCGGGTTAAAACCAAATCATAAGTGAAACAATTTACTATTTAGCCAATTTAGCAAATTAGCCAGGTTCTTCGATTTCGCCAAAGAGACTTCCCGTCCCAGAAGCAAGGAGCAGGTACCTAACACTATCCACGAAGTCATGCCCGATAATCGCATGCGGGTCCTCTGACCGCGCTGAGGCCATATAACATGTCTATACCTAAATAAAGGATGATCTAATACAGTACAAGATTTAAATCACACAAGCATGCTTATCAGGATATATAAATGTAAGTGCAGAAGTACAATAAAGGCGCCCAAAGAATGCCAAGTGGCATATCCCCAATCTGTGCCCACTCTGGGGTCATATATGTCCGTACCCACACCGAGGCAGGATACTCGGTCGGTGCCGCAGCCATCTGTCCATACCCACACCGAGGTAGGACGCTCGGTCACCGCCGCAGCCATATCATAATATAAGACTTGACTGGGACCGAAACGATATGAAACACGAATGCCCCAATGACCCTAGCAATGACTCTAAAGATAATAGATGTTCAATTTTCAAGCCCAACTCTCTTATTCCCCAAAGCCGAGCCCAATAGAAAGAGGGAAGAAAAGGCCCGGACATAGCCCAATCTCTGAAACCCGGATCCTTGAGAAAAGAAGGAAAGCTTCAACTCGAAAGGATATAACCCGATAGTAAACCCGGATCCAAGAAGCAAAGTGTAAAGAACAGAATTTCGAGTTTCTCTAAAGGGAAAGTTTTGGAAAACCGTGCTCGAGCAAATTCCATTTTTAGAAGTTGCAAACATATCCCGACATGTTTTAAGATTTAATTTGACGGATTTTAATCCTAGTTGATTGTTTTCGATTTCGGGAATTCGGGTGTCCTTGGAAATGAATTTGGGAAATGGGGTCGGGTTTTGGAATGTCGGACGTCAGAATGGGATGTCGGGATTCAAGGTCGAAAGAGCGGAATCACACACTCTCTTTCTCTCTCTCCTCTTTATGTGTTTTGTCCTCTAGCTCATTAAATCCCTAATGGGTCTCTCTCTCTCTCTCTCTCTCTCTCTCTCTCTCTCTCTCTCTCTCTCTCTCTCCTATATAAATGCTCACCAATCCCCAAAGGTATCCTTATGCCCTCAAATTCTGAGCCACCACAGGAAACCCTAGCCTCCAAAGATCCCAACTTGAAGAGTAAAAAACCCAAAAATCCCAAAACTCAAAATCATCACTTTTCTCTCTTTGAATCCATGTCTCTCTCCTCTCTTCTTCCATTTCTTTTTTTTCATACCCTACATAGTCTCTAAACTCCCTCAAGAAGATCTCCTCTCACAAAAACAACCCAAAAATCAGATTCAGATCGTCGTTTCCATCGGAAACGGACGTTTTGGGGCAAAGTCGCCGCCGCGACTAGGCCCTGTCGCCGCCGCAATTATGAACACAAAAGAACAAATTCATGCTCGCTGCCGCGAGTTCATGTTCGCCACCGCGAAAAGTGGATTTCGCAGCCGCGACTCCGAGCCCAGATTTGCCGACGTCTCGGTAAAATCCTTCGTTCTCCTTCGTTATAGCTCTGTTTTCTTCCCCGCTTGTTTCTACTTGCTCCTCACTCTCCCATCTACCTTATGAGGTCAAGAAAAAGTCATATCTAATACCTTGGGGAGCGGATCTAAGCCCATTCCTTTCTTTTCTCTTTATTTTTGGGCAAGGTAAGTTGCCCCTCTTCAAATCCTCTCGTTTTGGATCTAAATCTTTACAAATGTCTTCTTTTAAGCTAGATCTATCTCTCTTAGGCCCTGTCATATCAAGATTTTGTCGAATCGAAGCTAAAGGACTCCCTTCCTTCAAGATTTCGAAGAGCCTCAAGGAGGCTAGGTAATCCCTCTTCCGCTCTCCCTTCTAGTCCTTGTTTGAGGTCTTTTGTGTGTCTATTAGAGTTGTTTTTGTGTTATTTGTATGGGGTTTTGAGTTATAAACATTTTAAAACAAGTTTGAAAGAAAACGGATTTCGAACATGCAAGAACGAGCGAAAACGGACAAGGTAGGGTTCGAGTCTCGCCGCGGCAAAACCACGGTCGCCGCGGCGAGGATGAACACAATGATTTTGGGGTTGAAGACAACCTTTCATGGCTGCAACCGCGGGTCTCGTGACCGCGAGTCCCGTGTTTCGCGGCCAGCGAAGATTGCCTTCTCGCGGCAGAGACGGAGAACATCTCGCGGCCGCGACCTGTTGTTGCAGAAGGATGGTCAAGTATGAAATATAAATAAAATATAAAGCAAACTGACTCCCTGTCTCAGCAAATAAATACAAGACTTCCTCACGTTGTAGTAGAAGGCAGTCAGGATTGATCCACGAGGAAGCGTGTCAGCGCCCGCCTTTTCAGTCCCAGATCTCAGCAAAAAATCGACCAGAAGGGCGCTCGATATCGACCAAACTCTCGACAAACTATAAAACAGAAAGATAACAGAAACGAAAACGAAAATTGCAAACCGGTTGAATTCGACCAAACCCCTCGATATCGACCCAAATTATCGACTAACAGTGCCTCGAAATCGACTTAAAACAGAAACTTAAAACTCAAAACTTTTCACAAACAGAACTCAAAACTGATGAAATAAATCAATAAACTAAAAACTTCCAAGGTCAGGGTTTCAACACCACAACGATAACCATTTAAAATAACACATAAAGGCATAAAAGATCATGTTTTTTATCAAATAACTTTCGTTATTAACAAATAGGAATATAGAGGCTTTCGCATAAACCCTAATTGTTACTAACCCTTTTTCACATAATTAATCCAAGTTGTATTAAAATCACTTTCGCTTCAATAACACAAACAAGGATCACCTTCAACTTTCGCAAAAGAATCATGCCCATAGGGATAGAAGACGGATTGCATCCAAAGATTGTAACTTTACCGCATCACCTTACATGGCTACCGTCGGGCTAACCCCGACCCTAGAAGTTGGGTGACTACTCGCTCTTCATCATCAAGAAAGACATTAATAATAAAAGGGAACTAAATTGCATTAAATAAAATAAATGAAAGCTTACAACCAATCGAAGCCAAATCGTCTCTCAACTCTCTTGCTCATCCTCGCCACAAGCTCTCTCTCTCTCTCTCTCTCTCTTTCTCTCTCTCTCTCTCTCTCTATATGTAACTAATTGTAACTGAAATTGAATTGAATTAAACTCAGCCCCTAAGGCTTTATTTATAGTGTTCATTCCCTAGCTAATTAGGAAAGAACAACTATATCTTTATCTAAAACTATCTACCTATAACATAAAGATGAAATTTGAAAATAAAAGAAATAAATCCATAAAGGAAACCATATCTAAAGTGGATAAATCTTCCTTCTCTTGATAGAACTTGATAAATCTCCTCTTGAGTTGATAGAATATCTCTTGCTTAACGTGGAAGAAAACCACCTCAGCACTCGAACCCGAAACAGCTCGAAATCGGCCTCTGTGTACTGGTCGATATCAAATTGACTAATTTGGGGTAAGCGTTTCAAGATTTTAACGTACTTACCCAGAAACCTTGATTCCTCCTACTCTCGATTGCTCTGGGACTGTCACTCGCGCCATGACCTGTGCCACCTTCGGATGTGGTGGAGTGACTCTCTTGTCGAAGCCTCTGGAGTCTGAACGCACAGGAGAGGGAGAGAGAGAGAGGGAGAGAGAGAGAGAGGAAGCCAGTGAAGTAGAATTACGCGACTGCCGACTGGCGAGGGTTGCTAGCTGAGGGAAGATTCATGAATTTGGGCTGAATGAAACATTAAAGCAATTGGACTTAATTAATTTTCGGACTTGGGTCCATTAACCAAGTTCATTGTTATGTTCAATGGTACAGTATATGGATTACAAATTCATATATAAAATCCATGCTTTCAAAAGTCAAGGAAATGGGGGGAAATTGACGTATGCTTCGGCAATGAAGATATAAAATGTGTTTAATTACACAAATAACCCACTAAAATATAAGAATTATAATTGACACAAATAAAGAATTCGAGTTTGATCAAAACCTAAAATTAAACTCGTCAAATATTCTTTCTCAATTAATTCTAGTGGGTCAATCTCAAACCCGCTTAAGCAAATAACGGAGTCAAAATCCCAAATCAAGTTTCACCAAATATAAACTTGGTTTCTGTGCAGAACTGCGTATAGACTTGATACTCTTTTACGAGTTATGTAGAAAATTCGGTATAAAATTTTAAATACGCCAAATTCAATCACCCGTTACAAATTAAATCAAATTTGTCTCTTAAGAACTACATAAGATTTGATCTCGTTCAAACGGGTATGTAGAAAGCTCGACATAAAGCTACAAGCTGATCGAGTTCAATCACATGATCTCATGATCAAACTCAAATACAAAACTTCTCTTTGTTCCAAACTACGATGACTTGATTCCACCAAACAAGTGGATACGTAGGAAACTCGGTGTAAATCAAATTCTCACTGAGTCCTGTCACACTCAAACTTTCAATCAAATTTCCTCAAATTCACATTTCAACTCTAAGTCATCCCAAATATCAGGTTTCCATCAAATCCAAGGTGTCTCCTCCGACTCGGTACAAAGCTTCCGCTCATCGAGTTCGGTCACGGCCAACACTTCAAAAAAATCAAATATCAAATTCAAATATGTCTTTTTCAAGAACTATGTATGATTTGATCCTTTCCAAAAGGGTACGTAGGAAACTCACAAACGAGTTCAATCATGATCCCCAAGTTGACCTTTAAGTCAAAGCAAAACAAATTAAATCAAATTCCACCATCCCCAAATTGACCTTTTTAAGTCAAATCTCAAATCAAAACAAATCAAATTCCACATCAAAATCAAATTCGTTTTCGATGCAAATGATAGGCGTGTTACTTGAGTTACCCTTCCGAGAAGGTGGGCTCAGGTTAATCGGGTGGAGTGTTGTTCGAGCTACCCTTCGTATAAGGTGGGCTTGAACTTCATCCTCTGATGCATACAAGGAAACGAAACCAAATCCAAAACCTCTGAACTACGTAAGGCTTGATTCTCTTCCAAGAGATACGTAGGCAACCCGCTAAAATACGGGTGCAGCCCAAATCATCAAAACCATTCAAATCTTGGTATTGGTACGACTTCGAATCAAGAGGATGACCAAAAGGGGTCGAACTGAAATATTAAAAATCAAATAAAATGTGTTGTACGATCATTTGCGCATTTTTGTCCAACATATTTTTGGCACGCCCAGTGGGACCCTTTTTGTCTTTTCATCTCTTAGTGGTATTTATACTAATACATGGCTATGTGATTTTGAAAGGTACAAATAGCACCAAAAGCAATTGTTACCTTCAACGAGCTTCCAGCAACCTTCATCATCAAAGAAGGCCATTGGATCAAGAAACAATCATTTGAAGCTCTGTTTGATCTCTCGGGATTCGATGTTTACAACGATCCCGATCAACAACACCTTTGGGGATCTTCAAGCTTCGGAGGACAAGACCATCGCCAAGTGGGTGTCGAAGTCTCCCGCAACTGGATGGGGGCATGAAGCCTAAAGCTCTTCTAAGCCATGGGGGCAGGAAGCTTAAGATCATCCGACTCGGCGATAATAAATTCAACAACCAACCCCTCTGCAACAAGCTCAAAATGCAGGTGGGTGGTTACAACAACACAAAGCCAACTAATGAAGTGGCTCAAGGAACCATCATTCATATCATCAAAAAGAATGACGAGGCAATTGCAACTTCCCCACAACTTGTCTCTCTAGCCAAGAAGGCAAACAAATCCATGAAGAGAAGGGGACGTAAGTGCGGATCTCAACGCGACAAGACAAGACCTCTTCTTGTGCTAGCTCGTTCATCAGCTTTAGAGCGAGCCAATGCAACTCTTGCAAAAGATCTTCTTAAATCCATGAAGAGAAGGGGACGTAAGTGCGGATCTCAACGCGACAAGACAAGACCTCTTCTTGTGCTAGCTCGTTCATCAGCTTTAGAGCGAGCCAATGCAACTCTTGCAAAAGATCTTCTTAGATCACAGGGGGCAGGTCAAATTCCCTTAGTGGCTTCGCAAAGAGAGATCCTCATTGGTTCTATGCCTATCTATCTGAAAGAGGTTGTACAAGTCAACATGACCTCATACTCGGAAGAGACGGAACCCATAGCTACAAAGGTTAAACCTTCAAAATCTAAAAAGGGCAAGGAGGTTCAAGAAGCATGTTCTGTCTCTAAAGATAATGCAAGAGAGAAAGACCGGTTGAAGTTAACAAGTTCAAATACTTCAATTGTTAAATCTCAAGCAAACATCTCAAAAGATGGACCAGAGGTGATGCCAATACTGACTACCAGCACACAAAGTGTCGAGGAGCAGCTTCAAGAGTTGCAAAGAAAGCTTGATGGGAAAGATGCCCAAATTGCATCACTTCTCGCTCAAATCAATCTTCAAGCTCAAGAAAATAGACAAGAGCAATCAAGGCCAAATTGTGAAGGTTCAAGCAGTAGCACATCGATCTCTCCACAAGAAATCAAAGAGATGATCGCTCAAGGGATAAAAGAAGCCTATGCATCACAAAATCCGATAGTGCTCGGGTATAAAAAGCCATATCCAGCACGTTACGATTTGATGTCATTTCCCCCAGGCTACCAAAGTCCGAGCTTTGAGAAGTTCGATGGCCTTCACGGTTCACCCCACGGGCACCTAGCTCATTTTATTCTGCTTGTGGTGAAACCGCCTTAAACGATGCCTTATTAATTAGGCAATCCGTTCAATCTTTAAAGGGATCGGCATTCACTTGGTACACTCAACTTCAACCAGGGTCGATTCAAACATGGAACGATCTACAAAGAGAGTTCCTAGCTCCGTTTGTGAGCTCGAAAGCAAGAGTTTCTATTATGGATCTTGCAAACACCTATCAAAGGTCTAATGAGCTCGCCAACGACTTCATCGTTAGGTGGAGGAGCCTGAGACTCCAATGCCATGAAAAATTGAGTGAACAGGCATGTGTTCAAATGTGCACAAACAACCTAATACCAGATTTAGCGGTACATGTTGGAAGTGCCGAACCTCGTTCATTTAATGAGTTGGTATCTAAAGCGTGCAATGTTGAAAAACAACTAGCACGAGGATCCAACATGCCTCAACATAGTGAGGCTAACAAAAATGATGGCGATGAAGTACAAGATGAAGATGAGTCCATGGAGACTTTCGTCAAACATGATCGAGAACTCGTTAACAAGAATGGTTCCAAAGCTCAAATAAAAGAGAAAACCAAGGAGCCATCCAAGAGACTCATCTGCCATGAAAGAAGGCAAAAGAAATATCCTTTTGACGATGACGATGTACAAGGGATATTCGATGAGTTGATGAGTGCTAGACTTCTAACACTCCCGGAGCCAAAAAGGCCAAAAGAGGTTGGCAAAACGAGTGATCCAAAATACTGCTTGTATCATCAACTCGTTAGTCACTCAATCAAGGATTGCTACGTCTTCAAAGACATAATAGAGGAGATGATTAACAAAGGAGAAATTGAAATTGAGGGGGCAACATCCTCAACTCAAGCAGCTTCATCAAATACCATTTCAATGGTAGACGTTGCAGAGTTCACTCCCTCACTCCAAGTATCTTCTCAAGCATAAAAAGCATCTTCCATTGCTATTGAAGCTGGGGCAGCCCCATGAGTTCATTGCCTCTCAAAATGTTGGTGAAAGATGACACTTCAAAAGAAGGATCCTTGAAAGCCAAAGACATCGCTCAATGTTGTATGGTCTCATGGGCCGATGACATGTGCGAAAAGGAAGTAAGAGTTAAAAAGATTACTCATCTCTTCAAGCATCAAATTCCCTCCTTAAAATCAAAGGAGAAATCAAAGGGAAAGAAATCAAGCTTTGGTGAAACTTAAAAAATGCACAAGAAGCATAAAGTTCAAGTGCAAAAGCTAAAACCCTCTTTCAAGGGTAAAGCTCCATAAAAACTTGTCGAAGAAGCTTCTGTCAAAAATTTCCAAATCTCATACGAAGAGGGTGTTCTAACCGCAAGTGTGATAGAGCCTAGAGTGCCAGCATTTGAAAGGCTCGAGATGGCTTCGAGTGGAACTCCTAAATCTTCGGTGTTTAAAAGGCTTGATCTAGCCTCTACAAGTGAAGCATCAAAATCTTCTGTATTCGAAAGACTTGAGCTAGCCTCAACAAATGAAGCATCCAAATCTTCGGTGTTTCAAATGCTTAATTCAGCCTCGACAAGTGGAGAACCTAAAGCTCCAATATTTGAAAGGCTCGGAAAAGTTGATGAGTCTAAAGCAAGAAGGTCCAAATGAAAAGGACCAAAAGCAAGAGCTCCAGAAGAGACAGTAAAAAGTTCTCATCCATAAGCTCAAGCAAATCATGGACACCTAAAGCCAAGTAAGGGTGTCAAAATGATCAAGTAGTCTCCAAGGCAGTAAAACAAATAGTTCTGCCTAGAACTACGTAAAGACTTGATCTCCATCAAGGGGTACGTAGGAAATTTGGCATCAAAAAAATATATGTCAAATTCAGTCGCACAAAAAAAATTCGGGTTCGGAAATGATAGTCAGGTTATTTGGGAAACCCTTCCTAGAAGGTGGGCCCAAGTGATCAGAATGATGCGGTAAAAAAAAAGGAAGAAAAAAGAGAAAAAATACCGGTTTGCAAATGATAGTCGAGTTATTTGGGAAACCCTTCCTAGAAGGTGGTCAAGTAATTCGATTGATGCATTAAAAAAAAAGGGACTTGAAATTGGTCCGAAATTCAAATGACCCGAAAGCATAAGAAAAATGGTTTCACAAAGAACTACGAACGGCTTGATCCCTCATAAAGGGGGTACATAGGCAGTCTAGCTAATCAAAATGCTAGGTCCAGCCGCAAAAACAAACAAATCATCTTCTTTTCTCAACAAAGAAGAAAAAGAAGTCAAATCCTCTATTTTTGTAGTCAAATGAGTGTTGTCTCAACTACAAGGAGAAAAACCAAATATGGTCTAAAGACTTGCACATTTTGTGCCTATACTGAAAATGAGGCAAAGGGAAAAGCGAGAGAGAAAAATTTTGTCTTTCAAAGACATTCTCACAAAAAGAGTTAAACAAAAGGCGTATGCCTAAATTTTCCGACTTTGATTATCATGTCCAAATGTGATAGTCAATTTCAGCCCTATAAATCAAAATTTCATTCCAAGGAACCTTAAACCAAAAGTTGATTCAGAACCCTTCAAACCCTCCCAAACAAAAATTGGCCTACATCATCTATATATGTATTGTCATTCATAGCCCACAAACTCAAAACCCAAACTCAAAGGTAAAAGCCATCAAATGCATTGGCCATCAAATGCATTGGTATCATATTTCAAAATCATCTCATATGAGATTTTGATCATAAAGCTTCGACCACAAAGGTTACAAGCCTGCGACATCAAGTCGTCAAAACCCAAATTTAGTCTATGACTGAAAATCCAACTAAAATCGGTCAAAAGACAAAAGTTCAAGTCTGCGACACCAAGTCGTCAAAACCAAATTCTTGTCCCTCACAAGAAAACCGACAGATCTAAATTCAGCTTAAAGTCGAAAATCTCCGACCAAAAGCCAAAAACCAATTAGTCAAAAGATCGGCGAAAAGTCAAACCAAAATTGACTCAAGCCAAAAATCCAATTAGTTTGAAAGCTCAAAAATCAAACCGGTTGAAAAGCCACAAATGCAAAAATCAAAACTTGAGGAGGAAAATTTTTCCGACTCTCTCTTACCCATACCAGATTGTATCGTATTGGTCATAAGCAAGTTCTAACTAGAATTGCTTCTCATATTTGATCAATTTTATCGGTACAATTTAAGCTCAAATTTTCTTCGGGCTACAAATCGAACAAAAAGCTTTTTAAAGCAAGGTCCGTTTGAAACACAAATGGTGCATGAAAAAGCACATTAATCGAACTTTGAACGTTTTCGATATCTCAAACGTACAAAGTTTGAGGGGCAACTGTTGGAGGGTAAAATTTCATAAATTTCAGTGATTCATGATTTCATGTAATAATATTGTGACATTATGCTATAAAAAAAGTGATTAATTTCCTTAAATTTAAAGGCATGGCTTGCAATTTAAAGTTGGATCTCTTAAAAATTACAATGCAAGCCCAATCCTCAAATGAGCCCAATCTAAAAATGAGCAGTTGGTGGAGGTTACACAAAAAAAAAATTAAACGTGTTCCAAAACAAAAACTGTAGAGAAAGTGATATAGTGGGGCGGGTCTAATAACTGCTGCCTTCATTCACCTTATAAAAAGGGTATCTCTGCAGTGTGGGGACCCCCTTTCGGCTGGCTTCCTCTTCTTCCTAACAGGAGCAAAAAAAGCAAAAAGAGAACACGTCTTTTCTTCTTCTGTCAAATGCACCTACAACCACACACAAGCAAAAAAAAATCAGCAGAGGAGAAGAAACAAGACTCAATTAGTGTTGTTGTCTAAAATCCAAAACAAAGGGTAGAACTCTATCGTCACTTCTTTTCTTTGTTTGCAGGTAAATAAAAATTTAAGAAGATGAATGAATCCATCAAGCTTGGGTTCATATGCTCTCACCTAGTGTTTGGACTCGTCATAGGCTTGAAGGTACATTTCTTTCGCCTAGAGACCATCACGTCATAGGTTGAGAGCATCCACTCTCGTAGTTGGCTTGAAAGTATATTCTTTCGCCACTACATTCGATCCCGGCGTGGATCGGTTTATCGGGTCGAAGTGCTGCCGAAATTTTAGAAAGAACTAATTAACAAGTTCATGAAACCAATTTGACAGTGCTCCTCAATCCAGAAAAAAGATGTGGAAGACCCCAAAGACTAAAACAAACTTGAGGCCTAAATCTTCCCTAACTTGCTACCAAATTGCAACTAAATGGGAACCCCTAAGTGCTGCAAATTCTGCCTTTCAACAAAATTGAAATACAACGGGGAGTCTCATGAAATAAATTAAGAAACTGAGAAATGAAATAAATTCAGTAAATTCAGAGACTGAGGATTCAAGTTAGTCAATGAATATGTTCGAATTAAATCAATTTGAGTCGAACACAAAGCAAAATCAACCCAAGTTAAGGGAAAGGAGGGGGGAGCTAACCTGGCTGTTCTGCTGTTTGCAGAAGCCGCATATCTCCTCTCTTAAGAAGCACCTTCTGAGTACTCTCGCTGGTCTTCCAGGGTGCCCACTTCTCTCAAGACTGCCTTAAACTCAAAAGCCAATATATATATATATATATATATATATATATATATATATATATATATATATATATATATATATATATATATATATATATATATATATTGGCTTTTGAGTTTAAGGCAGTCTTGAGAGAAGTGGGCAATCCTTGTCCGTTTCAACCTCCTCTCTGAGGTTGGATTGCTCCTGATCGACGCCTTCCATTGGAGGCTCGTTTCAATTTATTCCCTTGTCAATTTCCCAAATTCAGAGCCCTGAACTTGTCCATCAAAGGATCGACGCTGTCAAAGGTTACGAGCGTCGCTGATTTATGTGCGAGTTTCTGTGGAGCCTGGGTGTTGACGAGCGCCCTAGGTGACGGAAAGACAGAGAATTGGGAATGAGTCACCGAAACCCTAAATCAAATTGACTAATTTGGGGTAAGTGTTTCAAAATTTTCACGTACTTACCCAGAAACCTTGATTCCTCCTGCTCTCGGTTGCTCTGGGACTGTCGCTTGCGCCACGACCTGTGCCAACTTCGGATGTGGCGAAGTGACTCTCTTGTCGAAGCCTCTGGAGTCTGAACGTACAGGAGAGGGAGAGAGAGAGATGGAGAGAGAGAGAGGGAGAGAGGAAGCTAGTACAGTAGAAGTACGCGACTGCCGACTGACGAGGGTTGCTAGCTGAGGGAAGATTAATGAATTTGGGCTGAATGAAACATTAAAGCAATTGGACTTAATTAATTTTCGGACTTGGGTCCATTAACCAAGTTCATTGTTATGTTCAATGGTACAGTATATGGCTTCCAAATTCACATAAAATCCATGCTTTCAAAAGTCAAGAAAATGGAGGGAAATTGACGTATGCTTCGGCAATGAAGATATAAAATGTGTTTAATTACACAAATAACCCACTAAAATATAAGAATTATAATTGACACAAATAAAGAATTCGAGTTTCATCAAAACCTAAAATTAAACTCGTCAAATATTCTTTGTCAATTAATTCTAGTGGGCCAGTCTCAAACCCGCTTCAGCAAATAACGGAGTCAAAACCCCAAATCAAGTTTCACCAAATATAAACTTGGTTTCTTTGCAGAACAACGTATAGACTTGATACTCTTTTACGAGTTACGTAGGAAATTCGGTATAAAATTTTAAATACGCCAAATTCAGTCACATGTTACAAATGAAATCAAATTTGTCTCTTAAGAACTACATAAGATTTGATCTCGTTCAAACGGGTATGTAGGAAGCTCGACATAAAGCTACAAGCTCGTCGAGTTCAATCACATGATCTCATGATCAAACTCAAATACAAAACTTCTCTTTGTTCCGAACTACGATGACTTGATTCCACCAAACAAGTGGATACGTAGGAAACTCCGTGTAAATCAAATTCTCACTGAGTCCAGTCACACTCAAACTTTCAATCAAATTTCCTCAAATTCACATTTCGACTCTAAGTCGTCCCAAATATCAAGTTTCCATCAAATCCAAGGTGTCTCCTCCGACTCGGTACAAAGATTCCGCTCGTTGAGTTCGGTCACGGCCAACACTTCAAAAAAATCAAATATCAAATTCAAATATGTCTTTTTCAAGAACTACGTATGATTTGATCCTTTTCCAAAAAGGTACGTAGGAAACTCACAAACGAGTTCAATCACGATCCCTAAGTTGACCTTTAAGTCAAAACAAAACAAATTAAATCAAATTCCACCATCCCCAAATTAACCTTTTTAAGTCAAATCTCAAATCAAAACAAATCAAATTCCACATCAAAATCAAATTCATTTTCGATGCAAATGATAGGCGAGTTACTTGAGTTACCCTTCCGAGAAGGTGGGCTCGGGTTACTCGGGTGGAGTGTTGTTCGAGCTACCCTTCGTAGAAGGTGGGTTTAAACTTCTTCCTCTGATGCATACAAGGAAACGAAACCAAATCCAAAACCTCTGAACTACGTAAGGCTTGATTCTCTTCCAAGAGATACGTATGCTACCCGCTAAAATACGGGTGCAACCCAAATCACCAAAACCATTCAAATCTTGGTATCGGTACGACTTCGAATCAAGAGGATAACCAAAAGGGGTCGAACTTAAATATTAAAAATCAAATAAAATATGTTGTACGATCATTTGCGTATTTTTGTCCAACGGTTTTATTAAAGGAATACTCAATTAACTCATCACTGATGTTGAAAGTGAGCACTCCCTTCCTTACGCTTATGTTGGCATCCACTGTCGCCAAGAAGGGCCTTCCTAGAATAATTGGACAAGCAGGGTCCTCTGCCATATCAATAACCAAGAAATCAGCAGGGATAAAGAACTTACCTACTTGTACTGGCACTTTGTCTACCATGCCTGTTGGGATGACCACCGTGTTGTTCGCCATGTAAAGTTTTGCATCCACAGGCTCTAATGCACCTATCTTAATCTTGGACCAGATTGATAAAGGCATTATACTCACACAGGCTCCCAAGTCACATAAAGCATTGAATTTATATTGACCAAATCCAATAGTTATAGCAAACTTACCTGGATCTGGACTTTTCTCAAGAACGTCCATCTGGCTGCACTCCTCTGCGATCTCAGCCATTGAACGCTTTTTGCTCAGAATCTCCTTTAGGAACTTGACGTAGGATGGCATTTCATTAAGAGCTTCTGTGAAAGGTATCGTGACATTGAGCCTTTGAAGCATCTTGATGAAACGCTGGAACTTCTTCTCTGCTGGATCCTTTCGAGATTTCGTCGGGAAAGGCAACTTTTTCTTCGGCGAAGGTGCTGATGTCGAGTGAAGGGGGTCGATTTCGACCTGTGTCTGGTCGATATCGCCCTTTGTTTGGTCGAAATCGACCGGACTACTCGATTTCTGGGGAGTCGTGGAATTCTGGTCGATATCGGTTGGGGACTGGTCGATATCGACTGGGTTGGTCGATATCGACTCGTCTCCAGTTCCCTCTTCCTCCGTCATAAGCTCGGGCGTTTGCATCTGTCGCCCACTCCTTGGGTTCATGGCAGCCACCTGTCTTGTAGATTTACCCTTAGAGTTAGGTTCAGAGGTTCCAGGGAGTGTACCTGATTGTTTGGGGATGGATGTTGCCAGCTAGCCAATTTGTGTGTCAATCGATTTCCTCTAGATATCGATTTCCCCAATCCTAGAGTTGACACCATGCAACTTAGTGTGGATGGAATTGATAGATTGCTTGGTGTCTGAATGATTCCTCCGCCTATCCTCAAGAATGGTCTGCAGGTCATCTTTCTTTCCTTCTCTGTCAGGGTGACCAGGGGCTCTGTAGGGCGAGGGATTCTGATGCTGGGGCTGGTGATAGTAGCTCTAGTTCTGATTCTGATGTGGCCCTGAGTAGTGTCTCCTGGCATACCTTACCTCCTTGTGGGTCTCTCCTTGATGTACTTGATCGACGTGTTGGCACGCAGTAGTGTTGTGCCTCACAGACCCACATTCCAAACAAGGTTTATCTTTATAGAGGAATTTAACTTGTTTGGTAAGGCGACATACAATGGTATAGATGGGGCAGGCCTTTCATACCTTTCGTCAGAAGAGGCCGCAGAAGTCCCATACGTGTTGTCGTAGTTAGCCAACGTCTCAAACACCTCCCAAGCACGGCGTGGAGTGTATTCGAGATACCCATAGGCGGTGTAATTGTTGATCCGGTCCTTAGTAGGCGCATCCAGGCAATTGAAGATGATCTTCTGGATGACGTAGGGTGGCTGTCCATGTGTAGGACAGGATTTCACAAGCCTTTTGTAGCGCTCCCAGACCTGTGCAAGTGTCTCCCTGGCTTTTGTCTGAAAGTCGTGATCTGTTTTCTGAGAGCTGCTGTCTTTGCAGGAGGAAAGAATTTGTTGAGGAAGAGGTCCTGTAGTACGTTCCAAGTGCGAATTGATTGTGCAGACAATCCTTTCAGCCAGTGTTGTGCTATTCCTGCAAGGGACTAACGAAAAGCCTTTAGTTTTAGATATTCTAGATTAGCACCATCAGCAATTGCTTTGCATAAATCTAAAAAAGTAGTAACATGCTCTAAAGGACATTCATTGATTCTTCCCCTAAATTGACTCCTCCTAATTTCAGTAATAAAAGAAGGACGAATTTCAAAATTAATAGTGGGAAGAACGATCGGCGATTATGGAAATTCCAGAGTAGGATGCAGATATTCCTTTGCGTTGGCTGGGACATGCCCAATCCGCTCTTCAAGTACCCTCTTGCGTTGATCTCGTGATCTACCCTTGCCTCCCACCGTTGTTGATCTTGTGCATATTCTGCCTCTCGTTGGGCGTGCTGTGCTTCTCTGGTGGTGAGTTCCTCTATCCGTAGGCGGAGTTGCTCAAGCTACTGTGCTGGTGTGAGCTGGCCCAAATTCTCGTCGTTGGGATGAGTCGCCATAAGTATCCTCCTAAGCCTTTGCTGAAGATGGAAAAAGCGTTCGGGCTCGAGAATAGGGTCTATGGGTGTGCGATCAGTTCTTCGCATGCACCTGAGAAACAAAAACAAAAAGAAACAAGTAAAAAGGAACTAAAAAAGCAAAAAGAAATATAAAGAAGAGAAAAAAGAACTAAAAAGGGCGCGATTGAGGGCTTCCCCGGCAACGGCGCCAATTTGTTGTTGCAGGAGGATGGTCAAGTATGAAATATAAATAAAATATAAAGCAAACTGACTCCCTGTCTCAGCAAATAAATACAAGACTTCCTCCCGTTGTAGTAGAAGACAGCCAGGATCGATCCACGAGGAAGCGTGTCAGCGCCTGTCTTTTCAGTCCCAGATCTCAGCAGAAAATCGACCAAAAGAGCGCTCGATATCGACCTGTCTAGTCAATATCGACCAAACTGTCAACAAACTGTAAAACAGAAAGAAAACAGAAATGAAAACGAAAACTGCAAACCGGTCGATTTCGACCAAACCCCTCGATATCGACCCAAATTATCGACTAATAGTGCCTCGAAATCGACTTAAAACAGAAACTTAAAACTCAAAAATTTTCACAAACAGAACTCAAAACTGATGAAATAAATCAATAAACTAAAAACTTCCAAGTTCAGGGTTTCAACATCACAACGATAACCATGTAAAATAACACATAAAGGCATAAAAGATCATGCTGTTCATCAAATAACTTTCGTTATTAACAAATAGGAATATAGAGGCTTTCGCATAAACCCTAATTGTTACTAACCCTTTTTCACATAATTAATCCAAGTTGTATTAAGATCACTTTCGCTTCAATAACACAAACAAGGATCACCTTCAACTTTCGCAAAAGAATCATGCTCATAGGGATAGAAGACGCATTGCATCCAAAGATTGTACCTTTACCGCATCACCTTACATGGCTACCGTCGGGCTCACCTCGACCCTAGAAGTTGGGTGACTACTCGCTCTTCATCATCAAGAAAGAAATTAATAATAAAAGGGAACTAAATTGCATTAAATAAAATAAAAGAAAGCTTACAACCAATCGAAGCCAAATCGTCTCTCAACTCTCTTGCTCATCCTCGCCACAAGCTCTCTCTCTCTCTATGTAACTAATTGTAACTGAAATTGAATTGAATTAAACTCAACCCCTAAGGCTTTATTTATACTGTTCATTCCCTAGCTAATTAGGAAAGAACAACTATATCTTTATCTAAAACTATCTATCTATAACATAAAGATAAAATTTGAAAATAATTAAAAGAAATAAATCGAAAAGGAAATAAAGCTAATGTGCATAGATCCCTCTTCTCTTGATAAAACTTGATAAATCTCCTCTTGAGTTGATAGAATATCTCTTGCTTCATGTGGAAGAAAGCCAGCTCAGCACTCGGACTCAGACCGGCCTGCTCGATTTCGACCTCTGTAGGATGGTCGATATCGATCAAAAGTGGTCGATATCGAGCACTTCTTCTCGGATTCAGCTTCAGACACTCGATCTCGGCTCCTAGGAGGATTTTCCATCGGGTTTTGGTTGATATCGACCTGTATCCTCGATATCGACCTCTTCTGTGTTCTTCACTCGATCTTGGGCTTCTGGTGGAAAATCGACTAGGTTCCTCGATTTCGACCAAGGTTGGTCGATATCGACAAGATCGTGTCGAGTCAGTTTTTCTCGTTCTTTGCTCGATTTGTCCTGGTTCTGCTACTCCTTGACCTTGTACTTTCTGTAGTTGACTTCGACATTTTCCTTCTTTCTCTGAATTGCTGTAAAATGCCTCAATTTTCGCGAAATTAAACAGAAACTTGTGTAGATTCCATAATTTGGCAAATAAGCATAAACTACATAGATTATGTACTATTCTAACCCAAATGTATGAAATGCATACAAAAATTGATATAAAAGTAAGTATAAAATATGGCAAATTAGGCTCACAACACGACCGGCCCTCTCGCGACCGCGAGATGTCCCCAGTGACTTGGCCGAGTCATGCCTTGCCTCTTTTGGGTTCCTTGTTGGTTTTTGACCGATTTCTTTCGAATATGTCTTAGTTGATGAATGATTTCAGAAACGAGATCTTGGGATATTATTTTATCATTTAACAATTATGGGGTTTTGACGGAGTTCGAACTATCGGGTTTTATGCTTGGAAATTGTATTGAAGGATTTCATTTTCTTGTCGAGATACTTTAACTTGGTTTTATGATCGATTTTGGTTTTGGAAATGAGTTTGGAAATATTATTAGTATGATTTATCGATGGGTTTGATTGGAAATAAAATGATTTTGGTTGATGTTGGTCATATCGAAAAGGTTTTGGAAAATAGTTTTACCATCGATTGGTTTTGAGGATGTTGAGAACTTGGGTTTCGTGTGTATGAATGATAGCTCGGTGGCTTATGGAAATGGCTTGATGATAGGTGTGTATTGCTTTTGGATTGCTTTGGACTTGCATTTGGGCTCTTGCTTGTGTTATCTTGTTGTTCTGCATCTTTAGGTAATTATCCTGCGAGACTTACTCAGTAACCTGGACCTCCTGCCTGATGTGTCATGTGATGTGTATTTGTTGCATATTAAAGCATGCCATGTAGTATCATGCTAGGATTGCATTAAACTGAGCATGTGGTTACTATGTGTGTTTGAATACAGAACGGTCGTTATCTGTGATAGTCCTATAGTCTTTGCAAGGGCCATAGGGTAGCTTAGCCCCATCGGGTTTGCCCTGAGTCAATCGAGTCGATATGAGCATGATATGATAGCCCAGCACCATCGGGCAAGCGATGAGATGATATGATATGATGATGTCGTGGTCCGTGCACCACCACGAGGAAATTGATATGCTATAGCACCGAACTGGCCAGTCTCAGCACTAACGGGAAGGGGTGCAGACGTAAGAGAGGGATATGCCACTTGGCATTGTGTTGAACAAAAATGTGCGAATAATTGTAGAACACATTTTATTTAATTTTTATAATTTGAGTTCGACCCCTTTTGGTTATCCTCTTGATTCAAAGTTATATTGACAGCAAGACTTCAGTGGTTTTGGCGATTTGGGCTGCACCCGAATTTTAACGGGTTGCCTACGTATCTCTTGGCAAAGAATCAAGCCTTACGTAGTTCAGAGTGTTTTGGGCTTTTGGGAATTTGTGTTTGGTTTGGTTTGGATTTGGTTTTGTTTGGATAAACTTGGATTTTACTTTTGTTTTGTTTTCTTGTATGCATCAGAGGACGAAGTTCAAACCCACCTTCAAGGAAGGGTAGCTTAAACAACACTCCACCCGAGTAACCTAAGCCCACCTTCTCGGAAGGGTAACTCAAGTAACCCGTCTATCATTTGCATGGAAAACAGTTTGACTTTGATGTGGAATTTAATTTGGAATTTGACTTGTTTTTACTTGAGCTTTGACTTAGAAGTCAATTTGAGGATTGTGGAATTTGGTTTTTGATTTTTGGGTGTGACTAAACTCGACGAGCAGAAGCTTTGTATCGAGTTGGAGTAGACACTTTGGCTTTGGTGAAAATTTGGTATTTGGAACGACTAGAGTCGACAAATGAATTTGAGGAGATTTGACAGAAAGTTTGGTTGTGACTTGACTCAGTGAGAATTTGATTTACACTGAGTTTCCTACGTATCCCCTTATCTGATGGAATCAGGTCATCGTAGTTCGGGATAAAAAAAAAATGGATTTTGTATTTGGGTTTGATCTTGAGATCATTTGGAGGTGGTTATTGAACTCGATGGGCTTTGGCTTGACGTCGAGTGTCCTACTTATCTCCTGAAAGAGAATCACATCACTTGTAGTTCTAAACGAACCAATTTGATTTGAATTTGGCGATTGAACCTGACGAGTTTTAGCTTTTTGTCGGGAATCAAATCTTGTATAGTTCTTTTGAGAACCAATTTAATTTGAGAGGGGAAACTGAATCCAATGTATATTTCGATTTTTGACATCGGATTTCCTACGTAACTCATAAATGAGCATCAAGTCTTCACGTAGTTCTTTTTAGAACTTATTTGATTTTTTTTGTTTGCCGATTGAACCAGACGAGCTTTAGCTTTATGTCCGGTGGCCTACGTATCCGACAAGTCGGAATCGAATAAGGCGTAGCACTTTCTTAGAACAAATGATTTAATTTGGTGAGTCTTTGACCTCGTATTCATTTAAAAGTGAATTTAGAAGTTGACGACTAGACCCGATATATTTTTTAGGATTTAATATCGGGTTACCTATGTAGCCGATATGAGGCGTCAAGTCTTTACGTAGTTCTTTTTTAGAACTATTTGAATTTGGAGAAATTTGATTGGAGATTTTGACTCCGTTTTCTTTTCCCTCGTTTAGAAGTCAATTTCGGGACCGATCCACTAGAATAACCGGCAATGAAATTTTATGAGTTTAACTTTATGATTTTGTTAAACCCAATTTCTAATTTATGCCAATTATAATTTTTATATTTTAATGGGTAGATTTTGTAAAAACAAACTTCACAAATGGGAGTCACTAGTACAAAAAAAGGGCTTGCACAAGGGTTATTTATTAACATAGACAACGGTTATTGCATTATTGTCTATGTCAGTGCGTTTTCAGATAAAACAACGGTTGAACCTATGACAACGGTTCTTATAAACAACGGTGATAACCATTGTCAAAGATACTCGATAACCGTTGTCTATGAGACTCCAAAATTTTGAACAGTCAATATTACACAGTTATAACCGTTGTTTATTTGTCATATAATCGTTCTGTCAACCGTATTCTTTGAGATGTCTTCTATATGTATGACAACGGTTTCAATTGTACATAGACAACGTATATACAACCGTTCTGTCCAAAATTTTGAATAATCAAAGACAACGGTTTCAATTGTACATAAACAACGGTTCTGTCAACCGTATTCTTTGAGATGTCTTCTATATGTATGACAACAATTCTTTATATATACGTTGTCTTTGTAATTATAAAGACAACGGTTATAACTATTAACCGTTGTGCGTCCCCAAAAGCTCTAATTTCTACCAATATAGACAACATTATTTCAAAAACCGTTGTCTGTAAGGTGTTGTCTAAAACCATTTTTGTACTAGTGAGTTGTCATTCACAATGACACATTCGGCAAAAGTAAATGGACTAAAGTCCACTTTCAATTTATCTAACCCAATCCCATTTTTTTTGAAAAAAAGATATGCATATTTTGTTTTTTTTCAAGCAAGTCTCTCTCTCCCATCGACAAAACTCAGGAAAGCGCCGAACGAGCTCGCGAGTCCGGCTGTGGTGATGGCCCTTCGACAACCTACAGGTAGCTCTGACTTTGGGGTACTCGCAATAGAAGAAAGCGGATCACCGACGGGTTGAAAGCGAGGGCGAGCCCGATTCACCAGTTGCAACTCGGATCTCTTTCATCTGGTACTTTTTTAGGGGTTTTTCCCAATTTTGAATTTCACCCCAAATTTGGTGTTCAATCCGATACTTAGGTGATTCTTGGCCTTGATTTCAGATTCTCTGTCGAATCCCTTTCAATTTAGTGTTTAATTTCCACCCTTGACTGATTCTCCCTAAATTGTGATTTTAGGGTTTCGAATTTGTGCGATTTAGGGGGCTTTTCGATTTGAAGTCGAAATTGGGTATTTGAAAGGGGAAAAATCAGCAATCAAGGCCTAAGAAATTCACAAGGAGTTAGAAGGCTCTCGTTCAAAGATCTCTCCGGTTAGGTATGTGAATTTTAGCCTAACTTTAGGGAACCTCTATTTCGCCTTAATCTACCGTGGACTGACTCTTTTTTTGTTTCTGAAATTTGCAATTTCGGAGCTTTTTTGAACTGGGGCAAACACTAGCAGGGAAGCATGAGAATGAAGGCTCGGAAGGTATTCAATTCGACAGGGCTTTGGGGAGGTATGTTTAAACCCCTGAAATTTTAGTTACGCTTTATGCAAACAAACCTTGAGTCTGCTCAGCGGGTTCTCTGTTATGTGATGTGTGCGACTTATTATTTGTTTGCTCAGTTGAACTTGTTTTACCAATACGCTTCAGCGATTAGCTTCTCTTTTTTTTTATTTGATTTTGGTGCTTTGCCAACCAATTTGCACAGATTTAGTTTGAATAGAAAAATCCGCGTGAATTTTGTTGTGGTAGGCTTAGCCTTAGACTGAGGCTTTGTGTCTCTGCAGAAACTTTGACAAAGATTCACCCTCGTTTAGGGTAAACACCTTACTGCCTTATAAAGGTCTTTACTGCCTTAGAAATGTCTTAACTTGTGGATTTTATTGTGGAAAACTGAATGCCTTTTCTTTGCTTTCAATTTCATTATTCTTCCATGTTTGGCTGCAATGAATTTTTGTTTCCTTTTGGTTGTATGCAATTTGCCTACCTGAATTAGTCACCTAGTTTAGGAAAAAAATCCAGCAGCATTTCGCCCTCTTTTAGGGCTATTTGTTGATCCCGAAACGCAGACCACAAGAGAAATCCGTAGACATCTCAGGGGTGGGGTTTTGGGGATCGAATTTGTGTAGCGTTTAGGCTCCTTTAGCAGTGGTTGGCGATCCCGAAAACCAAGCACAAGAGAAACACGTAAGCATCTGAGAGGTGGGCTTCAGAGATCGATTTGTGCAGCAATTTGGCCTTATTTGAGGCCGATTGGCGATCCAGAAACCAGACCACAAGAGAAATCAGTAGACATCTCAGAGGTGGGTCTTGGAGATCTAATTGGTGCAGCAACTAGGCCTTGTTTGGGGCTGATTGGCGATCCTGAAACCAGACCACAAGAGAAATCCGTAGACATCTCAGGGGTGGGTTTCGGGCTCACGTGCTTTGTAGTTGCACCCCTGTGTTTCTTCCCTCTGCGTGTTTTTTTTCTGCTGTTGCTTTCTTGCTTTGTTTGTTTGGATGGCTTTTGAGGGTGGCTTTTCCTTTTTCCCTCTGCCTTTTTTCTGCAGTCGTCTAGCCTTTCTTTGCATATCAGCCTGCAACCCTTTTTATAGGGAAGTAGTTGGAACCCTACTTTTTCCTATCTTTTTTCTTTCCTTTAGAAATTAGAAATTAAGATATCTTTCTTTTTCTTTAAGATTTTGATCTTCTATTTTTAACTGTTGATTATATATATATATATATAGCTTCCTTTTTTTAGCTATCTATTTTGTTGATTCCCTTTACCGTGGCAATTTGTTGAAACTGGCTTATGTGATCTAAATCTTGTACTGCATTAGTCATGCTTTATTTAGGTATATACATGTTATGTGGCCTCAGCGCGGTGAGAGGACCCGTAGATGATTACCGGGCCTGACTTCGTTGATAGTGTTAGGTACCTATCCTTGCTTGCTTCTTACTTCTGTGGCGGGGAATCCCTTGGCGAATCGAAAAATCCGGCTAACATTCTAACTTGGTAAAATGGTAATCACTCGCTTATGATTTGATTTTGACCCGGCTCCGCCGTGACATTTTTACCTTAACTTTGCTTACGCTTTACTTTCGTTTGAATTGGATTTCGCTACATAGTCTTAGGACAGGTTAAGTGTACCCAATGGCCCTTCAAGGTTTTAGGATTTGAAATCCTTCTTTTCTACTAATATTAAAATAAGTTTAAAACCTCGACCCGTACCTGGATTGCAAGATCCGAACAAGGGGTTTCATCCCTTGAAACGTAACTCGGAAATCATAATTCTGGGTCGTTACAAAGTTGGTATCAGAGCTGAGGTTTTGCAATTCGGGTACACAAGGGTCGAGTGTATGTTTTGAAAACCGCCTACGAGTTTCAAGGACTTTTGAAAATGATTTAAAGGGGCAAAATTGTTGTGAGCCGAATCTGCCATGTTTTATACTTACTTTTATATCGTTTTCTGCATACATTTCATACATTTGGGCTAGAATAGTACAGAATCTACGTAGTTTATGCTTATTTGCCAAATTATGGAATCTACACCAGTTTCTGTTTAAATTTGCAGAAATCGAGGCAATTTACAGCAGCTCTGAGAAAGGAAGAAAATCTCAAAGTCAACTACAGAAGTTCGAGGTCAAGGAGCAGCGGAATCAGGACAAATCAAGCTAGAAGCAAGGAAAAATCGACTCGACAACATCAAGTCGATATCGACTTCATTTAGTCGATATTGAGTACCAGAAGTCGATTTCTTCCAAAGTTGGCCAGAATCGAGCAAAGGAAGCGGGAGAAAGTTGGTTGATATCGACTTCCTTTAGTCGATATCGAGTTGGCCACAAATCGAGTCAGAGACACCAGACATCGACAAGTGAAGCAGGGAGCTGGAGCAGGTTAGTCGATATCGACAAGATTTGGTCGATATCGAGTAAATCACCAAGTCGATTTCCATGTCTGAGCCGAGATCGACGAAGCTGAGCACTGGGAGCCGAGCAAGCCTTACTCGATGTCGAGGAAATCTCCTCAATATCGAGGAAACATCCAGTCGACATGTGTCTGGAGAGCCAACATCGAGCTGCTGAGCACAAGACGAGAAACTGCTACTCGATGTCGAGGAATCCTAGTCGATGTCGAGGAAATCCCGGAAGCCGACGTCGAGCAGTCCGAATATCTTGTTAAGTGTCTATCCCGAAGGCAATGGTGATATTTTCGAGATGAAATTCTATCCACATCTATCAAGAGCTATCAAGTCAAGGGAGAAGATATTCTATCCACATTAGATATAATCCTAGATTTAATTATTTATTCCATTATTTTATCTTAAGTAAGTAGATACAGATATAGATAGACTTTCTTACCTTGATTAGCAAGGATTGGAAGGCTATAAATAAAGCATTAGGGGCTGATTTCTAAGCATTCAATTTCAGTTACAATTAGTCACATAGAGAGAGAAGAGGAGAGAGCTTGTGGCGAGAGAAGTTGGAAAGGCAAAAGCGGATTTGGCTTCGATTGGTTGTAAGCTTTCTTTGGTTTATTTAATGCAAAGTTATTTCCTTTTATTATTGATGTCTTTCTTGATGATGAAGAGCGAGTAGTCCACCCACTTCTAGGGTCGGGGTGAGCCCGATGGTAGCCATGTGAGATGATGCGGTAAAGGTTTGAGCTTTTTATGCAATTGATCTTCTATCCCTATGAGTATGATTCTTTTGCGAAAGTTGAAGGTGATCCTTGTTTTTGTTATTGAAGCGAAAGTGATCTTAATACAACTTCGGTTAATTATGTGAAAAGGGTTAGTAACAATTAGGGTTTATGTGAAAGCCTCTATCTTCCTAGCTATTTGTTAATAACGAAAGTTATTTAATAACGAAAGTTATTTAATGAAAAGCATGATCTGTTGGTCGATATCTTTAGTCGATATCGAGTAACTGTACTCGATATCGAGTAGTTTCTGCTGCTTTACTTTCTTTTATGCTTTCATCTGTTATTTCTGTCTTTCTGTTAAATTTTCTGTCTGTGAGATTTGCTGCTACTTGAGATCCGCTGACACGCTTCCTCGAGAATCGATCCTGACTTCCCGCTGCTACATCAGGAGGAGGTCTTGTAATTATTTGCGTGGGCACGAATCTGGTTTGACTTATATTTCTATATTTTAAACTTGATTTCCTGCTAGTAACAAATTGGCGCCGTTGATGGGGAAGCAATCATTCGGGCCTTAGGTAGTTAAATCTCACTTTTGCTTTGAGGTACTTTGCAGGTATATGCGTTGTTCTGGTCAAACACTTGAGTTTGACGCCTTAGACAATCCGGAACGCCTTATACACATCCAAGCTAAATTGAAAAGAGCCATGGTTGCCGCAGAAACACAAGAACAGCTGATTGAGAGGCTTCAGAGGGAACTAGCAGCCAAGGATACTGCTCTCACCACTGAGAGAGCACGCATTACACAGGAGGTTGCGCGAAGGAGGTAATTGGAAGATGAGCTTGCCCAATACCCTACCACTGCAGAGGATTACATGCATCCGACTCTCGTCGTGCCTGAATCAGGTATTCTAATCCCTGAGAATAATTATGAAATTCGCACTCCTTTCTTAATAGAAATTAAACATAATGCTTTTCATGGTAGATTTAATGAATGTCCTTTTCAACATATAACCAATTTTACTGATATGTGTCGTACTCTTGCTGAAGGTACCACCTTGGAATATATCTTGATGAAGGCTTTTCGTTGGTCTCTAGCGGGTCCAGCATTGAAGTGGCTTGAAGGCCTCCGTCCACGATCCCTCACTACATGGGCTCAAGTAAAGCAGGAATTTCTCAATAAATTCTTTCCTCCTGCCAAGACAGCGCTTCTTCGCCAAAAGATTACATCTTTCAAACAGCAGCCTGGAGAGCCGCTAGCAAAGGCATGGGAACGCTATAAGGATCTACTACGATCCTGCCCTACACATGGACAACAACCTTGCATCGTTCAGGAGATCTTCTTCAATTCTCTTGACCTTGCTGCTAAGGATAGGATCAACACATATACTCATTATGAGTATTTGACAATGCCGCCAGCTGACGCATGGGCTGCCATCGACAAGCTGACCAATTACAAAAACAAGTATGGGACTCCAATCAACTATGAGGAGAATGCCTACGCCAGGCCAGCCCCGTCCATGCCTCTCTACGAGCCTGCTAAGGAGATCAACCCAAATGTCAAGGAGCAATACTACAAAGATCAGAATAGGAAGCTCCTCAAGCAAGTAACGTATCTTTCTGTCAACCAGCCTTGCATCGAATGCGGATCACAGCGGCACACCACTACTGATTGCCCACACACAGAGCAAGTCAGGTTGGCAAAACTCCACGAAGAGGTAGCTTACGCAGGGGGTCCCAATCGCTATATGGGGGACCAAAGGTTTCAGCAACCACAATGGAACCAAGGTGCCCCTAGGAACCCCCCGCCCTACAGAGCTCCAGGACATCCAAAAAGGGACCAGAAAAGGGATGATCTACAGACCATCCTAGAGGAAATGCGGAGGAATAATTCAAATACCAAGCAGTCCTTCAACTCCGTCTACACTCAGATTCAGGGAGGCAAGTCTAGGCTTGGGAAGATTGATATATATATGGCGGAAATCAATGGAAACACATATTGGCCAGCTAGCAGCAGGCGTCCCCAGACAGTCAGGTACGCTCCCTGGATCTTCAGAACCAAATCCCAAGGGGAAGACAGGACACATCGCAGCTGTAAAACTCAGGAGCGGCCACCAACTACGCGAGCCAGAGGTCGGAAAGCAACAGGACGAAAGAGCTGAACATCAAGTCGATATCGATCAGACCTTGGTCGATGTCGAGGAGAGGCAAGTCGATATCGAGGAAGGCCAACTCGATGTCGAGGAAGAACTGGACCACCCTTCGTCTGCACAGCACAGCAACTCAACATCGAGGAAAGTAGTCGATATCGAGAAGAATCTTGTCGATGTCGAGGAGAATCAAGTCGACGTCGAGAAAGCTGCAACACCTCCGACATCTGTTCTGGCTCCGAATCAGAAAAAGAAGCTGCCTTTCCCCATAAAAATCCCCCAAGGATCCAGCAGAGAAGAAATTTCAGCGCTTCATCAAGATGTTTCAAAGGCTCAACATCACAATACCTTTCACAGAAGCTCTCAATGAAATGCCATCCTACGTCAAATTCCTCAAAGAGATTCTAAGCAAAAAGTGGTCAATGGCTGAGATTACAGAGGAGTGCAGCCATATGGACATACTTGAGAAAATGCCAGATCCAGGTAAGTTTGCTATAACCATTTGATTGGGTCAATACAAATTTAATGCATTATGTGATCTTGGAGCTAATGTGAGTATAATGCCTTTAATAATATGGTCCAAGATTAAGATAGGTGCCCTAGAGCCTGTGGATGCCAAGCTTTATATGGCAAATAACACGGTGGTCATCCCAACAGGCATGGTGGACAATGTGTCAGTGCAAGTAGGTAAGTTCTTTGTCCCTGCTGATTTTCTAGTTATTGATATGGCGGAGGACCCTGCTTGTCCGATTATTCTAGGAAGGCCCTTCTTGGCGACGGTGGATGCCAACATAAGCGTAAGGATGGGAATACTCACTTTTAACATCAGCGATGAGGTAATTGAGTATTCTTTTAATAAAACTGGAAGGCACACATGTCCCATGGAAGAGGTAAAATCTATATCAGCTGGTTACATCACTTACGGGGAGCCTAAGGTAAGAAATATGACTCTTGAAGAACTGGAAAAGAGGGATATGGAAGCTCAGGTGGAGAAGATCATGGCCATCCTAAACAAAGACACAGATGATCTACTCGACATCGACCAAGGTAAGTCGACATCGACTAATTATTTCTCGGATGCCTTGACAGGATGCAAGTATGGGGTTGGAGTCGACCAGAAGTCCTCGACATCGAGGAATTTGGTCGACATCGACCAAAAGCAGAGCCTTCCACCAGCAGCAGCTTCGTCAAGCAGCCAACCCGAAGCCGAGATTTCCTCGACATCGACCAACTTGGTCGACATCGAGCAAAAATCTACTGCCTCGACTTCACCTTCATCGACGAGCAAACCACTGGAAACTGTGACTAACTCCTCGATATCGACCAAATTGGTCGATATCGACCAAAAACTTGCTTCCTCGACTACTCCTCCCTCGACTGGTAGTCCACCACCTGAAGAAAACAACTCGATGTCGAGTAAATTTACTCGAGATCGACCAAAACAGGAGGCCCCCGAATCCGATTCTGCGAAGGTAAGCCAAGGTATGGATCTTTCTTCTCCTATTTCCATTAAAGATCTATCTATACATGGGAGAGGTTTGCCTTGGTATGTGCGCTTATGTAGGATTTCCAATGATGAGCCTAAGGAGTATGAAGTTGGAGACAAGCTCTATGTTTCCAAATCAAAGGATCATTGGTTTCCCAACAAATTCAACAAGAAGAAGATGGGACCCTTCGTGGTGAACAAGATCTATTCTGGAGGACTACAGCTGATGGACAAGAATAGAGTCTTATTTGAAGCCCAAGCTACATGGGACCTGCAAATGCCACCTTGAGCTTAATGGAGAAAGTCGGCCTAGCGACTATAAAATCTAGAGCTTGTAAATAGACATTTATTTTTTTGGGACTTTTGGACATTGTTGCTTTTGTTTTTGGTTTTTAAACTTTTACTTTTTCTATTGTGGGTATTTCTCTTCTACATTTTTCAGGTCCATGGGGATAGAAGCAAGCTAAAATCGGACTAGGCCCAGCAGCATTTTCACTCGATAATTTGAAGCCATGCACACCTGTCTAGTGAGTTTCTTTCTTTACCCTTATTTTTTATACAATGAGGACACTGTAATTTTTAAGTATGGGGTGGGGGAAGGGCTTACTTCATGCATATTTGATATATTTGGCCATATTTGTGCATATTTAGAGTTTAATTCTTGAATTGCTTATACATGGCTATTTTGGAATTCATTATTGATATTTATGTGCTTATATGCATGTTTTCCAAAGTTTGAAAAAAAAATTGACCCCCATTGAAAATTTTTGAATAAGTGTCATGGAAGCTTTAATTAAACTCGATGATGCAAAATTGGATTCATTAGAGATATAGCATGAAATTGCCTAGTAAAGGGAAGTCACAATGAAGTGCATTATTTCTTGAAAACCATGAAAGGAGGTAAATTTGATATTGCTTTTGACATGTTGCATGATAAGAGAATGGAGGACTTTATATTTCCATATAATGCTCATATTGTTATATCCTAGCCAAACCTATGCGTATGCATCACAAAAGCCATAATATGCCTTATTTCATATTTGCTCCACATGATCTAAATATCGCCATTCTTTACCTTATTTCCTATCAGGGGATTATGTTAAGAATGAAAGCTACATTATGGAGATTATTATATGGTTGTTGTGTTGTTATGTCATTAAATGGAGTTTGACAGGAAAGTTTGAAAAAAATATGGAAAATTTAATGAGTGAAAGAAAATCCGATCAAAGATCGACCCTGCTCGCTGAGATAATAGTTTGGCGAGATGGGACACATATTGTGAAGAGTCCAAAGCACTAAATATCTGGGGCCATTCATGACACCCATGTTTGCGACTCGCGAGAAGGCAGTGCTGAGGTTAGAGAGGTAAAAGCATTATTATTGAAAAAAAGCATTATGGAAGGTGATGAATCTTATGAAGAAGGAATGTGGAAATTCAGTTTGGAAATACTCCATTTCCCCGGATTATTAGCACCACATTGCCAAAAATTTCCCACCTTTAGCCTTTTACCAATCTACTCCTTATTGAGCTTAAATTAAAGTCCTCTTGATTATTAATGCTTTGTCACTTATGAATTGTTTTTCATAACCATCCTTTTGTGAGTAGATGTTGCTTTTTATTTGCACATGCATGGATTTGTGACACTAGTGCCTTTTCGAGGATGGTAATTGATTGCATGGTTATATGAGAATGAATCTATGATGTTAAGAGTTTTGATTTCTTTCCCTGAATGACAAATAAAAGTATTGCTTGAGGACAAGCAAGCTTAAGTATGGGGTGTTTGTTGTGAGCCGAATCTGCCATGTTTTATAGCTACTTTTATATCGTTTTCTGCATACATTTCATACATTTGGGCTAGAATAGTACAGAATCTATGTAGTTTATGCTTATTTTCCAAATTATGGAATCTACACCAGTTTCTGTTTAAATTCGCAGAAATCGAGGCAATTTACAGCAGTTCTGAGAAAGAAGAAAAGCTCGAAGTCAACTACAGAAGTCCGAGGTCAAGGAGCAGCGGAATCAGGACAAATCAAGCTGGAAGCAAGGAAAAATCGACTCGACAACATCAAGTCGACATCGACTTCATTTAGTCGATAGTGAGTACCAGAAGTCGATTTCTCTCAAAGTTGGCCAGAATCGAGCAAAGGAAGCTGGAGAAAGTTGATCGATATTGACTTCCTTTAGTCGATATCGAGTTGGCCACAAATCGAGTCAGAGACACCAGACATCGACAAGTGAAGCAGGGAGCTGGAGCAGGTTAG
Organism: Persicaria maculosa; assembly: GCA_963922045.1. Classification (NCBI taxonomy): domain Eukaryota; kingdom Viridiplantae; phylum Streptophyta; class Magnoliopsida; order Caryophyllales; family Polygonaceae; genus Persicaria; species Persicaria maculosa. The sequence goes on along the minus strand of OY998263.1, from coordinate 45,410,364 downwards.
TCGATATCGACAAGATTTGGTCGATATCGAGTAAACCACCAAGTCGATTTCCATGTCTGAGCCGAGATCGACGAAGCTGAGCACTGGGAGTCGAGCAAGCCTTACTCGATGTCGAGGAAATCTCCTCGATATCGAGGAAACATCCAGTCGACATGTGTCCGGAGAGCCAACATCGAGCTGCTGAGCACAAGACGAGAAACTGCTACTCGATGTCGAGGAATCCTAGTCGATGTCGAGGAAATCCCAGAAGCCGACGTCGAGAAGTCCGGATATCATGTTAAGTTTCTATCCCGAAGCCAATGGTGATATTTTCGAGATGAAATTCTATCCACATCTATCAAGAGCTATCAAATCAAGGGAGAAGATATTCTATCCACATTAGATATAATCCTAGATTTAATTATTTATTCCATTATTTTATCTTAAATAAGTAGATATAGATATAGATAGACTTTCTTACCTTGATTATCAAGGATTGGAAGGCTATAAATAAAGCCTTAGGGGCTGATTTCTAAGCATTCAATTTCAGTTACATAAGTTGGAAAGGCGAAAGCGGATTTGGCTTCGATTGATTGTAAGCTTTCTTTGGTATATTTAATGCAAAGTTATTTCCTTTTATTATTGATGTCTTTCTTGATGATGAAGAGCGAGTAGTCCACCCACTTCTAGGGTCGGGGTGAGCCCGACGGTAGCCATGTGAGATGATGCGGTAAAGGTTTGAGCTTTTTATGCAATTCATCTTCTATCCCTATGAGCATGATTCTTTTGCGAAAGTTGAAGGTGATCCTTGTTTGTGTTATTGAAGCGAAAGTGATCTTAATACAACTTGGGTTAATTATGTGAAAAGGGTTAGTAACAATTAGGGTTTATGCGAAAGCCTCTGTCTTCCTATTTGTTAGTAACGAAAGTTATTTGATGAAAAGCATGATCTTTTATGCCTTTATGTGTTATTTTGCATAGTTATCGTTGTGGTGTTGATACCCTGGCCTTGGAAGTACTTTAGCTTATTGAATTAATTCATCAAAATCTGTATTCTGCGTTCGAAAGTTTGCGATTTTAAAGTGTCTGTTGCTTGTCGATTTCGAGGAGTGGCTTGTCGATGTCGAGTAAGTTTTACTCCACATCGACGAAATCTTATCGAGATCGGGTTACTATGTCTGAGTTTACTTTCTGTTGGTCGATATCTTTAGTCGATATCGAGTAACTGTACTCGATATCGAGTAGTTTCTGCTGCTTTGCTTTCTTTTATGCTTTTATCTGTTATTTTTGTCTTTCTGTTTAATTTTCTGTCTGTGAGATTTGCTGCTACCTGAGATCCGCTGACACGCTTCCTCGAGGATCGATCCTGACTTCCCGCTGCTACATCAGGAGGAGGTCTTGTAATTATTTGCGTGGGCACGAATCTGGTTTGATTTATATTTCTAAATTTTAAACTTGATTTCCTCCTACTAACAAAAATGAACTTAATATGCCTAACCCAATTGGACGAAGTAATGAACTTGACTTATGATAAAAGAAGAAAACTGACCAAAGGGGAAACGAATGGGTTGAAAGGCGTTAATACTATCCCTTTTGGATGTAGTTGGGAATGGGTAAGCAAAATATTAGCTTGTTCTTTATAGATGGGTCTGGAAGATTCCTAGGAGATCATTATAATTGTCATTGACTGATTTTATGCTAAGTGTCTGATGTGGATATGATTGGTATGCCCTGACTATGAAATATGTACTAACTGATCTGGGCAAACAGGATAGTGGGAGTACCCTTATTCTATATGGTCAAGACCAGCTTTTATGGAACAACCCCTTCCACTATGTTAACCCCTTTTCGGTTCTTTTGAATCTTTCTCCCGGATGTCAGTGTCTTTCATGGGGAATAGGGTTGGTAAACACATTGTGCCAGAAATCATGTATGGACATGAGGGTTATCCGAGTAAGTATCGGAAGATGGTTCTTGACGTCATTCTGAGTCGGAGAGTAATGTGTCTCCAGGGTTGTCTTTCTCAATTTTTATGATGATTAACCCGTGTCTCCTTGCCATAAAGAGTCGTACTGAAGTCCCACGGGAAAGAGAGGTGATGATTCGGTTGGGGAAGAGTCAATGGATGCCCTTAGGGATCTCTCTCCGGTTGTAATGGTGACTCTCTCTGAATTGCATGACATGATTTTGTAGTCTCTGACATGTGTCTTGTGAATAACCATTAGTACCCAAGTTGTTGTGTTATAACATCTGTGATTAGTTACATTGCTCAAGACTCGTGTTGTGCCTTGCTTTCTATCATAATTATACGTTATCATAGCATGCCTACTTGATGTATTGTATTAATTGTGCTAATGATTGATTGAAAGCATGAACCACATGATATGAACCTATATGATTGCTGTTTTCTCCTGGATTAGGTCCATGATAGTGTGATCAACTCTTCTTTGTATGAGTGCCTGTAAATGATCTCCTTAGCATGCTAGATGATGACGCGTCAATGCTTATTATTTCTTTTGTGACAAGAACATATAGCATGCCTATCTATTCTGTATTCGTCAGATTAACTACTGTTGGTTGTTTTGCAATTAATATTATTGTGCGCGACTTGCGTTGGATGGAGAATACGTGGTATAATTTAGTCTTGATGAATGCATGTTTTATCCTAGTATGTGTTGATTTGAGCTCATGCCCCGTATTCTAATCATATTGCTCATTACTTAGACTCGTGCTATACATCGTTAAACTTTCCTCATGCTTCTATATTGCTGGAATATGATTGAATTGATTCCTTATGTATCATCATGATTAGTTGCATGCATGTATCGTATGTTATGTTAAGCCTTTAGCATCATGTAGGATCCTTGGTTGTGACTGGTGCAAATTTTACCTTGCCTATATTGTTGTTGATATTCTTTTGAGCTAGGTCCGTGATAGTGTGGTTTCCCCTCCTTCTGTCTTCTTAAAATGTTTTATGCATGATTAAATTGATGTTGAATTCAATGATCTACTTGTGTTTTCCGTGATGGCTAGTTCTAGCATGCTTACATGTTATCGCTCGGTAGTGTTCCTTATTACTCTATTATATCCTCTCGTGCTTGCATAGATTTATGACTTGGCACCTCGCATGATCCCACCCCACGTTATATCATTTCGCATATGCATGACGCATGAATGTTAAAATGAATTTAGTCGAGTTACCTTGATTGTGGTCATGATTCGATAAGTGCTAGTTTCCTGTAGGGCTTATGATTTCCAATATGACTCGCTAAATGATTACATGTCGTATCTGTTCTATGATGTGATAACTATGGTACCATTATATGTGCCTTATGATGGTTCGTTTCTAGCATGATTATAATTTATTGCCCATGATGTCCTTCTTGTTATTTTTAATTATGCCTCGTGCTTCGTGAATATTATGATGAACTCCTTTAATGACTCATGACTATGTTTGTATCACACCATGTATCGCTAGTATCATGTAGGACTTGTGCTTTCTAAATGCATCTCGTCTTATAATTACATGCTCTTCTTGACTTATTGCATGGTTGTTGTTGTCAGATATGATAGTTACCCTGCTGTTTTTGTGTGTTCTCGTATGAGCTTAATCTGATTGTTACGATATACCTCGCCATGCTATATTTGACCTCACTTGTTGATGCATATTCCATGCCCGTGTATAGTTCATATGTATGATAATTGCTATGAATCCCGCATATCTTGTTTAAAGTTGCTAGTCATATCAGCTTTCATGGAGTAATATACTATTAACTCATCTCGCATGCATCAGTGTAGGACTCGATTGTGTCTTTGATATGAATACGAATGTTGTCCCCCTAGAGATAGGTACATGTTAGTGTGGATTAGTGTGATTGATATGCTCCATGATGAATTCATGTTTGCTTGTCGCGATTATAACCTAATAGACTTCCATAAGGGCATCGTTGCTATTTTCGGGTCAGAGTTCTATCTCTAGTTGTCGTCTTTAGTGTCAGTCCGTGTTTGTTTCCGGAAGGAACATTAGGTTGTCCGCTCTTGTCCCTCCCCTATCTCCGCTAACTTGGACTCCTATGCGATACATTGGACAAGCAACTGCATGGAAGAGGAAATGGGAAGTTGGATAGTGATAGGGTAGCACGGCGAAAGCGTGGACCCATAACCCATGGGCCTCAGGATCAACGATGAAGGCGGACCAGTACGTTTCGAGGACTTCGATTACCGAGTACGATATGACTTGCAAGCAAAAGTGTCATCCGTTTGAATTGCTAACCCTTTCTGGATATGTCGAGAGTGACATTGTACTGACTTGGCGATGAAGTTAACATGTTGATGTGCTAACGGGTAATGAATATTGCTTGATTGCCAATTGTTGTGACGATGTGACTCGATGCCTTACAATTCTAACGTGCCATGATGTCTTGATGTGTAGCTACTCTGAGTTGCTAAGCATGATCCAAATTTCTTGCCTATAAAGTATGAACTGCAAATGCTGAGAAACTTGAATTGTTTATTTGATGAAGTTATGATGAAACTTGATGACTTGACTTGATTATGTCTGTACATGATGTCTTGCAATAAATATTGAGCATGATTGTAAATTGAGGCTTGTTGACATAGTTGCAATAATTGATGATGAATCCATGATACTATTATTATGAATGCTAGTTGATATGTTGTAGACCTTATGTGCGATGATTTTCATAATTACTTCTTCCTTGATCTTGAACACTCGGATCCCCTGTGTGATCCATTCTTTTATTTCGTGAGGAGAGATAGACTCAGGTTGAAGCTGAGTATACCATGTGAATGCGGACCCCCGTAATGATTGGACAAATTGTCTTATCAGTAGCTTATCACTCAAGGTAGTTTCTCCACATGCCGAGTAAAAGTGAGCTAGATGTTCACGCGGGGACCCATTGAGGTCGTCAAATTTATCAAAATTCGGCCTTTGGTAGTTCGGAGGAAATAGGATCGCGTCGAACTCCGCATGATAGGGTTTTCTATAACCGATCACCAGCGGACTCTGAGAAATCTAGAACTCTCGGATCCCATGTGCGATCCATTCTTTTATTTCCTGATGAGAGATAGAAGCATTGCTTTCTCTTGTGTTGGGAGTCTCTTGCCTGTTCTTCGAGTTTTGCTCTTGCCTGTTCTCCGAATTTTGCTGTTGGAGCTGGTCTATGAGCAATTTAATTTCAGCGTCCCTCTCCTCTAGCTTCTTTTGTAATTCCTGGAGCTAGTCTTCAGTGCTTGTTGCCCCAGTCACTAGAACTGGCGTGCTTTCAACTTCTTCTTCAGAGTCATTGGATGACCCACCCTCACTTACAACAAGCGAAAAATCCTCCTCTTGAAACAGATCGAGAAGTAGAGTCCCCATATAATGGGGAATTTCGTTTTTCTTCTTGAACCATTTCTGGATTCGAAGATTGGGTGGTCACTCTAGCATATGACTCGGCCTTAGACATAGACCTTGTCACTCGCCGCTCACATTTTTCTAACTGGGTAGAAAGCGACGTTGATTTCTCGGCTATAGCTAGACCCTTTCCTTTATTCTGGGCTTGAGAAGCCTTAGATGTCTCCTTTTGAGGCTTGGCCGGATTTGGTACCCCAACCTCTGGAACCTTGGCCCTTTGAGCCTTCATAGTTGAGGATATTGCCTCCGACTCCTCATCAGAATAGGAGGTAACTAAAACCTGGACTACATTGTCCATGTCGAAAGGCATATATAGACCCAAAGAGGATTTTCCTTGGGCTATCGAGAAGATCCTTAGCAGCTCTCCACAATGTTGCATTGGTCTATTCCAGAGCAGGTGAACGAGCCAATTTACGAGGCGCTCTTGTCTTTCCGTGTTGGGAACCACATTTGCGTCCCCTCTTCCTGCGAGGCTTGTTTTCCTTCTTCGCCTCATTCACAGCTGGCTTTGAGACCTTGGCCGAGTTACCGTTTCTCTTGATAACTCGAATGATTGGCCCACGAGTAGGCCTAGGAGTGAGCTCTTCTCATCCGGTTACTTCCTCCCTAATAGCTTTGAAGCTGTTGTTAGTTGGGATCTCAGCGATGATCGACTCCCTAGTCACGTCGAACTGGACCTTAAACGATCTCTTCTTCAACCAGCGGCCACCTTCCACAAGAAAGGTAGCAGGTAGTTCGTTGAAGTTGACAATAGCTCTTGGTGCCATTTTTCTCCTACAAAAAAAAAAGAAATAGGCAAATATTAGTGTCAACACAACTAAGAGATGAAAAGGCAAAAAGGTCCCACTGGGCGTGCCAAAAATATGTTGAACTAAAATGCGCGAATAATTGTAAAACATATTTTATTTAATTTTTAGAATTTGAGTTCGACCCCTATTGGTTATCCTCTTGATTCGAAGTTGCATTGACATCGAGACTTGAGTGGTTTTGGTGATTTGGGCTGCACCCGAATTTTAACGGGTTGCCTACGTATCTCTTGGAAGAGAATCAAGCCTTACGTAGTTCAGAATATTATAACTGATTTAATTCTTGGGTTTTGGTGATTGAACCCGACGAGCTTGAGCTTTATGTCGGGTGTCCTACGTACCCGTTTGGAACAGGATCAAATCACCCGTAGTTCTTTTGAGAACAAACTTAATTTGATTTGAAATGGGCGACTGAATCCAATATTTCTTTTATCGGACATCCTACGTAACTCATAAAAGAGCATCAAGTCTTCACATAGTTCTTTCTAAGAACCGTTTAAATTTGAGGGAAATTTGATTTAGGGTTTTGACTCCATTTTCTTTTTCCTCGTTTAGAAGTCAACTTTGAAAACGACCCACTAGAATAAATTGGCGATGGAATTTTGCGAGTTTAACGTTATGATTTTTATAAACCCCAATTTCTAATTTATGCCAATTGTAATTTTTATATTTTAATGGGCTAGTTTCTTAATTAAAAATTTTCAACGAACATGAATTTTTTTTTTTGGTAATCACAACGAACATGAATTGTCATTCACTATTTCATGTTCGGTAATTCTTTCTCATTTCATTTTTCTTTTAAAGAAAAGAAACGGGCCAAGCCCAGTATCAAATCTTTCAATTTGGATAGCCCATATCATCAATATATAATACTAAAACAGAGGCGTGGGAATCCTATGTGGCGGGTTCTGGTGCGATTCGCTTACGTGTACACTACCAAAAACACAAGAAATAGCCACGGTCAAATAGCCACGAATTGACCACAAATGACCGTAGCTAAACGGTTTAGCCACGGGCATAGCCCTAAATTTGACGTTCGTCGCCATTCGAGGCTATATGCCTCGTCGCTAACAACCACCAACCCAATATCCGTGGCTAATAGCCACAATCTGACAAGTCCGTGGCTATGTTCGTGGCCGGTTCAAGATCGTGTCACTCGTGGCTATAGCGATGAAGTTAGCCACGGTGTATGGCGTGGCTGATTTCGTGGCTTGGCACGTGCGAGATGTCTAGCGTCTATCGTGGCTGATTTCGTGGCAATAATTGTGGCCAATTAGGTGGCTAAGTTCATGGCTTTATTGTTGGCTATGGCCGTAGCTATTCCCGTGATGATATTCGTGGCTAAATTTGTGACTTTATTGTTGGCTATCGTTCTATGAGCTAGGAAATAAATTTAATATAATTTTACAAATCTGTCACAAAAACACATCTAAAATACAACCATAAATTACATCATTGAAAACACATCTAAAATACATTCAAAAATTCAACAATACAACATGTCTCAACATACACGAATATGACAACGATGCCCAATAGAAGCATGGATTCAATCTATACAAACACAATACACCTAAATGAGATGTCAAAGCACCTACATACCAAAAATGAGACAACGAACCTTTCTACAACCTCGTCTTCCCCTTGTCTCGTACACAATGATAGCTTCTTCTTGTAGTATGCCCATGCAAGCCTTGGAAACTTGCACTTGTAGTCTTCCTCATACTCGGTCTCGGCCTCCCCCTCAACCAAATCTAAAAAATCTATTAAATCAGCTAGAGATAACATACTACCTTCCCCTTCCCTACACAACACAACACAACAAAAATCCCAATATAATTAGCTAGGGACATAACAATATCTTTCTAAAACTTACCAATGCATTACTTGATTTCTTTCTACAACCAAATTCAATTTCAGCATAGACATTCTAAAACAAAACTGAATTTCTGCATCAAATTAAAGTTGTGTCTAGACTAAGCTTTACAAAAGGTCGTTCCCTGCATTATCATAGGTTACGAGATGGTTAGTCTTTGACTGTGTCATGACGACAAACATTCCACAATCTGTAGTTTTTTAAAACATTAATAGAAGCCAATTTCAAGCATTACAAAGAACATAATATGTAAACATAATTTTCGGACAATAGAAACAAGATTGCAGCATAAATACTGCAAAAAATAATTATGTTGTAAAAAATGCAGTTTGCACACGCTCAATGAAAGTGGGTATCTTCTGAGATATTATAAATTGATCTTCTCAAACAAGTCTTACCCTAGTCATTCTCTACTAACAGTTTTCTTCCCACACAAAACTGCATAAGATGCCATGATTTTTATTGAGAAATTTCAGCAAAGCATAAAAGTAACCTATAATCTCAGCAAAGCATCAGAACATGAACAAATTAGTCCAAAAAAACAAAAGATTTTAACTTACAATCTATCAATTGAACAACTAATTTGTTCAAAATCAAACAAAAGAAGGGGTCAAGTTTTACCATCTGCTGAACTACTGTCTGTGTTATGAGCTAAGATGGGTAAATTTTTTAAGTGTATTCACATAGTAGATGAAACAAGAAGAAAGCAAGTTGTAATAAGCAAATTAAGCAAGAATCCTAATCTACAAATTCATCAGAACAAGAACAAATTGGTCCTGCACAGATTTCCGCAGAGAAGAGACCTGAAGAAGGAGATTACTGAAAATTAATCAAAAGAAGAGAAGAGAAGGAGATTAACACAAAGAAGGGAAGAGAGAAAGAAGAGGGATAGGACGCCTACCTCAAGAGCGAGCGAAGAGGGAGCACAGAGCAGATTTGATGGGGCTACCGGCGGCGCATCAGGCGGCGGCTGGTGAAGGTATGGACACTCTGAGCGAGCGAGCTGCTTTCATGAGGGAGTCACTCCACAACAGCCAAGCGATTACCGAGAAGGTGTTCTCGATCTTGGGCTCCTTCGACCACCGCCTCTCCGCCCTAGAAACTGCTAGCAATCTCTTCACCTCCCATGGCTACTCACTTGCAGATTCGAAGGAAGGAGTAAGCAGAAAACTTCAATTCCTCCCGCCTCGTTCTCCTTGACGCCGCCTCCTCCAATCTGACCGCCGACGCCAGAGTGCAGAACGACGGCTGAGGGAGCAGCGAGAGGTCTGAATTACGGCTAAGATCTGAAATTTTGGGGAGAGAGATCTTGAATGAAGAGAGAGCGGCGAGAGGGGATAAAGAGAGGTCGGGATCTGTAGACTGAGAATCAGAGGAAGGGCGAGAGGGAGGAGCCGAGGAATGGTGGCAGCATGGAAGCGAAAGGCCGAGCGCGCAAAAGAGGAAGCGGCCATGGACTCGCAGATCTAACGAAGGGACGAATCAGAGAAGAGGGTGAGAGGAGAGGGGGACTGGATTTTGCCTCCAGGAAGCGGCGATTCTAGGGTTAAAAGTCTTATTTTTTACAGCTTGAATTTTGGCCGAAATTTTTGGGGGGAAATTTACCGCCCAAAGATGAATTGGGCGCTAACAATAATTTTGACAATTTGAATTGTTTTTTTTCTTCGCAATTTACATCTAGAAGATAGAACTATTAGTACACCTATTTATTACCTAATCAGAAAAAAAATTAGTACACCTATTTATTATAAATATATATTTCAAATTAGTTTTTATCAACTTTAATCAGATATATATATATATATATATATATATATATATATATATATATATATATATATATATATATATATATATATATATATATATATATATATATATATATATATCTATCTATGTGTGTGCGCGCGCGTGTGTGTTTATAAGATTTTACCCAACATCACTAACCTAGTTTTGTACCCGTATCTATGCGAATTTTTTAAATATCAATTTTAATTTCCTCAAAACATACTCTTATAGTATTATAAGATTTTATTAGTTACTATAGGTGCTATTCAACATTTATTAGTTACTTATATGATTTTTCCTCAAAACATACCCTTATAACATTTTAATAAGAATTTATTACTTAATATAAGGTTTTATTAAACATTTATTAATCACTTATATGAATTTTCCTCAAAACGTACTCTTATAGGAATCTAATAAAAAAATTATTAGTTAATATATGGTTTGATTCAAATTTTATTAGCCACATATTTGAGTTTTCCTCAAAACATACTCTTATATTATTCTAATAAGAATTTATTACTTAGTATAAGGTTTTATTCAACATTTATTGGTCACTTATACGAGTTTTCATCAGAACAGTCTTATAGTATTCTAATAAGAATTTACTAATTGATATAGGGTTTTATTCAATATTTATTAGTCACTTATATGAGTTTTCCTCAAAAATTATTCTTATAGTATTCTAATAATAATTTACTAGTTAATATAATGTATTATTAAACATTTGTTCGTTACTTATATGAGTTTTCCTTAAAACATACTCTTATAGTATTCTAATAAGAATTTGGTAGTTAATAAGGTTTTATTAAACATTTGTTCGTTACTTATATGAGTTTTCCTCAAAACATACCCTTATAGTATTCTAATAAAAATTTAGTAGTTAATATAAGGTTTTATTAAACATTTGTTCGTTACTTATATGAGTTTTCCTCAAAACATACTCTTATTGTATTTTAATAATAATTTATTAGTTAATATAAGGTTTTATTAAAACATTTGTTCGTTACTTATATGAGCTTTACTCAAAACATACTCTTATTGTATTAAAATAAGAATTTAGTAGTTAATATAAGGTTTTATTAAACATTTGTTTGTTCCTTATATGAGTTTTCCTCAAAACATACTCTTATTGTATTTTAATAAGAATTTATTAGTTAATATAAGGTTTTATTAAACATTTGTTCGTTACTTATATGAGTTTTCCTCAAAACATACTCTTATAGTATTCTAATAAGAATTTAGTAGTTAATATAAGGTTTTATTAAGCATTTGTTCGTTACTTATATGAGTTTTCCTCAAAACATACTCTTATGGTATTCTAATAAGAATTTATTAGTTAATATAAGGTTTTATCAAACATTTGTTCGTTACTTATATGAGTTTTACTCAAAACATACTCTTATTGTATTCTAATAAGAATTTAATAGTTAATATAAGGTTTTATTAAACATTTGTTTGTTCCTTATATGAGTTTTCTTCAAAACATACTCTTATTGTATTCTAATAAGAATTTGTTAGTTAATATAAGGTTTTATTAAACATTTGTTCTTTACTTATATGAGTTTTCTTCAAAACAGACTCTTATAGTATTCTAATAAGAATTTAGTAGTTAATATAAGGTTTTATTAAACATTTGTTTGTTACTTATATGAGTTTTCCTCAAACATACTCTTATAGTATTCTAATAAGAATTTAATAGTTAATATAAGGTTTTATTAAACATTTGTTTGTTACTTATATGAGTTTTCCTCAAAACAAACTCTTATAGTATTCGAATAAGAATTTAGTAGTTAATATAAGGTTTTCCTCAAAACAAACTCTTATAGTATTCTAATAAGAATCACTAAGAACCCAACATGGAGAGAAGGCTACCTGTTCTCCTCCTCTTCTTCTTTGCTTGCTCTCTGCAGACGTATTTGTGTTGTTTTTCTTTCTCTGCAGCTTTTTCCTTTGCTTTGTGTGTGATGTGTTCTCTTTTTTTTTAACCCTAGCCTTGGCCTCTTTTATAGGATAGGGAAGCTAAGGATAGATATCTAGTTGCCTTTTTGTTTAAGATATCTTTTTTCCCTTGAGATAACATACGTATCTTTTAGTTGATACTAGTTTAGTACCCACACTTCTGTGCGGTCTATTTTTTAAAATTAATACATTTAGTATTAAAAATGTATAAAAAAAATCTAATCTAGCTCAGTTGAAAAAAGCTTTTCATAGACATATCGTTCCGTACTTGTCGTGTAGTACTAACCCGGAGGCTTATGCACTCTACTTGCTGTCTACTAAACGAGCGTTAGGATCACTAACTCAATATATAGAGAAGAGATATACGGTAGATATTTAGCAAATCTAAACAAATCCTAACGGATATGGCATATATTTGCGGATTTGGGTTTAGTTCTTATCAATTAATAACTAACAAAATCTTATCACTTAATAACAATGGGTGAATACTACGATGTCCAAATTTTTGGGCTTTAGTAGGAAAATGTCCACCACCCTCTCCATATTATCAAAATGTCCACCCCTAAAATAAAAATGCTGAAATTGACTTCTTCTTTTTTCCCGCGAAATTGAGTTTTTTTTTTCCGCGTTGCTGAAACTACTGAAACCGAAGTTGCTGAAATTGAGTTTTTTTTTCTCCATATTACCATTTTTTTTTCTCTTTTTTTTTTCTTTTCGCGTTTCCAGAGTTGCTGAAACCCCTGTGCCACCCTCTGTTTCAGCAATTTTTTTTTTGCGTTACTGTTTTTTTGTTCACATTGCTGAAACCGGAGTTGCTAAAACCCCGATTTCAGCATTGTTGTTGATGCCGAAATCCCCCTCATGTTTCAACAATTTTTTATTTTTCGCGTTGCTGAAACTGTTTTTTTTTTTCTGCGTTGCTGAAACCCCGATTTCAGCACTGTCTTTGATGCTGAAACCGGGGTTTCAACAACGTTGTTGATGCTAAACCCACGGTTTCAGCAATATTGTTGATGCTGAAACCCCAATTTCAGCAACGTTGTTGATGCTGAAATGGTTTTTTTTTCCGCGTTGCTAAAATCCCGATTTCAGCACTTTTGTTGATGCTGAAACCCCGGTTTCAGCACTGTTGTTGATGCCGAAACCACGGTTTCAGCACTGTTGTTAATGCTGAAACCTCAATTTCAACAACGTTGTTGATGCTGAAATGGTTATTGTTGAAACCGGGGTCGCTGAAACCGTGCTACGGGATATAATATTTAGCCTATGCGGGATTCGAACCCACGTATCTGCGCATAAGCACATTGCTCTACCATTGAGCTAAGAGGCTTTTAAATGAGATTTAAAGCAATGAACATCAAAATTCATTACAATCCACATTTTAGCGATTGCTGAAACTATAATTCGCATTTCAACAATTTGATAACAATTTCAAAACTAAAATATTATAAAATGCTGAAATTATAAGATGCTAAAATAATCAATTAGCATGGAAATCAATAAGCAATCATAAGATGCTACTGAAATAAGCAATTGGCATGGAATCAATAAGCAATTATAAGATGCTAAAATAAGCAATTTGACAACAATACTGCATAACAGCGCACAAACTGTAAACTCCAATTTCAAAAGTAATTATAAAGTGATTTCCATGTTGAAATGCCATAAGAAACATTAAAAGACTTTACAAATGAACTTCAAATAGAATCTGCATAGCAATTCTCAATTTTTATACAAATCTTCAATCATCATTCAATTTCAGCATTATAGAATCCTATACAAATGTTCAATCAATTTCAGCATTATAGAATCCAACAGAGGAACGAGAGAGTAAAGGAGAAGAAGAACCTGGAGACCGCGGATCAACGACGATGCGAAAGACCGACAAGTAGAGGACAGATGAGATGCGGAAACCGGCGAAGAGGCCGTAGGTGGAAGAACGGAGAGAGGCCGGAGGGATCAGAAGAAAACAACGATCGACAACTTTACACCGCCGGCAAAAGCAAGATCCAGATCTCCCAACTGCTGAATCGACTTCCGATCTTCGCCGAATCTGTCAAAAATCCAGATCTCCGCCGAATCTGTCGAAAATCCAGATCGAGAGAGCTCGCTTCGGATCCTGAGCTCCCTTCTTTGAAAATCCAGATCAGGAGAGAACAACGAGGCAAAGGAACTCATCACTTCTTGCTACTCAATTTCCACCGAATTCATCTGCTTCCCGTAGATGCCGAATCCAGATCTGGCATCGTCGGAGCGGCAAGGCACCAGCGCGAGCGAAGATGTCGAATCAACGGCGATGTCGAGGTTTCGCCGGCTCTTCCGCGCCGTGGCTCTCCTCAACAGCCGTGATCAGCGATGGAGATCTCTGATTTAGGAGAAGAGGTGGCCAGTTCCAATTTGTGCAAGGGAGATCTCCTCACAGATAAAAAAATGAACAGCAACGGCGATGACGATTCCTCGATCTCGCCCCCTCATCATCCGTCGCCGACTTCCGCAGATCCAATTGGAATCGAGTTCGATTGCAATCGGAGAAGTAGGCTAGAAGTTGAATCAGCAGTTCAGCATCACCTTTGTCTCTACAATCGGAGAAGAGAGCGAGAGCCCGACAGAGGAAGAGAGCGAGAGCCTTTGTCTCTGCAAATTGCACACAGGGGGAGGTGAAAGCCGATTTGGATGAGCAGGAGAGCGAGAGGAAGAGAGCGAGAGCCCGACAGAGAGGCAGGCTCGGTGGCCGGCGGAGCAAGGATCCGGCGCCGCTAGATCTGGAGAGCACGATCTCGATCGTCGACGAACGCTGGATTAGGGAAAAGGAAGGAGAGAGGAGGGTGGGCGAGCGAGAGAGGTCTAAGCAATGGTAAAACGCTGGATTAGGGAAAAGGAACGCTGGATTAGGTTTGATGTCAGGAGGGTAATTTTGTCCAAAAAAATAGAGATGGACAAAAACCTAATTTCACAAGGGTTGGGGACACTCCCTCAATATAGACAAAAAAAAAGGCCAGCTGGGCAAATTTTCTCTAATAACAAACAAATCCTACGTAATTAATTTTATGATTAATACATTACTAATTACTAATTAAAATCAATATATCTAATTAACAAATCCTATATAAAAAAAATCCTAACAAACAAATCCCGTTGAATTAATTTTATGATTAATATTAATTACTAATTACTAATTAAAAAATCAATATATCTAATTAACAAATCTTATATAAAAACAAAACAAAAATCATAACAAAAAAATCATACAGAATTAATGTTATGATTAATATTAATTACTAATTAACAAATTAATATATCTAATTAATAAATCATATATAAAAAAAATTAAGAACTCATCTCAAAAGGTATACTGAACTCTTCCAGTATCATTGTAGCTTACGGTTGTCGACATTCTTAAAACACGAACAATAATATATTCCATCGGATTCTTGAAGAGTTTTATTGTAGTGGTAGTAACTCATCCAGGTAATGAAATTTTTGGGTGCTACCATCAATGTTTTCATCGTCGGGAAAAAATAAAATAAAAAGATTAATTCAAACGCATAAAATACAGAATGAACTCCATAAAGAATCTGATACTAATCCGCACAAACAAATAAACTAAATAAAAAACGTGATTAAAGAATTCAATCAAAACGAAACTAAAATCCAGAATAAACTCCATAACGATCGAAACTAATCCGCACAAACAAATAAACTAAACACCTATAAATTACCGTTGTTCTCTACGAGCGTCTTGCCTTTGTTTTTTGACATCATGTTGAATGTGATCTAAACATTGACATGGTTGTTTTCAATCAGGAGAAAGCCACTGGTTCTCTGCATATAGCCACAATTAGATCAAAGAATGCACAATTATCTACAAATGCTGAAAATCTCAGCATGACCACATATTGGGATCATAGCTAGTCCCAAAGAATTAAAAAATATAGAGCATGGAAAGGAGATGGATCAATTAGTAGAATGAGATGACAAAATACAGTGAAGAGCATATTCAAAATTTAAATGAAGAAAGAACAGGTTCAAGATTTTTCACCTTAGTCTTGTTCAACAGACAGCCGGATGGGGGATCCAAATCAATATAAATATATTTGAGATTGACATCACGTTGCTTTTTCTAATTTTTTAATTAGGTAAGGTAGTTACTTAATCAAATTTTCTAATTAGTTAAGATTTGGTTATATTATCTAAATTAGATAAGGTAGGATCTAAATAAATCAATTAAAACAAATTTGTTATTATTTGGAAAATAAATTTTATTTAGATTTTATTATTTAAAAAATAAGTTTGTTTAGATTTTAACAATCAATTAACATAAATCAATTAATCTCCTAAATAAATAAATAAAAAAAAGCTAAATTAAAGGAGAAGTCACCACATGTTGTAGGCGACTTCTCCTTTAGTATTATAATTATAACTAGCGTAGTACCCGTGCGTAACGCATGGGATTTGTAAAGTATATCATATTTTTTAGAAGATATTACCATAATTTATTTACATTATATATTAGAATTATGCTATATAAATCACGACAACTTCATTATCCACAATTCGCTACACATTTTTGGTTTTGGATGCATCTTTGTTTTTAAGAAACCTATAAAATAAATGTATTACATATTAAGATAAGTATATTAGGTAATAATAGATACAACAAATAAGTAAAATAAGGAATTATCTTCTTTTATATTCACAAGTTTCCAAAAATTTTGGATTTATATACAACTTTGTCACATCGGCTAAAGTTCATAATATTCTCTCATCTACACACAATAAAATTTAAATATATAAAATTTAAAAATACATGTTCACGAGCTAAAATAAAAGAAATGATAATTATTGGTAATATTGAGAAATAAGCTCAATATAGTTAAATAAGAAATATGATTTGAAACTTACTTCCAACGTCTTTTATAATAAGAAATTAAAATATGACAATGACTTCTCTGTTAAGCTTCAGATCGATGGTATATGTAGTTGTTGAAATAATTCCAAATCAATAGAGCACTTCCGTATACGCTTCCTGGGACAAAATTCAATATCAAAGGTGGTAAAGTAGATAACTTATAACAAAATATACCATTCAGTGAATATAAAAATGAACTTGCCTACTAATTGTTCAAGATAAGAGATAAATAATCAACGTAAATTTGTTTGAAAGATTTGCATAGAATCTAGAAAGTTAATTTGTTCAGATTTAGAAAGAACAATAACTACATATGTCAATTTGTTTGGATTTGAATTTAATAATTTATAAAAATAATTATTAAAAATGTGGGCAAATTAAGTTCATCTATTGAAGAAAAGACAAATTTACAAAACTAAAATTAATACATACATTAAGTTGTTTGGATTTCTGTTGTTAATCAATTAAATAAAATAAAATTTTAAAAATAAAAAAATTTAGAATGAAATCGGATAAGAGCAAAAGAAATTTATTGTGCTTAAATCAGTATTTAGATTATTTAGCTAATTAAATTAAAAAATCCATAAAAATCACAAAGTTAAAGTTTGCATATTAAAATTATAAATAAAAGCAAATTTATAAGATCAAAATAATACTACGGGTAGGATAAGTGAATTATATAAGGAAAAATACAATAATTAATTAGTTTGCATAACAAATTTTTTACCGTCCTAATTTTTGGGAAAGTAAATAGAGTGATGAAAGATAGGTTGGTTTATCAATTTATGGATTTTTTAATTAGATTGATTAAAAATAAGCGAGAAATGTGAACAAATTTGAATTAGGAAATTTAACTTGTATTGCTTTTAATATGAGGTAATTACTAATGAAGAAATTAGATTTTATTTAGCTAATTAAAAAATACAAAGGATGGGTAAAGCTAATAACTAAATTTACAATTTGTGAAATTTATTTATTTAATTACTAATTGTTAAAATGGAACACATAAATAATTATAAACTAATAAAAAATTTATTATAAACTAATAAGAATTTTAAATTATTGGGGATGTGGCATTAGCGTATGAGCGCCATGTGACATTTTTAATGTGAGGGTGCCATGTGTATATATCTTTCGCAGTTGTTTTAGTATTTCCTTGGTATCAAATATAGAAGTTGTAGATATTTTATTTATATTTTATGTTTGACATACAATTCATAAGCATGAGAATATTTGTAATATTCATATCATATTAAGTTTAAAAATGTCATATCACCAAATATAGATAACTATTGTTTTTATCTCCCTTTGCTTAAACATGTAATAGATTATGATGATACCAATACTTCTCCGTCTAATCACATTTATAATCAAGTGGTTACATCGATATTCTCCCTCTCTAGAGATGACTTGGCCGATAATTTTTAGGTCAAAAGTTAGCGCAAAAACACATAAACATAATTCAAAGTATCTAGATAATGAAAACAAATTAAAAAATAAATAAAGAGATTCAAATTAGAAGCTATATAAATAATTTTGCATATCAATTGTAAATTATAACTTAATTGCTATGAATTCACATGAGCGTTTAAAATCAATTAAATACCATCATCTAATATATAACAAACCACATTGCTAAATTTGAAATAAAAGCTATGAAAGTGCCTAAAAGTGAGTTTACCTTGTTAGCTTGAAAGTGATTCATAGTTTGAAAGTGCTTGATACAACATCAGATTATCCGTTTGGATTGCCATATACAGTGTATATGACTTATAATACATGGCTTTCCAAACAAACTCAATCATTTAGAAGCTACAATTAATTATAAATTAAACAAAAACTGAAATTAAGATTTTCCGCAGAAAAACCAACATCAATGAATTCTACAACATTTATTTGAAGGAATTAATCTAGATATTCAAATTCTAGTTCTTCGATGAGTATTCTACCCAATGTTGTGTTGCAGACAAACAGAAACATAATCAATTCAAATTATTTTTACGCCTAATGATTTATATAGCATGTGTGGTAACACAAATTGACGAAATCATAGATACAGTTATACACAAATAATAAAGCTTGTAAAGAAGATGGTTCATAAAAGAAATTGAATATTAATTTGTGTGTTTGGATTTCATTGTGTTGCACTTTTTTTCCCCCTTATCATGCATCCTAAAATTTAGAAAAATTAGTACTCCGTAAGAAGCAATGGATAAAATAAACAAAAGTATAAACAATACAATGAGTAGTATACATGATTTTGATAACAAAGCCACGAGATGGAGAAAAAAAGCAAATGACTGATTTTGAAAAACATAAAAAATAATATTTTACCTTCGTGAAAAGTTTTGTAGGAGAAATAAGAGACATAGAAAAAGAGGGAAAAATATTTTTAAATAAATCTGTAGAGAATACGATTGAAAAATGAATAAGCAAAAACTATCTAATAAATATAGGTATTAATAAAACATGCTGATTAATTAAATATTATATTCCGTATAGCTTATTGAATAGATAATTAAATATTTCACTTATTGAATAGATAATTAAATATTATATTCCGTATAGCTTAAATTAATGAAATCAATTGAGAACGAATTAATAAGCTAAATTGATTAATTATTTGAAACCAAATATAAATGACTATTCCGTCATAACAATTGTAAAAGATAAATTTTAATTAATGATTTATAGTCAAATAAAATAATTAATTAATTTAAAATGAGGTTATTATCTTCAACCAATAAAATTGAAAAATTAATTAAAGTGGGCCCATGATTGATGTTAAGTTGCCACATAAACCAATTCTTAAGGAAAAATTGCTATGTGGCATGAGAAGCAATTGGTTTAGTATTATATTAGATATTGATTCTATCTTTTATTTCGTTTAACTGCTGATCCTTTTTCCCTTGGCTATCGATAAGCTTTTTTGCAAAACTATTTCTTTATTTATTTTGCTGATTTTTTTCATATATCGATAGCTTCTCTATTTTTTTTAGCTATCGATTTTATTGATTTCCTTTATTGAATGTGGCAGTTTGTTAAGTCTCGTAGCCCCCAATTTGTGGGTTGGCTTGGACCGGCCTTTGAAGCCTACTTTGGGCCAGCTTTCAATTAAAACTCTTGTGGATTTTCTTAGACAATCAAAATCCACTAATTCCACTTTCAATTTCACTTTTTCTTTGCAGATTCGATCGGACAGCCCAACTAGCATTTGATTTTGAGAGATTCACCACCTAAGTGACAGAATTTGTGCTCTCAGCAACTCGACTATATTTTTTTTTTATTATATGCTCGACTATTTAGTTTAGGAGCTTGTAGTACACTAAAATGATGTATTCGGTACATAACACATTTCGTGCACTCTTTATTTGCTTGTAATTATTGTTAACCAATTGATACACGTGTTTACTATATAACGTATCACATGAAAGCTTCTACAAAAATAACTTCATAAGCTCATATGATAAATTTTAATCAAACACGAAATTTTACCCCCAAACAGATGCCCCCGAACTTTGAATCTGTGAGAAGTTTGTCGAACAGATTCAAAGTTCGCCCTTGACCTCCTTTGATTATGCATTTGAGAAGGAACAATGCAGGACTCACATATGGGGCGCTTTATCTTAAACAGGTGTTATCTTCATACGATGACCATCGCAATTTTGATAATCATTGGCCAATCTTGAGACAGTACACTTGTATTCCCGTTGAAAGGGGAAGATTGGTGTTGTTTTTGTTTTTAGGGCTCCATCTAGCATTCTTGACTAGCTAGATTGCCTACGTACCCTCTTCCTGAGGGATCACGTCGTTCGTAGTTCATTTTAGGCACCCTTTTCTTCACATATACGACAGGGTGCTTCAGTTTTGGACTAATTTCAAGTCCATCATTCTTTGTTCATTGAACTGGGATTTTTTTTACCGCATCACCCAAATCATCTGGGGGCCCACCTTCTAGGAAGGGTTTCCCAAACGCTTCGACTATCATTTGCGAACCCAGTTTTTTTTACGTGAATGAATTTGACATATTTTGGTTGTCAAACGTCCTACGTACTCCTTATTGGTGATCAAGTCATGACGTAGTTCTAGGTACTTTCACCCTCGAGGCTTCACGTGAAATATTTCTTCACGAATTTTCCATTCACACAGGAGTATACCACTTCACCTTCGGCATTTGAGAGCTCATAAGCCCCTTTAGTGAAGACTTTGGTCACCACATAAGGACCTTCCCATTTTGCTTCAAATTTGCCTTGGTATTTTCAGTTGATAACAATTGGTCGTCTAATGGTAAGGAGCAAATCACCAACAACAAATGAGCGTAATTTGACCTGTTTATTGAATGCCCCAACCACTTGGGCTTGGTAGATTTCAAGTTTCTGTTGTATTGCTAGCCGGTGCTCATCCAATGACATTACATGTTAATATGCAATATTGAAATCTCGTTGAAAGTGACAAGTGTTATCATGATATATTGATGCTTTGCTACCCTGATATGTTGCTTTAGAAGCATGATAGGAGGTGTTGTGATATGATACCTGAGATAATAATGTGTTATTATTTGAAAGCATGATGTTATATTATGTGGCGGTAAGCATGATGTTATATTATGTGGTGGCAATCATGATGTTATATTATGTGGCGGTAAGCATGATGTTGTATTATGTGGTGGTAAGCATGATGTTATATTATGTGGTTGTAATCATGATGTTGTATTATATGGTTGGCAATCATGATTATTGATATTTTAAATGATGAATATGACTTGGAGCATGAATATGATTTGTATATATGAGATAATGATACATGATTGCTAAACGAGCGTTATGTGGCATTATAATGAGTTGAAATAATGTCTTGTGAGCATGTTAATAGTTTGACGATTGATATATGGTTAGATCTTTCCTTTTGCTGAATCTTAAATAGCATGACCTTATGTGTTAACGTGTTGGCAATTAGTATTAGTCCGTTGACCTTACTAGTATTGGGTACCCGCGCGTTTGCGCGTTTTATTAATAAATTATAGTTTCTGCAAGCAATATTTGGTCGGGGTGTGGGCATGCAGTGGTGTTGAGCCTGACGGACCCACACTCCAAACAAGGTTGGTTGTTAGAAAGAAATTTAACTTGTTTGGTAAGGCGGCGTACCTGGTCCCTATGGAATTGGTCTTTTACATCGGGATCAATCTCTTTCGACGGTTCGTAGAGCGGCATAGATGGGGCAAGCCTTTGGCCGGAGGCCTCAGGAGTCCCATAAGCGTCATCGAAGTTTGCTAACCTCTCAAAGGTATCCCAAGCACGTTGTGATGTGTACTCAAGATACCTATAAGAGGTATATGTGTTGATCCGATCCTTTGTAGGCGCATCCAAGGAGTTGTAGATGATCTCCTGGATCACATATGGTGCTTGCCCGTGCGTAGTACAAGATTTGAGCAGGCGTTTGTAGCCCTCCCAGACCTGTACAAGTGTTTCCCTTGGCTTTTGCTTGAAAGCCGTTATCTTTTGCATGAGTTGCGCTGTCTTGGCACAAGTCCTTGTTGAGGAACAAGTCCTTGAGTTCGGTCCACGTGCGGATGGATTGTGGGGTCAAACCCTCGAACCAATGTGAAGCTTTTTCTGCAAGTGACCTACGAAAAGCCTTTAGTTTCAAATATTCTAGATTAGCACCATCAGCAATAGTTTCGCACAAATCTAGATATATAGTAATATGCTCTAAGGGGGATTCATTGGGCTTTCCCTCAAATTGATTCCTTCTAATTTCAGAAATAAAATAAGTTATAATTTCAAAAGAAACGCGAGGGAGAATAATAGGAGATTCTGGCACTGCCAGAGTAGGATGCAGATATTCTTTCGCGTTCTGAGGGATGTGTTGTAGTTGTTCCTCGAGCTCTCGTCGGGCTTTGGCGTCGCGATCTGCCTTTGCCTCCCACCGTTGTTGATTTCGTGCAAATTCCACCTCCTTCCAGGCGAATTCTGTTTACTTGGTGGTGAGCTCCTCTATTTGCTTTCGGAGCTGCTCAAGCTTCTACGCTGGCGTAAGCTCCACCTCGTCCTCGTTGTCAAATGCCATGAGTCTTCTCCTTAGTCTTTGCTAAAGATGGAAGAAGCGTTCTGGTTCGAGAAGAGGATCAAATTTAACGGCCTGGGATTATGATTCTCGGGTTACGTTTCGAGGGTGAAACCACTCGTTAGGATCTTGCGCCCCGAGTACAGGTTGAAGGTTTGAAATTCTACTCTAACGTCTTCAAGTGGGATTTCATACCCAAAATTCGAAGGGATCATTGGAATTCCCGGGGGAAGTCCCCTGTACCTGTCGTAAGTCTAAGCGTGGAAAACTCATGGTCATACAAAAGCGGAAGTAAAGTATAATACAAAAGGGGTGCCACGGCAGAGCCTGGTCAAAACATGGTCAAAACATTCAATTCCAAACCGTAATTAAATTGGTGAAGTCAGAGTCTCAACTCTCTCTTTCCGCCATGTTAGACCCCGCGGTCATGGAGCCAAATCAGCATCAATCGTAGTAAGCATAATGGATACCTAAAAAAATTGGTAGTGGGCGGGATTAGATCAATGCCCACTTTGGCTCTGCATCCCGGCCCTAAGCACACATATACGCTATACCTAATAAAGATGCTTCTAGATGTAAGGCGGAACATTAACACACTAACATGCTCCTAAGATCAAGTGCGTAATAATAATAAGGCCTTAGCACAGATTACCAAGTGGTATATCCCTCTCCTACCTCCACCCCCTTCCGATAGGGCGGAGACTGGCCAGCTCGTGAATGCATTCCATAGTAATCGAGTGGCCCGCAAGCCCAACCCGCCCCACAAGAAAAAATAAAGCCCGCAGGCAGCTTTCGCAATCATTCTCATAATATAAGTAAAGGAAGTTCCATATGACTCGATAAATCAGGATGAGACCCGATGAGACTGGGTCATCCTATGATCCTAGCAAAGACTCTAGATACTTCAGAGATAATGATCGTTCTGTTTACATACGCATAAAAAAATAGAATGCTCAACGGTCAATGCAACCTAGCATGGTACTACATGGCATGCTGATTATGCATGCAAGCACCTAGTATATCATGCACTTAAAGCAGGGAATATCTCTATTTCAATCTAAGTAAGCTCCGAAGAGACTTACCTGGATAGCTGAACAGCAAAAGTAGAATCCCAGCAAGTAACACAAATAATCAAACAATGTCACCTAGATCCATATAAGAACATTCATATAAGTCTACATCTAACCATTCAATCATACAAGCACACGTCATTAAGTAGAATCAACCACATCATAATCATCATTCTATCCACTCACTACAAAAAAGAATTAAATTTGCTTCGGCAAAAAGCCCATTATGGGGTGGCTAAAGGCTTGTAGCTTCGGCTACTAGCCGTCGCAAGCTATGACAAAGCAACCACTGACACATTTGCCACGGCAAGCTGCCGTAGCTAAAGAATGGGTGGAAATTTAAAAAAAAAACAGCCTTTTAGCCCGGATTATTCATACCCGGGCTAAAAAGTCCAATATTTTTTAAAAAAAAAAATAATACACACAATTTACCTATACAATAAAATTTCATTCATTACACAAAATTTATATATATAATAAAATGTCAAAATTTCATTACACAAAATTTATATATACAATAAAATTTCATTCATTACACAAAATTTATATATACAATAAAATTTCATTCATTACACAAAATTTATACATAGCTTATCACAAATGTTGTCCTCTTCTGATATCACAAATGCTACTTCTAGATCTCTATAAACCTATTAGATATATAATTACGAGAAGTTTACAAGGAGATAGTTCAGATAAAGCGCGTGTTTGATAGCGCTTTTCATCAGGTTTCAAAGGTTTAAAAAAAATTTAAGCTCTTCGCCAAACGTTTGATAGCAGCTTTCGGATCAGCTTCAAGGAGTTCAACTTGCAGGTTATTTTCCATGATTTCATAACCTTGGGGGGGGGGTAGATTATGGAGTTTGATGTTATTTTTCTGGGGGGTTTGTTCCAATTTACCCCCACTCTCACCTTGAACGCCACAACCTACAACCTATCGAGCCACCACCCAATCCACACGGCGCCACCAGTCACACCACCATAACCACCTCCCCACGACCACCCCGAGTTCAGCAGGGGCCGAAGGAAGAAGGAGAAGTGGTCAGACGTCGGATCTGAAATCAATGGAGCAAGGGGGGCGGAGGGACTTCAGGCCGCCACGAGAAGTGGTCAGACGAAGGCGCCGAATTCAATAGAGCAAGGGAGGCGGAGGGATTTCAGGCCACCGCGAGAAGTGGTCAGACGAAGGCGCCGAATTCAATGGAGCAAGGGAGGCGGAGGGATTTCAGGTCGCCGCGGGTCGACTAGGGAGGAGGATGAGGGGCGATTTCAGGCCTCCAATGGTGAACTAGGAGGAGGCGGAGGGGACAATTTCAGGCCTCCATGGCTGCCGACTGGAGTCCATTAGACAAGAAGCAGAAGGGAAAGGGGTAATGGAAAGGGTATTTTAGACATTTTAACTTCAATACCCATTTACAAACCTTATCATCACCAAACACCCAACAAGGTTATTTAAAAAAAAAAAACTCCACCTCCCACACCTCCATAATACACAAAATAAACTCCAACTCCTAAAAAATACCCAACCCCTAAAAAACCTCTGTTTTACCAAACACACGCAAAGATGGCTCCATGCATCATGATCATCCAGCAAGAAAATCTGACCAACCTTCTCTTCATCGACAACAGATGGTAGCTACTAAAATCACAAACATACGATGTAGTAGATGCCCGTAAAAGTGAGATGAACAAACCATGTGAAAACCAATACCTGCATATATAATTGCAAGTGATATGAGTAATTTCAAGAGATCATAAAGAATATAAGAAAAAGAAAATGAGTGAGATGGGCACAAGCATTAGGAACGTACTAAATTAACTGAAGTGAACTCCATGTTCCAAAGATTCTATCCCAAGAAGCCTAGTAAGACTTGAGAGTGCCTTCCGAAAAAATGTATTGCCTTTAATACCAAAACTCCTTTTGAAAGGGTTAAAAATCTTGTTGTAAGGGAGATGAATTACCTTCAACTTCTGGTTCCAGTTCCAAAATTAAGAGATGTACGCTTCTCCGAGTTCTGTTTTCGGTTCAGAATCATTAAAATAAGCAAGGTCGTCCATGTTATTCTTTTTTTTCCAGCTTAGATAACAATTCAGTCCAAATTCCAGATCCTCCTGAATGAAGTAAATGATTAAGTTGAGAGTAGAAAAAAAAATTAGAGAGAATTAAATGATTAAGTTGAGAGCTAGGCTCCCACTACGCAAAAAATGTCTTTGTTTGTAGAGAAGTAGCAGTTGGGGACACGAGCCTTGATATATTGCAATCGGCTAGGTCGGCCAATTGCTAAACTAATAGCGTCGATCTTGCTTGTGCTCCTTGACTTCCGTGAATTGATGCCGAATTTGTAACGAGTAGACTCCAAATTGCCGCTGTTGACTTGCAAATTACCGTTGATATATATCAATTGCCGAATTGCTAATTAGGACTAATTAGGCCTTCAAATTGCGGCACCGTAGCATCTTGCACTCGGTTGACTTTTTGATTCCAATAACGAAATATGGAGGGAGTATGTATTGAATTCAATGAATAACGAATGCCAATTGCAACGGGATTAATTTCTTGGATCGGGTGAATATGAAACGGAATGCGGGTAAACTTGCGAGTAGGGTTTTTGGATTGATAATCGAGAACCCTTTAATCCATAAAGGGGTTTCTCAATTCTAATTCAATCTGATTAATTCAAAGTGCATAAACATGAATATATAGAAAAGCTATGGGAGATCTAACCAATCCTTCCTTGCAAAGGAAAGGGGTTTGGATAGATCTATTATATCTAGAGATAAATAAAATAACTCTAAGATAAATATTTCCTAATAAAGATAAATATTTAATAACTTGGTGGCCAAGGATTATATCTAGAAGAGATATAATTAATTCCACCTTATTTATCTAAATTGCATAAAATAAATATATCTAATTAATTAAAATTCGAAATTAACTAAATAAATATGTGGAAATTCGTCCAAACAGTGACAGCTGTAAAGATGATGAATTTCGGCCATTCTCGAGGTCGATTCTGGAGAAACCTTCAACGGCAAAGTTGTAGATCTTTTCGTCCTCGTTCCAACAAGTTATGGTACGACCTCATCCGATAAATATGGACTCCGAACGATCCGTTTTACTGAGACGTCGAAATGATGTCAACCCACTAAGAACGAACCCAAACTTGAACATTAGCTTACCTTGCTCCATGGTGGAGCCTTCTTCTTCCTTTTGAGAATGACATCATTCTCCTCCATTTGAAATCGACTCGTCCTCGAGTCGTCGCCTAGATCAAGATCGTTGTTTGACCCACAGAAGATCATCTTGACCCGCATCATTCTCCCCCTATTATCTTCGATTCGTCCTCGAATCGAGTCGGCGATGATCAGCGAGGAAGGAGCAGCAACCTTTAAAGAAGATGATGGAGGAATGAGTGGAATAGGTGCCAGGAGAATTCGAGGTATAGGAACCCCAAAAACAACACCTTCATGCGCGATCGTTGAACGGACTTGATCTTCAATAAGAATAGGATCAATGAACACACAAATCTCAGCAACTGGAACTTCATGAACATGCCCAAGAGGTACAATCGCTAACTCTTGAGATACGTCATCAAGTACCTCATCCTCGTCAACGGAATCAATATGCTCGTTCTGCAGAACACTGCAGTCGACTGTAAGTACAGATTCGGAGGTCTTCCCGGGAGAGTCTTGCAGCGTGTGACCCACCGTTGGAAAGCTCGTCGAGTCAGCTTCGCAACAAGACTGAGTTGACTCAATTCCGAGTTCGGAGTCAACGGGAATCTGCGAGACAAGTTCAGCGCGCTGTGCTGTTTTCTGGGCAAAGAATTTGTCCACCATATCCGCAATTCTCAACTCTCGGCGTCGTTTCTCCTCTCGGCGACGTTCCTCCTCCTCTTGTCGCCATGCTTCCTCAGCCTCTCTTTGTTGGAGAAGCCGAATCTGATAGCGTTGTCGACACTTCTTATCTTCGATCTCCAATTGACGTTGCTCTTCCTCTTGACGTTGAAGCCAAAGTTGGCGTCTTTTGGCTTCGCGTTGACGCTCTAGGTTTTGTTGTTGTAGCCAAGCTCTCCGACGTAACTCTTGTTGGTGTCGTTGTTGGACACCCCATGGATCGGGATCATCATCCCAGTCGCCTCCCCAGATTTCCCAAGCCATCAAATCAAAAGATCAGTAACATCAAAGAAACAAAGAGCGTAGCATAACCCGTCTCTAAATACCAATTGATGTATTGCAATCGGCTAGGCCGGCCAATTGCTAAACTAATAGCGTCGATCTTGCTTGTGCTCCTTGACTTCCGTGAATTGATGCCGAATTTGTAACGAGTAGACTCCAAATTGCCGCTGTTGACTTACAAATTGCCGTTGATATATATCAATTGCCGAATTGCTAATTAGGACTAATTAGGCCTTCAAATTGCGGCACCGTAGCATCTTGCACTCGGTTGACTTTTTGATTCCAATAACGAAATATGGAGGGAGTATGTATTGAATTCAATGAATAACGAATGCCAATTGCAACGGGATTAATTTCTTGGATCGGGTGAATATGAAACGGAATGCGGGTAAACTTGCGAGTAGGGTTTTTGGATTGATAATCGAGAACCCTTTAATCCATAAAGGGGTTTCTCAATTCTAATTCAATCTGATTAATTCAAAGTGCATAAACATGAATATATAGAAAAGCTATGGGAGATCTAACCAATCCTTCCTTGCAAAGGAAAGGGGTTTGGATAGATCTATTATATCTAGAGATAAATAAAATAACTCTAAGATAAATATTTTCTAATAAAGATAAATGTTTAATAACTTGGTGGCCAAGGATTATATCTAGAAGAGATATAATTAATTCCACCTTATTTATCTAAATTGCATAAAATAAATATATCTAATTAATTAAAATTCGAAATTAACTAAATAAATATGTGGAAATTCGTCCAAACAGTGACAGCTGTAAAGATGATGAATTTCGGCCATTCTCGAGGTCGATTCTGGAGAAACCTTCAACGGCAAAGTTGTAGATCTTTTCGTCCTCGTTCCAACAAGTTATGGTACGACCTCATCCGATAAATATGGACTCCGAACGATCCGTTTTACTGAGACGTCGAAATGCTGTCAACCCATTAAGAACGAACCCAAACTTGAATATTAGCTTACCTTGCTCCTTTGGACCTTGCTCCATGGTGGAGCCTTCTTCTTCCTTTTGAGGATGACATCAAGCCTATTAAGCACCTGAAAGTTTTGAAGCCCATTGGTTAAGCACAGACATGGAAACAAGTAATTTGCGACCGACGAGCAAAGACACGAGCCTTATGGCCTCAGGAATGCAATACATGACCGAAGATTCGATGCCTATAAGGCGGGAACGAGTGGTTGCTAGAAAAATTGTAATGCCAACATTTACAACACATATAATACCCAAAATAAAATGAAATTTGAAAAAGAACAATAAGAAAATATGAAAACTATCAGAAAAGCATTTCTATATATATCCAAAGCACCCTCTCTCTTAAGTTCAAACATTAAGCCATGAAATAGATCACATTATAAAGAAAGCTCACCAGAAAGCCAAGAAAATATTTTCCCCCATAAATCAATTATACACAAGTCTCTATAGTTTTCTCTTTCATTATACTTTGCAGCTTGTGCAACATCTATAACCTGTAAACAGAAAGAGCATGTTAGTTAAAGAGGTTCAATTTTCAAATTGAATACCAAATAAATATCCAGCATAGACAATGGAAAGACTGAAGCCTTGGTAGAAATTGATCTGGAAGATCTATTGCATTTGCTATGCCTACAAAAAGGTAGGTAATATGAGAAACTTTGAAGTTGCATCACATTAAGATGGCTTTATTCCTACAAGAGGGTTAGTTAAGACAAAAAGAGGGAGGGTACAAGTTTGGAGAAAAGGGAACACATAAAGAGTATAAAGAACCTATTTTACTGAATAATTAAAGAGAGTAAAAGAAGTTTTTATTCTAGTAAATAATTCTATATTTCAGCGAAGAACTAACTATTTATAATACACACAGATCTGGTGCACACAGATCTGATACTTTCTATGTAACACCTAGATTGATTTATTCTTTAATTTCTTATTTAAATCAATAGGATTATTGTAATATTTTATAAATAATAAAGTGCAGCCTTATTTGTGGAGATTCTGAGAACTCAGGTTGAAGGATCAGTTCCACCTCTACTTTCCAGTGGTATGCATTCTATGCGTTGCTCATAAGATATTGACTAAAATATCTTATTCAATCACCTACTTTTGGTAATAGAAAAATAAACGACACTAGTTGAGCACGTTTTACTCAACAGAGCAAGGTTTTAGAGTCTCTCTGATGCATATCCTAGTACAAATAGAAAGGTTCTATATACAACTACAACTAGAACTGAAACTTTGTGTAAATGATATATGCAATTTTAAACTAAAATTTTAAGAATACCTTAACAAAAGAATAATAATAGTTAAGCACCTAACCAGAGACATTAGA
The DNA here is from genome assembly GCA_963922045.1 of Persicaria maculosa. Lineage (NCBI taxonomy): Eukaryota > Viridiplantae > Streptophyta > Magnoliopsida > Caryophyllales > Polygonaceae > Persicaria > Persicaria maculosa. The sequence goes on along the minus strand of OY998263.1, from coordinate 45,379,993 downwards.
TTTTTCCAAGACAACCATAAGTTCAGACCTAAAATATAACATTTGGTGGAGTTTACAAAGGAAAATATTCTCAAGTAGCTACAACTATAGCTAGGGGTGATTCTTATAAGTACATTTAGAAGTCATCAAACAAATAAGAAAGAGATTGCAGTCATCTAAAATTGACGGAGAGGATCCAGTCATGCTTGAAGAAAGAGATTGCAGTTGGTGGTGGAGGAGTTTCTGTTGTAGTGACTCGGTTTCCATCAGAGAAGAAACGGGCAGTTGGCTCATTCAGTCATTTGTATATTTTATTTGCCTGATGCTATTTTTGTTATAAAATTCTTGTTCTTGGTTGTTTACAAGTATTCTTAGTTTAAAATGCATGTTTGGTCAATAGATCAATTTAGTCCTGCATCTGAAATTGCCAAATTGGCCTACAACGATGAAGCAAAAAAAAATCAAGGTTTCATGCCATGTAAGTCATGAAACCACCATCTTCTAAATGAAACATCGTTTAAAGACCTAAATTTTCTATAAATTAATGAGATACCATCAATGGAACAAGACTCATAGGTGAAATTTTATTTTCTTCATCCGGGTATCATGCATATATTTGGCTATTTGCTTCCCACATCTCCTCCTTATTTAATCCCCATCTCCACACACACACGAATTGGTATTTTTACCTGAACATTAAAAAACGAAGCTGCAACAACTCCATTAAAGGGTTCATCCTCTTTTGATCTGAAAATTCAAAGGTGGGTGTATGAGGAACTATTTAAGGTCAGTTGGGTTTTCAATTATGTCTCTTCCTTCCCTTTTCTTCCAATTTTTTATACCATTTGCTTATGGTAAAATGTGATTTCATCAATATAAGACAAATATAAACAATAGGGATTAAAAGCAAACTTACCCATTTTATTTTCCCCTCCCTGGTACAAATAATTTTATTTTGAAGGAAGCTTTTTCTTCATTTTACAATAGTCGCATTTGTAATTTTATTTTTGTATTAATGGCCTTTTTTTTGTCACCACTTATAATCCATGGAAATATGGAATGTCAGCCTATATACTGCAAATATTTGCATTAATGAAGGACATGAATAGAAACAGAAATGCTGAAACATTAATGGAGAACATGAAGAAAAACAAAAATGTCAGCCCATATAATGCCAGATGAATCTAGCTATCAAGAGCATATCTAGACAAGAAGTAAAAATCTTTCCCCCCTTGAATAAACTCATGTTGTCTTCTACCAATTTTCTACTATGATATGGAAAAAGCTTCTTTCTCCTACTTTAGTAACTTTCCTTTGTTTTCTACCCCAAAGAAATTAGAAAAAGAAAAGTTCTAGCATTTTTTTCTTTATACTCCTTTAAAGGTGAAGGGAACTACAGGGGTGAAAAACCTAAAATGGGGAAAAGGATCATGAAAATCTAAATCCAAAGAGCATTGCCTTCAGTTTTAGTTTTCTGTAACAAGATCTGTAATATCATTTATGTATCTGGATTTTATGGCTGACAACCTCAGATTTGCACTTTGATTGAAATTTTTAGGTGCCTAGAAGGAAAAATCATCATTTATGGCTTTTTACAGTTGTGCTTTTTAATGAATCCCCCTTTAAAATTAGGGACTTATTTTATCTTCTTCTTCTTCTTCTCTTGGAAGGCCTACAGGTTTTTGAATGTTATTTTTCTTGTTTTAAATCCCTATTTTAAGTCTTAGTTCATAATCTTCTCTTGTACCTTTTGTCTCTTTGGTGGGTTCAAGGGTGTATTTGATAGATAGGAATCATATACATATATTCCATACCTTATTCCAATCTTGCTGGTAAATCCTAATCATAGCTTGAATTTTCTTGTTACTTGTATTTCTCATTTTAGACATGTCCCCCATGATTTCGTGCAACTTTTTAGTTCTTTCCTTGAATTACATTGAGAGTCTATCTAGAACTACTATGGTTTGCTTTTGACATTGCTAGCCTGTTCTATTGTGGTTTCTTTGATGAAAAATAGAACAATAAAAATAACTTACATGCTGTCAATCTGTTTTTTCTCTATCTTTTTGCTGAATATAAATTTTGTTTCATCTTCTAGTATTTGTTGATTCTGGATTTAGCACAGGCAGTCTACTGCAGTTTTCCCGATCTAGACTTCATTTTGCTTTCTAAAATTTGTTCTATGGAATATTGCTTTTATTGAACGAGTAATTGATTGTGAGAGAGAAAAAACAGATTGCTAGCTTGTTCTATTGTGGTTATTTTATTTTCAAACCCAATACCCACCGTAATATTGACAAGTTAGGCTTCATCCATAAAATTCATTCCAATATTAACCAAACACTTGGTATGAGATCTGAATGTCCAACACTAAACCTTCGAAAATCAATTCCTCAGCTGGACCCAATACTCAAATTTCAACATTTCACAAATTGAGAGGAAAATGCCTAAACAAGAAAGAAATGGTAGAAAGGGCTGACCTGGTGGTGATAGGGTTCTTGGGAGGGTCACATTCAGATCCTAGGGCTCACCCTCTTTCTCCAAGATGGGGCTTCTATTTGATGAGCAAACGGAAATGGAATCAGATTGGAATTAGAATCTGAAGGAGAGGACCATGTATCAAAATCGTGATTACCTGATTCTAGAGGTTACCTTTTGAATGCAGTTCTACTCGTGCCTATGTAGCTTCGAAGGGGCCTGTATAAAAACCGAGATCAAAATAAGTTTTGCAAAACCTTCACATTGTAACCCTAATCAGAAAAATTAAAACCCTAACCTCGCCGTCGTGACCGCGACCACTAAGGGGAGACGAATTCCAAGAGAGGAATGACGAATTCGAATAGAGGAATGAGGACTGAGGGAGATGAATGGAGAAGAGTAAGGGAGAATAGCGAGGGATACGAGCGAGGGAGAAGATGGAGGGAGATCTGAAATTTCATTAAGCGCCCTGGGGAATTTATGTTTCTATTTTCATTTGCTGTTTTCTTTTTTTTTTTTTGGGTAAATTTGTATCTTTTGCCACGGCAACCATGGCCGAAGCTAACATCAGCTCCCAATGTGTTAGATTTTTTCGGATTTAACGGAAGCTGTGGCTATTTCTATGGTAAAAGACTATCAATTGTCACGGAAAACACTAGCCGAAGCTACCTTGCGTGGCCAATTTAATTTTTTTTTTTGTAGTGACTTGACCATTCATCATTTCACCACATTCCATAAGACCATATCATTCTCACCATTCCATTCAGCCACATCCATATATTCGTAATAATACTCATATATCCGCATGATCATATATCTCAAAAGTTCATCATATTAATCATAGCTCATAAGGCATAACCAGGCGATAACATAACTCTAACATATCATCATGTCGTTAGTCATTCATACATATCATTAGTTCACACAATCATGTCATTAGTCAATCAATCATATCAACATGCTAGTTAGTCATTGACGACATAATTTCCCAAGCGAGTCTCGAAAACCGTTTAAAATCCCCAAGTCAAATAGTTAGAATTTCCGACCTTGGAAAACGCTCATCAAATTCCTTTTTTAAAAATCCAAGTCTCATAATATTATATTTTAAGTCACAATAATAATAATAATAATAATAATAATATACTTTTAATCTCATCATTAATTTTATAAAATATATATAATATCCCATTTATTTATTATATTTCATATTTAATTTCTTTATATATCAAGGTAAGCCTTAACCTTAAACACTTTAAAAAAATTAGGCCCAAGGTAAGAATAGGCCCAATCCATTCAATGAAATCGGGCCAGCCCAATCCCCAAAATCTGATGTTGTTTTTAAATGAACCAAACCGGTCCGATTTTTGTTAAATAATTTGCTGAACCAGACCAATTTAAAACAAGAGAAAACCGGACAAAAAAAACGTTGTTCACCTTCCTGTTAGGAGCTTTGCTCGCTGTTTCAATTCGGAAGAAGGGAATGAGGGAGGAGAGGCTCCCGCCGGCCACTCCCTGTAGGATTCTAGAATTGATGTAAAGTCCTCCTTGAGGGTTTCCATTCATTAGACAATGATATATATATAGGTTACAAGGTATTGGGCCTTTCGGCCCATTATACAATATAAGACCTATGTAATCTATCAAACCCCCGCAGTCAAAAGTGGAGGGTCCCGTACAGTGAGACTGGACCGAAAATCAAGGAACAACTGACGAGGTAAACCCTTGGTGAAGATATCAGCGTTCTGATAGGAGGACAGGACATGTAGAACACGAACATGTCCAAGAGCAACCTTGTCCCGGACGAAGTGGAGATCGATCTCAATATGCTTCGTGCGCTGATGCTGGACTGGTTTGCTAGCCATATAGACGGCGGAGACGTTATCGGTGTAGACCAGGGTGGCCTTCTGAAGAGGGCAGCGGAGCTCAAGAAGGAGATTGCGCAGCCATGAGCACTCGGAGACAACGTTGGTGACGTCCCTGTACTCAGCCTCGGCGCTAGAGCGAGAGACCACAGATTGTCCCTTCGCGGACCACGACACAGGGGTGTCGTTGAAGAAGACACAGTAGCCAGATGCGGAGCGACGAGTGTCAGGACAACCAGCCCAATCCGCATATGTGTAAGCGACGAGGTCATGCCGAGAGAAAGGGGTGATCGTGGTGCCCAGCTCGAGGGTACCGCTGATGTACAGGATGATCCGCTTCAAGGCCTCAAAGTGCGGTTCCCTGGGCGCATGCATGAATAGGCAGATCTACTGAACGATGTAACTGATATCTGGCCTGGTGAACGTAAGATACTGCAAAGCACCGGCGAGGCTCCTGTGCAACGTCGGATCATCAAACAGGGGACCAGAATGAGCACTGAGCTTGTTGGATGTATCCACAGGGGTGACTACCGGGTTGCAGTTACTCATCTTGGCCCGCTCAAAAATCTCAGCAACATACTTACTTTGAGAGAGAAACAACCCAGACGCATAACGCTGAACAGCGACTCCCAAGAAGTAAGACAAAGGACCCAGATCTGACATGGCGAACTCGGCACTCAACTGCGAAATAATAGACGTCCAAAGAGCATCAGAAGAGGCGGTGAGGATGATGTCATCGACATATAGCAATAGAAAAGCCATGTCCGCGCCTCTGCGATAGATAAACAGAGACGAGTCGAAGCGGCTGCCAATAAAGCCCAAGCGTAGCAGATGAGAGGCAAAACGCTGGAACCAAGCCTGCGGAGCCTGTTTCAGACCATACAGAGAACGCTTCAGGAGACAGACGTGCTTGGGACGATCAGCATCAGCAAACCCTGGCGACTGAAACATGTAAACTTTCTCGTTCAGATGGCCATGCAGAAAATCGTTCTTGACATCTAACTGATGGATAGCCCAGTTGCATGACAATGCTAAACTCAACACCACTCGGATAGTGGCAGGCTTGACCACGGGGTTGAACGTCTCATCACAATCAACACATGCCTGCTGAGATCTACCGTTGACCACAAGACGGGCTTTGTAGCGCTCCAACATCCCATCAGAGCGGAACTTGTGACGGAAGAGCCACATACAGCAAATGACGTTCGCATCAGGAGGGCGAGGGACCAGAACCCAAGTACCATTCCTTGTAAGGGCCCTGTATTCGTCGAGCATAGCCGCCTGCCAATTCGGGGCGAGGATGGCTGTTTTGTGGGAGGTGGGAATGGGGGAAAGGGAGGTCGAGGTGGAGGCAGGGGGGGATTGGGAGTCGGGAATAAGGGAAGGGGATGCGGTGGGGGAGGCTGCGACCGCAGCATGCTCACCGCAGGTTGATTGGCTGCGGCCGCGACATAATGTTGCGGTCGCCGCCAGTGTCGAGGGTGGGGGGTGGGTTTTGGGAAATTGATGGGCTGAAGAGGATGTGGGCGAAGGGGAGGCGGGGCGATGTGTGGTGGTCATGGAGATGATCTGACGGGGTCGGAAGACACCGGAGACGTTGCGGGTGTGTGGTCTGGAGACAGGGGGTGGTGGTGGTGGTGGAGAGGCAGGAGCACCGGGAGAGCTCTAGGGAAAAAGAAAGTGAGGGAAAGAAGACTCCGACTCAGACTAAGACACAAGAGGTGTGGAAGAGGGGAGAGGAGGAGGAGAAAATGGAAAGCAAGACTCATCAAACGTGACATGACGTGACACAATAAGCGTATGGGTCTTGACATCGAGGTAAAGGTAATCGCGATGATCAAACGGATAGCCTAGGAAGACACAAGGAGTGGAGCGTGGGTGAAGCTTGTGTGGGGCGGTGGAGGACTGGTTTGGGAAGCAAAAGCACCCGAAGGTACGAAGGTGATCATACCCAGGCAAGGTGCAATAGAGTGCCTGAGTTGGCGAGCGATGGTGTAGGGTAGTAAATGGGAGAATGTTGAGGAGATAACAAGTGATTGATAAGGCGAAAGGCCATTAGGTAAGGAGAATAGATGCGTGAAAGAGGAGAGAGTGCATCATGTTGGTTATGGTTCTAATGATTCGTTCAGCCTTGCCATTCTGCTGGGAAGTATAGGGGCAAGACAACCGATAGGAGATCCCATTTGTGGCGAAGAAAGAGTGAAAATCTTTGTTGTCAAATTCACGGCCATTATCACATTGGAAGCATTTGATGGATGTGTGAAACTGTGTTTTGATGTATGCATGGAATTTGGCAAAGATAGAAAACACTTGGGACTTGAAATACAACGGAAAGACCCATAAGAAATGAGTGTAATCATCAAGAAACAAGAGGTAGTACTTGTGACCCTCCTTGCTAGGCACAGGAGAGGCCCATATGTCACTATGAATGATATCAAAAGGAGCAAGGGTGGAGGTCAAGGACCCTTGGAACGGCAGCCGGGCATGTTTGCCCAACTGACAAGACGAGCATAGACTAGAGCGTAGGTCTTTAGGACAGGTGACAAGACTCTGAGAATGGAGGACATCGAGAACGACAGCACTGGGATGGCCCAGGCGTGCATGCCACAGGCTGGACGATGATGCCGAGAGGGCGACCGGGCACGACTGACTGGACGCAGGAGGTGGTGTGACAGGGTAGAGCTCCCCTCATCCGCAAAGGTCAATCTGATGATCAACTCATTTGTCTTGATAGATATTTAGAGCTCATCGTTGAATATGTAAAAGAGTGTTGTTACATCTCATGCGAGTAACCCCTGTAGTAAGATCGTTCACAGAGAAACCAAAGGGATCAAACGCAAGATAAACATCATTGTCAGTAGTGAACCGACAGACGGAAATAAGGTTTTTGATAATCTTTGGGGCAATGAGGACATTGTTAAGGTGAAGTGGGTGGGTTGGGGTCTGTAATTTGGCATGGCCAATCCCCGAAGTAGCAAGACGACCACCATTGCCGACGATAATAGAGTGTGCAGGGCCCTTAAAGGAAATAGATGAGAGGTTACCTGAGGAGTTCGTCATGTGGGAGGTGGCACCAGTGTCCATGTACCAAGAAGAGTCTGAAGATGTCGGCTGCATAGAGGAGAAGACGTGATGCCCATCAGGCGGAACATAGCCTTGATTAGACGATGTCAAACAGGCCTGAGGACCGGCATGTCGCAGGGAAGGAGAGCCGGAGTGTATCCAATGAGGGTTGAAGCCAGGCACCGGGGACCATCGAGGGGCGGCGGTCGAAGGAGGAGGGTCGTGAGTCCTCGTATGCCGCGGCCGCTGCATAGGGCAGCGGCCGCTGCAGATGTCGATGTCGAGGGGGAGGCGGGAGAATCAAATTGTGGCTGCGCAGCGGCTTGGGAGAAAGACGGGCGCTTGCCGGTAAGAGAAGAGGGGGAGGCGGGAGGATCAAATTAGGGTTCCGTGAGGAAGAAAAGGTTGTGATACCATGTAGGATTCTAGAATTGATGTAAAGTCCTCCTTGAGGGTTTCCATTCATTAGACAATGATATATATAGGTTACAAGGTATTGGGCCTTTGGGCCCACTATACAAGCTCTCACTCTCCCTCCCAACATAATTAACCAAGAAAGGGACCGGATTCGAAAGCAAGAGCGAAGGAAAGGGGTTCAAATCTCACCAGATGGGGTCATGTCTTCGTCGGAGTTCATCGGAGAGGCTTCGGGCTTCGTCGGAGGCGGGGATGCATTCATCTCAGCCAAGGAAGGAATATAAGGGTTTAAAGGTGGACCTTTACATTGGTTTAGAGTGAAAGGAGGCGAAGGAGAGATTATCGGACCTTTGGACAGGAAAACGGGGAGGAAGAGGAAGGCGGCGGCGCTAGTGGTCCCGGGGCTGCTCCGGCTGCTTGAAGATGTCAAGGAGTGAGGAGTGCTGGTGCTACTTCTCGGGCACAAAGGAGAAAGAAAGTGGAGCCTTGTTGCTTGGCTCTTTGGGTGTCGAAACAGGGGCGAGGAGTGATGTTGATGATGCTAACAGAGTGCAGGGAGGGGAGGCGCTCGGTTTTGCTCGGAGGGTGCTCAGTCGGGAGGTCCTGGTGGTGGAGGCTTAGTGGCGCAGTGATGGGGGGAGGTGGCTGAGCAAAATGAGGCGTCATGGGTGGTTGCACACGGCAACAGGGAGGGAAGAAGGATAAGGTTAGGGTATGTTTGGTTTCTTTGTGTTTGTGTGGTGCATAAAAGAGTAAAGTGAGGTCTGATTTTACGGAGATTAGTGTGCAAAAGAGCTGAATTAGGATGAGGTCATGGGGGAAGACATGCTTTGACTCTTGCCAATTCAAGGGGGTGTAGAAAAAGGGAGGGAAGAAATCCAATTGTGAGTGTTTCACCACTTGAGGTAAGGAATCTTGGGTGAGCTTAAATTCAAACCAAACACATGGCTCCAATCTAGGTTGAGATTCTCGGAATGGTGAGGATAAGGTAGGACGAGAATTTTGATCCCAAACGTGTGAATTTCGAAACCCGAAATTAGTTACCGAATGTTAGTTTCTCGAATCCCGCTTTCTAGATTAGTTAGAATTTCGAAAATCTCAGAAAAGATGTTGAGATGTCAAGTTAGTTTTCAAAATTTTATTTTAGGTCGGAAATCCGTTTCATGAGCTCTAAAATCCGAGTTAGCGAATTTTTCTTTAAATTCCGAATTTAAAATCATTTTAGTAGTATATTTTTTTCTTTTTCTGAAAATTAGAATTAAAAAATCCGAGCCTTTACATCAAATTTGGGTGTGCTATCAGTGCCTCGCATACACCTGCAAAACAAAAACTAAAAACAAAAAGGGCGTAAAAAGAAACTAAAAAAGGCGCGATTGATAGCTTCCCCGGCAACGGCGCCAAAATTTGTTAGGAGAGTTTCAAGTCTAAAATAAATATGAAATATAAATCTCAGACCGATTTCCGATGTCCACGCAACTAAATTACAAGAAACCCTCCTGCTGTAGTGGTAGGGAATCAGAATCGAATTCACGAGGAAGCGTGTCAGCGCTCGCCTAATCAGTTCCAAATCAGCCCTGATGTCGACTAGAAGTTGACTCGACGTCGAGTATGGGATTCAATGTCGACTCGAACTGTCGATGCCCTGTAAACCTGCACAACAGAAGACAAAGAAACTCGATGTCGAGTTGGGGAACTCGATGTCGACTTTGGTGTAGGGACTCGATGTCGAGTTGTCTGTGCAGAAAAACGCAACTTTTGCAGAAATTAAAGTCGAAAAAGATGTCTGAAGAAATAAAGGATGGATGAGGAAAATATGAACAGAAATAAAGGATGGATGATTGGTTTGAATTCAATTAATTAAATAACTTGCAAAGTCGGGGATTCATGCCACAACGATAACCATACTCCCTTCGTTTCAAAATACACGGTCTTTTACATGTCAACACGCTTTTTAAGGAGCGAAAATCTCTATGAAATATTATTTTTTTAATTAATTTTTTATATAATTAGATACTTATTAGTAATAAGTATCTAATAGTATAAAAAATTCAATTAAAAAATAATATTTTATAGAGTTTTTCCGCTTCTTAAAAAACGTGCCAAAAAGTAAAAGCTCATCTATTTTGGAACAGAGGGAGTATAAGTAAATGCTAAATTCATAAAAGATTATGTCTTTTCATCAAATAAATTTCGTTGTTAACAAATAGGTGAATAGAGACTCTCGCATAAACCCTAATTGTTACCACCCTTTTTGATAATTAATCCAAATTCATATTAAGATCACTTTCGCTACAATAATACAAATAAGGATTTACCTACTACTGTCGTAGAAGAATCATGCAAATAGGGATAGAAGATTAAATCGCAATAAAGATCATACCTTTGGCGCATAAACTCACATGGCTACCGTCAGGCTCACCCCGACCCTAGAAGCAGGTGACTACTTGTGCCTCATTGCAATAACAAACATCATATTCATAAAGGAAATAACTACTTGAATTAAAATAAACGAGAACTTACAACCGAACAAAGCCACAACGTCTCTCCTCGCTACAACTCTACTCGACCTCAAGCTCTCTCTCTCTACTCTCTATTGCCTAACTACTTGTGTGATGGAATGAATAAAAACTCAACCCTTAGAGCTTTATTTATAGTGTTCAACCCTAGCTATTACAGGAAGGAACAACTCGATCTATATCTAATTTCTATCTATCTAAATCTAAAGATAAATTGGAAACAAATAAAACATCCTTGGTAAATTTGGAATTCACCACAAAGGATAGATGGTCTTCAATGTTGATAAAATCTTTTTCCTTCATGGCCAAGTAAAGCCCTCTTGGACTCGAACTCGAATTGGGCCGTCGGACAGCTTCTGGGCTCCACTCGACATCGAGTCAGGGACTCGACGTCGAATCCTTCTGTTCTGGTCTCGAGTCTGGGCACTTGATCTCGACTTCTTGCTTACTCGACATTGAGTCCTGGTGTGGGGCTCGAGTGAAAGTCCACTCGATGTCGAGTCGGGTTGTAGGTGTCGAGTGCTTTCTTCACTTGGCTCGTATGTTGGCGCACATTCACTCGACGTCGAGTCACTGGGTAGATGTCGAGTGAATCTTCAGTAGACGTCGAGTAGTTTTCTAGCTTGAATTCCACTTCTCCGAATTGCCCCGAAAATGTCTTGATTTTTTTGAAATTAAACAAGAACAAGTGTAGATCTCTATATATGACAAATAAGTATAAACTACACAGATTATGTATTATTCTAACCCAGAAATATAAAATGTGGACAGAAATCGATATGAAAGTTAATGCAAAATATGGCAAATTGAGCACACATCACTCATCCATCTTCTTTGTCATGGTTTGGCGCCGCCTATCATTGTAGCGTCCTAAGGACGTTCCAATATTAAAACAACAATTCTTATCCATACTTGTTTTTCCTTCATGGTGCCCATGGAGGGGAATAAAAAGCAAAAGACCTTGCAGGTTAAGAAATTAGAATGTCTTTGCCTCGCAATGTATCTAGTTAAGCTTATCATGGAAACACACACACACATATTTTTGAAGCAAAATAAGAATTCGGTTCTCTAGACAAGCCTAGAAAAATCGAGAGACCGGACAAACCGGTAGATGGACTAACCATCATGTACAACTGAAAGCAAATAACTGAAGCAAATGACCGAAAGAAAATTACATAAGCAAATTACATAAAAAAAAGGAAAGTACAAGCCATCCTACATTGCGAAACACAAACCAAAAGACGAACGAAACGATCAGCCAAAGGGACAACGTACACAGCGAACTCTGGGGACCAGCGGACACCTCAGATTATGGACTCAAAAGAGCCTTCAGATGTCAATCGCACATCTACAATGTCATCGAATATGACAAATCAACCAACGCTCACAAGAAGCCTGCAACACAACAAGAACAACATAGTACAGTAACCCGCAAACTCAACCCCAAACCACACCGTTGCTCAATCTAACCCCCAAGCACTCATCTCAACCCTCAAGGGCGATAATAAAATCGTGAGCAAGCTACCACAAGGATAAACCCAAATAGAGGCAATAAAAAACAAGACCAGGAAGCAAAACGAGTAGTAATGAACAAGAAATCGACTGAATGAGCGGACTAAAAAACAAACATAGTTTTTTTTTTCTATTACGAAAACCCAAGCATTGATACAACACTAATTGACAGGGGCAACCGGAGTTGGCAACGGTGGGGGCAAACGACGAAATCGGCGGCGGAGCCAAGGAGAGCTGGAGAGACCGAGGTCGAAACCAAGGGTCGGTGGTGGAAGCGTGGGGCCACTAGGCCGGATGAGGCGAACGAGGCGCGCAAGAGCAAAACCGAGGGTCGGCGGTGGAAGAGAAGACTACCAGGCCGGAGGGTGAAGTCGAGAAGGCCACGAGCTGCAAGGCTAACCGACGTAGCCGGTGCGGCAAACGACGAAACAGAATCCATGGACGGCGTTGCCAGTGTATGGCGGCGGCAAATGGAGCGAAGAGCCAAGTGATGGGGGAGGTGGAGTTAAGAGGGTTGGCTCCGGTGAGCTCACGACAGCATCCATAGATGCACCTTGTAGGAGGCGGCGGCTAGGTCACCCGCAAAGAGAGTGCGCGCGCACACACACGAAAAATTACATATATATTTATTATGTTACATATAGTTTTATTAATATTAAATGGATAATAATTTTGAACTAGTCTTGCAAAATTGAAAATCATTCTCAATCTATGTTCTCGGTTTGGCCTTTAGGCAGATAGGTTTTCGGTTCTTATGGGGCTTGCCTCGTTTGTTGTGGTTAGTTCTAGACGAGGAGCAGTCATGTGGCCCTATAGATCGGGTTGATCACGACAGTGTAAGAGGTATCCGAAGATCCCTCATCCAAGTGGGGGACGCCGTGTAACTCACACTTCCCCAAGAGTCGTTCTTTTCTCGTTGTGAATTTCTACCTCGTTGAGGCGGAATACTTCTTGGTTCATAGTTTGAGGGTTGTTTTTCTTCATCTTGCTTTGATTGATTGGTTCATAGATGATAGATTGGTTTAAATGTTTTCGTTATATCATGTTGGTGAATCCGTCTGACGTTTCTTGTTCCCTCTCAATTTACCAAACTCTTTCTCTGGTATGTCGAATGATTACTTGTTAAAAAAATTGTTTTTTCCTTATAAGAATAAAGCCGCTATAGAGCTGGAATTTAAACAGGTTGGTATTTGGGTTGGGCAACCGTTGGATTCCCGAGCCTCGATTTCCTCTTTTACCCCCTTTTCACTTTGAATGGACTCAACTTCAAAATCTCTCCGCCCCCCGCGCCCCCTTCTCCTTCACTCCTCCGTCCTGCTGCATTCATCGAGAGAGAGCGAGAGCAAGATGAAGATGTAGATGAGGAGCTAGAGCACCGGTCTTTTGAAATCAGCGAAATAGAGAATCTCGAGATAGTTCGGAAGAAACCAAGTTTGCCTACCTTTTCTACGGTTTTCGCTTCCATCGCAAATTCTCGATAATGGGGGATATATACGCCTTTAGGTCAGAGATTGACATCGTCGCAGGTGATTCCCCCCCCCCCCCTATTCTTGTTGTTCCTCTATCCCCAGGTTTCAATTCCATCGAAACCACCAGTTTCTGTCTAATGTGTTTTGGTCTGTTTCCTGAAATTGCGGCTTTAGGGCTTACATTTCTGCGTTAGCTCGTGTTTCTGAAAATTAGGGCTTATCTTCGAGGTTTTTGGGATGATTTGTCTGACATTGAGAGTGCGATTCGTTACGTGATTCAGATAAATCTACATCTGTTAAAAGGTCCTCGCCTGGATGTGCTGTGCGGAAAACGCTAGCGGATGTGACCAATATTCAGCCGAGGCTCAAACCCTCGATTGCTGAACGTAAATCCGAGTTTGCTCCAAATTTTGCTAAAGACACGGATCGCCTTACTAAGGTGGAGCCTTTTCTCAATTTGTTATCTAGGGTTCAGATCTCTTGATTTGTTCAATCCGTTCATTTACACGGGGTTTTCTCTCTCGATTCTTATTCAGGAAAATGAGGCATTGAAGAAGGAAATTTTGGCCTTAAAGATGCAGCTTGCAGAGCGCAAGTATCCTTTTGTTTTTTCAATTTTCTCAACATAACTGCTCATACTTTCTTGATGCATATGTTCTTTTCGCCCAGATTCTCTAGATTTCTTTCTCATTCTTTGTCTTCTTTTCTTATTAAAGTTGTGACCTTAACCAAAGCTGAAAGTAAAATCACTGAGCTAAGTGCCACTGAGCTACAAAAGTTAGGGCTGAATTTGCAGAATATGTATCAACAGAACTTGCAACTCGCTCAAGCAAACAGCCAACTGTTGGCGGTCTGATATCTTAACTCGCTCTCATGTATCTTCAGCTCCTGCTATTTGTTTTTCTATTTATTATTTTCCATTTCTGCTATGCTTATCCTGGTTTCATTTTCTCTCATTCTCCAGGAACTGAATTCTGGTAAAGACAAGGTAAGTATCACTAGATTGAAAACTTGTTGGATTTGGGTGTTTATTTTGTGTTGATATACTTGTCTTCTGCAGCTAAAGGCACTGAATCATGAGATTGGATGTATGAAAGGCCTACTCAATGTGAAAACTCTGGCATTAAAGGTGCACTCCATTTTATGCATTGGCTATCACTAATTCAGATATCAAGTTACATAATTGACTGAAAATTAATCAACTATTACTGTAGGATGAAAAGAAGGCAGTAGACTGCCGACAAACACGCAACAAGGTGTCTGAACTTCTAAATTTCATATGCTTTCTACTGGGTTGGATTTTCCCTTGCCTCGTGCTCACTGTGTTTTCTTCAATGGTATTTCAAGGCACCAACAACCAATTCTGAGGCAGCAGGTGAATCTTCACATACTGAAAACACTACTATTAAACAGAGTAGCGTTAACACAAGGCGGCTATCGAAAGGTAACTTATCAATAAAAGTTTTCATTCTGTCCATGTAGAGAACAACTTTTAAAACACAGGTTTACTGTAGTAATGTAGTATTATTTTGGATGCATGTACAGTGGATAACCTTAGCATCTTTCCAGTTCTGCTCATGCGTATGATTGGGATGCTGTATAGGTTATGCTGCTGATCAATATTTTGTATCATTTTTTACTATACAAAGGAAAATAGCTTATTTTGAGGCAAAAAAAAGAAAAGAAAAGAAAAGAAAAGAGTAGTCTTGAAATAATGAAAAGACACTCAAAGTTCATTAAGATTGATTCAAAAAGAAAATGCAGTTGAAAGGAAAGTTTTTTAGGCATTAGGAAAGTTTTTTAGGCATTACCAAGAACCAATCAAGGACTAGGGACAACTTTTTCTGGGGAAATCAACTTCCGAGAAGAAACCCTTCTGCTAAATCCCTTCAATGGTTGATTTTAGGAATATATCAGTGAAGTGACTTATTTTCAGAAAATGAAAATCCCTTTTAATCATGAATGAAACTAGTTTTATGGATCAGCGAATGGAAGAGAACATTGATTGGGAGTTTGTATCATTACTGCCAATGGAAGGGAGCCTTTTGGGAATATATTCTGATCAAGCTAATAAAATCTCAGTTTGGTGGCATTGGACCAAAAATATATCAGTTTGGAAATTCACTTCTTTGTATGTTATTCAGTGTTGATTCTGTTAATTTCTTGCACTTTCAGGCCAATCTATCGCCAATGATACCAACGAGAAGGAGAAGACTGAAAACGAAAGGTCCATGTTTTCACGTTTAACATTTAACTGAGAATGACCTAATCTACTTTCAACTTGATAAAGAAGCTGAGCTTTTATCTATTTCTACTTTTATATCAGGCTTTCTGTCAGAAGGAAATCATCTAGGTTTAAATCTGAAGAACCAGCCTCTACTGATGATTTGCTTAAGCCAGATGATGTCAAGTCTGCTGCCAATGCAACTACAGACAAGGAGAAGTCTGAAAACAAAAGGTAAATCTCGGTTTAGAACTAGGTGTTCCTCTCAATTTGGCAATGAAACTGACCTTTGGTTTTCTTTCAATTTGACAAAGGAGGCTGAAGTTTTCTTATTTATTGTTTTGATCAGGCTCTGTGTCAGAAGGCAATCATCTCGGTTTAATTCCGAAGAGCCTGCATCTACTGAAGACAAAAGGTGCATTTCGGTTTAGATATTTGTTTTCAATGTTTAGAGAATGAACTAATCTTTGTTTTCCTTTCAATTAGAGAAAGGGGGCTGAAGTTCTGTTTATTGCTTTGATCAGGCTTTGTGTCAGAAGGCAATCATCGCGGTTTAAATCTGAAAAACCTGCATCTACTGAAGATTTGTTTGAATTAGATGATATCAAATTGCCTCTGCATCCGCAAGTTGATGACTCAAAGAGCGGATTGTCAGACGATATGAAGGATGCAGCAGTACGGAACAGTACTGGGTCGATATCAATAGATGAGAGGAGAATGTCATTTGGACGACCGTCACGGAGAGCTGCAGCTAAAGTCCAGACTTACAAGGAAGTTCCTCTCAATGTGAAGATGCGGAGGAGTAATTGAATCCCCATGGTCTCTATTAGCTTTTACGGCTTTTAGCAGGCGAAAATGATTAGAAGTATCCCCCCTAATCCATTGCCCCAGCATATCATAAACTCAATTAAATAGTCGCTGTATTAACTCAAAGATTCATTCGAGTTTCACTTAGGATCAACGCCGCATCCATGTCACCCTCTCTTTGGCAGCTAGCTAGTGTTTGTTGTATGTATAAGCAAACATGTGGGCTCTGTGATTTTTTTTTTTCCAGCTGTGTTCCATAAGACTATTGGTGAAGAATGAAGCAGAGATTATATGTTTGGGTAATCTGGCAAATGTCTGTCTGTCCCCGGTTCATAAGAGGGATAGCTTATGTCCCTCTTAGTACTGTCTATCAAAGGTTACACAAGAATAGGAACCTAGAGTTTGCCTAGTTCATTCACGGGTAACAAAAACCACGCTTGTTCTTGAAGAGGAGAGAAATCTCAACCAAATGACGCCAATGTTATGGAAATTGCAGTCATGCTAATACAGCTGTGTGTAGTTATCAATTTTAGCAAGAAATCGATGCGGATCTAGTGCGCTTTCGAAAGCTATGATACCGAAAGTAAGGAACTGAGATCGGACTAGGATGGAATATTTGCGAGAAAACAAAGAAGACAATAGGTGCAGGAGATGAAAAAGGTCGATCCTAAACTAATACCATGTCAACTGTGAGATTGTGATCTTGGTTTTTTGGACCAAAGAAGAAGAGAATTTCAACAGGGGAAGAAGAACGAAACGATTAGACAGACTACATTGATGGATGGAGCTATACACAAACTTTCATTCTACTAGTGGACGGTCCGTGCTATGTACATGTTTACTTTTTAAAAAATTTAATACTATATATTCCATATAAATAATAGTTTATATTACTCGTATTAATTTATATAGTTTTAATCTTATAATTTTAACAGTTTATTTCACCAGTAACTCTATATAATATGGAGCAATTGTTATATGAAACAAGTTTGAAAAATATATATATATATTTTTATTTTTTTCTTATTTATATAAATATAATTATTTTATATTTGTATCCATTGCTATCAAATTTTCTCAAATAAATTAAATTAATCTACATTTATTCATTTGTCATATACCTAAATAATATTTATTCCAATTATTTTGTTTGTATTAAAAATAAATAATCTTATTTTATTCTTTTAATTTTCTTTTTTATTATAATCTTTTAATTTTATTCTTTTATTTACTTTACTCTATTAATTGATCAAATAGGTTTCTTGAAATTTTATTTCTAGCTAGTTTTTTATATGGTTTACTTATTATTCTATTCTTGTAATTTTCTTCTTTGATTTACATTACTCACTTGAATATTCGGATAACTTACTTAAAATTTCATTAAAAAAATATTTTTAAATAATAAAATTTTTTATCTCTTTTTAAATATAAATCTTATTTTATCTCTTTTTTATAATTTGTGATGAATTGAAACTTTATGTATATACTAATAAAATATTTTTTAGAAAAGTACATTAATATTTGGTCATTTCATTTATTAGACTTTTTATTCTCTAAAAAATATTATACTAAAACATTTTTAGAAACATTATTAATCTTTTATTAGTTAGGCTTTTTGTCTTCTTAATGGGCATTAATACTCCAAAAAACTAACTTTACTAAAGAGAAAGATTTACCTCAGTTTTGTTAAAAAGCTTAGTATCCGTTTTGATAAATGAGGCCCGATTGTAATAGGCCCAATATGAAACTTATTAACGGCCTAACAACTTGACTTATTCATGTTAACAACTTTGAATTATGTAATCAACTATACAGTGCTACAAGTTAACACTCAACATGTCTCATCATGCTAACAACTAGGTTGAGGTCTCGAGATTGCACAAACTAAACGCAAACTTGATCCCTTGTTAGTTTGGGGACATGATTCCCATGTTAATTAGATGGGTTTTTTTTTTCTTTTTTTTTTGCGTAAATTCAAATAAATAAGGGGCCAAGCTAGACCAGAAGAGAGGAAGGGGCAAAGTACATCAGTCTAAAGTTAAGGCATACTTACGAAGGCATGCAAGCCGCCACCCCCCCTTCCCCCCAAAAAAACGTATGCAAGAAGATGGGAAGAAATAAAGACAAACATAATGTTCCACACGAGCACTCCACCAACATTCTACACAAAACCCAACAGATTTGAGCAACTCAGCAGGCGTCTACCACATACAACAGGAATACATCTTGAAGGAGCCGAAAAACGTGAACTAAAATCAACCGAAAAACGTGAACTAAAATCAGCCTACAAACCACCTTCAAGGGGATGCGATTATCATCGAATGTGATAGCATTTCGGGCAAGCCAAATGTAGTAAATCGTGGCGAGAAAACCAAATACCGAAGATCTAGCCGAGCAACCCCTCCCCTAGCCATTCTTCGAAGCCAACAAAGAGCTATAACCAACGAAGAGCACTAGGAATATCAATTCTCCTACAAATAACACTCCAAACCTCCCGAGCAAAGGCATACCCAAAGAAGAGGGGCTCATTACTCTCTTCCTCATAGTCACATAGCCAACATCTCGGATCAACATCAAGAAAATGAAGCTTATAAAAGGTAGAAAGCTAACCAAAAACGGCCAACCGAATGATAAAGGAGTGTTTAGGCGTACTCCAACCACCCTACACAACCTTGTGCCATATCACACTCGCCCCATGGTCTCTAAGCATATCATAAGCATGGCCAACCATGAAACTCCTACCAATGTACCAAGACTCCGAAGTAGAGGACACACCACCTTGAGTGACAATAGTATCCTGAGCGTGAAGAATAACTTTGATCAAAGGCAAATCCCTCGTATGCGCAGCCCACTCCGTCGTGCCAACCACCCCCAAGTAATTGTGATGGACCCAATGGACCCATCTCTCATCGAGTGTATGTGCAAAATGTGCTTGTACATAAAAGCCATATTCCACGTATGAACATTGATCAAAGCCAAGCCTCCAACCCCTCCCCCCCCCCCCCCCCCCCCCGGGCACTTGGGAAAACACACTTTCAACCACAACGCATTTGACCTCTTCTAGAAAAAGCCCTTATGCAACTATGCAAGTCAATAACTCTATCCAAAATTGTAAAGGCTCGGATTTTTAAATAATAAATTTTAATAATTAATAAAATAAAAGGGGTTTATGTCAAAATTCGGATATTTGAAAATCCTCATATTCGCCTTAAAAATCGTATTTTAAAATCCTTCCGGCATCGTTTTAAAATTTTGATTTTGACGGAATTTGATTTCGCTTTTGAGTTCCGAGTCTTGATAAATTAATTTTAATTCCGATAATGATTTACAAATTCGATTAAGGTTTAATGGTGTCGGATTTTGGGATCGAAAAAGCGGGATTCAAGATTTATTTTTTTTGGTATTCAAAATGGGGATTTTGGGACCACTTCACCTTGTCTCCTACCCCCTTTCTTCACCCTTTTTCTTTCCCAGATATGGCAAGGTGCCAAATTGGCCTTGCTTGGCCTGGTCTGCAGACTGTTTTCCCCTTCCTTGTTTGATTTTAGAAGCAGACCCTCTTCCCTTTGCCCTCCATTTTGATCTTAGAAACCCAGGAAGCCACACCCTCCTCTGCTGCGTTCAATCCAGCACCACCGCCTCCCCTTCGTCCCTCCAATGTCCGGCCACCGAGACCAACCGAAGCTGCTCCTTCTCTCCTCCTTCTGCCTGAGCAGCAGCAGCTTTCCCCTGACGGCCGAGCCCGAGTCGGAGGCCAGGAACCTCCCAGTACCGCCGGCGCCGCCATTCCTTCTTCTCCTCCCCTGTTTCCGTCCAAGATCCGGTAAGGGTTCGATCCTCCCTCCTTTTCTCTTCCCTTCACCTCCAAACACAATAAAAGAGGAGCTTTGACCCCCTCCCACTCTCCCTAGGCCCTATCCGATGAGAATCCATCTCCGACGAAGCTCCGACGACGTTTCCGGCGGATTCAAAGCCTCTCGGTGAGCGCCCTAACCTCCTTTCGACTTTCGTTTCTTTCGATTCTTGTGTTGATTCCACCTCTTGTTGATTAATCTGGTCAAGAGCTTTAGAGCGGGTCGGGGTGTGTGTGAGTTCGAATCCAGTGAGTGCGAGAGCGAGTCGCGAGCGCGGCGAGGGCGGGCGTGCGAGCGAGTGTGAGCGAGGGGTGGCGAGTGAGACCAAGGGAACAGTGAGAGCGAGAGAGAGGAGACGAGGGAGAGCCGCCGGCGGGATCTGTTCTTTCTCTTCTTCCTCCCGTTTCCGTCGTTCAGAGCAGCGTTCCCAGCGTCTGTTCGTTCAAGGAAGGAGACAGGTTTTGTGTTGGTTTTGGGCCTATCTCCTTGGGCTTCTACTCGGGTCGGGTTCTTAGGGTATGGGGGATCCGAGCCCTTCCCTTTTTCTTCCTTCTTTCTTCTCCATTGGGCTAGTAGATCCGGTTTTGTTACCGGGTTATATTTTGTGAGGAATCCGGTTTGGGCCACGTCTTGGGCGGGTTGAATCCCCCTTCCGGGTCTGTGGGCCTGCTCCTCTTGGGTTGAAAGGGTGTTGTGTTTTATTTTATATGTGTGTGTTGATATGTGATTTTAGATGAGTGTTACTTAAATTATTATTATCATCATTATTATTATACATCTATTTCTGAGATTTTGTGATAAGTATAATTCTGAAAATTAATTATATGCATTTTATGCGATATTGGAAATATATATTCTGAAATTATGATATATTATAAATTATTTTAAAGGTGATATTATTTGAAATATTTAATTTATGATGTTTTAATATGTGATTCGGAATTTTTAAAGTGATTTATTGAGGTTAATTGAGAAGGTAATTTAGTTAATATGTTTTATAAAAGGGGACTATAAAGATGGATTTATTTTACTGGTTATTTAAGATAGCTGTTGTTGCTAAATTATTTAGAAAGGTTTTAAGTCGTCCGCAAATGATTCTTAAAGGATTTGATGTGTGGAAACCGAAATGCCGGAATTAATTCTATAACATGATTTTGAGAGATTGATTTTCAGGTTTAAATGTTAATTGTCGAGATTCTTTGTCTTGGTTTAATGAGATTGATTTTGAGAATGAAATTAGAAGAACGATTTTGGTTGATGGGATCATATTGAAAAGGTTTTGGAAAACGGTTTCACTATCGGTTGGTTTTGAATATGTTGAGAACTTGGGTTTCGTGCGTATGAATGTTGGTCCGGTAGCTTATGGAAATGGCTTGATGATAGGTGTATATTGCTTTGGATTGCTTTGGACTTGCATCTGAGCCCTTGCTTGTATTATCTTGCTGTTCTGCATCTTCAGGTAAGTTCCCTAGGGGGCTTACTCAGGTTGGACATTCATGCCTGTTGTTGCATTTTATGTTAGGTGTTGCATATGCATAAAAGCATGCCATGTAGTATCATGTTTAGGTTGCACTAATTGATTGAGCATCTGTTTACTTTATGCGTTTGAAACAGAACGGCCGTTATCTGTGATAGTCCTAGAGTCTTTGCTAGGGTCATAGGGTAGCCCAGCCTCATCGGTTACCCTGAGTCAATCGAGTCATGAACTTCCTTATATTATGATATGCCTGCGGGCTTTATTGTGGAGCGGGTTGGGCATGCGTGCCGCCCGATTATGATGGAATGCATTCACGAGCTGGCCAGTCTCCACCTATCGGAAGGGGTGGAGGTAGGAGAGGGATATGCCACTTGGCATTGTCTTGGGCCCTTTACAGTATTTCTGCACATTATTATGAACTAGGAGCATGCTAGTGTGTTTGAATTTCGTACTGCATTAGAGCATCTTTATTATGTATAGCACATACTATGTGGCCTCAGTGAGGACTGCCGGTCCCGCATGAGTGGCTCGATCTGATTCCTTTCCCCGTTCTTTTTTTTTAAGGTATTCTCTGCAGATTTGAGTGCTCGATGTCTATATGACGGGGTTTCTTTTTGGCGAATCGAAGAATCTAGCTAATATCCTAATTTAGTAAAATGGTAATTACACACTTATGATTTGGTTTGACCCGGCTTGCCGTGGCATTTGTATCCTAGTTTTGCTTCCGCTTTACTTTCGGTTGAATTGGATTTTTCGATATAGTCTTAGGACAGGTAAAGGGGTACCCAATGGCCCTTCGTGATTTTTAGGGTTTGAAATCCCTCTTTCTACTAATCTTAAATGAGTTTGAAACCTCGACCCGTACCTGGATTGCAAGATCCGAACAAGGGGTTTCATCCCTTGAAACGTAACCCGGAAATCATAATTCTGGGCCGTTACAAAGATGGTATCAGAGCCAGGTTGTGCAATTCGGGTACACAAGGGTCGAGTGTATGTTTTGGAAAACCGCCCATGAATTTCTAAGGATTTGAAAGTGTTTTAAAGGGGCAAAATGAACTTAAGATGCCTAACCTAAATTGGACTAAGTAATGAACTCAACTTGTAATAAAAGAGGAAAACAGACCAAACGGGGACACGAGTGGGTAGTAAAGGCGATAGACCACCCCTATTGGGTGTAGTTGGGAACGGTAGGCGAAATATCAGCTTGTTCTTTACAGATGGGTTGGGAGAATCAAATGAGATCATTATGAGTGTTATTAATTGATTCTGTGCTGAGTGCTTGCTATGCTAGAGATCTGATTTGGTATGCCTAACAATGAGCTGTGTATTGACTGACCTGTGCAAACGAGATAGCGGGAGTGCCTTTATTTCTACATTGTCAAACCCAGCTTGTGTAAAACAGCCCCTTCCACTATGTTTGTTAACACATTGACGGGTCTATCTAGCTTTTTCTTGGATGCCAGTGTCTTCCACGGGGAATTAGGTTGGTAAACGCATTGTGTCGGGAATTTTGGTTGGATATTAAGTTGTCTGAGTGAGTGTTGGAAGTTCTTGATGTCACTTGAGTTAGAAGTAAGGTGTTTATGGGGCTATCTTTCCTTATTCTTATTATAATCAACTAGTGTCTTCATGCCATGAAGAGTTGTACTAGAGTCCCACGGGAAAGAGGGGTGATGAGTCGGTTGGGAAAAGTCAGTGGATGCCCTTAGGAATCTCTGTCCGGTTGTAATGGTGACTCCCTCTGAATTGCATGACATGATTTTATAATCCCCCGCATGTACCTTGTCAATGATCATTAGTAAGAAGCTTTTCATGCTATGCCTTGCCTTCTATCATGGTTTTATTGTTTAAGCTTATAATGTGGTTAGTTACATTGCTCAAGTCTTGTGTTGTGTCTTGCCTTCTATCATGATTATATGTTGTTATAGCATGTTTACTTAGCCTATTGACCGTATGATTGATTAGAAGGATGAACCTTATAATGAGAACCTACATGATCGTTATTTCCTATTTGATTAAGTTCATGATAGTGTGATCAACTCCCCCTTTGTATGAATGCTTGTAGATGATTGCCTTAGCATGCTGGGTGTTGACGTGTGAATGCTTATTATCCTTTTGTGACAAGAATCTATAGTATGACCATCTGTTCTATATTCGTCAAATTAATTAACATTGGTTGTTTTGCAATTTACATTGTTGTGTGATTACTTGCGTTGGATGGAGAATATGTGGTATGATTGAGTCTTGAGAAGTGCATGTTTTATCCTAGTATGTGTTGATTTGAATTCATGTCCTCGTATTCTAGTCATACTGATCATTACTTAGACATGTGTTATACATCGTTAAACTTTCCTCATGCTTCTATACCGTCGGAACATGATTGAATTGATTTCTTACGTATCGTCATGATTAGTTGCATGCATGTATCGTATGTTAAGTTGAGTTTTTAGCATCATGTAGGGTCCTTGGGTGTGACTTGTGGGAATTTATATCTTGCCAACGGTATTGCTGACCTCCTCTTGAGCTAGGTCCCTGATAGTGTGGTTCATCCCCTTTTTCTATAATCTTAAATTGTTGTACTCATCCTGATTAGTTACTGTCGAATCCGATGATTGACTTGCTTTCCGTAATGAGTAATCCTAGCATGCTTACATGTTATCGCTCGGTAGTGTTTCCCTATTACTTTATGACATCCTCTCGTGCTTGCATAGATGTATGACTTGGCACCTCGCATGGTCACACACCACACTATATCATGATTCCGCATATGCATGACACCTAAATGTTGGAATGAATCTATTCAAATTACCTTGGTTGTAGTCATGTTTTAATATGTGCTAGTAGTATCATGTAGGGCTTTATGCTCCCCAATAAGACTGGCTAAATGGTGAGTTGCCATACTTATTTTATTACGTGAACATGTTTGTCCTATGATGTGATAGTTGTTATACCGTTTTATGTGCACTATGACAGTTGTTCCCAACATGCTTATAGTCTATCACTGGTGATGTCATCTTGGGTACTCTATGTAATGATGCTTCATGCTTCATGAACATTATGTTGAATTCCTCTTAATGACTCTTGACTATGCTTGTATCACATCATGTATCGCTAGTATCATGAATGACCCATGCTTTCTAAATGTATTCCATCATATGATTACGTGTCACGCTTGACCTATTATATGATCATTGTGCCAGATGAGATAGTTATTATGTTGCTCCTATATGTCCTCATACGATGCATACCTTAAGATCGTGCATTGCTCATATATGTGATATTTGCTCTGTTTGGTAAATCCCGCATACCTCGCTAAGACTACTAGGCGTTATGGTTTTCATGAATCGATAGACTGTTAGCTTGTCTCGCATGCACCTCAAGGTAGAACTTAAATGTGTCTTTTGAATGTACGTGTATGTCGTTGATCTTTGAGATAGGTACATGTTAGTGTGGACTAATATGATTGATATGCCCCATGATGAATTTGTGTCTGATTGTCACAATTGCAACCTAATAGACTTTCATAAGGGCGTCGTTGCTATTCTCGAGCCGGAGTTTTGTCTCTAGTTGTCGTCTTAGTATTGGTCTGTGGTTGGTTTCGAGAGGGACTTTGGGTTGTCTTCTCTTGTCACTCCCCTATCTCCGCTAACTTGGACCCTATGCGATACATTCGACGAGCGACTGCATGGATGAGGGAACAAAAAGTTAGATAGCAATAGAGCAGTGCAGCAGAAGCGTGGGCCCATAACCCACGGGCCTCAGGATCAACGATTTCGGAAAGACAAGCACATTTCGAGAATGGCGGTTACTGATTACGATATGACTTGCAAGCAAGAGTGTTCTCTGTTTGAATTGCTAACCTTTCTGAATATGTTGATAACTATGTTGCATTGCCTTGATGGTGACATTTATGAGTTGATGTGCTGACTTGATGATGACTATTGCCTGATTGCCTGTCGTCTATGATGATATGATGTGATGTCTTATGGATCTAATGTACCATGATGTCTTGACGTGTTGCTACTCTAAGTTACTAAGCATGATTTGAATTCCTTTGCCTGTAAAACGTGAACTACATATGCTAAGAGACCTGAATTGTATCTGATAAGGTTATAGTGCAACATGTTAGCTTGACTTCAGTATGTTCATATATGACGTTTGCAATGATTATTGAGCATGGTGATAAACTGAAACTTGTTGAACCCATGATGTTATGTTTATAAATGCTAGTTGGCATGATGTAGACCTTATGTTTGATGATTTTAATTATTGCTTCTTCCTTAAACCTGTGGGCGAGGTCGTTGGTAGCGTGATAGAAGAGTGGTGAAAGATCTTGAGTTGTTAGGATGATCGGGGATGTTATGAGATAAGTCACAAGAGAGAGATGCTGGCTTAAGTAAGACTGAGTGAGCTTTGGGATTTTTGGGAAGCAATGTTGGTGGTTCTAACGAGCTTCTAGGTGATGTTGGTGATGCTTCGGGTAGTACGAGAAGTGTAAGAAAGGGCTCGTGAATATTGAGGACATGGTATTAGAGGTACTTGGGTGTGACGTTAGAGATGAGAGTTGGATTCTTAGAGGTGGATGGTGTGGTAGTACTTAGCGGAAGGAGGGGCGAGATTTGATCATCGAGATGAATTGGGATTCTCTGGGGAATTTTGTCTGGGTTAACGTTGGCGAGTTTATAAAAGGATTAATCTTGGCTTGAGAGTGGAGATAGGCGAGTGGGGATTGTGTTTCATTTTGAATGGTGTGATGTGAGGATTTTCTTGATTATGTGATTTATTTATATTTGCTGGCATGATGTTAGATAACGACCATGATGGACCTGATATGGAATTAATTAAATGTTGATATGCAATATTAAAATCTAGTTGGTAGTGACAAGTGTTACCATGATATATTAATACTTTGATATCTTGTTATATTGGTTTAGAAGTATGTTAGGATGTGCTGTGATGTGATATATGAAGTAATGATGAGTATGAACTGTGGGATAATGATGTGCTATCATGTGGAAGCACGATGTTTCATTATGTGGTAGTAAGCATGATGTGTACTATATGGTTGACAAGCATGATTATTGGTTATGTAAATGATGAATATGACTTTAAGTATGATCATGATTAGTATATATGAGATAATGGTGCATGATTCCTAACTGATTGTCATTCGATAATGTGATGAGTTAAGGTGATGTCTTCAGAGCATGCTGACATTTTGGGTGATTTATATAATGCTTGATCTCCCTTTTTCTGAATCTTAATAGCATGACCTTGTTTGTATTGATGTGGTTATAATTAGTTTTGTTTCATTGACTTATGATGAAATTCCGTTGTGGCTAACCTTGCAAATGCAATTGTTTGATGTGATAAATCTGTTATGATAATGCTGGATAGAAATTGGATAGGATAACTATGTGGATTTATGCGTTAAATGAGATCTCTTGTTGTGACTGATCCTACTATGATTGCGGTGTTGATATGCGATAGTGATATACCTTTTATGATTTATGGTGTGATGTCGAGACGTTGTTATGATTTTGATATGTTGTTGAGATGCACATTATAACCTTTAGTGTGATTTGGAGATGCTTGATGTAACCTTGTGGCACTGTGTGGGTACATGGTTGAGACTTGTCGTATGATGTGTTGGTTGGAGATTGGTTGGTTTAAGCTGTTATGCATTTATTATGGCGTATGAATCTTGCTTGAATGGAGATTGATGGATTGGTTTGATTTCGGAATCTAGGAAGAGAATATGGGATTAGCCCTTAGAGGTGGATGATTCCACCTCCGAGCTTCTGAATTTGATTGATTGTTATGCGGGAAACTGATTTGGTTTAGAGGATTTTGACGAAATTTTGATTGAAACGATTTTACTTGTTTTGGTATAAAGTTGCTTGGTTAAACGTCTTAATTGAAGATTTTGAGCGGTTTGAAAATGAATTACATGAAATTTTAAAGAATAAACGTTACCGAGAATTTCAACGATTTTGAGGCCAATCTTTTCTAATTGCGGAATCCCTTTTAGAGAATTTTCAAACCCGGGCAGCTCTATGATATTTCACGAAGTGGATACATGCATTTTATGGGGGCGCCTGTAGGGTGTTTGCTAAGACCTAGTGGTGCTATTGTAGAACTTATAGAGTTGTGATACTTCCGAAAAGTCGAAGCGAGGATGTGATAGGAGCGCTTATTGCATACTTGTCAAGGCCAATTGGAGATGTCACGACCGTGACTAGGATGTTGTGAGAATCCCGGAAGACGCAACCGAGATGCTTACAAGATCCTTGGACATGGTCCTTGGACTCGTCAATTTCAACTTCGTCCCCTACTTTATTTTGGTTTTAGTCTCGGGGACGAGACTTATTTTTAGAGGTGGATGATGTAAAGGCTCGGATTTTTAAATAATAAATTTTAATAATTAATAAAATAAAAGGGGTTTATGTCAAAATTCGGATATTTGAAAATCCTCATATTCGCCTTAAAAATCGTATTTTAAAATCCTTCCGGCATCGTTTTAAAATTTTGATTTTGACGGAATTTGATTTCGCTTTTGAGTTCCGAGTCTTGATAAATTAATTTTAATTCCTATAATGATTTACAAATTCGATTAAGGTTTAATGGTGTCGGATTTTGGGATCGAAAAAGCGGGATTCAAGATTTATTTTTTTTGGTATTCAAAATGGGGATTTTGGGACCACTTCACCTTGTCTCCTACCCCCTTTCTTCACCCTTTTTCTTTCCCAGATATGGCAAGGTGCCAAATTGGCCTTGCTTGGCCTGGTCTGCAGACTGTTTTCCCCTTCCTTGTATGATTTTAGAAGCAGACCCTCTTCCCTTTGCCCTCCATTTTGATTTCAGAAACCCAGGAAGCCACACCCTCCTCTGCTGCGTTCAATCCAGCACCACCGCCTCCCCTTCGTCCCTCCAATGTCCGGCCACCGAGACCAACCGAAGCTGCTCCTTCTCTCCTCCTTCTGCCTGAGCAGCAGCAGCTTTCCCCTGACGGCCGAGCCCGAGTCGGAGGCCAGGAACCTCCCAGTACCGCCGGCGCCGCCATTCCTTCTTCTCCTCCCCTGTTTCCGTCCAAGATCCGGTAAGGGTTCGATCCTCCCTCCTTTTCTCTTCCCTTCAACTCCAAACACAATAAAAGAGGAGCTTTGACCCCCTCCCACTCTCCCTAGGCCCTATCCGACGAGAATCCATCTCCGACGAAGCTCCGATGACGTTTCCGGCGGATTCAAAGCCTCTCGGTGAGCGCCCTAACCTCCTTTCGACTTTCGTTTCTTTCGATTCTTGTGTTGATTCCACCTCTTGTTAATTAATCTGGTCAAGAGCTTTAGAGCGGGTCGGGGTGTGTGTGAGTTCGAATCCAGTGAGTGCGAGAGCGAGTCGCGAGCGCGGCGAGGGCGGGCGTGCGAGCGAGTGTGAGCGAGGGGTGGCGAGTGAGACCAAGGGAACAGTGAGAGCGAGAGAGAGGAGACGAGGGAGAGCCGCCGGCGGGATCTGTTCTTTCTCTTCTTCCTCCCGTTTCCGTCGTTCAGAGCAGCGTTCCCAGCGTCTGTTCGTTCAAGGAAGGAGACAGGTTTTGTGTTGGTTTTGGGCCTATCTCCTTGGGCTTCTACTCGGGTCGGGTTCTTAGGGTATGGGGGATCCGAGCCCTTCCCTTTTTCTTCCTTCTTTCTTCTCCATTGGGCTAGTAGATCCGGTTTTGTTACCGGGTTATATTTTGTGAGGAATCCGGTTTGGGCCACGTCTTGGGCGGGTTGAATCCCCCTTCCGAGTCTGTGGGCCAGCTCCTCTTGGGTTGAAAGGGTGTTGTGTTTTATTTTATATGTGTGTGTTGATATGTGATTTTAGATGAGTGTTACTTAAATTATTATTATCATCATTATTATTATACATCTATTTCTGAGATTTTGTGATAAGTATAATTCTGAAAATTAATTATATGCATTTTATGCGATATTGGAAATATATATTATGAAATTATGATATATTATAAATTATTTTAAAGGTGATATTATTTGGAATATTTAATTTATGATGTTTTAATATGTGATTCGGAATTTTTAAAGTGATTTATTGAGGTTAATTGAGAAGGTAATTTAGTTAATATGTTTTATAAAAGGGGACTATAAAGATGGATTTATTTTACTGGTTATTTAAGATAGATGTTGTTGCTAAATTATTTAGAAAGGTTTTAAGTCGTCCGCAAATGATTCTTAAAGGATTTGATGTGTGGAAACCGAAATGCCGGAATTAATTCTATAACATGATTTTGAGAGATTGATTTTCAGGTTTAAATGTTAATTGTCGAGATTCTTTGTCTTGGTTTAATGAGATTGATTTTGAGAATGAAATTAGAAGAACGATTTTGGTTGATGGGATCATATTGAAAAGGTTTTGGAAAACGGTTTCACTATCGGTTGGTTTTGAATATGTTGAGAACTTGGGTTTCGTGCGTATGAATGTTGGTCCGGTAGCTTATGGAAATGGCTTGATGATAGGTGTATATTGCTTTGGATTGCTTTGGACTTGCATCTGGGCCCTTGCTTGTATTATCTTGTTGTTCTGCATCTTCAGGTAAGTTCCCTAGGGGGCTTACTCAGGTTGGACATTCATGCCTGTTGTTGCATTTTATGTTAGGTGTTGCATATGCATAAAAGCATGCCATGTAGTATCATGTTTAGGTTGCACTAATTGATTGAGCATCTGTTTACTTTATGCGTTTGAAACAGAACGGCCGTTATCTGTGATAGTCCTAGAGTCTTTGCTAGGGTCATAGGGTAGCCCAGCCTCATCGGGTACCCTGAGTCAATCGAGTCATGAACTTCCTTATATTATGATATGCCTGCGGGCTTTATTGTGGAGCGGGTTGGGCATGCGTGCCGCCCGATTATGATGGAATGCATTCACGAGCTGGCCAGTCTCCACCTATCGGAAGGGGTGGAGGTAGGAGAGGGATATGCCACTTGGCATTGTCTTGGGCCCTTTACAGTATTTCTGCACATTATTATGAACTAGGAGCATGCTAGTGTGTTTGAATTTCGTACTGCATTAGAGCATCTTTATTAGGTATAGCACATACTATGTGGCCTCAGCGAGGACTGCCGGTCCCGCATGAGTGGCTCGATCTGATTCCTTTCCCCGTTCTTTTTTTTAAGGTATTCTCTGCAGATTTGAGTGCTCGATGTCTATATGACGGGGTTTCTTTTTGGCGAATCGAAGAATCTAGCTAATATCCTAATTTAGTAAAATGGTAATTACACACTTATGATTTGGTTTGACCCGGCTTGCTGTGGCATTTGTATCCTAGTTTTGCTTCCGCTTTACTTTCGGTTGAATTGGATTTTTCGATATAGTCTTAGGACAGGTAAAGGGGTACCCAATGGCCCTTCGTGATTTTTAGGGTTTGAAATCCCTCTTTCTACTAATCTTAAATGAGTTTGAAACCTCGACCCGTACCTGGATTGCAAGATCCGAACAAGGGGTTTCATCCCTTGAAACGTAACCCGGAAATCATAATTCTGGGCCGTTACAAAAATCGTAGAAGGAATAAGAAGGACAGAAAGCCAAAAGCTCTCAATACCTTGTAACACGGACACAATAAGCTCTCTCCTACCGAAAAAGAGAGATGTCACTTAGACCAAGCATCAATGAGGCGACTAGTCTTGTCAATCAACAGGGTATAGTGTATGGATTGAAGGACATATGGGCTGGTCGGGATGCCAAGATATCAAAACGGAAAGACCCCACACAATATAACTGTTCTCCTCATCCGACACTGAGGCTACGAAGATGGAAGACTTCTCAATGTTCATCGATAGCCTAGAGCAAGCCTCAAACCTCCTCAAACACTCCATAAGGACCCTCACCGATCCCACATAACCATGGCAAAACAACACAATATCATTCATCGGCATAAATAAGTTGAGAAATCTTCAAACTTTTGTATTGTTGATGGAAGCGGAAGGGATGCTGAGTTGTCCCAGATTTGATAAAGTGAGAGATGGACTTTATACAAATCACATAAAAGAGTGAAGAGGGAGGATCACTATTGATGGAAGTGGAAGGGATGATGGGTTGTTCCAGATGTGATAAAGTGAGAGAGGAACTTTATACAAATCACATAGAGGAGGGAAGAACGAGGATCACCTTGTCTAAGCCTACACTTGTTTGGGAAGTGGCCATGAAGCTCCTTGTTGACTTTGATGGATTAAGAGGCAGTAGTCACACATTCCATCACCGAATCGAGAAACATAATGGGCAAAGACATTTCTATCAAAGCAAACCTCAAGAACTCTCAAGGGATGGTATCATATGCCTTAACAAGGTCCACATTCAATAAGCAACATCTAATCTACCTCTTCACGTTATATCTCCAAAGAAGCTCTTCCCCAAGGAAGATGTTGTCGGACATAAGCCTCCGTGGCACAAAAGCGGCTTCAGCTAGAGCAATAAGGTACCCAATGCAACTCTTAATCATGGTCATCATGATCTTCGATATGATTTTATAGACTACAGTAAAACATGAGATAGGCTGAAAGTGATTGAGACAAGAAGGGTTGTCCCTATTTGGAATCAAAGACACAACTGTGTCGTTAAGTTTCCTCAAGAGTTTAATGTTGGTGAAAAATTCTTTTATGGCTGCACAAACCTCCTCTCTAGGGTCCTCCCATGATACCTTGAAAAACTTGGCAGAATATCCATCAGGTCTAGGCGCTTTCGAGTCACCAATCGCCCAAAGAGCCTCTTTGATCTAATGTTTTGACACCGGCCAATCAGTAACCCCTTGTCCTCCTCTTTTACTCTCACTCCACTGGCAAACCAGATCCGACATAAAAGCGGCTTGAGCCAGGTCAATTAGCTACCCAATGCAACCCCTAACCCTCGTCATCATGATCATTAAGATTATAAGATAGACCGAAATGTGATAGGCCTAACAACTTATGCTCTCGAGGTCCATAATCTATAGCACTCAAATCAGCGACATCCTCTTGAATCAAATGACACTTATCATTCAGATGAGTTAGATCTCCACATACACCACATGGTCTAGGCTGCTGAGGTTTATTCATTTGCGTGCGCAACCATCTTGTTAACTAGCTCAGTAATCCTATCTAAGTCATCCTTGATACCATCTCTAGAATTATCCAACTTATCCACTCCTCTAACTCCTTGGTGTTTCCCATATTATTGCGATGCATTAGCCAACCCTTCGAAAATCTGCATTGCTTCCTAAGGTGCCTTATCCAAAATATCTCCTCCACTAATAACATTGATGAAACTCATGTTTGTATAAAGCAAGCCCTCATAAAGATATAGCACTAGATCATCCTCGGGTATACCATGTTGTGGATAACTACCCTTAAGCTTCTTGAATCGCTCAACATACTCATAAAGAGTCTCTGTAGGTGATTCCTCAATACTAGATAGCTTCTTCTTGAGTTTGTTGAAGCGAGTAGGATGAAAGTACTTCTGAAGGAAAGCTTTCTTCAATTCAACCCAAGTAGTAATGCTTTCGGGGGGTAGCTAATAAGTTAAGTCAATCACTAACCGAATCTTTCAAGGTAAAGGGGAACACTCTCAACATCAATTGGTCATCGGTAAGGCCTTGGGGTCTAAGTCTATCGGACACACTCACAAAGGTTGCAAGGTGTTTGTTTGGTTCCTCCCTAGGCAATCCATGAAAGTAGGGTAAAATAGTAGACCAATTCAACTTATACTCATATCTTGAACCCTCAGGGAGATTAGGAAGTATAATTACAAGTGGTTGAGCACTCAAATTAGGTTTCATTAGGTTTCTCGGGGTCCTTCTTGGCGGATTATCAACTTCGTCTCCCATCTCCTTACGTGTGTCAAATTCGAGCCTCCTTTTCAACCTAAGAGATCTTTCAATCTCAGAATCAAAAGACAAAGTTAATGAATTAGAAGAACGAGTTTGAACCATACAAGGACAAAAAAAAAGACTCAAAGAAAAACAAAAATAAAAAGGAATCAATGATAGAAATAAAGAAAAAAAAAACTCTTTTTTCCTCGACAACGGCGCCAAGAATTTGATGCGAGAAGAACGTCGTTGGAAATTTCACCCTTTGCCAAATAGTAATATTATCCTAACTCAAAGATCAAACCAATAAATTAGTAAATCAATGAATTGATAAACCAACAAACTAGTATAGTGATGAAGTCCAGTCGAACCCACAGAGAGAACGGTTGCGATGTAATGTTTCTAACAATGATTCTTATGACAAAAGCAATGATTTGTAGAAAATTGATAACAAAGTAAAGTAAAGAGAAATATGATTGCAAAGTATTGATAATAAGATAGAGAAAATATTTCATATATGTAATTCTCAGACCATAGTTGAGGTTCAAGATCCTAGGATTGATTCAATAATTATTTCTAAGCATATGTCGACTTGACTAAAGTTGATAGATCCACAAAGATACAATCTTCTTATTCGATATCACTAAAGAATAGCATTAAACACTCAAGTTCTAAGACCAATTTGCATATCGATTCAATGCAATTAGAAATAATATGAACAATCCATATCGGCCCTAATCAACATCTAACGACATAGATCAATCGAAATCATCCAGTACAAAGACATAGAAATAGCACTACTTCAATACCTTTGTTTGCTATCAAGAAAACAATAACGAATTCATAGCTTATATGCATTTCCTAACATGGTGATTGACGGAGGGAAAACCTGTCGTTGATCCGTCAAGGAAAACTCAAACCTATAACTAGTATAGCAATAAGTAAGAGGTCGATCCACAGGGAAATTTGTGATTCAAGTATGATTTAGGTGTCAATTAAGTAACCAAAGAGGGGGTTTTTGAGTGTGTAAAGTTCCGCCTTTAATCAAAGCGGATTGATGGAAGCAACAGTAAATAATTGTGATTCAAACAATTGTGAGAAGAAGTTCTACCTACAATTTTCCACTTTATTTGGTTGAAGCGATCCTTGTAACTTCTTCTTGTCCTATTAAGTTTCCTATGAATGCCCTTCTCCCGACCTAATATAGTTACTAGTCCAATCAGTCCTAGAAACCCTTATCAATCGAACAGTCCCTAAAAAAGGATTTAACCCAATTGATAGCTTTAAGTTCAGAGATTAGCCAAGGTATTTGCAGTCCCTAAAGAGGGATTTAACAACACATCCAACTTCCTACTTATCCAATTAGTTCAATCAGCCATAAAGGGACAAGTTTGCTACTTAGGTTAAGGTTCACAATCAGGAATCTACAAAACCTTAGCAATTGAATTGATCTAACTAGTTGGCCAGACAAGATAGAACAAAATAATAGACAATCAAGCACGAAGAAGTTGAAGCATTCAAATATAGGAAACAAGGAACGAGAATTAGAAACTCACAATCAATCCAAATAAAGCGTCAAACTGTAGGCAAAACAGATGAGCTTAGTTCGTCATGGAAGACATCGCTCAATCTCTAATTGTCCGATGAACGTAGAATAGAATAGAAGTGAATGAAAATAAACCATAATCGGCCTTTTAAAAGTCTAAGTCGGCCATAAAACAAACTACTCAAAACTAGGGTTTTAATTAAATGAAACGTTGCGCTGACGACCAATGCTGCGGCCGCGGCACATGCGGCTCCTTCATAGCCGCGACATCTCTCATTTGATGCGGCTGCGGTGGATAGTTGGATGATTAATTATATATTTGTTTTTTATTGCTTGAGGACAAGCAAAAGTCTAAGCATGGGGTAGTTTGATAGGGTCTATATTAGTATTGTTTATATTAATTTAGAGTATTTTTACATATTTTATAGCTTAATTTATATTATTTGGTTTTCGGAGTCTACACTAGTGTTTTTATATATTTCAGGTACTTTCGGGATGGATTGTATAAATTTGGATGGTGTTCGTAACATGTGAGATGATTGCAAATTAGGAGGCCGATGGAGACGGTCAAGTAATACACATGAGGAATTGGAGGAGCAAAGTCGGTGCTGCTATGCTATTATTAATATTATATGCTTAAATTAGGATGGATTAGAATATTAGATAGAAAGATTAGGATATTAGTTCTTTATATATATACATTCATACGGAAAAATATAGAGAGGACCGAAGCCGTGTATACGGTGACCGGCCGATTAACTTTTACTCCTAAATCCTAATTGTATTATTTTTATGGAGATCTAAACTCTCTTCGTTCTATCTACGATTTGAAGCTTTGTTTGGATTAAGTTGTGAGTTTCTGAATTTTGTTCCTTATTTCCTATATTGAATGTTTCAACTTCTTTGTGCTTTATTGTTTATCGTTTTATTCTATCTTGTCTGATCAACTTAGTAGAATCAATTCAATTGTTAGGGTATGTAGATTCCTGATTGTGAACCTTAACCCAAGTAGCAAACTTATCCCTTTAGGGCTGATTGAACTAATTGGATGGGTAGGAAGTTGGATGTGTTGTTAAATCCCTCTTTAGGGACTGCAAATACCTTGGTTAATCTCTGAACTTAAAGTTATCAATTGGGTTAAATCCTTCTTTAGGGACTGTTCGATTGATAAGGGTTTCTAGGACTAATTGGACTAGTCACTACAAAAAATAAAGAAATTTGCCACGCTACCTAGCTTCGGCAGGGGCATACCGTGGCAATTGATACTCTTTTGCCACCAATGGGAGCTTCGGCAAGAGTTACCGTGGC
This sequence comes from Persicaria maculosa, assembly GCA_963922045.1. NCBI lineage: Eukaryota > Viridiplantae > Streptophyta > Magnoliopsida > Caryophyllales > Polygonaceae > Persicaria > Persicaria maculosa. The sequence continues at coordinate 45,343,648 of OY998263.1, read as the reverse complement.
TATTGGCTCGATTTTGCCACCCTTGGTAGCAACAAAAAGCTTTGCCGTGGCAAACAAATAGCGGATTCAATTAAAACGCGGATTTTTTTTAAGAGAAACCCTAACCTTCTCGTTCGCTCATTTCAGATCTGTGTATAACCCGTTCGTCCGCCTAGTCGCCTACTTCATTTCAGATTTGAAGATCCCTCTCTCTCTCTCGTTCTCTCATCTCCCTTTCAACTCTCAGATCCATTCATGGGTGTCCTTCTCGATCTCCTCTCTCCCTTAGCTCTCTCCACAATCGACACTCTCTACCTTCTCTCTTCTGTTCATCCATCTCCATCTCCATCTCGACTTCCACATCCACCCATGGTTGGCCTTCCCGATCTCCTCTCTCACTCAGCCTCTAGATCTCCACAAACGATGCTCTCCCCATTCCGGCTCACCTCCCGACTCTGAAGAAGAAGAAAGATCCCACCTTTTTTACTCATCAACGCCTAGCTCGAAGAAAACAGCTTTCGCTTCCAACGTGACATCGGCTTAAAAAAAATCCTCTCAAGAACCCTAGCTTCCCGATCTTTCTTCGGAGCAATAGCCTCGCACTTTTGATTTTGGCCAAGTATGAAGTAAGTTTGGCATCTCTTCCTCTTTAATTTATAATTCATTCAAATTTGTCCAAGATTAGGGTTTTGGGTGCCTTTTTAGTCGTACCCTGCGATGATATGGCTACTAATTTCATTGTTTCTCTGTTTGATTTGTGTTCTGAAAGTTTGGCATTCATATTTGTGATGTCAGTCTTGTTTAAAAGAAACTGTTATGGAATTTTGGCATTCGAGTTGAGGTTCATTGTCTTGACATTAAGATAAAACCAATTTTAGGGCTTTTTCATAATTGTAATGCTAAACGCTGAAGTAAGTTCATCTTTAGGTATAAAATATGCATGTGAAGCTCAATTGAAAATTTTTATCCATTATTGATCCTTGTAGGGTCTTGTAGGTGCTTGTGGACCCTATCCCACACACCTACACGTAACTCATATTTGTTGTTACATTCTGAATTTTGCATATATCCTGTGTATAAAAATGGGCTTAAATGATCAAGAAAAGTAATCAGGATCTTAGCATTATTGATGCTTCAATTCATAGATTCACTTAAGCGAATTACTTATTTTAATGCTTGGGTTATGTCTTATTTCTGCAGTTGGTTTTGAATAGGTCTGGAAGCAACTAATTTGTCAAGCCCCTATTATATCCAAGGTAATTATGCTTCTTTTTCAATCTATTATCTTTCTAGTTTAGCAATTTATATTTGGCATTATTTTATCGTAATTTGTGCTAAGGCAAGGCACTTTCTTATAGTTGGTTAATGGTCAATGATATGAATTGTTGATCCCTATCTTCAGCTACATTGGTTTGCTTTAAATTTTGCATCTTGCAACAAATTGATCTCAGGTAGTGCTAAGGCACTTAATTTGTTTAAATATATATAATTTTGCTAGGGTTCCAATTGATTTCCTTCATGTATTCCAGTGAGAGCGTAGTAAACTAAAACTAATAAATCTTAGTGCACTTTTCATTTTCATTTTTCGAACAAGGCTAGATGTGTTTTTGTTAGTACATCATTCTAATTTGTAATAACGTGAGGTCTTTTTTCATCGTAGTGATATATTATTTGTTTAGTGGTGGCAATTTTTTCTTTTCTTGATTACCCCATCCCGTTTTGTAAGTGATATGAATTCCTATAAAATCTCTTACTGAGTTACTTTGACACTAGCTAATTTCCTTTTCATTTGATTTACATATTGATTTCTAAATCTACAATAAATTTTCTTAATGGTCATGATTTGTTGCTGGTAGGATTCTGAATGGGTGATCATGCACAAGTAACCAGTGTTAAGTGTTAGGTCACGTGGAAAAATCTCTTACTGAGTTACTTTGTTTTATTAATCTTTTTTTCTATCTCAAGTTTTATTTCAGTGTGTGTCCCCGTCTTCTCTTTTTGCTGTTAGAGTTCTTCCAAGTATTATTTATCGTGGACCACTTCCTGCATCAAGTTCTATAATGTTGGATTTATTTATCAATGCCTAGTTTCCTTTATTGCATCAAGTGTTACTAGTTAGGCATCTGAAAAATGATATGCTTGCCTTGTCTTTTATGTTGTCAACTATTTCATATATATTTTGTTTCATCTCCAATTTCGATAAACAGCTCAGCATCTTCCAGCAGTTCATGGTTGGCCTATGTATACTTATCAAGATTGAATGATAGAATCAATAGATCATACCATAAATGGAGAGATGTTATCATTCTGAAGTGGCAATGTGTAGAGAGAACATATTGGTTTGGTGTTTTTTCCTGCAATTTCATGTATTTTGTTTCCTGTCCCATACTTTCTTATTTCATGAAAAAAGACTAGAACTCTTTAGCATAGACTTGTTGGAATATCTATCAGCTCTTTGCATTATATTTGCATTATTTTTCAAAATGGAAATTCTTTAAGGGATGGGCTGATGAAGATAGGTCTAGGAGTTGCATGATTTATTTTATGAATCATTACCAAATAGTATTTTTCCTGGCAGGATACGATAACTCCAAACCATGTCGAGTGCAAGCGTCCAATGGAGAAAAACCAAGGGTGTGCGCATATAACTTTTACGCCACACTGTAAATATGAGTATTGCTAGTAAGTTCAGGCAAGCTGTCTATAATGCCCTCTGTTGTGGGTGTACTTTGTACCCAACATAGTAGAAGCTTTTTGCTTGATAGGTGGACTGGATTGGAAAGAAGAATCAAATTGATGCTGGTGAGGGTTGTTCATGTTGTTGTTCATAAATATGCGATGCCGGGATCTTTTTATTATTATTGACTGATGTTGTAATTCAAATGTGCAGCTAAAGCTGTTGGTGTGAAGCAGATTATTTTACTGGGGTCTATGGGAGGAACACAACGTGTTAATCTTTTGAACAAACTGGGAAATGGAAATATACTCGTATTTTTCTTGACTCTCTATTGACAGTGTACACATTTGTATATGAAACAAGCATTTTACAGAAAGCACATGTTTCATAAGATAATAAAAGTATTTGGGAGAATGGGAAGGAGGTGTATAAGTATACACTATATATAAAGCACATGTTTGATTTCAATCTCCTATTTTTAGAATTATTACTTTAATTTGAGTTGATCCTCCATGTTCTCCATTATCTAGTTTAGTTGTTGAATTTGTGATTTAAGTTTTGTTATTATTAAGAGTGGGATGCTTGCTTCTGGTAGGTTCCATCAGGTTGACTTCCTGCTAGAGCTTATACATCCAAAGTTTCAGACTTGCATTTTGAAGAACCATGGATAGTTGTTTGAGTATCAATATAGGCTATATGGCTAATTATCGACATATTATGTATATTTATTATATATAAATTATGTATTTTTTGGCATTTTATTTTGTATGTAAATTTTGTATAATTAATGAAATTTTATTATATAAATTGTGGTCATTATTTATTTTTTTTAAAATATTGGACTTTTTAGCCCCGGTGTAGAGAATCCGGGCTAAAAAGCAGTATTTTTTTTTAATTTTACCCCACACTTGAGCTACGACAGCTAGCCATCGCTTAGCTTTCGCTAATTTTCTTGCTACGGCTATTTGCGGAAGCTACCAAATTTTGCCACCCCACGATTCGCCACCCCCCCATTTGCCGTAGCTAAGCCGAAGCTAGATGCCTTTTGCCACCCCTTGAAGGCCTTTTGCTACGACTTTTTGCCAAAGCGAATTTCATTTTTTTTTGTAGTGAGTAACTATATTAGGTCGGGACATGGACATTCATAGGAATCATAAAAGGACAAGAGGAAGTTACAATATCAATTCAACCAAAAAAAGTGGATAGTTGTAGGTAGAACGATCTTCTCTAAATTGTTTTGCAGCATTTGTTTTTATTTTGTTTTCTTTTCTTTTCAATCTCAATCAACTAAAACCTCCCTTTCTACTAATTGGTAAATACACATTACTGAGAAATCTTGATTCTCTGTGGGATCGACCTCTTACTTACTTGCTATACTAGTTTGTAGGTTTGAGTTTATTTTGATACGGTTTACGCGACTAAAAACCGTCCATCAGTGATCAATCATAGAAAGGAACACAAATATAATCAATAAGAACATGATGATAAATATACTTATAAATAACTAAATAGAATCAAATCCTCACAATTCATTCCACTATGTCTTCGAATCACATGCGAAACTATGAATTTAGCAACTCATAGGCCAAAACCTCTCTTCTCTCTAATTGTGTTCATTGATAACCCCAATGCCCACACACAATTATTGCTTATTGTGGAAGAATAAAACCTAAGTAGGACGTGCAAACCATAGAAAATATAATAGGAAATAAGTATCTTTGGATCCAAATCGCTTTCGCTGAACACGGAGGAACGGCGGGCACCGCTAGAAAACCGGCGGGCGCCGCCCTATGCAGTGGCCAATTCTCTTCTTTGCTTCAACATTGTGCTTCCTTGCTCCTTTGTAGCTCCTTCCTTAGCTTCCATATGCTCCAAAACATGTCTTTTAAGATCTTCCAAGATCCCATCCAAGGTCGGAATGTAAAACTGCAGAATTAACACTAAAACGCGTAGATTCCGGACTTGACAATTTCACAAGCAAGATATGAAACAAGACTAAAACACATGCAAAACTCCTATCTAAATGCAATAAGAAACACCTATAATGCCTTGGTGCGGGACGAACGTCGTTGGCACTTTCGCCCTTTGCCAAATAGTAATATAATCCAAACTCAAACACAAAACCAATAAATTACTCAATCAATCACTTGATAAACCATACAACTACTAGTATAGCAATTAAGTTCGGAGTCGAACCCACATGGAGAAGCAATTTCCTATTCAATAACCGTTAACAAACACTCTTAGGACAAAACAATGATTTGTAGCAAATAACCGAGATGTAAAAGTAACCAAATTTATGATTGCAAAGTAGATTGATCTATCAATTATTCATATACACATGTCTACTTGACTAAAGTTGAGAGATCCGTAGGGATACCATCACCTTATTCAATATCACTAAAGAATAGCATTAAAGTCGAGTCCTGCCGTCGAGTGCTCTGTTCCTCCTTTCTTCTGCTCTGTGTCTGCCTCCAACTTCTACTTGACGTCGAGTCACTTGGTAGATGACGAGTAGTTTTTCAGCTTGAGTTCCACTTCTTCGAATTGTCTCGAAAATGTCTCGATTTCTGCAATATTGACCAAGAACTTGTGTAGATCTCCATAATTGACAAATAAACATAAACTACATAATTTATACACTATTCTAACCCCGAAATATAAAATGCAAACAGAAATTGATATAGATTGTAAGCGAAAAACATGGTAACTTGAGCGCACATCAATGCAGAGCGCCACTAAAAAGCCAGATCATTAGATTTAATGTTGTTCATGACATGAAAGATTAAGTGAGAAAACATCAATTCGGCAGGGTATGATTTTCTTAAAGAGTAAGCAAAATCTAAGAAAGAGTAACCATGATCGTAACACATAGCGGGATGGAACAAACCTATAATATATGGGAATACAAAATAGTCCAAACTGCAAGATTTGATAACTGCAAGTTGAGAATATGATCTATTATGAAAGGAGAGAATTGTTTTTTACTTTTGGTTAACCAATAGTATTCAGCTTCAAAGGGGGACAAATCCCCCTCAGCAGTTGAGATGTCGACACTAGTGTCGTTGCCCTTTCGGGAGTTGTAGAGTGTGGGAGCATCATCCTGATGTGAGCCTAATTTGCCATGTTTTACAGTATCTTTTATATCGTTTTCTGCATACATTTCATGCATTTGGGTTAGAATAGTACATAATATATGTAGTTTATGCTTATTTGCCAAATTATGGAATCTACACCAATTTCTGTTTAAATTCGTAGAAATCGAATCAACTTACAGCAGTTCGGAGAAAGGAAGAAAAGCTCGAAGTCAACTACAGAAGTCCAATGTCAAGGAGCAGCGGAACCAGGACCAATCGAGCTGGAAACAAGGAAAAACAGTTAGTCGATATCAACATGTCTAAGTCGATATCGAGTTGGCCACATCGAGCTGAGCACCAGAATCGACAAGGAAGCTGGAGCTAGAAGAGGTTCAAGTCGATATCGAGGAATTTACTCGATATCGAGTAAAACCCAAGTCGATCACCACTTCTGGAGCCGAGATCGACAAGCTGAGCACTAGGAGTCGACAAGTGGAGCCGGGAGCTGAGAAAGTTACTCCATGTCGAGGAATTTACTCGATATCGAGGAAAATTCAAACCGATGTGTTGTCCTGGAGGCCGGAATCGAGTTGCTGAGCGGAAGACGAAGAAATTGCTAGTCGATATCGAGCAATTCTACTCTATATCGAGTTGATTCCAGAAGCAGACGTCGAGCTAGTCCGGGGTCTTGTTAAGTTTCTATCCGGAGTCCAATGGTGATATTTTCGAGATGAAATTCTATCAAGATCTATCAAGTGTCATCAAGTCAAGAGAGAAGATATTTTATCTACATTAGATATAGTCCCTTTAGATTTATTTATTTATTTCATTATTTTATCTTAAGTAATTAGATAGATAAATATAGATATAGATAGGATATTCTTTCCTAATTAGAGAGGGAAGAAAGCCTATAAATAAAGCCTTAGGGGCTGATTTTCATTCATTCAATTCTAGTTCCAATTACATCAAGTAAGTAGGAGAGAGAGAGAGCTTGTGGCGAGAGGAGAGAAGGTGTTGAGAGACGGTTTGTCTTCGAGCGGTTGTAAGTTCTCTTTGGTTTATTTTAATGCAATTTAGTTATTTCCTAAAATCTTTGATGAGTTTATTGATGATGAAGAGCGAGTAGTCCACTCACTTCTAGGGTCGGGGTGAGCCCGACGGTAGCCATGTGAGGTGATGCGGTAAAGGTTTGATCTTTTTATGCAATTCGTCTTCTATCCCTGCGAGCATGATTCTTTTGCGAAAGTTGAAGGTGATCCTTGTTTGTATTATTGAAGCGAAAGTGATCTTAATACAACTTGGGTTAATTATGTGAAAAGGGTTAGTAACAATGAGGGTTTATGCGAAAGCCTCTATATTCCTATTTGTTAATAACGAAAGTTATTTGATGAAAGGCATGATCTTTTATGCCTTTATGTGTTATTTTGCATGGTTATCGTTGTGGTGTTGATGCCCTGGCCTTGGAAGTTTTTAGTTTATTGATTTATTTCATCGAAATCCATGTTCTGCGTGCGAAAGGTTGCAAATTTAAGTTTCTGCTTTTTAGTCGATTTCATGGAATTCTTGTCGACATCGAGGTATCTCCTCGACATCGAGTATTTTTTGTCGATATCGAGTACTTTCTGTTAGGTTTTCGTTTTTCTGTTTCGTTTTGCTTTCTGTTTTTACTCGACAGGTTAGTTGATATCGAGTACTTTACTCGATATCGAGGAATCTTCTGGTCGACTTCGCTGAGATCTTTCCGCTACCTGAGATCCGCTGACGTGCTTCCTCGAGGATCGATCCTGACTTCCCGCTGCTACATCAGGAGGAGGTGTTGTAATTATTTGCGTGGGCACGAATCTGGTTTGATTTATATTTCATTATATTTTAAACTCGATTTCCTCCTAATCTCCTACAACACATCCTTCACCAAATTTTGATTCACTTTGATAGAAGAACGAGCAACCGAGTTCAACAAAATAACAAGTATATAATTAGTGAACTAATTATCTTGGCAAGGACAATAAATATTCATACCATACTGTTGAAAGAATCTTAAAATCAGTACTAAACTGAGAAGGGTGATGCGATGACACCACATGTCCTCGCTAAGAAGGCCAACGCCAAGGAGCCAGCGAATGGAAACGGCGACGGCGAACCACCAAGCGCAGCCAGGGGCAGATGCTTAGGTAAGCTGACCCAGCAATTGTTGGGTCAGACTTTATCATAGTAGCTTAGAGAAAATATATTGTTGGGTTAAAAATTTTTGGTTGGAAATGTGTTGGGCCCAATTACAACTTGCAAGCCCAAGATAATTCCTCTTTTCTTTGTACACATTCACTCAATCACTTGCATCATTTTTTTATATAAAATTTAAATGTGTGAGCTATTTTTTTTTTTAAAAAAATGAAATTCTAGCTACACAAAACCACTAGCGACCGTTTTTATTTTTTTTTCCATACCGATTATCAAACCTCATCAACTTTTGTACTTCTTTAAGTTATTATCTTTAACAATTAGGTATTTCTCCCAACTCTTTTCTTAGGATCTTTTATTATTATTAAATTCATAAATCTTGAAATTAGGGTTTTGAATTCTTTGGTAATTTTATTGTAGAAATTTAGATTATTGTGTTTTTATGCAGTCTATTGTATTTATTTTATACAATCTATTATTTTATAGAGTAGAATATTATAATATAAATTTACTAGAATGAATTTGTATAATTTATTCCTTTTATATAAAATGGAAGACATATATCTTTCGGGTGGTATGATATTACACATTGAAAAATACTATGTTAACACTATTGACTCTGTGAAAGACATTGATATTTTGAGTCAATAAAAAATCATAGAACACAATTTCGATAGATCATAATTTATTTATAATGGAATTATTTATTATTATAAATATCAACTTATAATTGAAATATTTGAAGAAAATTATGAGAATTGTATTTTGGCTTGGTAAAATTTGGCCTCTTTAACTAATGGTTTTCCGCTCACCTAACTTTTATACCTTAGATCTGCCACTGGGCGCAACACCACCCTCCCCGGTCAGCTAAGTTCTATCATTTTTCTGAAGTTTCTCCTCACCCTCTCAACACCTCACTGCCAAAACACACACACCGCCAAAATCGAAGATGTGCGACTGGAATAGACGACGCCGAGAACGATCTTTACTTCCCATCCAAGCGGATGATTACAGATGAGCAACCAACGACTCATCAACACTAGAGGCTGGAACTAGCAGAAGACCAAGGGGGGACACAGACGACGAAAGACTTGCCGATAGGTCGATAGCAGTTCCAAAACAAGGAAGAAGAAGAAGATTTGATGCAAATTAGAGAATGGGGCGACTGAAATAGTCGAGAACGGATCTGATATGGAGGAAGATGAAGAAGAATGTACAGTTGCTAATTAGGGATTGGGGATGACGGATTGCAACAGGAATTAGCCATTAGGGGCGCGTGAATTCGCGCGTACTTTAGGCTCAAGAAGGGGGTTTTCATGTTCTTTGTTTCCTATCAAATAAGGTTGCTTTGCTCCCTATGAATTAATTAGTTAAATACTCAAATCCCATAATTTATTACTCTATCTGTTTGAAATTACTTGTCGTTTGACTTTTCGGCACACTTTTTAAGGTGCTAAACTCTATAAAATATAATTTTTAATTAAATTTTTTTCATAATCTTATACTTACTACTTATATGTATGAAATTATATATAAAAAAAATTAATTAAAAAATATATTTTATATAGTTTTTATCTCCTTAAAAAGCGTACACTACAAGACAAATGCCAAATATTTTCAAACGGAGGGAGTATTATTTTGCACCTTTCTTTTTGTTAGTAGGTAAATTGATTTGAATAAAACTAGTATCAGGCACACCTTAGGTTTGGATTGTTTAAAATTTATCAATTTAAATCCGATAATATAGTTTGATTATTTGTAATTTTAACTACATATTATAGATTATAAATTATAGAATATAAAAATAATTTAAAAAAATAAAAATAAAGAGATAAATAAAAAATAAAGTGATAGTTATGACATTAGGTGATAATTAATGGGAAGATGGAGTGTGGAAGGGTAGATATGACCGGATGCCATGAATTAACTTATAATGGAGATGTTTTTGATTGATTTAATTTTTTTTTATTAGGTAAAACTTCGAGCTCAGACAAGCCTGAAGCTCGAGAGGCCGACGAATCGGCAGACGGACTAACCGTCAACATACAACCATAAGCAACACAAATGAACAAGAAAGAAAGAAAACACCTAACAACCCATAAAAGACGTCGGTCAGCGGAGGAGTCGATGAAGATCCAAGACGAGCTACGAATACCGAGAACACGGGCGAGTGCGACGACTCACACGGCGTCTCGACGGGGAGAAGGCGGAGAACAGTAACCCACTACCGGAAAGGGCGAATCCTGGGGATGTGCGGACCACCGACGTTGCCCCCACCTAAATGAGGGATCTTCGAAGACCACGAACACAGCCACGATCCTCTCGATCAAACAGGACGCCCGATACTGCAACCCAACTCGGAACTAAACGCAACCACACCAAGGTAGCGACTCGAAGCCAGACGACGAAGCAAAGTACGGGCCAGAACAAGGAAGATCAATCCTCCGACGAACATTTGTGAGCAGAAATCCCGAGACCCATTATAAAGTCCAAGGAGATTTATTATTATTTATAAATATTAATATTTTCCAAGCCCTTTTGGGATTTTAGATTAACCCTTTCGGGTATTTAAATAAATATATATAAATTAGCACGAAAACTTTTTTTTTAAAAAAAAAACTATTTTCCATTCTTAATCTTACGGTGCAAGATTGGAAGACAAAATCTTTTTCCTGATTTTTCCCTTTTCATTTTTTTCCCAGGCTTGTACGGTATTTGCAAAAAAGTTTTAATTTTACAATTTTTCCCTTATCCTTGCCTTGCAAGGATAAGCCTTTTATTTGTTTTTTTTGGCACGTTACAGAACGTCTGCTGGAGCATCCGCCGCCGCACAGCCACCGGAAGGAAACAGGGGCCGCACAGCCACCGGAAGAGGAGATGACAACAGCCAAAGCCAGCGAAGCAGTGACCGGAGGGCTCCTGACCGAATACGACAAAGGAAGAGGGGGGTTGACCTGGTGCCAGCGCACGACCTTCAACAACCAACGCCCCCGACACCCGAATATTGCCGAGGAAGATGATCGGATCTAGCCGACGGGACGAGAAGGTCACGACAGATAAAACCCCCAAACTAATTTCAAAAATTGAAGGTAACCAACACTCACCCGGATCAAAAGAAAATCAGATCCAGAAGGAGGATGGAGGGTTGCGCGAGAGGGGTTGAAGAATCGATAATGAGGGTGGCCGGAGGAGGGATGCGAGAGAAGATCCGCCATGGCAGCAGGAAGCCCCAAAGCCAAACACAAGAATCAACAGTCTGAAAAGGCAGTTGAAGGGATATGAATCAAGTCGTCGAAGGAAAGAACTCGGGAGAGGGGGAGACGAGACTGGTGTCAAATGCGACCGAAGCCGAGTTGGGGCGGCCGAAGCCGGAGTTGGGGCGGCCGAAGCCGAGTTAGGGCGGCCGAAGCCGGAATTGGGTGGCCGGAGCCGAGATTGAAAGCAGGCCGAAGCCCGATGTAGGACTCCCTCTCTCTCTAGAAAAACCTAGAGAGAGGAGAGAACGTTTTTCGATGGAAAATTTTTGATTGATTTATTTAATAATGGAGTAAATATTTGATGTAGCAGATTTCAATTTCCATCATGTAAAATGAAGATTTGTTTGAATGTTAGGTAAAATAGAAATACTTGGAATTTATTTAATATGAGTAATAGATTAAATCAATTAATACCAGGTCTGAAATACTTGGTATCGATCTTTAGCTGTCCATAGGGCTTTATTTTATATGAGCTGAACAGCTCGAGCTCGGCTCAGGATCGACTCGAAAAAAAGCTCGACTCGAGTTCGTTCACTTACCTAAACAAGCCGAGTCTGAACATGATTTTAAGCTCGGTTGAAAGCTCGGCTCGTTCGAGGAATAGCTCGAATAATATGGAATTTCTAAAATTTTCTTTAAGTTTATATGTTATGACCAAGTAACACTACTTAAAACTCGAAAAAAACTCGGCTCAAGCTCGTTCATTTACAAAAACAAGCCGAGCTTGAACAAAAAAGAAAGCTCGTTTAAAAATTGGGATCGGCTCGGCTCGAGCTCGTTTAACAAATGAACAAGTTTGAACATGTCAAGTTCGGCTCGAATAAAAACCCTAGCTGCCCAGATACATTGCAATTTTAGGAAATAGTGAATTTTTGGAAATAGTGACAATTGAATAACATGTGATTGGTTAACAAAGGATGTGTAGTGTACTGACAAATTTACACTTCAAACCAATTGAATAACGTGTTCATGACCTTACCGTACATCAAACTTCAAACCATACAAAACGTGTTGGAATGAAATTTTGTTCGTTTACAGTTTACACAGACAAATTTCAAATTATGATCTCATAGCACACTAAAGAGACGTGACAAATTGCTATCTTTATCTTGACATATGAACACTATTTTCATGAGATGGTCAGTTAAAAAAAAAAATTCAGAAATGTAACGGGTCGAGGTTGAGGTCATGCATTACGATGGATTTAAATGATTTCTTTAAATAAACTAATTCGATTTATTGGACGTGATTGGTATATTAAAACGTCAAGAAATGAGAGATGTATTGGCCGTTACAAAAATAAAAGATCAAATAGATTTAAAGAAATTTGACGATGTAATATATACTAAGGATCTTATATTTTAAAGATGGATAAAATACCAAAGTGTTATTTAAAATTACACCTTTAGATATATCAGTATTAAAAAAAACGTTGATGAACATATTGTTGGGTTTTTTTTTTTTGCTGGAACTCTTATTCTCATATATTGAACATAACTTACCATTTTAGGTAAGATCTCAAGGTTGGTGTAAAGTCCTCCTTAAGGGTTTCCATTCATTGATAACCATATATATAGCTTACGAAGGTATTGGGCCTTTTGGGCCTTTGAGCCCACTATACAATATAAGACCTGTGTAATCTATCAAACCCCCGCAATCGAAACTGGAGGAGTCCGTACAGTGAGACTGGACCGAAAATCAATGAACAAATGCCGAGGTAAACCCTTGGTGAATATATCAGCGTACTGATAGGAGGACGGGACATGTAGAACGCGGACATGTCCAATGGCAACCTTGTCCCGGACGAAGTGGAGATCGAGCTCAATGTGCTTCGTGCGTTGATGCTGGATTGGGTTGCTAGCCAGATAGACGGCGGAGACGTTGTCAGTGTAGACCATAGTGGCCTTCTAAAGAGGGCAATGGAGCTCAAGAAGGAGATTGCGGAGCCAAGAGCACTCGAAGACAACATTGGCAATACCCCTGTATTCGGCCTCAGCGTTGGAGCGAGAGACGACATACTGACGCTTGGCTGACCATGACACAAGGGTGTCGTTGAGGAAGACACAGTAACCAGACGTGGAGCGGCGTGTGTCAGGACAACCACCCCAATCCGCACCAGTGTAAGCAACAAGGTCAAGCTTAGAGGAAGGGGTGATTGTGGTGCCGAGCTCGAGGGTGCCGCTGATGTACCGAATGATCCGCTTCAAGGCCTGAAAGTGGGGTTCCTTGGGGGCATGCATGAACAAGCAGACTTGTTGAACGACGTAACTGATATCAGGCCTGGTGAAGGTCAGATACTGAAGAGCACCAGCGAGGCTCCTTTACAATGTCGGATCATCAACCAAAGGACCAGAATGAGCACTGAGCTTGTTGGATGTATCGACAGGGGTGGCGACAGAATTGAAGTTGATCATCTTAGCCCGAGCAACAATCTCAGCAGCATACTTACTCTGTGGAAGAAACAGACCAGATGCATGACGCTGAACAGCAACTCCCAAGAAATAGGACAACGGACCCAGATCAGACATGGCGAACTCCGCACTCAACTGTGAAATAATAGACATCCGAAGAGCATCAGAAGAGGCAGTGAGAATGATGTTGTCGACATATAGCAACAGGAAGGCCAAGTCTGAGCCTCTGCGATAGATAAACAGAGACGTATCCGAACGGCTGCCAATGAAATCCAATCGTAGCATATGAGAAGCTAAGCGCTGGAACCAAGCCCGCGGAGCCTGTTTCAAACCATACAGAGAGCGCTTGAGGAGACAGACGTGCTTTGGACGATCAGCATCTGCAAACCCCGGCGGCTGAAACATGTAGACTGTCTCATTCGGATGGCCATGCAAAAAGGCGTTCTTGACATCTAACTGATGGATGGCCCAGTTGCGCGACAAAGCTAGACTCAATACCACTCGGATAGTGGCAGGCTTGACCACAGGGCTGAACGTCTCATCACAATCAATACCTGCCTGCTGAGATCGATCGTTGACCATAAGACGGGCTTTGTAGCGCTCCAACGTCCCATCAGAGCGGAACTTGTGACGGAAGAGCCACATACAACGAATGACGTTCGCCTCAGGAGGGCGAGGGACAAGAACCCAAGTACTATTCTTTGTAAGGGCCCTGTATTCGTCAAGCGTAGCCGCCTGCCAATTCGGGTCGAGGAGGGCTGTTTTGTGGGAGGTGGGTATGGGGGAAATGAAGGTCGGGGAGGAGGCAGGGGGGATTGGGAGTCAGAAGGGACAGACGAAGGGGGGGGGGGGGGGGGGGGGGGGCTGGGAGGCGGCGGGGAATGCGGCAGGCGCAGTGTGTGTGGTGGTCATGGAGACGATCTGACGGGGTCGGAAGACACCGGAGACACTGCGGGTGTGTGGTCTGGTGGGAGAGGGTGGTGGTGGTGGTGGAGAGGGAGAGGCAGGAGCACCGGGAGAGCTCTGGGGAAGAAGAAAGTGAGGGAAGGAAGACTCTGGCTCTGACTGAGACACAGGAGGTGTGGAAGAGGGGATAGGAGGAGGAGAAAAGGGAAAGCGAGACTCATCAAACGTGACATTACATGACACAATAAGCTTATGGGTCTTGACATCGAGGCAAAGGTAACCGCGATGATCATACGAATAGCCTAGGAAGACACATGGAGTGGAGCGCGGGTGAAGCTTGTGTGGGGCTGTGGAGGACTGGTTTGGGAAACACAAGCACCCGAAGGTGCGAAGGTGATCATACCTAGGCATGGTGTAATAAAGTGCCTGAGCTGGCGAGCGATGGTGTAGGGTAATGGAAGGGAGAATGTTTAGGAGATAACATGTGGTGGATAAGGCGTGAGGCCAATAGGGAAGGGGAATAGATGCGTGGAAGAGGAGAGAGCGCATCATGTTGGTAATTGTTCTGATGATTCGTTCAGCCTTGCCATTCTGCTGAGAAGTATAGGGGCAAGACAAGCGATAGGAGATCCCGTTTGCGGCAAAGAAAGAGTGAAAGTCTTTTTTGTCAAATTCACGGCCATTGTCACATTGGAAACATTTGATGGATATGTGGAACTGTGTTTTGATGTAGGCATGGAATTTGGCAAAGACAGGAAACACTTGGGACTTGAAATGCAACGGAAAGACCCATAAGTAATGAGTGTAATCATCAAGAAACAAGAGGTAGTACTTGTGACCCTCCTTGCTAGGCACAGGAGAGGTCCAAATGTCACTATGAATGATATCAAATGGAGCAAGGGTAGATGTCAAAGACTGTTGGAACGGCAGTCTGGCATGTTTGCCTAGTTGGCAGGAAGAGCATAAACCAGAGCGTGGGTCTTTAGTACATGTGACAAGACTCTGGGAACAGAAGACATCTAGAACGGCAGCACTGGGATGGCCCAAGCGTGCATGCCACAAGCTGGACGACCGGGCACGACTGACTGGACCCAGGAGGTGGTGTGACAAGGTAGAGGTCCCCGGTGCTGTTACATCTCATGCGAGTAACCCCCGTAGTGAGATCGTTTACAGAGAAACCATAGGGATCAAACGCAAGGGAAACGTTGTTGTCAGTAGTGAACCGACGGACAGAGATAAGGTTTTTGACAATCTTTGGGGCAATGAGGACATTGTTGAGGTGTAGTGGGTGGGTTGGGGTCTATAATTTGGCGTGGTCAATCCCCGAAGTAGCAAGACGACCACCATTTCCGACGATAATAGAGTGTGAAGGGTCCTTAAAAGAAATAGATGAGAGGTTACCTGAGGAGTGCGTCATATGGGAGGTGGCACCAGTGTCCATGTACCACGAAGGGTCGGGGACTGTCGGCTGCGTAGAGGAGAGGGCGTGATGCAGAGCAGGCGGTACATAGCCTAGATCGGACGATGTCAGATAGGTCTGAGGACCGACATGTCGAGGGGCAGGATATCCGGAGTACGGTTGCATTTTTTTTTAAGAATATTGGCCTCTTAACTTAATAAGGAACTAACTTAGGGCCAGAAACGGAATTCAGATAAACATAGGGATGTTTTTGTAATTTCTATAAAAGAAATTGAAAAACTCCGATGAAGCGTCAATGGAGGTTCGTCATTTGTGGACGATTGGAAGCGGCGAAGACGAGGGTTCCAATCGGTGGCGGCTCGGGCTGGGCTCAGCGGCGGCGACTCAGGCTGGGCTCAGCGGCGGCGATAGGCTGCAGTGGCTTGACGGCGACAATCGAAGACGAGGACTTCGATGGATGTTTGCGGTGATCGCACGACGGGACTATAGTGCTTGTCGGAGGCTGGGGAATCGAGGGCTCGACCTTGGCAGCGGCAGTGGTCGCCTACGATTCTGGTGGAGGCGAGTGCGGTGGTGGCTCCCGATCGATTCGAGAGAAAGGAGAAGTTAGGAGAGTGAGAGAGAGATCGGCGGCGAGGGGATTACGCCGGCGGCGGAAGATGAGGGGTGGGGAGGGAGGAACAAATTAGGGTTCCGTTAGGAAGAAAAGACTGTGATACCATGTAAGATCCCAAGATTGATGTAAAGTCCTCCTTGAGGGATTCCATTCATTGATAATCATTACAAAGGTATTGGGCCTTTTGGGCATTTGGGCCCACTATACAATATAAGACCTGTGTAATCTATCATTTTAGAATAAGAATTTAGGAATGACTTATTATTGTACGTGGCTCACTTTTTCATGGAAAAATTGCAAAAAATAGTCCAACTTTTAGGGGTTGTTGTGTTCAATAGCCTGCATTATTAAAAATACAGAAAATAGTCTCAAGTATTTACTTGGTTGCAGAAAATAGCCTCAAGATACATTTAAATTCAAATAATTACAAAAAATAGCCTAAATAATTATTATTCTCAAAATCCACCACTTCTCATTTTTTCCTCATTAAGTCATTATTAGCTAAATTCCTCACTGAATTAATTATAAATACTATCTTTATTTTTCTTAATAAAAAATCTTCATCCCACAATCTATTCAATGCTTAAATAAAAATCATCGTGTGTGAATATATAACGTATGCACAATTTTTTCTTCAATATATAACAAACTACCGTAATTGTTAGGTTTTGAACAATATAATGCATGCTTAATTGCTTTGTTGTGCTAGTTTTACTCAAAAGATCGCCCTAAATCGCTTATTGGATTAATTGTGAGTAGAAGCTTAAGTATTTATTAACTTCTAATGATGATGCAGTGCAAATGGCAATGACTCCCGGTGACATTGAGGACAACATGAAGGTGCCATTTGATGGTCCTATCACTCGTGCAAGGGTAAGAAGATTCAAGATGCTACCAAGGCATTTCTCATTCGTTACCAAGGAACTATGAAGCAAGAATTCAGGCCAACTTGGATAACTTTCCTCAAGACTAGACCACCAGCCCACGAGGTGAGCTTGAGACCACACACAAAGCTCATAGACTCAACAAGATCCTTCTTGAGTCAACGTTGAGGGCATAGACTCGATATCGAGCCCCCATGGGTCGATGCCGAGTGAAGAGGAGGGCTGGCCGGTTTTCCTACACATGTTGGAACAATATTTTTATTATTATTTTATTTATTTATTTATTTTATGCATTTAGGAAATAATTGTGGGAACGAAAATATCTCCTAGGATTTTTCTTAACCAAATAGCGCACCAAAGAGCTCCGTTGCTTCACTTGCGGAGGTTCTGAACATGTTTCTCGCGATTGTCCTCAGAAGCGGAAGGTTCTCCTCAATGACTTGGGGGACCACTAATATGAGGAGGAGACTTTTGAGGAACCTATAACTTTAAGTGAAGTAGAGGAGGACACGGGTAGGGAGAATGATGAGGAGATCGATCCTACAACCTTTCAGGACGCTATTTGCCTTGTCAACCGCCGAGTCCTACAAATTCAGGAGGCTCCCATGGCTGATCAAAGGGAGAACATCTTCCACACAAATTTTGTGGTTCACGAGGCTACCTTGAACGTCATCATCAATGGAGGAAGTTGTTACAACCTCATCAATGAAAAGGTAGTTGATTATTTACATCTGACTACTACTCCTAGGGCTACTCATTATGGTCTTATTGGTATTTGATGATGGTTGAGATATAATGATCATCAAACAATGCTTAGTTTCTTTGTCTATTGGTTCCTATCATGATGAAATCCTATGTGATGTCGCTAGGATGGATTGTAGTCATATTTTACTTGGTCGTCCTTGGCTTTATGATCGCTCTATTTTGCATGATGGTCGTGCGAATACCTATTCTTTCACTTTTGATGGGAGGAGAGTTACTCTCCCACCCTTGTCTTCTCAAGCTGTTTTGAAGGAACAGGTACGAAAGCGACAACAGGACGCCAAGAAGGATGCCCAACGACAAGCTGCTGGCCACGACGTGGAGCTCGCTGCAACCAAGGCAGCGGTCGCTGCACCACATGCGGCGGCCTCTGCATTTGCTTCCGCAGCCGCGACAACTTCAACATCTACATCATCGTCTTCACCTTCTTCCTCTTTGACGAAGCCTTCTTCTTCTTCTTCTCTCAACGGCTATGTCGAATGAAGGACGCTTATATCTCAGCCCTAGAAGGAGACACTTACTTGGAATGCACATCGACCTCATATCCGTTTGATTATGAAAGAAGTTATACTTAATGTTGTGGATTTGATTCATATTCCTGCACCTATCGCTACTCTTTTGAATGATTATTTATATGTGCATCCAGCTGAGCTACCACAAGGCTTGTCGCCCATTAGAGGGATTGAGCATCAGATTGACTTTCTCCCTGGCACAGCCTTGCCCAATCGTACCGCTTATAGAGCTAGTCCTGAGGAGACAAAGGAGCTACAACGCCAAGTCACAGAGCTTTTGGACAAGGGCTTTGTTCACAAAAGCCTTAGTCCCTGCGTCGTCCCTGTTATCTTGGTACCCAAGAAGAATGGCTCTTGGCGTATGTGTGTTGATTGCAGGGCAATCAACAAAATAACTGTTAAGTATCATCACTCTATTCCTCGTTTAGATGATATGCTTGATGAACTCTACGATGCTTGTATTTTTTCTAAAATTGATCTTAGGAGTGACTATCATCAAATTAGGATGAAACATGGAGATGAATGGAAAATCGCTTTTAAAACTAAGTTTGGCTTATATGAATGGTTAGTAATGCCTTTTGGATTGACTAATGCACCTTCTACATTTATGAGGCTTATGAACCATGTTCTTTGGAGATACTTAGGGCAATTTGTCATTGTCTATTTTGATGATATTTGAATCTATAGTAAGAACCTTACTAATCATGTTGGCCACTTAAAGTTAGTTTTTGATTGTCTTCGCAAAGAGAAATTATATACTAACTTGAAAAAGTGTTCTTTTTCTTCCGAGCCTACTACCTTTCTTGGTTTTGTAGTTTCTGCATCAGGTTTGAAAGTGGATGAGAAGAAGGTTCGAGCTATTCAATAGTGGTCCCAGCCGCATACTCTTACTTATGTCGGCTCATTCTTGGGCCTTGCTGGCTTCTATCGACAATTCGTCAAGGACTTTAGCACCATTTTCGCCCTCTACATGAGCTGACTAAGAAAGATGTGACGTTCCACTGGACCGACGCGCATTAGAGGGCATTCGATGCTCTCAAGGATCGACTCACCCATGCCTCAGTGCTGCAATGATCCGACTTCTCACAACCTTTTGAGCTCGAATGTGATGCTTCTGGCACTGGAATTGGGGGAGTGCTTGTCCAGAATCGACGTCCTATTGTCTACTTCAGCGAGAAGCTGGGCCCTGCTGAGCTCAACTATTCTACCCATGACAAGAAGTTTGAAGACTCCACCTTGATTGTAAGACCTTGAGCTACTAAGCTGCAGGTCGTACCAAAGGATGGTGAATGACAAAACAAGGCTTGGTTTCAAGGTCTTAAAACCAAGGCCAATCTATCTACATTTAAACATCTTGTATTTATCTATATATTATGATGAATATTTTATGTGAGGATTATTTGCGGGACTCTTGATAAGAAATGGGCCGTTTGTTTATGAGCTTATGGACTTGAATTTTTGGGTTTGAATTCTTTATGATTTATTTCTATTCCATATATATACTTGTCGTTATATGCTTACATGTTTTAGGAAAGTGGATCATTTGAATCCGTCCGCTGAAGGCTTAAAGATCAAATGAAGGATTGCCAGTTCAATCAACTCCATCATATCTTTGAAGAGCGTACCATGGACTGGAGTTTTGGAAAGAATGGATTTGGAGGAATTCAAATTTCAAACGGCTTTCCCTCCTATCCTTGAAGGTGAACGGCTATATATACATGACGAGTGCAGAAGAAGATCATCAACGACCGAGCAAGCAATCATTTCAAAGAGATCAAACCTTCCCAGCATTCGTCATTCAAAGTTTCTATCTTAAGTTCTCAAAAACCTTAGCGTGGGTTGTCTTTGAGAGTTGAGGGAAACACAAGTGCTTAATTTTACTCAAAGAGTATTTCATACTCGAACAAACACACATTGGTGCGTGGTGAGAGCTTTTATTTCACTTGTAAGGTTGAGTGCTAGAATAGAAGCGGACGTGAGGCTTTTTGTTGAAGAAGGGAAGTTCTTCTAGAAAGTTCTAGGCTCAAGGAAGTGAAATAAGAAGTGGTTTGAATCCTACGGGTTGGATAACCCTAGGCAGGGACATATGCCATGTTTGTGCCGAACCTCGTTAACAATTCGTGTGTTAATCTTTTATTCTGCATTTACTTTATATTGCTTGATTTTACTTCATAAAGATTTGATAGTCATATCAAGGTCTTGACAAGTTGTTTTGAAAATTCTTAAAATGTTTTGTTTTGCAAAAATTGAGCATACTCTATTCATCCCGCCCCCCCTTAGAGTATTATTCATCGCCTTATAGAGTCTTCAATTTGTGGCAGAGCTTGGGTTACTGTTTAATCTAACAATCTTGTGAGATTTATCATGTCTACCTCCTCTATTCCGTGGCAATAATTTTGTTCATTGGAGATCTTTGATGCAGATGCTCATCATTGATCAAGATCTAGAGCTATGGGATTTGATCAAGAAGGGACCACGCATTCCAAAGAAGACTGACTCTGCTGGAAAAGAAGTCGAGAAGCCTAAAGACGAATATACTCAAACAGATTTGGAGAATGTGGCAAAGAATTTTAAAGCTATGAATTTGTTATATTGCGGACTTGATGCTAATGAATTTAACCATGTTTCTTCTTGCAAGAATGCCAAGGAGATTCGGGACAAGCTAGTGGTCACTTATGAAGGCACCAGTCAAGTTAGGGAGAGAAAGATCAACATCTTTCTTTGACAATATGAGCTTTTCAAGATAAATCCTGATGAATCAGTGAAGGAAATATTTATGAGATTTACTGAAATTGTGAATAACCTCGACTCACTTGGAAAGACCTTCTCTTATACAGAGAAGGTAAGGAAGGCTCTTAGGAGCCTCTCGAAAACCAAGTGGGGTCCTAAGGTTATTGCAATTGAGGAAGCTCAAGACCTTACCACACTGCCATTGGATGACTTACTTGGAAAAATCATTACTTATGAGATGATCTTAAATAAAGAAGATGGAGACGTTCCCTCGACAGCAAAAAACCTTGCCCTCAAAGCAAAGAAGGAAGAAGTACAATCTGATGATAATGAAAGTGATGATGAGGACGATCCTTTCGCCCTTATCACTCGGGGACTAGCACGAATCCTAAAGATGCAAAAACAATTCTCTAATAGAGACAATGCTAGATCATCTAAGTTCAAAGGTAAGTCCTTTAACCCTTCAAAGAAGCCAAAAACACTAACTTGTTTTGAGTGTGGTGAAACAGATCATTCGTGAAGGAATGTCTTGTGAAGAAAATAAACAAAATCAAGAGGAATGATCAAAGGAAGAAAGGTATGCTAGCCACTTGGAGTGACTCGGATTCATCAAGTGACTCAGACACGGAAGGTGATCAGGCAAATCTTTGTCTAATGGCTTAGCATGAGGAAACTAGAAGTCAAGACCTTGAGGAAGTGGTAAGAAGCTTAATGTCTAGCCCTCCTGATATTCTATCTGAGTTCTTAAAGAATATGATTTCTAATGAAGAGGCTTACAACAGTGAAATCAACATCTTGAAGAGAAGCTGAAAAATCAACAGAAATGCATAAGTGAAATGTCGCTGGAAATGAAAAATCTTAAAGCTTCTCAGTCGACTCTTGACATTAAAGTCAAGACCTTGACATCAGAGAATTCTGATCTCAAGCAAGACCGCTCTTCTCTAAAGCTTCACAATGATGATTTAAAGAAAGAGAAGGTTAAGCTGATTGACTAGTGCAAAGACCAGTAGGCATTACTCATACAATTCACGAGATCTAAGGCCAATCTTGATAAAATGTTAGGTGAACATCAATTATTAATTAATAGAAGTGCTAATGGCCACAACAAAAACTTTCCTAAGAAACCTAGTACTACTTTTGTTAAAGCAAAAGGAAATTGACGTTCACCTACTTGTTTTTACTGTTGAAAGTAAGGGCATATGAAGGAAACCTGTCCGTATAGACGAAGGGATCTTCACATCAGTAGAAACACATTTTCAGTGCGCTTAAATGAACAGATAAGACAAGTTTGGGTTTCTAAGGGGACTAGACTACCCAACATGGTCTATCCTCATTATGAATCTAACTCTGTCTATTGGTCTAGCTGGAAGGGTTGATGTTTGTCTTGCAGGATATCACCAAGAACAAGGAGCCAAAATGGATTATGGACAGTGGATGCTCTCGGCACATGAGTGAGAAGAAATCTCTATTTTATGATCTAAATGAGCAAACCACTGGAACAATTACTCTTGGTGATAAAGGGAAGTGCAATATCATCGGTATAGGTAACTCTAAAAGTTGCATTAAAGATGTATATCTCGTTGACGGGCTAAAATATAATCTTCTAAGTGTCTCTCAGTTGTGTGATAAGGGAAACAAAGATGGCTTTGACAGGCACAAGTGTGAAGTCAGAAATGAAGAGATAGGAGATCTGATCCTTATTGCTCACATGCACAATAATACATATGTACTAAACACTAACCAAATTGCAGGTACACATCTCAAGTGTCTCAAGGCCTTGACAAAAGACCCAAGCCTCTGGCATAGAAGGTTACGTCATGTGACCTTGCACACCCTCAACAAACTGAAGTCAAGAGACCTTGTACGAGGATTGCCTGACCTAAAGTTCAAGAGTGAGGAACTGTGCAACGCTTGCAAAAGAGGTAAACAAACACGTGGCTCATTTAAACCCAAAAAGGTTGTAAGTTCCTCTCGTCCTCTTGAATTGTTACATATGGATTTGTGTGGTCCTATGCGTGTCAAATCTCCAAAGGGTAAACAGTAAATCCTAGTTATCATTGATGATTTCTCTCGCTTTACATGGATTTCCTTTCTTAGAGAAAAATCAGAGGCTTTGTTCGAGTTTTCACAACTTTGTAAGGAGTTGCAAACCTTGAAAAACATACCAATTGTCTACATTCGGAGCGATCATGGTAGAGAATTTGATCAACTTAAATTTGATTTGTTTTGTGCTAAATATGGTATTTCATACAATTTTTCAGCTCCTAGAACTCCTCAATAAAATGGGGTTGTAAAACAAAAGAACCGCACCCTAGAGGACATGTCTAAGACAATGCTTTTAGAAAAGGGTTTGCCAAAGTATTATTGGGCTGAGGTTGTGAATACGGCTAACTATATTTTGAACCATTGCCTGATTCGTCCCATTTTAAAGAAAACTCCTTATGAACTTTTCAAAGGAAGAAAGGCAAATATTTTCTATTTCAAACCTTTTGGATGTACTTGCTTTGTTCATAATAATGACAAAGATAATCTTGGGAAGTTTGATGCTCGTAGCGGCGAAGGTATATTCCTTGGTTACTCTTCTAATAGCAAAACTTATAGAATTTATAAAAAGCGCACCAAAATTATTGAGGAGAGTATCCATGTGGTATTCGATGAAAGCAATAATGGTGTGTTGAGTAAAAGTTTTGCAGATCTCAATCTAAATCACCATGATTCTAATGGAGAAGAAGAAGACAAATTTGAAAACAAGAAAGACCAAGAACACAACATGAAAGAGCAAATCCAAGATACAAACGAGTTGTCTCAAGACCTTGAGAAGCAACTACAGAGCTTGGATGTGAGCAACACAAGCAATAAGGAACCTACCTCCAATACTGTCTCTCAAGACCTTGAGGAGAGACACACTGTTGTCGTGAATGATCAGAGACCAAAGCAACGAAAGTTTAAGCTTGCTTCATCATATTCAGCTCAAGATATCATATCAGATCTATCGTCCGGTATCCAAACTCGGTGTAGATTAAAAAATCTATGTGCTTTCTATGCTTTTGTCTCTCTTGTAGAAACAAAGACACTGGCCGAAGCACTGAAGGACTCGGACTGGATTACTGCTATGCAAAGCGATCTAAATGAGTTTGAAAGAAACTAGGTTTGGACTCTCCAACCTAGGCCAAAGCACCAATCAGTCATTGGAACTCGGTGGGTGTTTAGGAAAAAATTGGATGAAGTGGGCAAGATCATTCGAAACAAGGCAAGGCTTGTGGCTCAAGGCTACAACCAAGAAGAAGGCATAAACTACGAGGAGACTTTTGCTCTCGTAGCAAGGTTAGAAGCTATACGCATATTACTTGCTTTTGCTTCTTATATGGGCATCAAGTTATTTCAAATGGATGTCAAATGTGCATTTCTAAACGGGTTCTTAAAAGAAGTAGTTTATGTTGCTCAAGCTCATGGTTTTGAAAGTGAAGAATTTCCTAATCATGTTTATAAATTGGACAAGGCTCTATATGGTCTTAAACAAGCCCCTAGAGATTGGTATGAGAGATTGTTCAAGTATCTTCTTGAAAATGGTTTTCAAAGAGGTGTGATTGACAAAAATCTCTTCATCTAGATCCGAGGAAATGATCTTTTGGTTGTTCAAATCTATGTTGATGAGATACTATTTGGTGCTACTAACAACTCCCTTTGCAAGGAGTTCTCGGATATCATGTGTTGGGAGTTTGAAATGAGCCTCATGGGAGAGCTAAACTTCTTCCTCGATCTGCACGTTTATCAAACAAAGAAAGGCATCTTTCTCAATCAAGGGAAGTATACTAGGGACTTGCTTAAGAAATACAAGATGGATCAATCCAAAATAGCAAAGACCCTATGAGCTATACACTCTCTCATGATCAAGACAAGAATGGTAAGAATGTGAACCAAAAGGAGTATCGAGGTATGATTGGTTCACTCCTCTACCTTACTGCTAGTAGACCCGACATCATGTTCAGTGTATGTATGTGTGCTTGACAAGAGGGTTTCTCGACCAAATAGATTTATAGTCAAAACCCTGCTATAGGATAGTGGACCCAGGTTCGTCCTCAGGAGAGAAATCAGCGGTTCTAGGTTTAGTTGGTTTAGGGGTTCGGGAATAGAGGGAAAAGGTGATGAGGGTTGGTGTCGACGTCGGCTAAGAATGGGTCGATGTCGAGGGATGGATAGGGAATGGTGGTTGGTGTCGGGTAAAATCTGTGCAGAATGTAAATAAAGAAATAAAGTAATAAAGGTGCAAACTTCCAAGGTAAGGGATCACCGCAACGATAATCAAACACACAAAAGATAAGATAAAATAGTTATGTAATCACATCAAAGGAGTAAGCTTTCGCCTTTTCCAACAATTAGATAACCCTTTTAAGTAACCCTAATTGTATCTACCAATTTTATGTTTATAATTTAAGTTGTTAACATGAATCTCTATTCTTTCCAGTAGGCAATAAACATATAAAAGGCAGTGGATGATCAAAACATAATAAATATCAAAATTTTACCTCAAGTGTGCATGACTATCGTCGGGCTCACCCCGACCATAGAAGAAGGAAATTAGAAAGCAAACATCATAAAAGAAACTAACTTTAACATTAAAAATAAAACTTAGACTTACAAAACCTTCCAAACGTTCCTCCGCCTTCTCCTCTCTCGCCTCCTCTCTCCTTGCGCCCGAAGACGACTTGGCTTGGATGAATGAAAATCAGCCCCCCTAGGGCCTTATTTATAGTGCTCCATCTAGCTATTCTAGGAAGGAACAACTATATCTAAATCTACAACTTTCTATCTAATAACATAATATAAAACATTAATGATAAAGGAAATAAATCTATAAGGAAACTATATCTAAAGTGGATAAATCCTCTTTCTCTTGATAGATCTTGATGTGGATGGATAAAATTCCACATATCTTCTCTTGCAAGATATTCTATCTTCTCATATCCAACTCGATTTCGGACTCGAACTCGACTGGAATGTCCTCGATGTCGACCAAAAGTCCTCGACGTCGAGTAGGATTTTTCTTCCGGGGTTGCACTCAAGCTCGAGCAGCTTCTGGGCTCGTCGACTTGTCCTCGACATCGACCAAGTTTGGTCGACGTCGACTAAGTGTGGCTCTTTGAGTGGCTCCTGCTCGACTTCTGTGAAGATTTCTGGGCTCGATGTACTCGATCTCGACCATGTTTGGTCGACGTCGAGTAGAACTTTTTCGCTCTCAGCATTCTACTCTGTTCTTGAAAAGCACTTTCTCGAGTCCTCGTTCGTCGGATTGACGCATATGAGCATGCGTTGGAAAGCTCTTTTCAAGGGCTACAACTTTCATGAAGACATCAAAGCTTGATTCAGAATGATGAATGGTGAAAAGGGGGCTTTTCTCCAGCTGCACCATCCTTAGCTTCTTCATGACTTTCTTTTAAGCTCCAAAGTGCGCCCGATTTCTGCGAAATTATACAAAAACTAGGGTAGACTCCATAATTTGGTAAATAAGTATAAACTACATAGATACTGTACTATTCTAACCCAAATGCATGAAATGCATGCAGAAATCGATATAAAAGTAAGTGTAAAACTTGGCAAATTAGGCGCACAACAGTGCTCGGTTCCAAGCTGATCCTAAACAGTCTCATCTCATTGTTGTGAAGAGAATATTTAGATACTTGAATGGAACTTAAGACCATGGCCTTTGGTATCCCAAATAGAGTAATTTCCATCTAATAGGCTATTCAGATGCAAATTTTCACTAGTACAAAATGTATATTATAAGACGCCACATAAACAACGGTTTCTTTAAAGATGGTGTCTATGTTTAAAAAAATTAGAGATTTTTGGGACGGACAACGGTTATGAATTTGACCGTTGTCTTTGGGTGTGTTTGTATTTATAAAGACAACGGGTATTTAAAAAACTGTTGTTATATATACACAAGATTTCTCAAAGCAAACGTACGGTTCATAAAACCATTGTGTAAGGTCAATTAGAACAGTTGTCTATTAGGTTATAAAGACAACGAATATTTAAAAAACCGTTGTTATATATCTAGAAGACGTCTCAAAGAAAACGATTATTAAAATCGTTGTCTAAGGCTCAATAAAATCGCGTTTAGTAAGTTGAAAAGACAACGGATATTTAAAAAACCGTTGTGTTATATATACAAAAGATTTCTCAAAGAAAACGGTTCATAAAACCGTTGTTTAAGGCCGATTAGAATCGTTGTCTATTAGGTTATAAAGACAACAAATATTTAAAAAACCGTTGTTATATATATAGAAGACGTCTCAAAGAAAACGGTTATTAAAATCGTTGTCTAAGGCTCAATAAAATCGACTTTTAGCAAAGTTTAAAAGACAACGGATATTTAAAGAACCGTTGTTATATATACAAAAGACTTCTCAAAGAAAACGGTTTATAAAACCGTTGTCTATGGCCAATTAGAATCGTTGTCTATTACGTTATAAAGACAACGAATATTTAAAAAAAACCGTTGTTATATATACAAAAGACTTCTCAAATAAAACGGTTCATAAAACCGTTGTTTAAGGCCAATTAAAATCGTTGTCTATTGCGTTATAAAGACAAGGAATATTTAAAAAAATCATTGTTATATATATAAAAGACGTCTCAAAGAAAACAGTTATTAAAACCGTTGTCAAAGGCTGTATAAAATCGCATTTATTAAGTTAAAAAGACAACGGGTATTTAAAGAACCATTGTTTCTTAAAGAGGACGGTTCATATAACCGTTGTGTAAGGTCGATTAAAATCGTTGTTTATTACGTTATAAAGACAACGGTTAAAAGAACCATGGTCTATGCTTAATTAAAAATGTTGTTTTGACTTATCGTACCTAATTTAATTAATTTTTTTTAGAATTCTCTTAAATAAATTTGAATTAAATATAGTGGTTGCATTTTATCTGAGAGTGAGACGATTTTATTAAAACGGTGTCCAGTACGTGATAAAGACAACGAATATGAATAAAACTGTTGTTGTATACGTAGTATATATAAAAGTCGCATCAAATACAATGGTTAATAACACCGTTGTCTAAGAATAATTCACATCATTGTCTGTTACACCATAAGATAATGGTTATAAATAAAACTGTTGTTATGTATAAAAGACGCCTAAAAAAATGGTTTGCATTATTGTCTACCTCCAATTAAAATCGTTGTCTATTTAATCGAAAAAACAATAGAAAACCGTTGTCTAAACCCAATTAATTGTTGTTTTTAATTATATTAATTATATTTATGTATTACTATAAAAAAATCTCTCTTTCAGCCCTCTCGTAACTCGTAAGTACCTGTATCTTCTCTTCATTCAGGCCCTCTCCCGCACAGCCTCGTGCAGTCGTGCTCACCCTCCCTCGCGCTCGCTCTATTGCACCAGCGCTCCGTGCGCACCTCGCCAGCAGCTCTCTCTTGCCGATCGCGCACCCTCAGGCCGGCCACCAGACCCGCGCTGACCCGAGCAGCAGCATCCCCTTCACCCTCCTCCACCCCTTGTCTTCTTAGTATATATAGATTCCATTATTCCTTCAATTTATTGGTAAACCCTTTTCCCTCTAATCTCTTTTACATTGATTTTTATATTAATTGATGATTAGTTGATTATTTTGAAGATTTGAAATTGTTAGGGTTTGAGGGATTCATTTAGGAAATTGGGGATTTGTGATTTGAGGAGATTGATTTAGGAAATTGTTCGTAATGAGCGCAAGGAAGGTTGTTCAGCCAGATCTGGGTGATTGAGAAAGAGATGAGGTCGATTCGGTTGGGCTCTTGGGTCCGAGAGGGGCTGGCTCTTCCTCCCGCTTCCAAGGCGGCGCTGAACTCTTCCTCAAAACCTCCCACTGCAAGCGGTTCTCACTGCTCCGGTTTGGCGATTGGTGGCCCGTCGACTGGTGTGGTGACAGGTATGGTAAATTCCCTCCCTCTCCACAACAATTTTCATCCAGTAAGTGTTTAGAAGCTTCATGGTTAGTTCAGGAAGTACTAGTTGACAACATGTGTTTCTATAGATCAATAATCATGTACATGATATAATTAGGCATCGTTATTCTACAGATCACATATTAATTTAATAAAAGATTTACACTACAAATCCAAACATAACCACAGGACTATGCATAGTTGTTTTGGCCCTTGCTGAACTCTCTTCCTAGAAGGATTCGATATCGCATCTTGTAGATACAATGACCATCATTCATAAGCATATTAACTAATATTTCAAAATTTTACTACATAACCTACTATAAAAGAAATTCGATCAACATTTAGATTTTATTTGTCTTGGCCACTTTTCTTTTTCAGTTGTGTCAATGATGGAAGAAAACTTTGTATGATTTTTCTTGTTTGTTTGTATTTCCCTTTCATCTCCTAGTTTGTTTAGTTTCCATTGACTATCTTTTCTATGACAGACTGCTGCTGTTGTTGTTTCTGTTCTTAATGAAAGATTGAAATAATTCTATTTGCTCTCTTTCTCTAGTGCATTCTTCTCTTATGCTTAATCTTTGGAGTATTTTTTTTATTGCATGGTTTAATTTCAGTTTTGCATGTCTTGAACCAGTTAGTCACAAAACCTTCATGCTTAAATTACTTACTTGAAATTCTCAGAAGGGTTTGCCTTATCTGCACCTGATGTTGGTCGACTTGTTTCAGTTCATGGAGCCATTCTTTAGAAATGCTGAATTGGGACAAGCGATTTGTCTCTGGCTCTTGATTAACTTGTACTTTTCTGTTTGTACATCATGTTATTGATTTTGCCATTTTTGTTCTGTGAAGATACATTTTCTTAATAGAGGAACTCTCAGAGTGCTGGTGGTTCTGCTGCATGATTTTTCCAGAGTTTTTTGTGATTATCATTTCAGTTTCTGGATGTAATTTCTCCCAGCTGCATACAGCTGAGAAATATTGTACTTAATGCTTTTCTCGGAAATATAAGGCTTCCAGATCCTTAAATTCCTAATTTGAAGGTTATTTTTTTGCAATCATGATATCCTCATAAGCTCTTTAGTTTGTTGTGTGGTAGGTTTTATTTTGTGCCAGTAACTTTTTTTACTTGTGCAGATTGATCTTCTCGAGGAGATGAGCCAATCACCTCACATTCTCTCTGGGGTTGATGCAACTCTGAGAGCAAAACAGAAAAAGGTTGATGTGGATGAATACCTGAAGGTAATACTCTCTTGTGATGCTTTTTATGCAAGGCTCCTTTAATTAGTTTGTTAACATTAAACATAATCTGACTATTTATTTTTCTCAGGCAAGACAGTAGCAAGGTTCCTATTTCCTGATTGAACTAAAATAGAAACTTCTGCTTTCACAAAATGAGGCTAACCGAACAGGGGCTAAGTACAATATACCTTTGATCAACTCTCTGGTTCTCTATATTGGCATTCAGGTAATCACAATTTTGTCCTTCAAGCCTCACTCTGCCTTCATACTAATATTGTGCATCATCTATGATTGGCTAGTTCCAGTTGTGTGATCACTACTATCACTAGATATATATTTCAGTTAGGTTTTTTTATTGAAATTGATTTGGGCTCTTCAATTGCATCTACTTTTAATGAATATGTCCTGTTAAATTCCATTTCAAGATGTGAAACCTTTTCTTGTACTTCTTTTTTAACAACCATGACTCACTTTCTTGTTTGATGTTGAATGAAGTAAAATTTTAGATCAGACCACCTTGAAGCTTATTTCTGGATCACCCTTCATGACTTCGTCAAAATAATGAAGATATAATCCAGTCTTGGGACAATCCGGTCTTCGTCAAAATTACAGACCATGCCACCTTATCTTCCAAAATAATGAAGATACAATCTATTCTTGGCACCTTGATGGCCATGGTTTCTGGAATGTAGGGTAAGCTCATCTTCCCTGTCCGTTTACTTGTTATTTTTTACTACATTAATTATGTACATATTTCATTCGATAAATCATTTATATTGCTTGTTGAATGTTGTTTGACTAATGGTATTAACAAATAAAATGTTACAAATATATTGCTTAATGGAGTCCAGCCCAAATATGTATTCCTTGTTGGTTTAAATACAAAAGGAGATATCTAGTGTGACCATTGTATTTAAGTTGAGTTGATTGCCAATAACTTCCATCATGTAGTTGATAGAAGTTGAGTTGATTGCCATTCTGGCCAGTCTCCTTGTTTGGCCCTTTTTTTGTTGTGTAATCTGGCTTATTTGATTTAATGCAGCCTAACTTTGCTGAAGGAGAGGATGAATTATTTTCTCAAGAGATGTTACTACTGCAGAAGCAGTTTAACCAAGAAGTCAGCTTGAACTAGCTTAGGGTACCTTAGCGATGTATAAATTTTTGTTTAGGAAAGAACTTATATTTATGATGGAATTTTTCATTGCCAACTTGCATGGTAATCATCCTCCTTGATGCCTACCATAGGTATGTATGAGAATTGTACATTTAATTGTAAGATTATTTTTCTTGTGGTTTTGTTCTTTGTGTGGTTGTGGTGGAATTGTGTCATTGTGAATTTTTATAGTGAAATGGAAAAGGCAGGGGATTAAATAGTTACCTAGGTAATTAAACTGGGAATTTAGACAACGGTTAACGATTATATAGACAACGGTTCAAAGGAACATATACAACGATTAATAATTGCTTAATCAACGGTTAGAACATACATCAACAACGGTTACAATATATTTAGACAACGGTTACAATATACTTAGACAACAGTACTACAATATTTTGACAACGGTTGAAAATTACTTAGACAACGGTTGAAAGTTATCTAGACAACGGTGAAAGTTACTTAGACAACGGTTTCAATATACTTATACAACGGTTGCATTTGTCTTAGACTACGGTTAACATGTACCTAGACAACAATTACAATCTCCTTAGACAACAGTTAGAATGTGATTAGACAACGGTTAAAACCGGATATCCTAACTCGAGACAACGGTTATATTGACCTTATACAACGGTTAGAACCGCTTAATATGATTCGGAACCAATTTTGGAGGTGTATAGACAACGGTTATCCGGAATCTATCACAATGGTTACAACCGTTGTCTAACTGAACCGTTGTGATAAACCCAACCGTTGCATTTTCAAAAACCACACGGACTGATGCAACGGTTCCAAAACCGTTGTGCGTTTTGTAAAATAACCGTTGTGTGAGGGCTTTTTTGTACTAGTGTTTGCAGGCTAGAAGGTGGATAGAAAAAGCACTTCAAGGTATTGTCAACTCCTTGGATCATCCCTGATCAGCTGACACTCCAAGAAGGAAAATTCAGTTGCATTATCTACTGCTAAAGTCGAATACATAGAAGTAGGAGCCTGTTGCTCATAAATTCTATGGATAGCTCAGCAACTCTGAGATCTTGGTATTGACCAAAGAGGTATTCCTATCAAATGTGAAAATACTAGTGCAATTTCTATTACCAAGAATCATGTGCAGCACTCGAGAACCAAGCATATTGATGTGAGACATCACTTCATTAGAGATCGTGTGGAGAAAGGTGATGTATCGATTTCTTTCATATCTACTGCGTTTCAATTAGCTGATATTTTCACCAAGCCATTGCGTGAAGATCGTTTCAACTTCATTAGATTGGAACTTGGTATGCTCAACAGGGAAGCATTTCCTTAGGCAGAGCAATACTCCCTTATGAAATGCAAATTCGTTTGATATCTCAAGATCTTGACAACCTATGGTCTTGAGAGAATCAAAATCGAATCATATTAAATATGAGACCAAAATTTTTGTTAATATCTTTTTAGATACTGACAGAATTTCTATTTTTGAGAAAATACTTTCGTCTTAGCGAAATCTTGTTTTCAAAATTTTATTTCCTCTCTTAAAAAGTCCTTTTGATACATTCCTTCCTTTTTTTCAAAATATCTGATCCTTTTAAAATCAACCCTTTCCCCATTTAATTCTAATTTGATTTAAGTTAAATGAACTGTACTTTGTTTGAATTGGGAAAGTGGCTTTTGGGTTTCCTATGTACGACTATTTAAAATCCCCTCCTCCTTAATGTATTTTCACCCGTCTTTTTCCCTCTCTATCCATTCCATTCTCTGATCACTTCTCCATTTTTCAACACCTTTCCCCCCTCTTCCTTAATCCGTATCAATGGCCTCCAAGAGATCGTCTATATCTCCGGCTGCTTCCTCTTCCAAACTCTTCAAGATGGCCGCCAACAAAGAAAAGAGGGCCTGTTCATCTCCAGAAGAAAGCTTTGAGGATTCCAGTTCCTCATCTCCAAATCCTCTTGTTAGAAAGACCAAGAAGACTCCAATGGCTCAACCAGTATCTACTAGCCCCAATCAGATAAAGTCTGGCATTTCTGACTCCTGGTTTGTTTCTGCCGAAGTGGCCAAGTCCTAGGAACAGGGTTTTGCTCACCGCCGGCTATTGATGTCCCTGTTTTACACCATGTTTTTATGTTTAATTCTGCTCTTTATTCTATTATTTTGGGATGAAATTATTAGGAATTTGTGTAGTTATGCTTAATATTGCCAAACATGGACAAAAGTTTGATGGGATTTTCAGGAGTTTAGAGCTAATTTGGAGAAGTTTGGACGCACTTTGGAGCTTAAAGGAAAGTCATGAAGACATTGGAGAAGCTAAGGAAGAGCACATGATGGTGCAGCTGGAGAAAACGCCACTTTTCATCATTCATCATTCTAAATCATGTTCTGATATCTTCATGAGAGTTGTATCCCTCGAAAATAGCTTTCCAATGCATATTCATATGCGTCAATCGAACGAACGAGGACTCGGAAAAGTGTGTTTCAAAACGGAGCAGAATGCTGAAAGCTGACAGAAGAGTACTCGAGCTCGACATGTACTGGACGTCGACTACCTTACTCGACATCGACCACTTCTGAAACCTTACTCGAGTCCGACGAGGAGAGAGTACTCGGGATGCCTTGAAGATAGCCGAGATCGAGCACAAAAGTACTCGACGTCGACCACTCTACTCGACGTCGACTAGATTTTCTGTTGGGCCGACAACGCATTGGGCCAATCCGAGGACGAGTGGACTACTTGGGCATGAAGCAAGCACAATTTTATCTGAATTTATCAAGATCTATCTATGAGGAGAAGATTATTCACCCCATGAAGAGATTTAGATATTTATCTTTTAAGATTAATGTTTTATTTATCTAGATTTATATCTTAGGATTAGATAGAATTTGCTTTCCTAGAATAGCTAGGATGAAGCCCTATAAATAACGCCCTTGGGGCTAGTTTTTCATTCATTCAATTCTAGAGCTAGTTATTCCACATACAGTTTAGGTTTTCAAAGGTTTTAGGGTTTTGGCGCTTTAGCGATAGTTGGAGTGCCGGAATTGTAAAGACCTTGAATTTAGTTAATGCAAGTTTCTTTTTCATCAATTATGTCTGCGATTGCGATGAGGCATGGGTAGTCCACCCACTTCTAGGGTCGGGGTGAGCCCGACGATAGTCATGCATGCTTGAGGTAAAGATTCGATATTTATTATGTTGTGATCATCCACTATCTTTATTATGTTTATTACCTAATTAATAGAGATTCAGGTTAATCACTTGGATTATAAACATAAAATTGGTAGATACAATTAGGGTTACATGAAAGAGTTGTCTAATTGTTGGAAAAGGCGAAAGCTTGATCCTTTGATGTGATTGCATGATTATCCATATTTATCTTGCCTTATGCATGTTTGGTTATCGTTGTTGCAAACCACGGTCTTGGAAGTTTTTAGTTTAATTTGTTTACAATTCAAAACTGTCAACCTGGTTATTTTCTGTTCATACTTCGTTTCCATCCTCACACTCTTCGGCTATCTTTGCCGATACAATTAACGTTTCTGCATGACTACTCGACATCGACTAGACTAGTCGACGTCGACTACTAATACTCGATACCGAGTGCTCCACTCGAGATCAATTGCTATTTTTGTCTCTGCATGTACTCGAGAAGGACAGATCTACTCGGTGTCGAGGACTGTACTTGACATCGACTACTCCCTGTGCCTTCTGCTGCTCAAGATCGACTGTACTGGCCCCTGTCGACTACAACCTAGCCGAGGTCGAGTACTTCTGGAGTCGACTCTTGTACGTGAATCATTCGCTATCTGAGATCCGCTGACCCGGTTCCTCGTGGATCGATCCTGACTACCTTCTACTACAATGGGAGGGAGTCTTGAACTTTATTTGCTCGGAACGGAATCGGTTTGCTTATTTTATTTATATTCTATTTGTAATCTCGATTTTCTCCTACAACAAATTGGCGTCGTTGCCGGGGAAGCGATCATTCGCGCCTTACATAGCTTGATTTCACGTTTTCTTTGAGTTTCGTTTCAGATGTATGCACCATTCTAGTCAACCACCTGAGTTTGACACCTTAGACGATCTGGAACGCCTTATACGCATCCACTCTAGATTGAAAAAGATCATGGTGACCGCATAAACATAAGCTGAGATGATCGAGAGGCTTCAGAGGGAGCTATTAGCCAACACTTTTGCTCTCACCGCTGAGAGAGCACGCGCTGATCGGGAAGAGCAACAACGGAGGAAGGCTCAGGCTGAGCTCGCCCTATATCCTACTATTGCTAAGGATTACATGCCCCCGACTCTTACAGTGTCTGAATCGGCTATTCTAATCCCTCCTAATGATTTTGAAATTCGCCCTTCCTTTCTTTCTGAAATTAAAAAGAATCATTTTGAAGGAAGACCTAATGAATGCCCTCTCGCTCATATTACTACTTTTGCTCACATGTGCCAAACTATTGCTGAAGGCGCAAATCTTGAATATGTCCGTCTAAAAGCTTTTCGCTAGAGTTTGCTGACATGTGCCAAACTATATGAGCCCTCCAAGGAGATTGATCCCGACATCAAGTAGCAATTCTACAAGGATCAAAACCGTAAGCTTCTTAAGCAAGTTAAATTCCTTTCCATTAACCAACCTTGCATCGAATGTGGATCACACCGGCATATCACCACTGAGTGCCCACATGCGGAGCAAGTCCACCTAGCGGAGATGCACAAAGAAGCGGCTTACGTAGGGGGTCTCAATCGCTATATGGGGGACCAAAGGTTCTATCAACCACAATGGAACCAAGGTGCCCCTAGGAACCCTCCACCATACCGAGCTCCAGGACATCTAGAGAGGGACTAGCGGAAGGATGATCTACAGATGGTCCTCGACGAGCTACGGAGGAATCAAACAAAGAACTAGAAATCCACTAGTGCCATTCAATCTCAGCTCCAAGCTTAGTTATCTCAACTTCAGGGCCTCAACACAAAGTTTGGAGAGATGGACATCTGGAAGCGGAACATAGAGACCCAAGTGGGTGAACTCATGGCACAGATCCCAAGGCCATTCGGAAAGCTCCCTGGGCGTACAGATCCCAATCCTAAGGGGCAATTCGGACATGTTGCTCCTGTACAACTAAGGAGCGGGCACAAACTACAAGATTCAGAGGTCGGAGAAGAGAAAGGCGAAGCTGAAAATCTAGTCGACATCGACCACACAGTACTCAACATCGACAAGACGGTACTCGACATCGCCCAACCACTCGACGAAGAGTCTTCTGCACGGAAACAACACTCGATGTCGACTCTTGTAGTCGATGTCGAGGACACTCCCGTCGACGTCGACCACTCTGCACCACCTCCGAAAGATGATCTTGCTCCAAAACCAAGGAAGACGCTTATGTTCCCTTCTAAGGCGCTGAAAGATCCCACTGCAGGTAAGTGTAAACGTTTTGTGAAAATGCTTTAGGAACTAAACATTTCAACTCCTTTTACAGAAGCTCTTCAGGAAATGCCTGCATACGTCATGTTCCTTAAGGAGATCCTTAGCAACAAGCGATCAATCACAGAAATTGCCAGTGACTGCAAAAGGGTGGATTTCCCTGAGAAACGACCTGACCCTGGTAAGTTCTCTATTACTGTGGGATTTGGACAACATCGATATGAGGCACTGTGTGATTTAGGAGCAAGCATGAGCATCATGCCCTTATCAGTCAGGTCAAAGGTAAAGATAGGAGCATTAGAGCCTGTTGATGCCAAGATATACATGGCAAACAATACAGTTGTCATCCCTACAGGTATGGTTGATAATGTCCCTGTCCAGGTTGGTAAGCTCTTTATTCGCGCATATTTCCTTGTTATAGATATGGCGGAGGATCCTGCTTGCCCTATTATTCTTGGTAGACTTTTTCTAGCTACAGCAGATGCCAACATCAACGTCAGGAAGAGATTGCTCACTTTCACAATAGGGAACGAGGTCTTAGAATTCTCTTTCGGTCCCCCAAAGGAGGAAGTTCCATGGCTGGAGGTAAAAAGCATAGGCAAACACGTGAACGAGCACACAACAACGGAGAAAAGCACCAAAAATCTGCTCGACATCGACTACACCTGGTCGACGTCGACTACTCCACTCGATGTTGAGTACTCCCACTCGATGTCGACTTCTCCTGTTGAGCTTCAAACCTGCCAAAAGCCTAAGTATGGGGTCCCACCACTCGATGAGGTAAGTTCATGTATGATTTCTACCTTTCCTCCATCCATTAATAGCATTAATAAGAATTATAGAAGGACCAGGCCCCGTGGCGAGCTAACCTACGCTGGATTATGGCTGGAAAAAAAGAAGAAGAAGGAGGGCAAAGGATCCTATAAGAGCAACAATCTATCAGCGGAGCTTGAATACTACAATCAGGACCTATATGATCCAGGAGAAAGGCCAGGCACAAGAGGGCCCCACATCAAGGGTTCTTGAGCAGAAAAGAAGAAGTCGGCTTAGCGACTCTAAAAGTTAGAGCATGTATATACAAATTTTAAAATTTTCTTTTAGGACTTTATACTTTTGGTTTTGATTTTGTTTTGAACATTTTGTGTGGAAAGTCTTGTCTTCGTGTGAAAGCTAACAAATTTCAGGTCAAGAAGCATAAAGGATCACGAAGAGAGAAAGACGAAGTCCCTGACAAATCAGTCAAAATCGACTAGGCCAAGTCAATGTCAACTACAAAGGGGGTCGAGCACAACAGTCTACTCGACGTCGAGTAGGCCACTCGACGTCGACCACCCAGGAGCACCCTCGACTTCATATTTCCACTCGACGCTACAAATGGTACTCGACGTCGAGTACATTACTCGATGTCGACTACCTCCATTCTACTCGACAACACCTGATTTGACTCCTCCACACATTATTCGGTGAGATCCTTCTTTTACCCTTGTTTTATATTGATTTATAAAGTGGGGACACTGTTGACTCTAAGTATGGGGTGGGGGGAAAGCTTATTATTATTATTATTATATGATTATTCTTGATTTTGGTTATACATGGTGAACTTTGGTTAAATTTTTATTTTTATGTGCTTAATTGCTTAACCCAAAGTTTGTTTTATGAGACATCTCTCAAAGCTTGTAAATTGTTCAAAGAAACGAGTCATGGAAGCCAAAGCAAGACTCGACGATGCAAGAGTGGATTTGTTAGAGATATTGCACAAGATTGTCTAGAAAAGGGAAGTCTCAATGAAGTGCGATGTTTATAGGTAAAACCACAAAAGTGAGGTAAATTTGAAGTTATTTTTGACATGTTGCACAATAAGAGGATGGAAGACTTTATATTTTCCATATATGCTCATTTTTATAATCCTAGCCATACCTATACCTATATGCATCACAAAAGC
Organism: Persicaria maculosa; assembly: GCA_963922045.1. Lineage (NCBI taxonomy): Eukaryota > Viridiplantae > Streptophyta > Magnoliopsida > Caryophyllales > Polygonaceae > Persicaria > Persicaria maculosa. Next base: position 45,304,549 of record OY998263.1, on the reverse strand, counting down.
CATATTATAAGCCTTACATATCATTATATCATTATTGCTCCACATATGTCTTACATTGCCCATTTTTACCTTATACCCTATCCGGGGATTATGTTGAGAATGGTAATCATTTTTTGGAGATATTATATGGTGTTTATGTTGTTATGCATCATTATTGGAGTTTGGTAGGAAAGTTTCATGATTATGGAAAATTTAATGAGTGAAAGAAAATCCGGTCACCTGAGAAGATAAAGGTAGATCGACCTTGCATGCGTTGAGATAATAGTTTCGTAGGATGGGACACCAAGATGAGGAGTGCGAAGCACTAAGTATCCGGGGCTATTCATGACACCCATGTTTGTGATTCGCGAGAAGACAGTGCTGAGGTTAAAGAGGTAAAAGCATTATTATTGAAAAAAGCATCGAGTGAAAGACCGAAAGGTGAGGAATCTTATGAAGAAGGAATGTGGTATGGAATGTTTGGAAATTACTCCATTTTCCCGGATTTAACACCACATGGCCAAAAAAATTGCCCACCTTTAGCCTTTTACCTATCTACTCCTTTTTGAGCTTGCGTAAAGTCCTCTTGATTATTGTTGCGTTGTCACAGGAAAATTATTTTTCATAACCTCGTTTTGTGCAGAGAAATTGCTTTTCATTCACAGGAATAGAATTGAAGGCACTAAGTACCTTTTCAAGGATTGCAATTGAGTGTTGGGTAATATGACAATGAATCCCACTATGTTGAGAGTTTTTTCAGGTTTCCCCTGAATGACAATCCAAGTTATTTCTTGGGGACAAGTAAGCTTAAGTATGGGGTTATTTGATGTCCCTGTTTTACACCATGTTTTTATGTTTAATTCTGATCCTTATTATATTATTTTGGGATGAAATTATTAGGAATTTGTGTAGTTATGCTTAATATTGCCAGATATGGAGTCTACACAAGTTTGATGTGATTTTCAAGAGTTTAGAGCTGATTTGGAGAAGTTTGGACGCACTTTGGAGCTTAAAGGAAAGTCATGAAGACATTGGAGAAGCTAAGGAAGAGCACATGATGGTGCAGCTGGAGAAAATACCACTTTTCATCATTCATCATTCTGAATTAAGTTCTGATGTCTTCATGAGAGTTGTAGCCATAGAAAGGAGCTTTCCAACTCATATTCATATGCATCAATCAGACGAACGAGGACTTGGGAAAGTGCGTTTCAAAACGGAGCAGAATGCTGAATGCTGACAGAATAGTACTCGAGCTCGACATGTACTCGATGTTGACTACCTTACTCGACGTCGACCACTTCTGAAACCTTACTCGAGTCCAACGAGGAGAGAGTACTCGGGATGCATTGAAGATAGCCGAGATCGAGCACAAAAGTACTCGACGTCGACCACTCTACTCGACGTCGACTATATTTTTTGTTGAGCCGAAAACGCATTGGGCCAATCCGAGGATGAGTGGACTACTTGGGCACGAAGCAAGCACGGTTTTATCTGATTTTATCAAGATCTATCAACGAGGAGAAGATTATTCACCACATGAAGAGATTTATATATTTACGTTTTAAGATTAATGTTTTATTTATCTAAATTTATATTCGAGCTTGACATGTACTCGAGGTCGACTACCTTACTCGACGTCGAACACTTCTAAAACCTTACTCGAGTCCGACTAGGAGAGAGTACTCGAGATGCCTTGAAGATAGCCGAGATCGAACACAAAAGTACTCGACGTCGACTAGATTTTTTGTTGGGCCGAAAACTTATTGGGCCAATTCGAGGACGAGTGGACTACTTGGGCACGAAGCAAGCATGGTTTTATCTGATTTTATCAAGATCTATCTATGAGGAGAAGATTATTCACCACATGAAGAGATTTAGATATTTACCTTTTAAGATTAATGTTTTATTTATCTAGATTTATATCTTAGGATTAGATAGAATTTGCTTTCCTAGAGCAGCTAGGATTAAGCCCTATAAATAAAGCCCTTGGGGCTAGTTTTTCATTCATTCAATTCTAGATCTAGTTATTCCACATACAGTTTAACCCTATAAATAAAGCCCTTCGCGCTTTAGCGAAAGTTGGAGTGCCGGAATTGTAAAAACGTTGAATTTAGTTAATTCAAGTTTCTTTTCCATCAATTATGTCTGCGATTGCGATGAGGCATGAGTATTCCACCTACTTCTAGGGTCGGGGTGAGCCCGATGATAGCCATGCATGCATGAGGTAAAAATTCGATATTTATTATGTTTTGATCATCCACTATCTTTATTATGTTTATTACCTAATTAATAGAGATTCAAGTTAATCATTTGGATTATAAACATAAAATTGGTAGATACAATTAGGGTTACTTGAAAGAGTTGTCTAATTGTTGGAAAAGGCGAAAGCTTGATCCTTTGATGTGATTGCCTGATTATCTATATTTATCTTGCCTTATGCATGTTTGTTTATCGTTGTTGCAAACCCGGTATTGGAAGTTTTTAGTTTAATTTGTTCACAATTCCAAACTATCAACCTGGTTATTTTCTGTTCACAATTCGTTTCCATCCTCACACTCTTCGGCTATCTTTGTCGACACAAATAGCGTTTCGGCAGGACTACTCGACATCGACTAGACTAGTCGACGTCAACTACTAATACTCGATACTGAGTGCTCCACTCGAGATCGAATGCCGTTTTTGTCTCTGCAGGTACTCGAGAAGGATAGATCAACTCGATGTCGAGGATTGTACTCGATATCGACTCCTCCCTATGCCTTCTGCTGCTCGAGATCGACTGTACTGGCCTCTGTCAACTACAACGTAGTCGAGGTCGAGTACTTCTGGAGTTGACTTCTGTACGTGAATCATCATCTATCTGAGATCCGCTGACCCAGTTCCTCGTTGATCGATCCTGACTACCTTCTACTACAACAGGAGAGAGTCTTGAACTTTATTTGCTCGGAACGGAATCGGTTTGCTTATTTTATTTATATTCTATTTGCAATCTCGATTTCCTCCTACAACAGCTATGCTTTTGCGATGCTGTTGACATCAAATTGCTGGAATCCATGCCCTTGGCCTGCATTACCCTCCTCAAATAGACATGTCTCTAGTCTATTCTCAACCCTGGCAACTTTGCCTATCCCCGTCTTACCCACCTTTTCTACGCAAACCTTACCGCTCATCGTGTCAAGGGAACCCTAACCCTCGTCACTAAGGTAAAAAATACCCGAATTCGCCTCACTGCCGATAGCCTAGCCCTCATTCTTGACCTCCCCAGAGACATCCCCACAAAAGTCTTTCCGGATAGAATCGATTGCATTAACCTTGCCCGAGAAGAGTTATTTTTCACTACACCCCTTGAATCCTCCTCCACCCACAAGCCTACCCACACCATACTTAAAATGTAGCCCAAATTGATCTTTTCTATCGTTGCTCGCTGTATTTTCCCAAGGGTCAATTCAAGAGAATTGGTCACTGAAAGCCTGCTTGAGATTCTCTATCTTGTTATGAGCGGTTATGAGACCAATCTTCCCGACCTCATTCTTAACTATATGCTTCATGCCTCAACCTCCTCTCGGTCTATGCCCCTCTCTTACGCAAATATCCTCCCCAAGATTTTTGAAGCCTTTGATGTCGACACATTTGCAAAGGAAAAACAGACCTACAGTGGCATAATCGATGAAGCCTGCCTAGAACGTCTTGGGATTGCTAGAAACTTGCTAGACCAGTGGGTGTTGAGGAAAGAAAATAAAAGGATGCCTGCTTCTGATCAAGGAATTTCAGAGGATCGGATTGCAGTGTTGATGTTCAAGACCTTAGAATGGACATGGGGAGAATGTGGATAAATATCGTTTCAAGGCAGGATAACACTCATGAGCTGCTCTCGATCGTGAATCGCAAGATAGATCAGATGATGCTACTCAGTGCCCTAACCTTCACTGCTACTGGTTACATCAGGCCCTTGTACGAGGAAACTGCTGATCATACCAATGAGAAAGCTGTGAACGTCATCCTTAACTGTGAAAGATTGGTGAAGAACAAGCCTATTCTACGACCAACTCACCCTGAACCTACCGTTCTGACAGTTGAAGAATACGGCATAGTGAAGAAGTACAGAGATGTGGAGAGGCAGAAGCAACTGGCTAGAATGGAGAAGGACAAGATCATCAAAGTGTCGATGGACAGATGGAGAAAGAAGTCTGCTGACAAGGTTCGCATGAAGTACATTGGGCTGAACAAACAGTATCCCACCTCTGGGGAATGGTATGAAGAAGAACCTCCTATCGTCCCTCCTGAGCAATCTGAGCCCACTTCTGTAGAGCCCTCTACATCAGCAGCACCCACCAAGACCTACAACAATAAGAAGAAGAAGTTTGTTGTTGGTGCCTCTTCTTCAACGCCTTGATACTCCTCCATCATCTCTTTTGGTTTTCAAAACTTCGGTTCTCTATAATCCTCTTTGAACTTTCGGTCTATTGGTGGTATTTTGAATTTTGGCTGGAAACTTTTGGTCTCTACCCATTTTGTTGGAAGACAAAAAGGGAGAGAATGATTTGGTTGTTGGTTTTGCGGTTTTTGGCTAGCTTAAACCTTGGTCTAAACATTTTATGCACTATCTGATATTTACATTTTATGCACTATCTGATATTTATATAATCCTTCTTGCTTGTCTATATCTATGATATTTAAATCATGTTTTGTCTTCCATCAAGGGGACGACTGAAGACTCCACCTTCATTGTAAGACCTTGAGCTACTAACTTGCATGTCATACCAAAGGATGATGAAAGACAAAACAAGGCCTGGTTTCAATGTCTTGAAACCAAGGCCAATCTGTCTACATTTAAACATCTTGTATTTATCTATATATTATGATGAATATTTTATGTGAGGATTATTTGTAGGACTCTTGATAAGAAATGGGCCATTTATGTATGAGCTTATGGACTTGAATTTTTGGGTCTGAATTCTTTATGATTTATTTCGACTCCATATATATACTTGCCATTATATGCTAACATGTTTTAGGAAAGTGGATCATTTGAATCCGCCAGCTGAAGGCTCAAAGATCAAATCAAGGATTACCAATTTAATCAACTCCATCATATATTTGAAGAACGTACCATGGACTGGAGTTTTGGAAATAATGGATTTGGAGGAATTCAAATTTCAAACAGCTTTCCCTCCTATCCTTGAAGGTGAACAACTATATATACATGACGAGTGCAGAAGAATATCGTCAACTGAGCAAGCAATCATTTCAAAGCGATCAAGCCTTCCTAGCATTCGTCATTCAAAGTTTCTCTCTTAAGTTCTCATAAAGCTTAGCGTGGGTTGTCTTTGAGAGTTGAGGGAAACACAAGTGCTTATTCTACAAGTCATTCATTTTACTCAAAGAGTATTTCTTACTAGAACAAACATACATGGTGTGTGGTGAGAGCTCTTATTTCACTTTTAAGGTTGAGTGCTAGAATAGAAGTGATGAGGCTTTGTATAGAAGAAGGGAAGTTCTTCTAGGAAGTTCTAGGCTCAAGGAAGTGAAATAAGAAGTGGTTTGAATCCTACGGGTTGGATAACCCTAGGCGTGGACGTAAGCCAAGTTCGTGCCGAACCTCGTTAACAATTCGTGTGTTAATCTTTTATTCCGCATTTACTTTATATTGCTTGATAGTCATATCAAGGTCTTGACAAGTTGTTTTGAAATTCCTTAAAAGGTTTTGTTTTGCAAAAATCGAGCATACTCTATTTATCCCCCCCCCCCCCATTTTATAGTATTATTAATCACCTTATAGACTCTTCAGAGTTGTTCGCCCTCGTTCTTTGATTGCAGACATGGCAACACTACCTATGGCCTAAGGAGTTTATGATTCATTCGGATCACGAAGTGCTGAAATATCTCAAAGGTCAGACGGTGCTGAGTAGTCGCCTTGCTCGATGGGTGGAGTTCTTGGAGACCTTTTCTTAGGATGCCCCTTACTCAAGAGTACATGAATCTAGAGGACATGGTGGATTAAAGAAGACTTTAGCTGGATTAAAGGAACATTATTTTTTGCCTAAAATGACTAATTATGTACTTCGATTTGTCAAAAGTTGTGTTACATGTGCAAAGGCTAAGTCTAAAGCGAATTCTAATGGTTTGTATACTCCACTACCAATTTCTAATGCTCCTTGGGAAGATGTATCTATGGAATTTATAGTTGGATTACGTAGGACATCTAAAGGACATGATTCTATTTTTGTTGTAGTGGACAAGTTCTCCAAAATGGCTCATTTCATACCTTGATACAAGACTGATGATGCTATTCATGTTGCTAATCTTTTCTTTAAGGATGTTGTTCGTTTACATGGATTACCATTATCAATTGTGTCTTATTGTGATTCTAAGTTTTTGAGTTGTTTTTGGAAAACTTTATGGTCTAAGTTGGGTACTAAGCTTTTATTTTCTACTTCTTGTTACCATCAAACTGATGGCCAAACTGAGGTTACTAATAGGACTCTTGGAGCTCTCCTGAGAGTCATGCTATGTACTAACCTTAGGAGGTGGGAAGACTGCCTACCTTTTGTTGAGTGTGCTTATAACAGGTCTAGGCATTCTGCAACAAAAAAGACTTCTTTTATAGACATGACACCTCGACCTATGAAGGAGAAGAAGAGCCTGGATGCAACTAAGCAAGCTGATTTCATCAAGCGCCTACATGAGCAGACCAAGCCGCAACTGGAAAGGAAGAGCGCTCAGTAGAAGGAGGCGAAGGACAAGCATTGCAAGGATGTGCAGTTAAACGCTGGTGACCTTGTTTGGTTGCATCTCATGAAGGAAAGGTTTCCATAGCAACGGAAATGTAAGCTGGATCCCAAGGGAGATGGACCATTCCGTGTGGTTGAAAAGATGGGACCCAATGCCTACAAGCTGGATCTCCCTGCCGACAAGTACATCATCCATTCTACCTTCAATGTGGTCGACCTCTCTTTGTTCTTTCCTGAAGATGACTCTAACGACGATTTGAGGACAAATCATGCTCAAGTGGAGGAGAATGATGCAGTGCAAATGGCGATGACTCATGGTGACATTGAGTACAACGTGAAGCTACCATTTGATGGTCTTATCACTCGTGCAAGGGCTAAGAAGATTCAAGAAGCTACCAAGGCACTTCTCATTCGTTACCAAGGAAATATGGAGCAAGGATTCAGGCCACCTTGGATCAATTTGCTAGAGACTAGACCACCAGCCCAGTAGGTGAACTTGAGACGACACACAAAGTTCATGAACACTCGACAAGATCCTCCTTGAGTCGACATCGAGGGCATAGACTCGATATCGAGCCCCCATGGGTCGATGCCGAGTAAAGAGGAGGGCTGGCCGGTTTTCCTACACATGTTGGAACAATATTTTTATTTTTATTATTTATTTTATGCATTTAGGAAATAATTGTGGGAAGGAAAATATCTCCTAGGATTTTTCCTTAACCACTAAGCCTAGTTTTATCTATCTTTATCTTGGTTTTATCTATCTTAGTTGGGATATTTATCTACTTTACTATTGTTTTATCTAGCCAAATTCTATCCTTTGCAAGGAAGGATTGACAAGGTTTTGTTATTTAAGAATATTCTCTACATTCAATAAAATCATATTGGAAATTAGAATTGAAGAAACCTTTTTGGCTAAAAGGTTCTTCAATTACCCATCCAAAGTTTATGCCTTCATATTGTTGTTCTTATGCATTCATTCAAACAAAGATCTAAACCCTAATCCCAAACACAAAACCAAACACAAGGAGGAAACCCTAATCGGCAACCATTGCTAAAACTGAAGAGGCGCCGCTTTGAAGGAGAGAACGTCGTCGCTGAACCCGCGCCTCTCACCCAGGCAGCGGCCGCCGCATATTGGCAGCGGTAGCAGCACCCGCCGCCGAGCTGCTACCTCCGTCGCTGCAGTGGCTTCGTCGCTATTTCTCCTTTCCCTTGGTTGTGTTCTTGTTTCGTTTTCTATCGCTTTAATATTCCTTCAGTCATATAATTTGAACTTGTTCCAAATCAGGAGAAATCAAAGAATAATTGCAAGATCGGGGCGTCAACAAGTTGATGCTCTTGATTCTATGCCCACAGGCGGAGGATTGGGAATAGCAACACATAAAATGACATGTAAATAGTCTAATTAAAATTTTAAAATAATAAATTTAAGTTATATTTATATGGTTTGAGATAGTTTTTATAATTATTTCAGTTTTGAGTTTAGATAACAACAATTAAGTGTAACATTTTTTATAGATAAGAAGTGATGATATTTTTAAATAAAAACTATTTTGGAGAGATTTTGTAATTAATTTGAATTTGAACGCAACTTAAGGGTATTTTTTTACAATTTATTTGAATTTGAAGTTAATTATTTGAATTTAAATGTAGCTTCAAGCTATTTTCTGCAACCAAGTAAATATTTGAGGCTATTTGTTGTGTTTTTAATAGTTCAGACTAATAAGTGCAACAATCTCTAAAGGTTGGGCTTTTTTTTTTACAATTTCCCTTTTCTTTTTAACATATGGTTAACGGTTAGTGGTTTAGATTTTTATTGAATCCTGTTGCCAAAGCGACATCGAAAGCATGCTTGACAGTGGAAAAGATTCTGTACGAGTACTGTGAGATCTCTGGCCAAAAAATAAATTTCCAAAAGTCAGCCTTCCAGGTTACCAGTGGGTTCAATCGGTTACCAGTGGGTCCAAAAAATAAATTTTTATTCATTCAATTCTAGAGAAGGAGAAGTAGAGTAGAGAGAGAGAGTGGAGGCCGAGAGGAGTGAAGGAGCGAGAGCAAGTTGGCTTCAATCAGTTGTAAGCTCTGTTTAGTTTATTAATGCAAGTTTCTTTTCCATCAATGATGTCTGTGATTGCGATGAAGAGCGAGTAGTCCACCCACTTCTAGGGTCGGGGTGAGCCCGACGATAGCCATGCGTGTTTGAGATAAATATCCGACCTTTATTATGTTTTGAGCATCTACTACCTTTTATGTGTTTATTACCTATTTAATAGAGATCCATGTTAACAACTTGGATTATAAACATAAAATCGGTAGATACAATTAGGGTTTCTTCAAAGAGTTGTCTAATTGTTGGAAAAGGCGAAAGCTTGTTCCTTCGTTGCGATTTGCATGATTATCGTTATTTATCTTGCCTTATGCATGTTTGGTTATCGTTGGTGCAAACCCCAATCTTGGAAGTTTTCTTCTACATAGTTTATTCCGAATCCGAAAAGCTTTGTCCTTTATTTTCGTTACTGCATTCTACTCGATATTGACCACTCCTTGGTCAATATCGACTTCTGACTCTCGATCCAGAAAGATCGCTTCTCGTTTGTGTTCCTGCAGGTTAGGTCGATTTCGAGGAGAACTAGTCGATATCGACTGCCCTAAGTCGATATCGAGGACAATTGGCCGAAATCGACTAACTTTCTAGAGCTGCCCAAAATCGACTGGATTTGGTCGATATCGACTACTCTTGGTCGATATCGAGTAAACCCCCTGAGTCGGAATTTGACATGAGATTCTACCGCTGCCTGAGATCCGCTGACACGCTTCCTCGAGGATCGATCCTGACTTTCCATTGCTACATCGGGAGGAAGTCTTGTAATCATTTATGTGGGCACGAATCTGGTTTGATTTATATTCTTATATTTTGAACTCGATTTCCTCCCTACAACAGTTTTCCACGGCTAGCGCTTTGGACCATATCACAAAAGCTAAAAGAGCTAGGTGTGACCCATTAGAGTGGATATGGAAGATTGATTGTCCCCCGAAAATTAAAATCTTTCTTTGGAAAAATATCCTTGATGGAACCCCAACAAAAATCAGACTTAGGAACAAAGGAATTGATGTTCCTCAGGGTTGTCCCTTCTACAACAATTGTGAAGAAGACGCAACCCACTTATTCACGGCATGCCCGACATCTCTGACACTAATTGGAAGAATGGACAAGCATACTGAAAGAATAATACGAAACACTGAAAAAACTAACAAGACCTACAAGAAGATAAGTATTGAGATCTTCTCCCAGCTATCAGCTGGGAGAAGATCTCAATACTTATCATGATATCAGAAATATGGAACAATGGATAAAAATAATTACTCAATATAGGCTATCTTGGAAAAAAGCTCTAGAATATGATCTAGAGAACGATGAGGCTATAACTATACATCATAAACCTCAAAATAGATCGATACGCCAGAAAAATCAAATGGAAGAAACCGCCATGGTAGAGTGGTGTCCTGCGGTGCGCATGGACTTGGGAGCGCTTCTTCAATACAAGCTGAGTGTCTTGGTCTTCATGCCGGCTTTCTTTATGCTGTTAGAATGGGTTTCTCGCGCCTCATGGTGGAAGGAGATTGTCTGGCCTTTGTCAACGCCTTGCGTGGGATCGGTACTTGCTCGTGGCCTATTGAGATGGTGATTACCGATGTTCTCGACCTTTGCAAATCCTTCGAGGCCATCTATTTCTCCCACGCCTTACGGGAAGGCAACCAGGTCGCTGACAGATTGGCGCACGCTGGTTTGACCTCCTCTTTCTCTATTAAGCGATGCCTAGCTGAGATTGAGGATTTAGTCCGTAAGGACGCTATTGGGCAGTGGTTCAACCAAGGTTGACCATCCCCAAACTTTCGCCTTGTATAATATATATATATATATATATATATATATATATATATATATATATATATATATGTATGTATATACATATATAAGCAAAAGTTCTAGTGAAACGATAAATACGGTGCAACGGTGAAACAGATGAATATTGTTTTACAATAGTATGAATATTATGTATGTGGGTATGAATGTATGAATATTATTACGTGTGAATATGAATATAATGTTATTTATTTCATGTCGGGTAAGAATAAATAATATCATATTCATATACTCATATTTACGTTATATTCATAATCAAATGAGCTAATATTCATTTGAATATAATAAAATATTCATATGAACGTGCAACAATATATATAGGGTGAGGTTAAAGTGAAAAAGATGCTTAAGATGAAAAATTTGCTTAAAGTGAAAATAGGCCTAATTTTAATCCATGAAATCTTGTCCGGCCCAACAACTAATTAAAATATACCGCCTCTCTCAAAATCGCCAGAGCCCCGTTCAGCGCTTCCTCTCGCGCGGCTACTGCCCTGGTCGTTTGTCGTCGATTGATTGATCTGGTGGCTCGCCCTATTCCTCTCTCTCTCTCTCTCTCTCTCTCTCTCTCTCAAAATCGCCAATTGCTTTCCCGTTCAGTGCCGCCTCTCGGAGGCTGCTGCCCTGGTGGGTCGCAGTCCATGGCCAGATGTGGTGGGTCGTCGTCCATGGATCTGGAGAACGCCGACTGTGACAAAGGGATACAAAAGGCCTCGTTGGGATGCCGGAAGCTTCCCGGTGGTGGTGGCCATGGTCGGCTGCGACATCACTGGAGACCACCACTCCACCGGGGGTGCCGCCGGCTCCGGCGACCTGTACGGCTACCGGAGGCTTCGAAATCGCCGTTTCGAGCGCCGATCATTCAAAATTGCTCTTTTTCTTTTGGGCGTTGCTCTCCTCTAGGCTCTCTCTTCTTCGTAAGTCTGAACAAGCTTAATTTTGATGTTCTATGCTCTATTTCTTGCTTAATTAATTGTTTTCAGTAGGATCATATCATTGAGAATCATATCATTGTTTCTCAATGATAACAACGTGCTGTTAGAATTCATGTATGAATGGTTTTGATTCTTAGAGAAATCGATCATAATGATCAAAATTGGGCTTAACCCTAATTCACACTCGACAAAAAGGAATCACAGTATGATCATATCATTAGATCTGTTTGTTTTGAACTTTGTTTATTGCACAATTTCTAGACTATTTCATCATATATGAAGCTGTCCATTGTAACAAGTAGGAGGCGCATTTGATAATGATAATCCTAGGTACATTGGATGATGATTCTTGGTGATAATATGGCATAAGTTTGTGCATGATTTTGGAACCTTTTGATTTAGGGTTTAGAAAGATTAAAATTTTCATTTTATTAATGCAGGTTTTTATATTGATTAGGCCTTGGTTGCAACTTGCAAGTGACAATTATTGTGAATTTTGTTGTCCGTAAGCTCGATTGTTGTACTTAATATGCTTTAAAAGCCTATTAGCTCAATGGTAGAGCAATGTGCTAATGCGCAGAGATGTGGGTTCGACTCCTACATAGGATAAATTGTTTAATTTTAATAGTATGTATTGTTTTCTGATAAAAGTGCAATTCATAATCTTAATTGTGCACTTCATAATCTTATTCTTGCATTTTATCATTTTATTTATTCACTTTATAATCTTAATTGTGCACTTCACAATATTATTAATGCACTTCATCATTTTATTCTTGCACTTTATCATTTTATTTATGCAATTTATAATCTTAATTGTATACTTCGTAATCTTATTCATGCACTTCATATTATTATTATTCATACACCATCATTTTATTCTCGCACTTTATAATTTTATTTGCACAACATAATATTATATTTGCACAACTTAAAGTTATATTCGCACAACATAATATTATATGTGCACAGCATAGCATTATATTATTAGATATGCACAACATAATTTTATTCATGCACATTATAATCTTAATTGTGCACTTCTTAATCTTATTCATGCACTTTATATTATTATTCTTACATTTTATAATCTTATTATTGCACTTTATCATTTTATTCATGCACTTTATAATCTTAATTGTGCACTTCATAATCTTATTCATGCACTTTATATTATTATTCTTACACTTCATAATCTTATTATTGCACTTTATCATTTTATTCATGCACTTTATAATCTTAATTGTGCACTTCATAATCTCATTCTTGCACTTTATCATTTTAATTATGCACTTTATAATCTTAAATCTGCACTTCATAATATTATTCATGCACTTCATATTATTATTCTCGCACTTTATCATTTTATTTATACATTTTATAATCTTAATTGTGCACTTCACAATTTTATTCACGCACTTCATATTATTATTCATATACCATTTTATTCTTGCACTTTATAATCTTAATTGTGCACCTCATAAGCTAATTCATACACTTCATCATTTTATTTTTGCACTTTATCATTTTATTTATGCACTTTATAATCTTCATTGTACACTCCATAATTAATATTATTCACGCACTTCATCATTTTATTCTTAGACTTCATTTTATTCTCACACGTTATAATCTTATTGTGTACTTTATAACCTTATTCATGCACTTCATCTTACTACCTCCGTTCAGAAATAAGTGACGTTTGACTTTTTGGCACATTTTTTAAGGAGTTTAAAACTATATAAAATATAAAGTTTTTAATTGATTTTTTTAAATAATTTTATACATATTAGTTATAAGTTTAAAATTATTTACAAAAATTAATAAAAAAGTTAATATTTTATATAGTTTTTAGCTCCTTAAAAAACGTGTCAAAAAGTCAAACGACACTTATTAATGAACGGAGGGAGTATTATTCATACACTATATCATTTTATTCCTACACTTTATCATCTTCTTTATGCACTTTATAATCTTAATTGTGCACTTCATAATCTTATCATTGCACTTCATATTATTATTCATACACTTCATCATTTTATTCTTGCACTTTATCACCTTATTTATGCACTTTAACAAACTAAAATTGCACATTATATTAGATAGGAAGTTTTCCCTGCCTAGGTTCCAAGTCGAACCACAGGTTCTCGAAAGCACCTATGATTTCGCACCTTGCAATGCAATAGGCCAAAGAATGGTAAATTATATGAAAGCTGAAATCTTGCCACTGAAGTGGGAAAAAAATGCATACATGCATGGTGGCAATGTAGGCCAAAGAGTTAGATGTATTATTAACTATCTACAACTATATATGTCAAGTCTCCATCTATAATTGTTATTGACATAATAATTGTTGTGTGGGAGCACCTGAGAAATGGGTTGCTCTGGTTAAAACATGCAAAGGAGTGCCACTCCAAACCGACAGTGTTAATTCACAAATTGATGTTGACTAATTATTTCAGCCTTCCTGCTCGGCTCAGCATGTCAATCACACAAGCATAATGTTCTGATTTGGATGTCACTTGATACCTGCTTCTCATCGAAAGGAAATAATCCAATCCCTTTTCAACCATTCCAGCATGGCTGCAACCAATCAAGAGGTTGATAAACGTTATGACATTAGTTAAGAAAGCTTTTTATCCCAAAGAGACCTCGAATATCAGAAGCAAAGTTAGAGATGTTTGATGAGGCTTAAATTAGAAGTCAAGGCAAGCAATTGAGCAACAATATATCCTAGGAACTTCGTCGAACACCTTGAGGGCATAATCAACTAACATATCTAAACCTAAATTTCAAGAATTTATAATGTACAAGCAACCAAATTCGAAGCATCAAAATGAGTAATGAATGTCAATACACACTTAAATCAAATCAAAAATCAATTAGGAAGAACAGTGACCCCAATTTGGGATGTAAAAACCCTAATTTTCGAATGAGAAAAAACTCGAAATTGAAACATACGTACTTTTCACCAATCGCCTGAGCCGGCACTTGCACCACCCAAAGGTAAGCGTGTTTCTGTTGTACCTACACCATCCCAAGCGCCTGCCCTCCCATAGCCAACGCCACGGTGACCCTCGGACTCAGTCACGGTATCCAAATCGCCACTAACACCACCAAAGACTCAGTGTTTTTCACCAATCGCAATCGCCATGGTGACCCTCGGACTCGGTGGCATCCCAAGCCCAATCCCAATCCCAATCGCCACTAACATAAGGCTGGATATCAGTCGGAGGGATCAGACGGAGTACAAGCGCCTCCCCCACCCGTCACCGTCGTCTCGTCTTCGCTTCCTCAATTCTCCTTTGGTTGAGCAGAGTCGGATGTTATGTTAGAGATGTTAGAGAGAGTGTTTAGATTTGGACTGAAGGAAGAATGGGCTGGCCCATTAAACTAACTAAAAAATTAAAACTGAAGCTGAAGCAAATGTACAGATCCCGCGTCCAAAATAAATTAGGCGTGTATTTTCACTTTAAGCCTATTTTTCACTTTAAGCCCCATTTTCATTTGAACCTTTACCTATATATATATATATATATATATATATATATATATATATATATATATATATATATATATATATATATATATGCAACTCAAGTGTTTGTTGTATGTGGTTCAAATTATTGTTGCATTGGTTCAAATGTTTACTAGTAGTACTGTTTCATGTATACTAGATGTACTTTATTTTCTCCATTTTAACGTAAGAGTTTTTTTTTTTTCTAATTTTACTTATAGTAGTTCAACCATATATTATTTTTATTTTTCAATCTAAAGTTTAAAAAACATAGCATTTATATATGATTTTACTCTAATTTTTCTAATTTAGAGTTTTCATTTTTATTTATTTATTATGGGAGTTTATATTTATTGCAATTCAAGCATATAATTTTAGTGGTTCAGCAAGCATTTAATTGCTCATTGTTCAGTTAATTTTAAATTGGGGTTTAACTTTTTATATGATTCAATTAGTTAGAGCAAGCCCAACATTATTTGTAAAATAGAAAAAACGGGAAACTTTAGAGGAAATAGCCATTTTTCTACCCCAAATGCTCCTGCAAACCCATTTGTAAAATAGAGAAATGGAAAGAGAGAGGGAAAAAATCTTTAAATTGAGAAAAAGATGGGTGATCTCTATAATTTAATTTTCGCTCATTTGTATACAGAAAATTTATTGCTTCATAATTCTACCCCTGTTCTACAAAAATCGATTTCTAGTTGGTAGTTACTACTGTTCACTTTCTTGTTGAAATCGATTTCAATTTCTTGTCTACGCTCGATTTCTTGTTGAAATCGATTTCAACATCTTGTGCTGCTCGACACAGATTCCATCATCAGCGTCGTCTTTTGTTCCCGAAGAAGTGGGTCTAGCAAGAGGGAGGGAGGGAGAGAGAGAGAGAGAGAGAGAGAGAGAGAGAGAGAGAGAGAGGTGATGGGATGGGTTTGTGGTTCGCCATGGGAGTAGCTTTAGTGACTTGAATAAAAAAAAGTGCAACAGTGGGGAGGAGACGAGAGGTGAGGGAGATGGCATGGGTTTAAGATCTCACTCGGTGAGCGGCGCTAGGTCTCATCGGTCATCATGAACAAGGACTTATATAGCTAGGGTTATATTTCTAGGAATTTACAAAAATTAGCGCGTAATTCTTTCATTTATAAAACCCTTCCAATGTGATGTAAATCCAAAAGTTTGATAAATTTGAAAATATCGCAAAAGCTCCCCATCCCCAATTTTAACATGTTAGCTAGAAATGTTAGTTTACTTTAGAAATGTGAGGCTAAAGATGTTAGAATTAAGTTTAAATAAAGTTTTTAGAAATGTATAATTAAATATCCTTAATAAATGCATTTAGTATATTATAAATTTTTTCATTTATTATAGTATATAATAAATGTAAAAATCTGTAAAATAGATAAGTTGTTGGAGTTGGAGTGAAATTTTTTTTTAAATAGATTTTGACATTTTGATCTCTATTATAGAGATTTTTTACCATAATGTTGGAGTTGCTGTAAAGCCTTATTGGTTCAACCATTTAATTTTAATGGTCTGAACATTCTTAGCATATTATTCAATCACTTTATTCTTGATGATTCATCTAGTAATAGTTGTTCTCAAAAAAAAAAAAAAAATCTAGTAATAGTTCAATCATTCATTTACTCGTAATGTTTGACTATTTTTTATTTATAATGTCTATTCTATTTATATTTATTGTGGTTCTAATTATAATTGTTCAACTGATAATTTCATGGTTCAATTAATTCCAAATTGCAATTCAACTTTTTTTTTTTTAATTATTATGATACACATATGTAGCAATATTGGTTCAACTATTTATTAATAGTGATTTTGCATTCTTACCATATATGATTCAATAGAATCATTTACTCTTGATGGTTTATTACAATCTTAAGGTTTATTACAACCGTTTATTCGTAACTCAACCGTTTAATTTTTTTAAAAAAAATTAAAACCTGATTACGACCTCATACTAAACATGACCATGAACAATGCCCAAAAAAAATGCTATTTAATACTGTAGAAAAAAAACTAAACTACCACTTCCCATCTCTAATGGTCATCTATTTGGAAAATTCAATAGACGAATTCAATGGAAAAGTCATCACCAATTCAATTGAATTAAACAAAAAAAAAAAACTATCCATCATGAATATTTTCTGAACAAGTTCAGTTTTTCCAATACATAATTGATATGGGGATCGGAATAGATTTCATTAGTAACTTAAGTCAAATGCATGCACTCGAATTCTACAAAAATAATATACAAAAATAATCATTCTAAAGCTGCATTGAAAATATATAACTCTATATATCATGCTATTCTTCTCATGTTCGTCAGCGCTTGAACAAATCGTGGATGAGCGATCGACACCCGAAGGCTCATGAGAAAGTCCAACTCTGAAACGTTTGTAGTTGTTACTCAGAAGTGTATTTCATGTGTTGTTTCTCCCATTGGTGACCACTTCTGATATCGCGACATTTCTTCTCCAGCTTCCCGATAGTGCTTTGTGATGATAGTGTGCTTTTTCTTTGTTGTTCGATCGATTGCTTCTCATGAGGGTTTGCCCATCTATTGAATTTTTCGATCTCTCATCACATCAGATATGATTGTCTATTGTATTGAATCTCTTAGTTCCGGTGTACTCAGATCTTAATGTGTATCATGTTAACAAATCTAGGCCATTGATTTAGAATCGAATGACTGAGATTATTCCGTAATATTGATTAATTAAAAATAAATATGGATAAAACACAAAAACAAACCTATAACTCGTGCGTGTAAACACCCACTCCCAACCCTACCCACAATCGAAACTTTTCGCCATAGAAGAAAGAGAAAGAGCAGGAGGTGCGATCAGGTGAAAACGAAGGCGACATTTGAAGGCTAATTCTGTTCGATCGGTTGGAACTCCAGAGCTTGGGACTCCGGCAACTCTGGTGCTTGGGAGGATGACCCTCGAAGGCGGATTCCTATCACCACCATCCATCTGCACCACCGAAGCAAAAATTGCCGGTGATTTGAAGTTGTTGGAAGAGCGAAAAGGGATCCGACATACCCAGGTTCAACCTCTCCAGGTTCAACCTCACTGTTGGAGGGGCGAGAAGGGACCCGACATACCCGATTTCGACCAAAACAACCATCTGTACCCCAAAATCTAACATCTCCGGCGAGTTGAAGCTATTGGAGAATCGAGAACTAGTCCGTCATACCGAGGTTCAATTGAAGCGTTGCGATTCATCAATGGCTACTTTTGTTTATTTTCTTGAACAAATTGGGTGTTTTTTGTGATGTTGGTGGAATGGCTGGGAGATTTTTTTTTAAGCGAAATTGAGTGATTGGGGATTTTTTTCTTGACCGAAATTGAGTGACTGGGGAGTTTTTGTTTATCCTCTTGAACGAATTGAGTGTTTTGTTTATGTTCTTGATCGAAAGTGAGTGACTGGGGAATTTTTTGCGCAATTTGGTGACAACTAGGGCTCCGATCATCCGAACACTTGGGATCCCACAAAGTATGCCTAAGTATCTGTCATTGTTATGATAATTTAGGGTAGGGTGAATAGACGCCGAATTTGTGTGGTTCCATTCGATTTAAGAGTATTCGCAAGAAAAGCTCAATTATTCATATTTATGGACATATTTCGTCGTTTATGAGATGGTTTTTTTTATGTTAAAATCTATTAACAACGTAAAGTCGGTCTTAACATTGAATAATCCATTGATACAATCGAATAATTTAGAGATACCATCGAATAATCCACCAATACCAATGAAATCAACCAACTTCAAATAATATATTATATGCTCTAATACCACCGAATAAAATGCATCAAAATCATAGAATAATCAACTAATGTCATTGAATAATCAAGATATATCATCGCATAATTGTTAATCATCGCATAATTGTTAGTTACTTGTTAACATGAAGTTTGACAGAAGTTCATGACAGTTTGAGGGTGCTAGCCGATTAGAATCTATTAACAAAGTAAAGTCGGTCATAGCACTGAATAAACCTTTGATACAATCGAATAATCGTTTGATGGTATCGAATAATCCATCGATACCATCGAATAATCTATTGATGCCTTCGAATAATTTATCGATACATTTGAATAATCTATTTTTTTTGGAATATTCACAATAATAATATGGAGCGTTAATTAGAACCAAATCATAATCTTTTTTTTTTTAATTCTAAATACATAATATACAACGTTAATTAGAACCACATCCTAATTTTTTTTTTTTTTGGAAAATTGTGATTACATAATCTTAATAAATCAAATATATCCACTAGTGTTTTGGTACTTAAAAAAACAATTTCATCCACTAAGCCAAACACTATCAATTCATCATCTCGTGCCTATGGCAATTCACAATACGCGCTCCGTTTGGCAGGTAAGGCAAAATAGCATGTGGGCCCCACCATTTTTATTATAAATTTTGTTTTTAATTATCACAGTCATTAATTTCATTCAATCAACGACTCGGATTTATTAATATGATACACATTAAGGCCTGAGTACATATGATCTATTCTCTCTATATAAAACTATCCAATTTATAAAGGCATCAACAATAGTATATACGAGAAGGTGTGTAGTGTAATTCTCTCTCTCTCTTTTCCATCAATGACCGCTCCAACTAGTGCCAACACCACCACCATTAACTCCTTCCTTTCTGTTTTCTTCGTTGCAACAACTTTAAGGGAAATGAATCTATACTTTTTGGCCTCGAAGACGAGGATTCGAAATAGGAAAACTATAGAATTCCACAAAACTGCAAGCAATAGAGAAAGCAGTTTTGAAGAGAAGAAAAGCTCTGAGTGAGTTTTTTTCAATTGAGGAGTTGAGTGGGACATTGAGAGATTGAAAACCCTAAGAATAATGAATAAACAATGTCACGTATGAAAGAATATGGAGAAGAGAAATCGAACTTTTGAATGAAGGCTAGGGGTAAAATTTCAGGATTTTTATTTAATTCATGTTTTCGTATATGTTAGTCATCAAATTTAATTATTTAATTAAATTTAAATTTGGTGAGGAGAAAAATGATAAGGAAGTTTAGCTAATGGGTCAAATGCATGGTTATTTTTCCTTCGCGTTCCCTATATACACCGCAAATACTTCGTCGAATTGTATGTTGTAGCAACGTACGAAGTTCTAGCAACGTCCAATCTGACGTTGTAGCAACGTATTTGGTAGTGTATCAGTCGTGGGGGAAAGGGATCCGACATTGTAACAACGTCGACTTCGACGGTTTGGACGTTACAGCTTGGAACCCCAGCGGGCACTGTCGGGCTTAGCAATGTCCATTAGGACGTTGTAACAACGTCAGATTTGACGTTGTTACTACGTCCAAATTTCGCTAAGGCAAAATAAGGGAGTGAGCATAACGTTGCATCCGACGTTGTTGCAACGTTAATTAGGACGTTGTATGCCCAGTAAGTCAGCCACCCATATAAAAGGGGATGAGAACCGCATTTAAAAATGCAACACAACAATTCCACATTTTCATTCCTTCAATGGAGTCGGTTACAACTGAAACTCGCGGATCAACCCCCCGCATTGATTTTGTAATCAAATGGGTTTGGTACCCAATGCCCCCGGAGGAGTCCGACTGTGCTTGTCGTAGTCCAGAATACAGTGGCATTCATCCTTGCGTGCTCTTTTGGGTCGTGTGTGAAAATGAGAATCACATTTCCGCACCCTTGCAGTTCGGGTGTGTATACTGCAATCGTTTTTAACAGGGCATTGCTGAAGCGTATGTGTGAAGGGTTGGAGACCTTCTTCTTCAACATATTCGGTCATTCTTCCTCGATTTAAACAGACATGACCATGTTTACGTAGCTCAAACGACAGGGATACTTGTGAGGGAAGCAAATATGGATTTCCGAAGCTTTGCATTCAACGAGTTAAAGATTGAACTCATTTCGAAGACGAATTAAGTATAGCCTGATCTATTGTAAAAAACAATTATGTTGTTATCCGTAGTGTATTTATTAGTTTTAGTAATGCCTCGATGTGTAATCTAATCGTTACCTAATCGTTATCTATGAAGTAAAGCGTTTGCATCTGATTGTTTGTTGTTGTCAACAGGTAGAAACCATTGAAAACAATAACGCAATCAACACGAACTACACAAATATAGCATACCCACGAAATACGAAATGTATGTCATAAAAAAACAAAATATAATGTATCTACTGCAGGGATCTAATGTAGCTCATGAAATGCTCGTACATCTGGTCTAGTTGGGGATGCCAGACCAATGCCTGAATAGCCTGGGTCATCTCGTCAACCCAGGCCTGGCGCGCAACAGCCTCATCCTCATCTAGTTCGATGACATCGTTTGGGTGGCTAGGCACAGCCGGTGGAGCATCATCTAGTACCACTGTCGTGGGCAACACATGACCTCGACCCTGGGACTGGAATCAGGCAAGGTAGTTAGCTGAGACGCCTCCCTAACAGCTCTCGTCCATCCTCCGGTGACCAGTGATAGAGTGGAATCTCTCAGGGTCCTGTGATGCCCAACGATGGTGCTATAGGCCGAACGTCACGATGTAATGCCTCTGCAGGCGAAACGGTCGCTGCGTGAAGGTGGGAGGGATGACGCCAATGGGATCTCCTACACCCGGGTAAACTGTCGGAGCACCCTATCTGTCATGTACGGCTCAAAGACGCCACCGAATCTGATGGTGCCTCGATAGGTAGAGGAGCGAAACTCACCTGCAAAATCCAAGTCTCTGCCAAAAGGCATCCACTCGACCTATGTTGTAAAAATGATACTAGGAAACAATCTTACTCGACATATGTAGTTAAAATCGAAGAAAGTGAGAAACAGGTTACCTGATCGATGGTCATGCGCTCAACCTGTGCTCGAAGCTTTTTCTCACGCTTGCGCCTCTCCATGACGTTTCCCCTCTTTGCTTCCTTCGACGGGTCAAATCGTGCCATGTATCGAGGATCATAAGCCAGTGTATCCTTGTCCGGGCGAAGCGGAGCCGCAAAACAAGGGAAGTACGACCAGATCCATGCCTAAACAGTATAAATCATTAGAGCACTTATTTTATGTAACTCGCAAGTAGAGCAACATATTTATCGTATTAAACCCACACTTACCTACAAAAGCACAGCACACCCACGTAGACCCTTAGCCTCGCCTCTCGTGGACTCACCTAATCCCCGGTAGAGGAAGGCAAGCACTCCTGCTCCCCAAGCTAGTCTCCTAGAGTGCGTCAAGTCCCAAACAAGCCCGAACATTGAGAAGTGTACGCGACTCTGGGACCTGTCGATGAAGAGCGTCGCACCCAACAGGTAGCCAAGAAACAAACGGCGAGATAGTGGTGGCACTCTCTGACAGCTGGATTATCGCCGGTGAACTGATCCCGACAGTGGTCGTGCCTCTGCTCCCACGCAGCCGTCAACTCCAGGATAGGCGCACCGCAAGCTGTCCTGTGCTTCTTTAGCTGGGCCGCATTCCAACCAAACATCTGCTGCAGTCGAGGCTCCAGCTATAGTGGAAGATAGTCAGGGAGAGGCTCGCAAGGCAGGCCGTTGATAGGCTTGAAACCTACTCCCACAAGTGTATATGATCGGTTGTAGTATATCAAGGTGTCGAACTCAGGGACTATAAGAGTATTAATCGAATCTTTGCAACCAGTTGACTAAGCCAAAATAGTAGAGATCAAAATTGAGGTTTTATGATATAACTAATAAAAACAAATTAAAACAAGCCAATGGAAGTTTTGAGCAAATATGGAGAAGACATTCTAGAATTAGGGATTAACCACCATGTGTCGTCGATAGACTTAAGAGATTTTTCTCGCTCGAATGAGTTTGATTCTGTATGAAGGTAGGTTGTCTAAGTTCATTACTAATCTCCTCTCGGTCTCATAGTAAATTGTACCTAATCGGTTAACAATCACTCTCGTTCAAGGTTGAACTAAAGTTAGGTCCATTACGCCCTTAGAATCTAAGCCAGTTCATTCAAATATCTCCTCTCGGTCTCCATTAGAACAAATAAACCTAGAATATCTATGACAACCTATTGATCCTCAGGAGATCTTGAACCATGCTCTTATGTCACTCATAAGCAAACATAAATGTCTCAAGTTCAATCCTATAACTCCAATGACAACAATCACCTCTCGGTCTCATGCAATCATCTATTTTCCTATTAGGGCTATCTCCTCCCGGTCTCAACCCCTAATTGGATCTAATTGATTATCAATTAGGCTATACGCTCAATAGGATTAAATCAAACAAAAGTCAAACTACATTCAAGCAATAGTAGGGACGATCTATCTTAACATAGCGGAATCACCCCAACCCTAGAACGATCGAATTAGCTAAACATGACGAAAGAGAACAAATCAAAAGCAAAATAAGATGACGTAGCAATGAAGGGTAAGAGAAATACTTGATCTTTTATAGCGGAAATCGCCTTAAGCATCCAATTTGCAATCCTTTATCATCCAACTAATCTAGGGTTCTCTTAAGTTTTCTCCCCAAAATTTGAGTTTTTAAACCCTTCTGTCCAAAACGTAACGCCCAATTCAGACTTCATTCTTAGTATTTAAACCATCTTAAAAATAATCCAAAAACAAATTAAACAAACATCTAGAAATTTGAAAGGTCTAGTCGATCTGGCACTGTCATGACTCGTGAAGAGTCTATCACGAGTCGTGACAGCCTGCAGAAGGTCACAAAACGCACGGTTTCACTTGTCACGACTCATTAAGGCCTCCCACGAGTCGTGACAACTTACTGTAGCTGAAAATTGCACAAATTCCCTTTTCCAGCGAGTCGTGCTACATCGTCTTGAGCTCATATGAGTGATTCACTTGATATGCTTGCTTCTTGTCTCATATTTTTGCTCATCTCTTGACCCCTTTAGCTCATCTTTGATGACTTATTTCCACATGGAAGCGCCTATAATCACCTCCTTATCCTTTAGCTCTTGAATCAGCTCCAAAACCGCTCAAAAGTACCAAAAATCACAACAAACTAGCGGTAGACACCGATTCCTCGAAATGGGACACAAAGGGCTAAAAATAGGTAGAATACTCTACTAAAGCACCCTAAACTCTACACAAGAGTGCCCAAAAAACAATGCTAGAATAGACGCTATCAAAATACCCCATACTTACCCTTGCTTGTCCCCAAGCAAGACTAAGATAATAAACCACAAGATAGCGTCAGCTAAATAGAAATATCCGACGAATGTCGTCCTAGCAAATCATTGCCAACAATCAAGCTTGACTAGCACATCAAAATACAAAAATCCTCTAATGCACTTCACTTAAATCTCGACCTCAATACTCATCATCCAAAAAGCTTGAACAATCTCTATAATCTCCACCACTTGAAAATATGCACACAACAAAATCATGAAGGCTTTATAGGGTTATGATGAGGCTAAGGCGGAAACATTTGGGAATGGAAAATTTCAGGCCATGTGGTGCTAAAATCCGGGAAAAAGGATCATTCGAGAACAACCGGAAAAACACACACTTTCAAAGAATCAAACTCATATCAATCCACCAAACAAACTCCATCACAATAGCTTTTTAATGTTCACTTTTGTCAACCACATAAAAAAATTTCTTTTTTCTTCCCCCTTTTCAATCTTTTTCTTACCTCTCTAGCCTCGACACCGTTTTACACGAATACAAACATCTGTGATGAATGCACCCGATTACTAAGTGTCCCGACCTCCTCACTTTGCACTTCTTCCTACTTGAGTGAATTTTATTCTCCACACGCAGGATCGGTTACTAACCGTATTTTTTTTCTTTTCTTGGCTTTTGTACAAGAGTGAATTTTATTCTCCTCTTATCCCAAGACTTTTTTTTAATAACAATCAAGAAAAATCACCCCAAACTTGGAGCACATCCACACAACAAAGTACACCACCATGACCCAAAATCCAGAATTGGGTAAAGGAAAATAGCGGCCTATGGAAATCTTGTGGAGCTACCAAATAAACAAGCTTCTATGGCTCGGAAGGCTTCAAGGAGATGATCAAATGCAAGGTTAGGAAAGGAGAACTGGGCTAACAAAACTGCCTCAATCATGTTTGAATTGTGCACATAAACCAAATAATGTGGTCTCAACCATAAAATCAAGCTCGAGTATCCAAGTATGAGGCAAGATACACATACGATCAAGCCAAAGGGTATACAATCTAGATAGTCAAACAAGGCAATGGCTCAATGCTCAAGCAATCATCAAACATTCCAATAAGCGTGGGACAAATAGACACAAAAACCTCAAAAATTTTGAAGTATTCACCCCAATCACATACATAGACAAAGCATTGTCTTCAATGTGAAAACAGTCAAGGAAGAGATGGGAATACTCACAATTTCAACATGTAGAATGGGTGTCTTGAAGGTGGCCAAGCCAAAGTCATTCGTGTCAAAACTCAACCAAGGCATACAACAACAACAAAACAACAAAACTCGGTAAGATGGGGGTTAGTAGATAGGTGTCAAACACCTTCAGTTCAGCTTAAACACAAACAATATTCTCAATATAGCACACTCTTCACCCCATATTTGCACTTTCGCAAATCAGCTAAAAAAAAGACAAAAGAAAAAAAAAACTAAAAACTAAAAATAAAAATAGTTTTTTTTTTTCATTTTTTTGTTCATTTTTCTCATTTTTTCATTTTTTTTTCAAAAGAAGAAAAGAAAACTTACCTCGGGTTGCCTCTCGATAAGCGCTAGTTTAAAGTCTGAAGCCGACCCTTATTACCTTTGAGAAGCTTAAATCGACCCGAATGAACGGTCCATAGCTCATCCCATCCATCTAGCAGAGTCTTCTTCGAGCGACATGATTTAGATCGCTTTTCGCTCAAGCTCCACAGGCCTGTGCTCCTACTCTTCTTAGCCCATCTTCCATTCGTGCCTTCATTGTCACCATTATCTTCAAATAATAAGATCACCTCTTGGGACTTGATGGGAGGCGGTATGTCGGCATGAACTTTAATTGATATCTCCTCCTTGTGCCATTTTGCAAGCATTCCAGAAAATGCCCCAAACTGTTGATTGACATTCTCTTGAACCATCCCTTCATAAAACAGTGATGGCACCATGTATGCTTGGTGAACAACTAATCAAGGCTCTTCTTTGGTCGCATCCTCCTCGAAATCAATCTCTAGGTCCATTAACTCATGCACATGCTCTTCAAAACTTTCCTAAATCTCAAAAGAAACACCAGTAAAATTGTCATTGTCACTGACATTTGTTTGGCTTGGGAAACTCTCCAGAATAGCTAGAGCATTCAACGTGCGTTGCGCTAATTGAGCTTTCAGCCCCGCTATCATAGCGACTAGCTCATCAAGTGAATCAGGCTCTAGATCAAGAGAAGGTTGTGAAGGTTGGCACTGAAGCTCGATTGAATCCCTTTCATAAGTGCGCTCCACTCGTAATGTCCATCAGGATTGCAAACATGGTACATGAAATCCGCATCACGAGAGGTGGGAGCTAGCAAAACTGGGTATTCAGTAATTGTGTGTCCAAAACCTTGGGGTCTAAGTCTATCACACACGCTCACAAAGGTAGCAAGGTGCTTGTTTGGTTCCTCCCCTGGCAATCCATGAAAGTAGGGTAAAATAGAAGATCAATTCGACTTAAACTCAAATCTTAAACCCTCAGGGAGACCATGAAGACTAATTGCAAGTGGTTGAGCACTCAAATTTGGTTCGTTTAGGTTTTAAGGTTTCTTCTTGGAGGATCAACAACTCCGTCTTCTGCCATCTCCTTGTTTGTCTCATACTCAAGCTTCCTTTTCAACCTAAGAGATATTTCAATCTCACAATCAAAAGACAAAGGAAATAAATTAGAAGATCTAGTTTGAACCACACAAGGACACAAAAGACTCAAAGTAAAGAGTAATTGAAAGAGATCTAGTTTGAACCACACAAGAAAAGCAAACTCCTTTCTTCTCCCCGACAACGGCGCTAAGAATTTGACGTGGGACGAACGTCGTTGGCACTTTCGCCCTTTATCAGATAGTCATAATATTCAAACTTAAACACAAAACTAATAGATTAGGCAATCAATCACTTGATAAACCAAATAACTACTAGTATAGCGATGAAGTCGGTGTTAAACCCACAAGGAGAAGCGATTTCCTATTCAATAACTCTAAGCAAAGACTCTTATGACAAAGCACTGATTTGTAGCAAATAACCAGAATCTAAAAGTAACCAGATTTATGATTACAAAGTAGATTGATATCAAAGTAGAAAGAATATTTCACCTGTAATTCTCTGACAATGGTTAGAATTCATGGTCCTCGGATTGACCTATTAATTATTCATATTCATAGGTCTACTTGACTAAAGTTGAGAGATCCATAGAGATTCACTTATCTTATTCAATATTTACTAAAGAATAGCATTAAGGACTCAAGTAATCAAGACCAATTGGCACATTGACTCAATACAACTAAGACTAATAAGCGCAAACCGAACTCAGCCCTAATCGAATATCCTCAACATAGATCAATTGAAATCATCCACTACAAAGACAAAGAAACATCACTATCTCAGTACCTTTGTTTGCTATCAAGAAAACAACAACGAATCCATAGCTAAGATGCAATTCCTAACACGGTGATCAATCATAGAAAGGAACACAAATATAATCAATACACATAAGATGATAACTGAGAATATGAATACCCAAATAGAATCAAATCCTCACAATCCAAACAACCATGTCTTCGAATCACAGGCGAAACTATGTGTTTAGCAACTCATAGGCCAATTCTCTCTCTCTCTCTCTCTCTCTCTCTCTCTCTCTCTCTCTCTCTCTCTCTCTCTCTCTCTCTCTCTCTCTCTCTCTCTCTCTCTCTCTCTAATTGTGTTCATAGTCTCACAATGAGAGAGAGAGAGAGAGAGAGAGAGAGAGAGAGAGAATTGTGTTCATAGCCAACCACACGGTGAATATAACTGAAAGAACCTGATAAAGACTCTCAAAGAGTCGGCAAAACCCTATTAGGAATAGGAATAAAATAATAGGAAATAATGTTTTCGGATCCAAAATCGTGAATACTGGAAAACGGCCCACGGCGGGCGCCGCCTATGCAGGGTCCGACTTCCCTCGATTGACATCAATAAACTCCAATGGCGTGCCTCCTTTCTCCTCTCTAGCTTCCTCTTTAGCCTCCATATGCTCCAAAATATGTTTCTTAAGCTCTTCCAAAGTCCATTCAGGGTCGGAATGTAATTCTGCAGAATAAACACTAAAAAGGCATAGATTCCAAACTCGAATACTGCACAAGCAATATATGAAACTAGACTCAAACAATAGCAAAACCACTACCTAATTGCAATAAGAAATACCTATAATGCCTATATGAAATATGCATTATCAATACTCTTTCCCTTTGGAAATAGATATCGCTTTATTATTTGAGTTTACACATTTTCTAAAAAAATAAAAATTATGCAAAATATGAATTTATATATATATATATATATATATATATATATATATATATATATATATATATATATATATATATATATATATATAATTCCATATTTATCTATACTACACCTAAAAGCAGAAGCACATCTATCCTACATGGCTTCACCAAAGAGCAACATTCCAGATGTCAAAAGCAGGAAGCGTTTCACCCAAACCGCAGGAGGATGTGGAGCGGTTTCACCCACAAGGCACCACCATGGCATCTATGTGGCGGTGAAGATGTAGAGCCGTTTCACCCACGTTCTCCATATCCTTCGGCTAATCGGTGGCAGATTGAACCACCTTCTCCTTTATCTCAACCCCCTTCTTTCTCACACTTCCTAACTATTAGTCCCAGGATAGGAGGGCAATTGGGACGGTCATTGTAAATTTGGATCCACAGAGGAAGAGAAGCGGTGGACTCAGGATGAAGCAGGCGGTAGAGCTTCGTGTCGTGGAAGTTAGGTTTTGTGATTTGAGAGTCGCTGGGAGAAGAATAATGTACTGTCTCTCGCTCTGAACTCCGGCTTTTCTTTGTTTTGTGTGTTTGTCAACTGCAGTTCCTTTTGCTTTCTATATCTCTCCGACTAGCGCTTTCGTAGAAATCTGTAGTTTTCGTGTGTTGAAGAACTGTGATTTCGAGTTCCAAATAGCGATTAAGTTCTTTCTTGTTCGTAAGCCAAAAAGGATGGGTTACCTGTTGAAGGAGGCTTTGAAATCCACCTGCTGTGTCAATAAGTGGTCTTATGTCGTTTTTTGGAAGATCGGTTCTCAAAACCCTATGTAAGTTACAATAACCTCTGCCTTTTTTTTAATGTCATTCAAAGAATTGATAAAAGTTTTTCTTCTCTGGTCTGGTGTTTAGGTTACCACCTTACCAGTGTTCTCTTGAGGAGTCAAGGGAGACTCTTGCAATTGCATAAACAGATGGTATCAATTGTGATTTTGTTTGGATGAAACCCATTTTTTTACTCAAAAGATCAATGTTGTTTACTTTTTAAAATAGAGAGGGTATTATGTTTTATTAAGCTTGATGTTTGGTTTTCATAGGGAGGCTATTATGTATAGTTGGTGTACATCCAACTAGGTGTAAGGTACAAAGTTTCCAAACTCTTTTTGAGTTCCTTGTATATTCTGAGATGTGATTCACATAGAAAAGCTTGAAAATTAGCTGATACTTTATGTATCCAATTTTACCATTGCAAATTATTTTTTCTTCAGGAATTTGAGGAGAGTGGGGTCCAGAAAGACATTATCAGGCACTTTTATCATTATCAAGAGAGGGAGTTGAGAAAGAAAAGGTATGAGTTTGGACGTACTGTGTGTATGTTAGAGTTGTTATTTATCTATGTATAGGAATTGTAATGTTATATGTGTCAGTTTGTACTACTGGATTTCTTACACAAGTATTCCGAGCTTGTGCTTCATTTTATAATTTTTATGGGGGCTAGCAGTCCAGAAAATGCAGGAAGATGGATTCATTGTGTTCAGGAAGCATCGCTAATGGTTCGAAACTTTTCCATTTTGCTAGGGAGCGAAGAACTCCTATTGAATAAAGTACATTATGATTTGATTTGGTTTGGTTTGGTTTTTTTCCCGTGAAATCAATTGTTATTTTTTCTTTCTAAATTCCTGTTGCAGATTGTTGAAAATTGTTTGGTCATCATCAAATCTTGGGTTTTATCAACACTGTAGCTGTAAATATGCGTGGGGTGGTTTCTGATTTGGTGAATGGTGAAGCAAATGGTACTCATGGTAAGGATATGAATCCAGCTCAAACCAATGGATCTCCCAAGAGCACTTTGAGCCCCAGGAGCCCTGGGAGTGTGCAGGAGGAAGGCAATTCCGATGGAGTTGTTGCTGTTGACACCTCCATTGAGCAGCTCTATGATAATGTCAGGTGTGTTGGTATGTCAAATACTTAGATGTTTAAAGATATGCATGTTCTATCTCCTTTTAAAGCTAATCCAGCCTTGGCAAAATGATTCATCGATTGAGTTGATGATTCTATTTCATGTAAATAAAAAGCATGTTTCTTGGATTCTTATGCTTTTCTTGATCAATATTAGTGTTGTTGAACTTCTAGATTAATTAGGTTCTTAGAGCAAATTCCAGGTGTGATGGGATCTAAATTATTTGAGTGCCAGAATGTATGTTGCAGATTGTTGAGTGTGTGGTTTGGATTGTATTTAGGAGGCTGAGATAGAGTGTTAACTCGCCGACATTCCTTTAGGCGAGCTGCAACAGGCACGGTCTGATGACTTTGATGGAACTCTTGCACTGCAACAGAGGTCCAAGTCAGAGATAAAGCCTGCGCGGGCTAACAAAAACAGGTTAGTTTTATTGGTTTGGCAAGATATATGGATTTCTAGAGCATCTAGCTTTAGTACAGTTCTTTCAAAGTCGAAGACTGGGGAGGAAGAACTGAGAGTTATTGACCTGATCGATTGGTCGAGGGGTTGTTGGGATGTTGATAGAGTAAAGCATTTCTTGCAATGTGATGCTGAGATGGTACTTAATACTATGAGGCGTATTGATTTAGGCACTTTAATGATCTTATGTGGTATGTCTTTGATGGATGGAAAGTTTAGTGTTAAAAGTGTCTATCAGTTGGCTTTGGACACTAGGCGAGAGCACAATGGTGAAGAACCAGTTAGATATAGCACCAAGGGCGAGAGGATTTGGAAAAGAATGTGGAAATTAAACGTGTACCCTAGACTTTAATCGTTTGTTTGGAGGGCATATCGAGAAATATTGCCTTATAAGGTGAACTTGCTAAGGAGAAAGATGGTTGCATGAGGACGATTCTTGTCATAGTACGATGGACAGAAGGTTGGAATGCATGCCCTTTTTGATTGGGGAGAGGCCTACAAGGTGTGGAAGGGAGTGTCTAGGATGAACGTCGACGGGAGAAGGGTAGGAATGGTATTGGGAGTAGTTGATCTTGCACTAAACACCCACAAGGAAGATAAAGTTTGGAGATGGGTGGTGATCCTAAGTCCAATTTCGAATGCTAGGAACAAGCGTATATTTGAATGGGAGATCTTTGAACCCTGCATGGTAATCGAGGAGGCATTGATGTGTCTCGAGGACTTTGATAAAGCTTGCAATGTTTAGGGGTTGGGTGGGCTGAATAGCCAAGAAGAAGAGGGATGTGCCACTACTAAGTGATGCTGGCCGTCAACAGGGGTTATTAAAGTGAACATCGATGCAACGATCGATCCTTTATTAGGTTTTGGGATTGGCTTTGTTGGCCAAGACTAGAGTGGGGGGTTTGTCTTGGGGGTGCTCGGACAGTCTAGGCATCAGCGGAGGCTGAATAGAAGCATTACTATGACCTTTCTGTGAATGTTCGAGCCTAGGTGTTACGAAGATTTGGTTCGAAAATGACAATCTCGCATTTATATCTAACCTTGGGACAAGCGAGGCTCCGATTGGCTTCTTCGATAACATGATTCGGGAGATCAATAGGTTGTTGAGGGGGTTTGACGAATGCATTTGGAGGTATTTTCAAAGGCAAAGCAACAATGTTGCTCATTGCCTTTCACAATGGCATCCTCCGAATTCATTCTTTTCTTTCAAGTTCTTCTTTGTATAATTTATTGAATCATTGTGTATAAGCTCAAACAAAAAATTGCTAGAATTTTTTCCCCACATCTTCCATGATAAAGATGTGATATACTTAACCAAAACATATCAGTGATATCACCTTAATATTTTTATCACAGCTAAAAACTATATATAAAGTATATATTTTTATTTTTACATTTTTATAATTTTATACTTAATACAAAAAATTATGAAATTATCAAAAAAATATTTATAAAAAAGCTGATATATAAGTATAATTTTTATCATTATAAAAAAAACGTGCATGAATAGTAAACAATATGCTCTGGCCAATGGAGGGTGTATAACATAGTAGATGTATGATTGTTGTTGTTGCAGGAGGATGGTCAAATATGAAATATAAATAAACATAAAAGCAAACTGACTCCATCTCTCAGCAAATAAATACAAGACTTCCTCCCGTTGTAGTAGAACGCAGTCAGGATCGATCCACGAGGAAGTGTGTCAGCGCCCACCTTTTCAGTTCAGAAACTATAAAATAGAAGCAACATAAACGAAAACAGAAAACTGGACAGAAACTGCAACCCGGTCGATATCGACCTGATGACTCGAAATCAACCAAAAATATCGACCACAGTAACTCAATTTCAACTGAAAACAGAAACTCTTCGCAGAACAAAACTCAAAACTGATGAAATAAATCAATAAAGTAAAGATTTCCAAGATCAGGGTTTCAACACAACAACGATAACCATGTAAAATAACACATAAAGGTATAAAAGAACATGCTTTTCATCAAATAACTTTCGTTATTAATAAATAGGAAGATAGATGCTTTCGCATAAACCCTAATTGTTACTAACCATTTTTCACATAATTAATTCAAGTTGTATTAAGATCACTTTCGCTTCAATAACACAAACAACGATCACCTTCAACTTTCGAAAAAGAATCATGCTCATAGGGATAGAAGATGAATTGCATCCAAAGATTGTACCTTTACCGCATCACCTTACATGGCTACCGTCGGGCTCACCCGCTCTTCATCATCAAGAAAGACATCAATAATAAAAGACTTGAATAATAAAAGGGAACTAAATTGCATTAAATAAAATAAAAGAAGGCTTACAACCAATCGAAGCCAAATCGTCTCTCAACTCTCTTGCTCCTCCTCGCCACAAGCTCTCTCTCTCTCTCTCTATGTAACTAATTTTATCTAGAATTGAATTGGAATTGAATAAAACTCAGCCCCTGAGGCCTTATTTATAGTATTCCATGTAGCTAATCTTGGAAGGAACATCTATCTATATCTATCTAATAACATAAGATAAAATTTGGAAATAAAATAATTAAATCTAAAAGGAAATAGGACTAGTGTGGATAGATCTTCCTTCTCTTGATAGAACTTGACTTGACTTTATAGAATATCTCAAATCTTGGCTTGCAAGTAACCACAATGCTCGAATTTCTCCTCGATCTCGACTCGGACAACTTCTGGAATCTCCTCGACGTCGACCAAGTCTCCTCGACGTCGAGTAAGGTCTTCACTCTTGGATTGTACTCGAGCTCGGCAACTCCTGGACTCGTCGACTTCTCCTCGACATCGACCAAGTCTGGTCGACATCGACCAAGCTTTGCTCCTCGAGTGGCTTTGCTCGACTCCGTGTAACATTCTGGCCTTGATGTACTCGATCTCGACCAAGTCTGGCCGACGTCGAGTAGAACTGGTTTGCTCTCAGCATTCTGCTTTGTTATTGAAACGCACTTTCCCGAGTCCTCGTTTGTCGGATTGATGCATATGAGCATGCGTTGGAAAGCTCTTTTCAAGGGCTACAACTCTCATGAAGACATCAAAGCTTGATTCATAACGACAAATGGCGAAAAGTGGGCTTTTCTACAGCTGCACCATTCTTAGCTTCTTCATGATTTTCCTTTAAGCTCCAAAGTGCGTCCGATTACTGCGAGTCTGATGTCCACTAAAATAGCCATGTTGAAATGCACAGTTTAGCTCCATATTCTATACACTTTGCATATTTCAGGATGGGAATATATCGAATTTATGTAATATGTGCTTATTTGCCTGAAATGGAGATCTACATAAGTTTTGGTTTAATATTGCAGAATTTGGAGCCATTTCGGGACAAAACCAAGAAGCAAAGACGGAAGCTGAGCCTTACTCGATATCGAGTTACCTTTCCTCGACATCGAAAAAATATGTTCGGGCACAGCAGGATCGAGGACAAGCCAGATCAAGGAACTGAAGGCAAAGCCAACTCGACTCTAGAATTTTACTCGATATCGAGTAATTTACTAGATATCGACAAAGACCTGAAGACCAGCCTGGAGTCGAGGAAGACCACCTGATCGAGAAGCCTAAGACGAAGACATGCCGAGCAGACTTTCCTCGATATCGAGTAGTTTACTCGATATCGACAAGTTCAACATCACCTGTCCGAGCCAAGTCGAGCAGAAGTTGCTCGAGCAAGCCAAGCCAGCCTAGTCGACGAACCAAGTTCCTCGATATCGACGACTTTACTTGATATCGAGAACCCCAGCACCGCTTATCCGAGCTAGATCGAGGACTGGTTACTCGAGGTGCCCAGCCAGCTGAAATCGACGCCAAAGTTACTCGATATCGAGTACTTTACTCGATATCGAAGAGATCTATCCGGAGCCGCGTTACGCGGTGAGCTGTCTGTGTCGAGCTGGGATTGCTTGGAGCCGAAGGGAGTCCGATTCTATCCAAGTTCTATCAAGATCCATCCATGGAGAAGAAGATTTATCCACTTGAAGATATTTTAGTCTTTTAGATATATTTCCCTTTTATGATAAATGTTTCTTTTATTAATGTTTTATCTTTAGATATAGATAGAGATTTCTATCCTTGATTTGCAAGGGTTAGAAGCTTGTAAATAAGGCCTTAGGGGCTGATTTCTAAGCATTCAATTTCGGTAGGAGAAGTAGTAGTAGAGAGAGAAAGAGAGGCCGAGTGGAGCAAAGGAGCGAAAGTGATCTGGCTTTGTTCGGTTTGTACTTTCTTCAGTTTGGTTTAATGCAAGTTCTTTATTTCACATCAATGTCTGCAATTGCGATGAAGCGCGAGTAGTCCACCCACTTCTAGGGTTGGGGTGAGCCCGACGATAGCCATGCGTGTTTGAGGTAAAGATCCGACTTTTATCATGTTTTGAGCATCTACTACTTGTTATATGTTTATTACCCATCTAATGGAGGTCCATGCTAACAACTTGGATTGTAAACATAAAATCGGTAGATACAATTAGGGTTTCTTGAAAGAGTTGTCTAATTGTTGGAAAAGGCGAGAGCTTGGTCTTTCGATGCGATTTACATGATTATCTGTTTTATTCTTGCCTTATGCATGCTTGGTTATTGTTGTCGCAAACCCCAATCTTGGAAGTCTTTCACATATAGTTTATTTCGAACCCTGCAAGTCTTGTTCTTTAATTTTATTTCATTTTTAAGTTTTCTGTATCCTCGATATCGACTAATTTTAGTCGATATCGACTACTGATCCCCGATCCAAGATCGTCGTAGCTTCTCCTGTGCAGGTACTCGACGAAGCCTTCATCAACATCGATAAGTTTACTCGATATCGAGTAGAGCCTGCTCGATATCAACCAAAACCTGCTACTGCTTCGCTGTTCGACTTGTCCAATCTTCTGTCGACTAACCCTAGTCGAGATCGAGGACACTTGTGATCGACTTCTGTCCGTGAGATTCCACCGCTGCCTAGGATCCGCTGACACGCTTCCTCGTGGATTGATCCTGACTTCCCACTGCTACATCGGGAAGAAGTATTGTAATCATTTGCAAGGGACGAAATCTGGTTTGCTGTACTTTATTTATATTTTATTGCAATTCTCGATTTCCTCCTACAACAGAGTCCGATTTCTGCGAAATATAACAAAAACTTGTGTGGACTCCATAATTTGGCAGATAAGCATAAAATACATAGATTCTGTACTATTCTAACCCAAATGTATGAAATGTATACAGAAATTGATATAAAAGTAGATGTAAAACATGGAAAATTAGGCTCACAACAAACACCCCATACTTAAGCTTGCTTGTCTTCAAGCAATACTTTTTAATTGTCATACAGGGGAAGCAATCAAAACTCTCAACATATTAGATCCATTGTCATATGTCCCTGCAATCAATTACCATCCTTGAAAAGGTACTAATGTCATAAATCCATGCATGTGCAATTTTAAAAAGCAACATTTACTCACAAAAGGAGGGTTATGCAAAAACGATTCATAAGTGACAAAGCATTAATAATCAAGAGGACTTTAATTTAAGCTCAATAAGGAATAGATTGGTAAAAGACTAAAGGTGGGATATTTTTGGCCATGTGGTGCTAATAATCCAGGGAAATGGAGTATTTCCAAACTTTCATACCACATTCCTTCTTCATAAGAATCGTCACCTTTCACTCATTCGCTCATTGCTTTTTTCAATATTATGCTTTTACCTCTCTAACCTCAGCACTGCCTTCTCGCGAGTCACAAACATGGGTGTCATGAATGGCCCTGGATACTTAGTGCTTGGGACTCCTCACATTGTGTCCTATCTCGCCAAACTATTATCTCAGAGAGCAGGGTCGATCTACCTTTATCTCCTGAGGTGATCGGATTTTTTTTCACTCAGTAAATTTTAAATATATTTTTTTTCAATTTCCTGCCAAACTCCATATATGATAATAACAACAACACAAACACCATATAATAATCTCCATAATGTAGCTTTCATTCTCAACATAATCCCCGGATAGGAAATAAGGTAAAGAATTGGCAATATTTAGATCATGTGGAGCATAATAGGAAATAAGGCTCAATATGGCTTTTGTGATGCATAAGCATAGGTAAGGCTAAGAATTATAACAATATGAGCATTGTATGGAAATATAAAGTCCTCCATCCTTTTATCATGCAACATGTCAAAAGCAATATCAAATTTTACCAGCTTTCATGGTTTTCATAAAATAATGCACTTCATTGTGACTTCCCTTTACTAGGCAATTTCATGCTATATCTCTAATGAATCCAATTTTGCATCGTCGAGTTCAATATAAGCTTCCATGATACTTATCAAAAATTTTCAATAGGGGTGTTTTTTTATAAACTTTAGAAAACATGCATATAAGCACATAAATCAAATATTAAATCCAAATTAGCCATGTATAAGCAATTTGAGAAATAATACACAAATAATGTCAAATAAAATCAAATATGCACAAAGTAAGCCCTTCCCCAACCCCATACTTAAACATTACAGTGTCCTCACTATATAAAAAATAAGGGTAAAGAAAGAAACTTAATAGACAGTGTGCAGATCGTCGGAATCGAGTGTAATGCTGCTGCAAAACTGGTCGACATCGACAAGGGCTGGTCGACTTGGAGTTGTTTGGTCGACATCGACCAAGTCTACTCGAGATCGAGTAACCTGTCGCCTCCAGGGCTCTAGGGTGGCCTTCTCGACCACAGACTCCTTTCTGCTCGATGTGTGTGGTCGATGTCGAGGAGTTCTACTCGACGTAGAGTAGATCTGCAGCTTCTTTTACATGCAAGATTCGTTAGACGGAAAATATCCACAATAGAAAAACTTATAATAATGTCCAAAATAAAAAACCAAAAACAACAATGTCCAAAAATCCCAAAAAACTAAATGTCTATTTACAAGCTCTAGACTTTATAGTCGCTAGGCCGACTTTTTCCATTAAGCTCAAGGCGGCATTTGCAGGGCCCATGTAGCTTGGGCTTCAAACATGACTCCATTTTTGTC
The DNA here is from genome assembly GCA_963922045.1 of Persicaria maculosa. NCBI lineage: Eukaryota > Viridiplantae > Streptophyta > Magnoliopsida > Caryophyllales > Polygonaceae > Persicaria > Persicaria maculosa. The sequence continues at coordinate 45,266,609 of OY998263.1, read as the reverse complement.
CATCAGCTGTAGTCCTCCTGAATGGATCTTGTTCACCGTGAAGGGCCCCATCTTCTTCTTGCTGAATTTGTTGGGAAACAAATGATCCTTTGATTTAGCAACATAGACTTTGTCACCTACTTCATATTCCTTACTCTCATCATTGGAAACCCTGCATAATCGCACATACCAAGGCAAACCTCTCCCATGTATAGATAAATCAATAATGGAAATAGGAGAAGAGATGTCAGTACATTGGTTTACCTTCGCAGAATCGGATTTCGGGACCTCGAAGTCTGGTCGACATCGAGTAGGGTTACTCGATGTCGAGGAGATTGTTGCGTCTGGTGGACTGTTCGACGAGGAGGAGGGAGTCGAGGAAGGTTTATGGTCGACGTCGAGGAGTCCTCGGCTTCGAGTGGGTTGCTCGACGATGGTCTAGGTCGGTGGGGGGTTCTGAGTCTGGTCGACGTCGACCAAGTTACTCGACATCGAGTAACTCTGGTCGGCTTCGACCCCATACTTGAATCCTGTCAAGGCATCCGAAAAATAATTAGTCGACGTCGACTTACCTTGGTCGATGTCGGGTAGATCCTCTGTGTTGTCGTTCAGGATGGTCATGATCTCCTCCACCTGGGCTTCCATATCCCTTTTCTCTAGCTCCTCGGGAGTCATATTTCTTACCTTAGGCTCCCCGCAAGTAATGTACCCGGCTGATATGGACTTGACCTCTTCTATGGGACCTGTATGCCTTTCAGTTTTATTAAAGGAATACTCAATTACCTCATCGCTGATGTTGAAAGTGACCACTCCCTTCCTTACGCTAATGTTGGCATCCACCGTCGCCAAAAGGGCCTTCCTAGAATGATTGGACAAGCAGGGTCCTCCACCATATCAATAACTAAGAAATCAGCAGGGACGAAGAACTTACCTACTTAACTGGCACATTGCCCACCATGCTTGTTGGGATGATCACCGTGTTGTTCGCCTTGTAAAGTTTAACATCCACAGGCTCTAGGGCACCTATCTTAATCTTGGACCAGATTGATAAAGGCATTATACTCACATTGGCTCTCAAGTTAGATAAAGCATTAAATTTGTATTGACCAAATCCAATGATTATAGCAAACTTACCTGGATCTGGCCTTTTCTCAAGTACGTCCATCTGGCTGCACTCCTCTGCGATCTCAGCCATTGATCGCTTTTTGCTTAGGATCTCCTTAAGGAACTTGACATATGATGGCATCTCATTAAGAGCTTCTGTGAAGGGTATTGTGACGTTGAGCCTTTGAAGCATCTTTATGAAACACTAGAACTTCTTTTCTGCCGGATCCTTTGGAGATTTCGTTGGGAATGGCAGCCTTTTCTTCGTCAGAGATGCTAAAGGGTGGTCGACAAGGGTAGAAGGGTGGTCGATGTCGACTAGGGTTTCCTCGACGTCGAGTACAGTGGTCGACTTCTGAGCAGGCTTCTCGTTCTGGTCGACGTCAAGTTCATGTTGGTCGACATCGAGCAGATTGTGGTCGACGTCGAGTGGCTTGGTTGACGTCGAGGAGTCTCCTGCAGCTTCTCCTTCTGTGTTTTGCTCGGGCGGTTGCATCTGTCGCCCACTCCTTAGATTCATGACAGCTACATGTCCTGCAGATTTACCCTTAGGGTTAGGTTTAGAGGATCCAGGAAGATTACCTGATTGCTGGGGGATTGACGAGGCTAATTGACCCATATGAGTCTCTATCGATTTTCGCCAGATATTGATTTCCCCAAGCCTAGTGTTTACACCATGCATCTGAGTGTAGATGGAATTGATAGACTGCTTGGTGTCTGAATGATTTCTCCGCATCTCCTCAAGAATGGTCTGCAGGTCATCCTTCTTACCTTCTCTATCAGGGTGACCATGGGCTCTGTAGGGAGAGGGATTCTGATGTTGGGGCTGGCGATAGTAGCTCCAGTTCTTGTTCTGATGTTGTCCTGAGTACTGTCCCTCCGCATACCTTACCTCCTCGTGGGTCTCTCCTTGATTTACTTGATCGACGTGTGGGCACGCAGTAGTGTTGTGCCTCACAGACCCACATTCCAAACAAGGTTTATCTTTAGACAGAAACTTAACCTGCTTGGTGAGACAGCATACCTGATCGTTGTGGAACTGGTCCCTGACGTCTGGATCAACTTCCTTGGGTGGCACATACAACGGCATAGATGGGGCAGACCTTTTATACCTTTCGTCAGAAGCGGCCGCAGAAGTCTCATATATGTTGTCGTAATTGGCCAGTGTCTCAAATACCTCCCATGCTCGGCGTGGAGTGTATCTGAGGTACTCATAGTTGGTGTAGTTGTTGATCCGATCCTTAGTAGGCGCATCCAGACAGTTGAAGATGATCTCCTGGATGACGTAGGGCGGTTGTCCATGCGTAGGACAGGATTTCAAAAGCCTTTTGTAGCGCTCCTAGACCTGTGCTAATGGTTCTCCTGGCTTTTGTCTGAAAGCCGTGATTTGTTGTCTGATGGCAGCTGTCTTTGCATGAGGAAAGAACTTGTTGAGGAATAGGTCATGTAGTTCGTTCCAAGTGCGAATTGACCGTGCAGGCAATTCTTCCAGCCATTGCTGTGCTATTCCTGCAAGGGACCAACGAAAAGCCTTTAGTTTTAAATATTCCAAATTAGCACCATCAGTTATAGCTTCACATAAGTCTATAAAAGTGGTGAGATGCTCTAAAGGACATTCATTGATTCTTCCCCTAAATTGACTCCTTTTTATTTCAGTAATAAAAAAAGGGCGAATTTCAAAATTAATCGTGGGAAGAACGATCGCTGATTCTGGAACTTCCAGAGTAAATGCAGATATTCCTTTGCATTGGCTGGGATATGCCCAATCCGCTCCTCAAGTTCCCTTCTCGCGTTGACCTCACGATCTACCCTTGCTTCCAACCGCTGCTGGTTCTGTGCATATTCGGCCTCTCGTCGGGCGTGTTTTGCTTCTCTGGTGGTGAATGCCTCAATCTGTTGACGGAGTTGCTCAAGCTCCTGTGCTGGTGTGAGTTGGCCCACATTCTCTATTGTAGGAGGAAATCGAGTATGCAAAATAGAATGTAAATAAACTAAGGCAAACCAGATTCTGTCCCTTGCAAATAATTACAAGACCTCCTCCTGATGTAGCAGCGGGAAGTCAGGATAGATCCACGAGGAAGCGTGTCAGCGGATCCTAAGCAGCGGTGAAATCTCACAGAAATGGTCGACAACAGGGGTCTTAGAACTCGAGTACAGCAACTCGACAGAAGATCGGACAGTCAAACACAGCACAGCAGCAAGTACAAGCTCTCATCGATCTCGACAAAGGCTACTCGAGATCGAGTAGGGTCTTCGTCGACGTCGGCTTGGGTCTTGTTGAGCACCTGCACACAGAAGCTACAGTGACCTAGGTCGAAGATCGGTAACTCGAGATCGAGTAGTGCTAGTCGATCTCGAGGAAAACAGAAACTAAAACGAAAGAAAATAAATGCAAAGGCTTTGGGGATTCGAACTAAACTGTATAAAAAGGACTTCCAAGATTGGGGTTTGCAACAACAATAACCAAGCATGCATAAGGCAGAAATAAACAGATAATCATGTGAATCGCATCAAAGGACCAAGCTTTCGCCTTTTCCAACAATTAGACAACTCTTTCAAGAAACCCTAATTGTCTCTACCGATTTTATGTTTACAATCCAAGTTGTTAGCATGGACCTCCATTAGATGGGTAATAAACACATAAAAGGTAGTAGATGTTTAAAACATGATAAAAGTTGGATCTTTACCTCAAACACGCAGGGATATCGTCGGGCTCACCCCAACCCTAGAAGTGGGTGGACTACTCGCGCTTCATTGCAACCTCAGACATTGATTGTTGAAAAGAAACTTGCATTAAATCAAATTCAAGAAAGTACAAACCAAACAAGCCGGATCACTCTCGCTCTCCTGCTCCACTCGGCCTCTCTCTCTCTCTCTACTCTTCTCCTACTAATTGCTGTGTGATTGAATGAATCCTAAAATCAGCCCCATGGGCTTTATTTATAGCCTTCTAATCCTTGCTATTCAAGGATAGAAATATCTATCTATATCTAAAACTATATCTAAAAGGCTTAATGATAAATAAAAGAAACAACATAATTAAATCTAAATAAGGGAATTATATCTAGAAGTGTCAAGTGGATAAATCTCTCTTCTTCATGATAGATCTTGATAAACCGGATAGACTCGGCAATCTTCGGCTCCAAGTAATCCCAATCCGAGTAGGATAGATCAAAACGCGTTACGCGGCTTCTGGAAGCTTCCTCGATCTCGAGTAAACCTACTCGACGTCGAGTAGAACTGGCGTCGACTTTGCTGGCTCGGCGTCTCGGGTTGCTGGTCCTCGACAGGGCTCGGACTCTGGCTCCTCAGCTTGGTCGATCTCGAGGAGGTCTCTTCGATCTCGAGGAAGGTGGCTCATCGACTAGGCCTTCTGGGGTTGCCGAGAAACCTTTCTCGACATGCTCGGATGTGGGCTCTTAGCCTTGTCGACATCGAGGAACGACCTCGATCTCGAGGAAGGTGTCCGGGCATCAGGTCGGGTAATGCTCCTCGGTCTCCTCGGGTAATCTCTCCTCGACTCCGGGTAATCTCTCCTCGAACCGGGTAATCTCTCCAAGGTTTTGTCGATCTCTAGGTAGCCGCTCGATCTCGAGGAAGGTGTGGAGTCGGGTTCTTCGTCTTCAGCTTCTCGACATGGTCCTCCCCGACCCTGGCAGGTGTCTAGACATGAGTTGTCGAGATCGACTATGGTTAGTCGACATCGAGTAGACTTGGGCCTCCATCCTTGTTTCTTGGTTTTCTCCTGAAATGACTCCATATTCTGCAATATTAAAAAGAAACTTATGTAGATCTCAATTTCTGACAAATAAGCATATACTACATAAATTCGACATATTCCCAACCCGAAATATGCAAAATGTATAGAATATTGAACTAAAATATGCATAAAGACATGGCTACTTTAGAGACATCATTCTCGTTGTCGGATGTTGACATGCGTCTCCTCATAACCCTTTGCTGAAGATGGAAAAATCGCTCAGGCTCGAGAATTGGGTCTATAGGCGTGCGATCAGTTCTTCGTATGCACTTGAAAAGCAAAAACAAAAAGAAACTAAAAAACAAAAACAAATATAAAGAAAAGAAAAAGAACTTAAAAGGGCGCGATTGATTGATTCCCCGGCAACGGCGCCAATTTGTTGTTGCAGGAGGATGGTCAAGTATGAAATATAAATAAATATAAAAGCAAACTGACTCCCTGTCTCAGCAAAAAAATGATGTCCACTAAAGTGACCATGTCTTTATATACATTTTAGCTCCTTATTCTATATACTTTGCATATTTCGGGCTGGAAATATGTTGAATTTATGTAGTATATGTTTATTTGCAAGAAATAGAGATCTACATAAGTTTTGGTTTAATATTACAGAATTTGGAGCCATTCCGGGACGAAACCAAGAAGAGAGGACAAGAACTGAAACTACTCGATGTCGAGTAAAGTTCCTCGATGTCGACCAAGACCCAGAAGCACACCGGAGCTCAAGGAAGGAGAAGGATGCTCGAGAAGACAAGGATAAGCCAACTTTCCTCGACGTCGACCAAACTGGTCGAAGTGGACCAAACCAAAAATCGAGCCGAAGTCCAGAATCGACCAAGCCAACTGAAGAAGAAAGGAAGAAGTCGATATCGACTTGACCTAGTCGATATCGAGTTGAAGCTGGTCAATGTTCACCCCTGGAGCCGAAATCGAGTTGCTGAGTGATAGAGGATTTTCAGTCCCCTTAAATCCTATCAAATAAATCTGACTAACCTAACTAATGTAGTTTGGCAAGTACGGGTCGATCCCATAGAGAGTCCACGATTTGTATGCAAATCAGAGTGTGTCAACAAGAACAAGAAACAAGGAGGGGGGATTGTGATGATTTGAACTAACTAAGAATGCAAAAGTAAGCAAAACAATAAAGTAAAACAGATTGAATGAATGAATATAAGAGAATAGCTCAGGTCAATCAATCTCAGCAATCAGGTTTTGTTCATTGATCATTGATATCGAATAGATAACTTCCTCTTGAATACTTTGTTGTGGAAATACTAGGTCTTTTGAATCAAATTCCTTATCGAATCTAGTTAACAGGACAACCAGAGCCTGAAAACTCTAATTATCAAACAATCTTGAAACTATCAAGATTCAATTCAATAATCGATGAAGCTTAAAGGAAATCAACAAAGACAATCGACACGCACAACCAGTTATTGCATCAATTGCAAATCAATTATCTATACAAATCCCTAAATCAACCAGCTTCAGGGATTTATACTTTGCTACTCAAGAATATAGATAACTCAACCAGTAATTACCTATATCTAGCTATAGATTATCATGAAAAAGCATCAGTTGATCAGACTAATGGAAATTCACGAAAACCCTAAACATTCAGCGCAAAGAATTGACAATAATCAAAGAGGAGTATAAAGAATTAGAAATCTCACAATGAAATTGCAAACCTGAATCTTCGATTAATTTCCCCAAGCAAAAAGGATTAGTTATTCATACTTGAGATATCACAAAAGGGTGTCCAATCCTCCGTAGCAATTCTCGTTCAATCTCCCGCAAAACACACCAAAACTTCTTGTTGTTCCAGTCCACCGTTTCATGTCCCCTGATTCATTAAATTAATAATGAAAATAAAACAACACATTTCATAATTGAATCCAAGTAACTGCTGCATAACTCGGGCTGAAACCAAACAACTCGGCCGAGTTTGTTGTGACCCATCCGAGTTCTTTTCAGCAGCCATCTTGACGTCCTGATTTCGCTGTTTCCAAAGGTCGAACTTGGAAAAGTCGTAAACACGAAAGCTGTAGGTCTTCGAATCCTCTTTCCAACAAGTATAAGTACGCCCCGATCCGATAACTACAGCTTTCAAACGACTCATTTTAGTACAGCGTCGCCAGCTTGGACAGCTCCAATATTTTGTAGGTTTAGCTCCTCAATATTCCGATTTCTTCTTGCTTTTTACCCTCTTGTTCGATGCTAGGTCATTCCCATGTCATCAATTGGCTCCACCAATGCCTGAAAGTATGTGCAAACATATGTAGATTCCGACTCTCTATATAATTAACTAAAATACGAAAACTACTCTAATTCATGCACTTTATTATAGCTAAACCTATCTAAATGCACATGTTAGCACTACCTAAATGCGTCTTATCAAACTCCCCCACACTTAAACCTTTCTTGTCCTCAAGAAAATAAAATCAATCCAATCAAACATCCCACAAATACACTCTTCATGCATTCACCTCGTCAAAACACAATCCAAACCAAGTAGGATGCACAAGATAATAATCAACATCATCACATGTATTTGAGCAACTCAAAGGCTTAAGCACATTTCAATCCAACCTCATCGGGCATATAAAGTGTTTCCCTCATCGCTCTTGTGTTTAGGCTAATTCAATTCCACTCAAACTCAATCCAATGCAACTAAGCTCCATGAAAATTGAAATCCACATCAAAATGTCCACCGTGAGTGACATTACAAGCAATAATCATCATGAGGTCTTGTAAGGGTTGCAATGGGGCTCGGTAAGAAAATGAAGGCAGGGAATGTTTTTGGCTTGTGGTGCTCATAATCTGGGAACTAAGCTCCTAGTAACCAATTACAAGCTCAACAAAAACTTATCACAAACCATCAAACTCAAGCCTCAAGCACAACACAATACAAGAACTTTCTTTAGAGCCAACAATACTCCCAAATCATTTCTAAAGGTGATGAAGAATGGTTCTTTTTATTGCAACTCTTTTTTTTCTTTTTCTTTTTTTTTTCTTTCTCGACTTTTACTTCTAAGTGAATTTTATCCTCCTTAGGCTATACATATATATACATAAATTCATAGAACCAATCCTCATAATAAGCGCCAAATGAATCAACTCAATACATAATCTCATTCTCAAAGCACTCACTCGACTCAAACCATCATTTCACCAATTCTAATCCTAATTCCCGGATGGTTTAGGCTACAATTGGCTAAGGATAATTTTTGTGGAGCTACAAAGATAGGCTAATAAGCTCAGTTTGGCTTTAAACAATGGATAATATGCAAGGGAAGATAGGGAATATCATGGCTCAGTAACAGTTTGCCTCTATCATGCGAAAATCACAAGTAATGATTAACATATACAGCCTTGACATAGATATCAATCCCAATTCTCAGAGGTAGTCACATTGGAGAGTCTCACACACAAGAAGCAAAAAGGACAACCATAAACCATAGTCCCAACAAGGCTAACAAAAACTCACAAGGTAAATTTTTGTTGGATTTCAATGCCACCTAAAATGTAAGAGTCATACATGCTCAATCAATCAATTATCTCATGCTCCAATAGACTAAACAGATTAGACGAGGATCAACAATTCAAGCATATCATGGGACTTATAGTTAGATTAAGAGGACAAGTGGTACAGATGGGGTCATATGATAAATCCTAAATCTAGAATGTTATGCATGATATTTTTTCTTTTTATATGATTTTTCTGTTTTTTTTAAATAATATGCAAGAATAAGAATAATAACCATGAAATGCAAAAACAAGAAAGAAATATATACAATGCAACCTAAATGCAAACATGTAAATGTTCCCTCCCCCACACTTAATTCACACATTGTCCTCAATGTGAAAAATAAAAGAGAAAGAAAGAAAACACTTACAGAGTCATCTACATGTCAGGCGGAGGTGGAGAATTCAAGCACAAGAGTGTGATGAGCCATTGTTCTTTCTCGTCTCGACCTCAAAGAGACACCACAATACAAACAGGAGACAAGACAACACCAACAAGAAAATATTGGTTGTCCCAACAAGGACAACTCACGATAACAATTGATGGTGTTAAACCACTTACAATAACACACAACACCACAAACCTCAACGATTTGCAAATTAATAACAATTAAGCATAATTGATCAAAACTAAAATTGGTAAACTCAACAAGAAACTATTATCAAGTTTAATATCAAAAAGCAAGATAAATTCAAATGCTCAAGACTCCATAATTTCTAAATTTGCAATTTCAAAATTAAGCATAAGAATCCCAATCCAAGCCAAAACCTCTCAATCAATCTAAATCCACCGACAAATTCAATTCATATAAGCTTTAATCTCATCAAAACAACTTCTAACTTCCACAAATTAACAAATTTGTAAAAACCTAGAATTTGGGGATTTTGAAAACATACCTCAACACCTTCAATGGAGGAGAGAAAGAAGAGAACGGTGCTGATCGGAGACTGGCCGGCGTGGGTGGACGAGGTCGACGGCGGTCTAGTGGCGGCAATGTCTGGAAGGCTGCGCTGGCGGCTGTGGGAGAAGGGAGAGGAAACTCGGGTGCAGACTCGGGAGAGAAGTACGGGAGGGACGGGTCTTCAGTGCTCCGGGAAGTGCTCCGGGACTCACCGGGAGGGCCACTGACCGGAGGTAGGCTCGCGCCGGCGGCTGCTGGTGAGGTCGGCGATGGGATCCTCGGGAGTGGGAGGCAAGGCCGCTGGCGAAGAACTTCGCTCGGGGGAGGACTGGCAAGACGCGTCCCTTTTTTTTTTTTTGAAGACGCTATATAACTCGGGTGTGCTTTAAAAACTCGACCGAGTTATATTAGCCCACCCGAGTGCTATTTCGGAAACCTGTTTTTTACTCGGGTTTGGCTTAAAAACTCGACCGAGCTCTTCACCCGAGTTTGCTACTGTAATTTCCCTGGATTTGGACGTCTTTTTTTTTTTTTGCTTCCGAAACCTACTTGTTAGTATTTCGGAGATGCAAAAATACTAGAAAAATAACTAAAAAAAATAAAAAATAACAACTACCTAATAAAATTATGAAAAATGATAATATGAAATACTAACCTTGGGTTACCTCCGAAGAAGTGTCCTTGGTTAACGTCATAGACTCGACGTTTTGGTTGTCCATTTAAGACCTATTTGGACATCGTCAGTGCCCTCAGCAGCAAATCAAACTCTTATGCACACCATCTAGGTAGGCGGACACTAAATACGAATAAGTTGAAGTGAAAGTAAGTCCTCAACTCATCGTATGTCCGAGCGTGAATCCCCGCCGCAGGTATGTAGAACCACCAATTCAGTTCCATTGGCGGTATGTCAAAATAATGAGCCCAAGGATCGACATAATCACCGACCTTCTCACCATTGCAGAGGACATCAATTCTTTGCTTAGGAGCCACAGAAATCAGCTCCGGACTTGGTTTCTTGATAGGCGAGCTCGGAACAATCTCATCGAATGAAAGAGGCAATAAATCACATGGAATCTCACGCGTCGACTCATGACACTCCATGTCAGGAAGTAGTGTACTCTCCTCTTCATCGCTGAAGAAATTGTCATCATCTGCGAACATGTCCTCCTCCGCCAAAACATTATCATGCTCATAGCTCTAGGGTAGGGGGGGTAGCGGAGTAAACTCGGATGAGCTCAATGAGGAGGGACTAGGAAGCACACATCACCTACATCTTCATGACTTTCTGAGCTTCCCTCGGGTGTGACAAACAGGTCCTTGCCACTCCTTAGGGTGTTCGTGGTGAGGCTCTCTATCGGTTTAACCACATGTTTAGACGGTAGTTCACTCGCTTCACATGCTAGAATAACATTCCCCACTTGGACCATTCGGTGCCCTCATTCATCTAGTTCAATGATCTGCTGACACAATTGCTCATTCTCCTCGTTAGAGGCCTTGAATAGATCCTCTGAAGGTGCGTCAAAGTAATCCATTGGTTGAGATTCTTGGGCAAAGGACACTTCCTGCAAGGCCTGATGACCCATGTAGCAGATAAGATCCCAAATTCCGGCCAAACCTAACCGTGCTAGACTTCCACCGCTCATGTATATAGCATGCGCCTTTGTCTCAACAGTCGTCCCCTCTACAACACAGAGAACCATATCTCGCAAACTATCGTGGGAACCCCGCTTGCGGATGTCCACAAACCTCTGCAACCTAGTGAGATATAGGTGAAAGTTCTCACCTTCGAACTTCAATAATCTCAACATGTTAAACTGTTAGTAGCATATGTGTTGTGAACCGTACGATAGGTTCACAACAAAAGTTAGTAGCTAAATTAACACACAAGAAAAACACACAAATAACAACTTGACTCCCCGGCAACGGCGCCAAATTTGATAGAGGATTTTCAGTCGCCTTAAATCCTATCAAACAAATCCGACTAACCTAACTAATGTAGTTTGGCAAGTACGGGTCGATCCCACAGAGAGTCAATGATTTGTATGCAAATCAGAGTGTGTCAACAAGAACAAGAAACAAGGAGGGGGGGATTGTGATGATATGAACTAACTAAGAATGCAAAAGTAACCAGAACAATAAAGTAAATCAGATTGAATGAATGAATATAAGAGAATAGCTCAGGTCAATCAATCTCAGCAATCAGGTTTTGTTCATTTATCATTGATATCGAATAGATAACTTCCTCTTGAATACTTTATTGTGGAAATACTAGGTCTTTTGAATCAAATTCCTTATCGAATCCAGTTAACAGAACAACCAGACCCTGAAAACCCTAATTATCAAACAAACTTGAAACTATCAAGATTCAATTCAATAATCGATGAAGCGTAAAGGAAATCAACAAAGACAATCGACACGCACAACCAGTTATTGTATCAATTGCAAATCAATTCTCTATACAAATCCCTAAATCAACCAGCTTCAGGGATTTATACTTTGCTACTCAAGAATATAGATAACTCAACCAGTAATTACCTATATCTAGGTATAGATTATCATGAAAAAGCATCAGTTGATCAGACTAATGGAAATTCACGAAAACCCTAAACATTCAGCGCAAAGAATTGACAATAATCAGAGAGGAGTATAAAGAATTAGAAATATCACAATGAAATTGCAAACCTGAATCTTCGATTAATTTCCCCAAGGAAAAAGGATTAGATATTCATACTTGAGATATCACAAAAGGGTGTCCAATCCTCCGTAGCAATTCTCGTTCAATCTCCCGCAAAACACACCAAAACTTCTTGTTGTTCCAGTCCACCGTTTCATGTCTCCTGAATCATTAAATTAATAATGAAAATAAAACAACACATTTCATAATTGAATCCAAGCAACTGCTGCATAACTCGGGCTGAAACCAAACAACTCGGCCGAGTTTGTTGTGACCCACCCGAGTTCTTTTCAGCAGCCATGTTGACGTCCCGATTTCGCTGTTTTCAAGGTCGAATTTGGAAAAGTGGTCAACAAAAAAGTTGTAGGTCTTCGAATCCTCTTTCCAACAAGTATAAGTACGCTCCGATCCGATAAATACAGCCTTCCAACGACTCATTTTAGTGCAGCGTCGCCAGCTTGGACATCTCTAATCCTTTGTAGGTTTAGCTCCTCAATATTCCAATTTCTTCTTGCTTTTTACACTCTTGTTCGATGCTAGGTCATTCCCATGTCATCAATTGGCTCCACCAATGCCTGAAAGTATGTGCAAACATATGTAGATTCCGACTCTCTATATAATTAACTAAAATACGAAAACTACTCTAATTCATGCACTTTATTATAGCTAAACCTATCTAAATGCACATGTTAACACTACCTAAATGTGTCTTATCACTGAGCTGAAGTTGAGAAATGCAGGTCGATATCGAGTTGACACCAGTGGCCGACTTCGAGCTAGTCTGGGTCTTATTAAGGTTCTATCCCGATCTAATGGAGATATTTTCGAGAGAAGATTCCCAACACATGAAGATTTAGATATTTTTATCTTTTTATCTTTATATCTTTTTATCTATCCTAAGGGTTGAACAATTAATTACCCTAGGATTTATCTAGTTTTACTTATTTAGATAGATTTATTTCCAAGTAGAGTTTTATCTTTAGATATTAGATAGATATTCCTTACCTTGATTAGAAAGGATTGGAAGCCTATAAATAAAGCCTATAGGGCTTGTTTTTATTCATTCCATGACATAATTCAATTCTAGAGAAGGAGAAGAGGTAGTAAGTAGAGAGAGAGAGTGGAGGCCGAGAGGAGTCAAGGAGCGAAAGCAAGTTGGCTTCGATCGGTTGTAAGCTTTGGTTGATTTTAATGCAAGTTTCTTTTCCATCAATGATGTATGCGGTTGCGATGAAGAGCGAGTAGTCCACCCACTTCTAGGGTTGGGGCGAGCCCGATGATGGCCATGCGTCTTTGAGGTAAAGATTCGACTTTTATTATGTTTCGAGCACCTACTAACTTTTATGTGTTTATTACCTATTCAATAGAGATCCATGCTAACAACTTGGATTATAAACATAAAATCGGTAGTTACAGTTAGGGTTTCTTGAAAGAGTTGTCTAATTGTTGGAAAGGGCGAAAGCTTGATCCTTCGATGCGATTTGCATGATTATCGTTATTTATCTTGCCTTATGCATGTTTGGTTATCGTTGTTGCAAACCCCGATCTTGAAAGTTTTCTTTCACATAGTTTATTCCGAATTCCGCAAAGATTTGTCTTTTAAGTTTCTGTTACTGCTCGATTTCGACCAAGTCTGGTCGACGTCGACCAGACTTATTTATCTTGCCTTATGCATTCTCGATCAAGCAGATCGTTGTTGCTTCTGTCTCTGCAGGTTACTCGAGATCGACTAGGTTTATTCGACTACGACCAAAACTTACTCGACGTCGAGTTGCTTACTCGAGATCGACCAAACTCAGTGTCTTCTGCTTGCTCGGATTTGACTGTGCTTGACCCCCTGTCGACTAATCTTAGTCGAGGTCGAGTACCCCTGAAGTCGATTTCTGTCCGTGACATTCCTTCGCTGCCTGAGATCCGCTGACACGCTTCCTCGAGGGTCGATCCTGACTTCTTGTTGCTACATCGGGAGGAAGTCTTGTAATCATTTGCGTGGGCAGAATCTGGTTTGATTTACTTTATTATATTTTAAACTTGATTTCCTCCTACAACAAATTGGCGCCGTTGCCGGGGAAGCTATCATTCGCACCTTAGGTAGTTAGATCTCACATTTCTTTTGAGTTTTCTTTTTGCAGTGTATGCGCCGTTCTGGTCAACAACCTGAGTTTGACGCCTTAGACGATCCGAAACGCCTTATACACGTCCACGCTAAATTGAAAAGAGCCATGGTGGCCGCAGAAACACAAGCACAACTGATAGAGAGGCTTCAAGCGGAGCTAGAAGCCAAAAATACTGCTCTCACCACTGAGAGAGCACGCACTGAGCAGGATGCTGAGCGAAGGAGGCAAGCAGAGGCTGAGCTTGCCCAATTCCCTACCACTGTAGAGGATTACATGCACCCGACTCTTGTCGTGCCTGAATCGGCTATTCTAATCCCTGAAAATAATTTTGAGATTCGCACTGCCTTCCTTATTGAAATTAAAAATAATGCTTTTTATGGAAGGTTTAATGAATGCCCTCTTGAACATATTACCAATTTTTCTAATATGTGTCATACTCTTGCTGAAGGTACTACTCTGGAATATGTCAAGATGAAAGCTTTTCGTTGGTCTCTTGCCGGTCTAGCATTGAAGTGACTTGAAGGACTGACTCAACGATCCCTCACGACATGGGCTGAGATAAGGCAGGAATTTCTTAATAAATTCTTTCCTCCTGCCAAGACAGCGCTCCTCTGCCAGAAGATTACAGCTTTCAAACAGAAGCCTGGGGAGCCGCTAGAAAAAGCATGGGAACGATACAAGGATCTACTGCGATCCTGCCCTACACATTGGCAGCCACCCTATGTCGTTTATGAGATCTTCTACAATTCTCTTGACCCGACCGCTAAGGATAGGATCAACCATTATACTCATTATGAGTATCTGACGATGCTACCAGCTGACGTATGGGCTACCCTCGACAAGCTCACCAACTTCGACAATAAGTATGGGGCTTCGACAAACTATGATGAGAATGCCTATGCAAGGGCAGCCCCATCCATGCCTCTCTATGAGCCTTCTAAGGAGACTGATCCAGATGTCAAAGAGCAGTACTACAGAGATGAGAATCGCAAGCTCCTCAAGCAAGTCAAGTATCATTCTCTCAACCAGCCTTGCATTGAATGTGGCTCACATAGGCACACCACTACAGAGTGCCCACATACAGAGCAAGTCAGGATTGCAGAAACTTACGAAGAGGTAGCTTATGCAGGGGGTCCAAACCGCTATATGGGGGACCAAAGGTTCCATCAACCACAGTGGAACCAAGGTGCCCCTAGGAACCCCCCACCATACAGAGCTCCAGGACATCCAGAAAGGGACCAGCGGAAAGATGATCTATAGATGATCCTCGATGAGATGTGCCGGAATCAAGCACAGCAGCAGCAATCTACAAGCGCCATCAACAATCAGCTCCAAAACATCAATACAAGATTTGGAGAACTGGACATTTGGAAGAGGAACATTGAGACCCAGATGGGTCAATTAGCGGCACAAATTCCACGACCAACCGGGCAACTCCCTAGGCAAACAGAACCAAATCCCAAGGGGAAGACTGAACACGTCGCGGCTGTAAAACTCAGGAGCGGGCACCAACTACGCGAGCCAGAGAACGGAGAAGAAAAGGGAAAAACTGCACTCGACAACGACCAAGAGCAACTCGATGTCGACCAAACTTTGGTCGATGTCGACCAAAATTTTCTCGATGTCGAGAACTTGCACGGCCAAGATTCGACTGCACAGTACTCCAACTCAAAGTCGACCACAGTGGACGATGTCGAGGAACATCAAGTCGACGTCGAGGAGAATCAAGTCGATGTCGAGGAGTCTTCATCACCTTTGACATCTGTTCTGGCTCCGAAACAGAAGAACACACTTCCGTTCCCTTCCAAGGCGCTGAAAGATCCCACTGCAGGTAGGTTTAAACGCTTTGTTAAGATGCTTCAAGAACTAAATGTTTCAATTCCTTTTACTGAAGCTCTTCAAGAGATGCCTGCTTATGTCAAGTTCCTCAAGGAAATCCTTAGCAACAAACGATCTATCTTAGAAATCTCCAGCGAATGCAAAAGGATGGACTTCCCTGAGAAGAGACCTCACCCTGGTAAGTTTTCTATTACTGTGGGATTTGGACAATTTAAATATGAGGCATTGTGTGATCTAGGTGCAAGTGTGAGCATCATGCCCTTATCGATCTGGCAAAAGGTGAAGATAGGATCTATAGAGCATGTGGATGCCAAACTATACATGGCAAACAATACAGTGGTCATCCCTACAGGTATGGTTGATAATGTCCCTGTCCAGGTTGGTAAGTTCTATGTCCCCACTGATTTCCTTATTATAGATTGTGATGAAAATCCTACTAGCCTTATTATTCTTGGTAGACCATTCCAAGCTAATGCAGATGCTAAAATCAGCGTAAAGCAGCGATTGCTCACGTTCACGATAGGCGACGAGATCTTAGATTTCTCTTTAGGCCCTGCAAAGGAGGAAGTCCCATGGCTGGAGGTGAAGAGCATAAGCAACCACGGGGGCAAGCAAACAACAACAGAGGAAGGCGCCAAGAAGCTGCTCGACATCGACCAACACTGCTCGACGTCGACCACCGTCCTCGACTTCAACCAAGCTTACTCGAAGTCGACTTCCTCTGTTGAACACCAGAATTGCCAAGAGCCTAAGTATGGGGTCCCTGTACTCGACGTCGACTAGATCTACTTGACGTCGACCAACCCTAAGCTGAAGGTTTCTGTTTTGGGCACGAAAAGGTAAGTCTAGGTATGATTTCAACTCCTCCTCTGTCCATTAATAAATTTAATAAATATTTAAGGGGAGGTAAGGCCCCGTGGTGAGCTAATCTGTGAAGGATGAGAGCTGGAAAGAAGAAGAAGGAAGACAAGGGATACTATGCAACCAACAACTTATCAGCTGAGCTTGCATACTACCATCAGGACCTAGATGATCCAGGAGAAGGGCCAAGCACAAGAGGGCCCCACATTGACGGTCCTTGAGCACAGACGGAGAAGTCGGCCTAGCGACTCTAAAATCTAGAGCATGTACATAAAACTTTTGGATTTTGGGACTTTTAAATTTTTAAGGGTTTGTTTTTGGTTTGTGTTTTTGGTTTTGAAAACTTCATGTGGAAAGTCTTGTCTTCGTGTGAAAACTAACATTTTTAGGTCGAGAAGCATAAAAGGATCGCAAAGAGTGGAAAAAGAAGTCCCTGACAGTCAGTCGAAATCAACTAGGCCAGTCGAGATCGACCAAGAGGAGCAGCCTAGAACTACTCGACGTCAAGTAGGCCAACTCGACATCGACCAAGTTCCTCGACGTCGACCAACACAGTTTCCTCGACAGCCCCTGTTTTGCCTACTTGACGCGTTATTCGGCGAGTTCCTTCCTTTACCCTTGTTTTATATTGATTTTATACAGTGGGGACACTGTATATTCTAAGTATGGGGTGGGGGAAGAGCTCATTATCATTATTTTATGTGGAAATTATTAAAAGGAGAAAGCGCATCAAAGCAAAGTTTGAAGAAATTCTCCCCGGATTTAGCACCACATTGCCCAAAAATAGCCCACCACTTTACCTTTTACCTTTTCTTCACCAATAGCTTAATTGAAATCCTCTTGATTATTAATGCTTTGTCACATGAATTGTTTTTGCATAAGCCCTCCTTTTATGAGTAGATGTTGCTTTTTATTGCACATGTATGGATTTGTGGCATAAGTACCTTTTCGATGATGGTAATTGACTGTAAGGACATATAAGAATGAATCTATGATGTTGAGAGTTTTGAATTCTTCCCCTGAATGACCATCCAAGTTATTGCTTGAGGACAAGCAAGCTTAAGTATGGGGTGATTTGATGTCCACTAAAGTGACCATGTCTTTATATACATTTTAGCTCCTTATTCTATATACTTTGCATATTTCGGGCTGGGAATATGTTGAATTTATGTAGTATATGTTTATTTGCAAGAAATATAGGTCTACATAAGTTTTGGTTTAATATTACAGAATTTGGAGCCATTCCGGGACGAAACCAAGAAGAGAGGACAAGATTTGAAACTACTCGATGTCGAGTAAAGTTCCTCGATGTCGACCAAGACCCAGAAGCACACCCGAGCTCGAGGAAGGAGAAGGATGCTCGAGAAGACAAGGATAAGCCAACTTTCCTCGACGTCGACCAAACTGGTCGAAGGCGACCAAACCAAAAATCGAGCCGAAGTCCAGAATCGACCAAGCCAGTTGAAGAAGAAAGGAAGAAGTCGATATCGACTTCACCTAGTCGATATCGAGTTGAAGTTGGTCGATGTTCACCCCTGGAGCTGAAATCGAGTTGCTGAGCTGAAGCCGAGAAATGCATGTCGATATCGAGTAAGGCTACTCGATATCGAGTTGACACCAGTGGCCAATTTCGAGCTAGTCCGAGTCTTGTTAAGGTTCTATCCCGAATCCAATGGAGATATTTTCGAGAGAAGATTCCCAACACATGAAGATTTAGATATTTTTATCTTTTTATCTATCCTAAGGGTTGAACAATTAATTACCCTATGATTTATCTAGTTTTACTTATTTAGATAGATTTATTTCCAAGTAGAGTTTTATCTTTAGATATTAGATAGATATTCCTTACCTTGATTAGCAAGGATTGGAAGCCTATAAATAAAGCCTATAGGGCTGGTTTTTATTCATTCCATGACACAATTCAATTCTAGAGAAGGAGAAGAGGTAGTAAGTAGAGAGAGAGAGAGAGAGAGAGTGAAGGCCGAGAGGAGTGAAGGAGCGAAAGCAAGTTGGCTTCGATCGGTTGTAAGCTTTGGTTGATTTTTTTGCAAGTTTCTTTTCCATCAATGATGTTTGCGGTTGCGATGAAGAGCGAGTAGTCCACCCACTTGTAGGGTTGGGGCGAGCCTGAGGATGGCCATGCGTCTTTGAGGTAAAGATTCGACTTTTATTATGTTTCGAGCATCTACTACCTTTTATGTGTTTATTACCTATTCAATAAAGATCCATGCTAACAACTTGGATTATAAACATAAAATCGGTAGATACAATTAGGGTTTCTTGAAAGAGTTGTCTAATTGTTGGAAAAGGCGAAAGCTTGATCCTTCGATGCGATTTGCATGATTATCGTTATTTATCTTGCCTTATGCATGTTTGGTTATCGTTGTTGCAAACCCCGATCTTGGAAGTTTTCTTTCACATAGTTTATTCCGAATTCCACAAAGATTTGTCTTTTAAGTTTCTGTTGCTGCTCGATTTCGACCAAGTCTGGTCGACGTCGACTACTCATTCTCGATCAAGCAGATCGTTGTTGCTTCTGTCTCTGCAGGTTACTCGAGATCGACTAGGTTTACTCGACTACGACCAAAACTTACTCGACGTCGAGTAGCTTACTCGAGATCGACCAAACTCAGTGTCTTCTCCTTGCTCGGATTCGACTGTGCTTGACCCCCTGTCGACTAACCTTAGTCGAGGTCGAGTACCCCTGAAGTCGATTTCTTTCCGTGAGATTCCTCTGCTGCCTGAGATCCGCTGACACGCTTCCTCGAGGATCGATCCTGACTTCCTGTTGCTACATCGGGAGGAAGTCTTGTAATCACTTGCATGGGCAGAATCTGGTTTGATTTAATTTTTTATATTTTAAACTCGATTTCCTCCTACAACAAGAAATGCAAGACTTCCTCCCGTTGTAGTAAAAGGCAGTCAGGATCGATCCACGAGGAAGCGTGTCTGCGCCTGCCTTTTCAGTTCAGAAACTATAAAACATATGCAACAGAAGCAAAAACAGAAAACTTGACAGAAACTGCAACCCGGTCGATATCGACCTGATGACTCGAAATCGACCAAAAATATCGACCACGGTAACTCAATTTCGACTGAAAGCAGAAACTCTTCGCAGAACAGAACTCAAAACTGATGAAATAAATCAATAAAATAAAGACTTCCAAGACCAGGGTTTCAACACCACAACGATAACCATGTAAAATAACACATAAAGACATAAAAGAACTTGCTTTTCATCAAATAACTTTCGTTATTAACAAATAGGAAGATAGAGGCTTTCGCATAAACCCTAATTGTTACTAACCCTTTTTCACATAATTAATCCAAGTTGTATTAAGATCACTTTCGCTTCAATAACACAAACAAGGATCACCTTCAACTTTTGCAAAAGATAATCTTGCTCATAGGGATAGAAGATGAATTGCATCCAAAGATTGTACCTTTACCGCATCACCTTACATGGCTACGGTCGAGCTCACCCCGACCCTAGAAGTTGGGCGACTACTCGCTCTTCATCATCAAGAAAGACATCAATAATAAAAAGGAACTAAATTTCATTAAATAAAATAAAAGAAAGCTTACAACCAATTGAAGCCAAATCGTCTCTCAACTCTCTTGCTCCTCCTCGCCACAAGCTCTCTCTCTCTCTCTCTCTCTCTCTCTCTCTCTCTATCTCTGTCTCTCTATGTAACTAATTGTATCTAGAATCGAATTGGAATTGAATAAAACTCAGCCCCTAAGGCCTTATTTATAGTGTTCCATGTAGCTAATCTTGGAAGGAACATCTATCTATATCTATCTAATAACATAAGATAAAATTTGGAAATAAAATAATGAAATCTAAAAGGAAATAGGAATAGTGTGGATAAATCTTCCTTCTCCTGATAGAACTTGACTTGACTTAATAGAATATCTCGAATCTTGGCTTGCAAGTAACCACAATGCTCGAATTTCTCCTCAATCTCGACTCAGACAGCTTTTGGAATCTTCTCGACATCGACCAAGTCTCCTCGACGTCGAGTAAGGTCTTCACTCTTGGATTGTACTCGAGCTCGGCAACTCTTGGACTCGTCAACTTCTCCTCGACATCGACCAAGTCTGGTCGACATCGACCAAGCTTTGCTCCTCGAGTGGCTTTGCTCGACTCCGTGTAACTTTCTGGCCTTGATGTACTCGATCTCGACCAAGTCTGGTCGACGTCGAGTAGAACTGGTTCGCTCTCAGCATTCTGCTCTGTTCTTGAAACGCACTTTCCCGAGTCCTTGTTTTTCGGATTGACGCATATGAGCATGTGTTGTAAAGCTCTTTTCGAGGGCTACGACTCTCATGAAGACATCAAAGCTTGATTCAGAACGATGAATGGCGAAAAGTGGGTTTTTCTCCAGCTGCTCCATTCTTAGCTTCTTCATGATTTTCCTTTAAGCTCCAAAGTACGTCCGATTTCTGCCAAATATAACAAAAACTTATGTAGACTCCATAATTTGGCAAATAAGCATAAATTACATAGATTATGTACTATTCTAACCCAAATGTATGAAATTTATACAGAAATCGATATAAAAGTAGATGTAAAACATGACAAATTAGGCTCACAACAATTGTGTATGTCTTTCCCTTCTCACAAGTTACTTTATTCAACTTCTCTGAATATTATCTATACTAGAAGTGGGCACAAATCCAGCAAATCCCATCCCGTCCCACATCCCGTCCCGATCCCGGTGAGATTTTTTAAAAAAATTTCAATCCCGTCCCGATCCCGTCACGCAAAAATCATGAGGGACGGGACGCGGGACGGAGAGTTTGTATCCTGCAAATCACGTCCCGTGTGTGTGTATATATATATATATAATTAAAATTGATAAAAGTATATAACAATGTATATATATATATATATATATATATATATAATTAAAATTGATAAAATTATATAAGAATGTATTTATATTATAGTTTATACATTCATTTTTATTTAAACCCAAAATTTAAAATAATAATTAAATATTCAAAACACATGAAATAAGAATTTTAATCCAAACAGTTTGGCATAAGTAGTGAGTAACCTACTGAACGTTGTTAGAAGCATACATTACCTACTGTTTTTTTTTACATTAGGCAATAATTGGGGATGCCCTACGCTTAGCGTAAAACATGACCCTGGTCATTGTTAGGAGGGAAACTAGTTATTAAAATAAATCGAGATATAAAGGACGAAACCAACTCCCTGTCCAAGCAAATAAAATACAAAAAACCCTCCCGCTGTAGTGGTAGGGTATTCAGGATCGTGTCCACGAGGAAGCATGTTAGCGCTCGCTTGATCAGTTCCAGAATCTTCTCGTATCGACCAGCAGAAGTCCTCGACGTCGAGTAAAGTACTCGATGTCGACTACCTCAGTTGAGTAAACCTGCAAAACAGAACAACAGAAAACGAAGCAAAGCAATGTCGAGTACAGAGTACTCGATGTCGACAAGATAGTACTCGACGTCGACTAGTATTGTCGATCTCGAGTAGTCTGCAGAATAAAAACCGTAACTCTTCGCAAGAAAGAAAGACAAAAACAGCACGAAATTTGTAGATTGAATTCAATAATATAAAAGGTCCTAGAATCGGGGTTTCAATGCCACATCGATAACCATATAAGAATCATGCCAAAGGTATAAAAGATCACGCTTTTCATCAAATAACTGTCGTTATTAACAAATAGGAATATAGAGGCTTTCGCATAAACCTTAATTATTACTAACCCTTTTAACATAATTAATCGAAGTTTTATGAAGATCACTTTTGCTTCAATAAAACAAACAAGGATCACCTTCGACTGTCGCAGAAGAATCATGCTGATAGGGATAGAAGATGAAATTGCATTAAAAGTTGTACGTTGATCGCATTACCTTACATGGCTACCGTCGGGCTCACTCCAACTCTAGAAGTTGGGTGACTACTCGCTCTTCATCATAAAAACACACATCAATAACATAAGGAACTAAATTGCATTAAATCAAGTGCGGTTCAACTTCAAGAAGCGCCAATGAAGACATACCTTTGTTCAAGACTTGAAGAGGCCGAACCTACTTAGCCTTAGGCCTGGCCGAAATTGCTAAGTGTAGAACCACTCTTTTATTGCCATTTTTAGTAACATTCTCTACTTAAGTTATTTTAGGTAATTTTTAGGGGATTTATTTTAAGGGCGATTTTGCAAAATAGCCACGAAAAAAGGCTTATTTTGCAAAATATCCGCGTTTTGGGACAATTTTGCAAAATGTCCTAAATAAAACCCTACTACCTTTCTCTCCCCCACGGCCATTTCTCTCTCCTCCGCTCTCCCTCTCCGCACCCTCCCTTTCAATCTCTCTCCGCTCCGGGAGAGCACCCTGAGGCACTATCGCTGCTCCGGGAGGGCCCCGATCAAGACGGCGACGACTATTCCAGGGCTGCTGGCAGCGGCGGTTGGTCCAATTGGAAAAAGCGGAGCCCCTCCGTTGCCTCCGGCTCGTCGTCAGCGTGCAATCGCTCCGATCTGAGGCTGCGGCCTGGAAGCCTGCGTCCTCATCGCGTGGTGGATGTCGAGCGAGGCAAGCGGAGCGAGCGAGTGACCTAGGCCGAGATCTATGGATTCGGCGCCGCTCCTCCTCGGTACCAGAGGAATGCATCGCGTCCATGGTCGCACTAACGACGCCGCCTGATGCCTGCCGCCACGACAGGAAGAACCAGCTCTACCTCCGCCTTGCCGATCAACCTCTCCTCGTTGACAGCGCTTCCAAGGTATTTGTGGTCTGATTGTGCTCAATTTCAAGTGTTCAATTGGAATATTTTTCTGAGATCTGTGTGAATTAGGTGAATGATGATTTATTTTAGGTTAATGAATGCTAAAAATTTAATTAGTGCAATGGAATCATAGAAAATTTGCGCCGAAGGCGCAAATTTTCTTTGATTTTTTAAGTGTTGGAGTCGATTTTGATGAACTGTTGGATAAACTGTAGCCAAAAGAGACCAGCTACAATGGGGAGGGCCTCTGTTTATACATCGCTTGCTTCAACAAGTGTGAGGGAAATGAATTAATTGTGCTTAACGTGCCAAAGCAACCAATTCAACAAATCAGTAATATGTATAAATGAACCCCATTGATGCTTAGTATGTACATGAACTACCCAAGAAGCTGCAACAACCAACGTTAAATGATAGCAATTGCATATATGGCACATAATGCGTCTCCTCACAAGCACAACTACCTCCAATTGCTGAAATGTGGTCATTTAATCCAACATTGTGCTAGCTTTAATCATAATCAGTGTTTGTGAAAGCCAAAAGAGCTCTTATTGCACCAGCTGAGCTTGTAAGAAGCACTGTATGTTGGTCATTCTGTTGGCTCTGTTTTTCCTCATTGCTGTGGACTTTTTTGCATTTTAATCTGATTACTCTTAATTGCTGAAGGGATTTTGTATGCCAGTAACATATTTTATTGTTCTTTTGCTTGAATTTCTTGGTGCACAAGTACTAAACTGTTGATATTGAGAAAACAGATTTTGTATTGTATCATGGGGTGAAAGGTTGTGGCAGTACTAGCACTGGGCTTCCTGTGAGGTATTAGTTGATAGAATTTAGTGGACTATTTTGTGTATATAAATTAGACACAACATGGGATATGTCTTTCTAATGCTCTACTACTTATTGCTTTATGTTTGGGTAGACCTGTTATTATTTTGTGAAGCCTATTAGCTCAAATCGGTAGAGCGTTGTGTATAAACACAAAGATACGGGTTCAAATCCCGTATAGGCTATCGTGTTGTTTGTTGTGTAAACTTTGGTTGAAGCATTGAGCTACTTAAATGGGAGACAAATAGAATGAAAACTGTTTCTTAGAGGTGCTGACACAAATAAAATACAGTTGTGCAAAAATAAGGTATTGATGAGCAAAAATAAGAGCACGTTGTGCAATAATTTATTGAGAAAATATGAAATTATATTGATTCGTGCAACTCTTAAAATAGAGTCGTGCAACTCTTAAAACAGAGTCGTGCAACTCTTACAAGAGAGTCGTGCAACTCTTACAAGAGAGTCGTGCAACTCTTAAAATAGAGTCGTGCAACTCTTACAACAGAGTCGTGCAAATCTTAAAACAGAGTCGTGTTACTCTTACAAGAGAGTCGTGCAACTCTTAAAACAAGGGTCGTGCAACTCTTACAACAGAGTCGTGCAACTCTTAAACAAGAGCCGTGCAACTCTTACAAGAGAATCGTGCAACTCTTAAAACAAGAGTCGTGCAACTCTTACAAGAGAGTCGTGCAACTCTTAAAACAAGAGTCGTGCAACTCTTAAAACAAGAGTCGTGCAACTCTTAAAACAGAGTCGTGCAACTCTTACAACAGTGTCGTGCAACTCTAAAATTTCATAGTGTTATTCCTGAAATTTATAGTTTTATTCATACAAACTAATATCTAATTTGATTCTTCTTAAACTAAAAATCTAATTTGGTCACATTATAATATTATTCTTGCACTTTTTAATCTAATTTGGTTCTTAAACTGTATTTTAAAGTTGCACAACCGTAGTTTAGAGTTGCACAACTGTAGTGTCAGCATCTTTTTCTATTTTGTTAATCAGAGAAAACAACTAGTGTCAACGGTGTTTGCAATTTTAGTGATGAAAATGTATTGATCAATTTTATTTCTTTATAACTCTGTCAGCACTAAAATTGCAAACACCGCTGACACAACCTTTAATTTCTAAAGAGATGCTCTATTCACTTTGGTTCATGAATTGTATCATATATTCACTTTGGTTCATGCAAATTAACCTATAAAGGTAGAGAGACACGTGAACTCTTAAAACAGAGTCGTGCAACTCTTAATACAGAGTCGTGCAACTCTTACAACAGAGTCGTGCAACTCTTACAAGAGAGTCATGCAACTCTTAAAACAAGAGTAGTGCAACTCTTACAACAAAGTCGTGCAACTCTTAAAACAGAGTCGTGCAACTCTTACAAGAGAGTCGTGCAACTCTTAAAACAATAGTCGTGCAACTCTTACAACAGAGTCGTGCAACTCTTACAAGAGAGTCGTGCAACTCTTAATAAAGAGTCGTGCAACTCTTACAAGAGAGTCGTGCAACTCTTAAAGCAAGAGTCGTGCAACTCTTACAACAGAGTCGTGCAACTCTTACAACAGAGTCGTGCAACTCTTACAACAGCGTCGTGCAACTCTAAAATTTCGTAGTGTTATTCTTGAAATTTATAGTTTCATTCATACAAACTAAAATCTAATTTGATTCTTCAACCTTTTTTGATTCAGATGTTAAAAAGGAAAACCACTCATCTAGATCTTAATAGCAGCAAATATAAGTTGCAACATAATACACACAAAATGAAGGCTGAAGCTGACATCTTTTGATACAAAGTTCTATATTTAGCAGGTTGGGATATCCATATAAGATTATCAGGACCTTATTAGCCTTCTCAAGACTACAACATAATTAAGAACAAAGACCTACACCACATCCAGATTCAATCAACTTTTTGAAAACATGTTCCTAAAATGTACAATATAGTCACAAACAAACTTGCTCTTTCAGTTTTGAGTTCGTTCCTGATTCAATCAATGCTTCCTGACTGGTCGATTGTATCCCATAGCTCTAGAGTCTGATCACTGCTCCCACTATTGCTATAACCACATTTTCTGTTCTTTATATGCGACGAGGGCTCCAATGTCTGATCAAGCATGATATTCTTCATGACAAGTTCACCTTCAGCTTCACGAGGATCAGACGTCTTCTTCATATGCTTGATACCATTTTGTTGATTCTCGTCCCGAGAATGTTCTTCCACGATTTCAGAAGAGAAGCGCCTACTGGATCTGCCACTTCCACGGCATGACCTGCTGTTTTGAGATTTTAGTGCTCTGAGACTCCTCTCTTCAGCAAGCTTCTTTGTTTCCACCACCTTGTTTTCAATAGCTTTGAGCCTCCCTGATATATCCTGCAAGTCGGAAAATCCATCTGACATTGCAGCTGTGACTACTTCTCCATTGCTCAATATGTTTGAGCTGGAAGCATCCTGTGAAGACACATTGGTAAGATAAGAGATTAAATATCCAAACATATTTTGTGAATGCAAGGAATCAAAATACCAGACAAAGATCGACACACTTAAGACCTCTTTAACCACTCCGAGAAACACCCATTACTAGAAACAAGAAAACAAAATCTTATAGATCTTCAGATGTCATTCACCTTTTCATATATGCGTAAAAGAATCCAACAAAGAAAGTGCTTAGAAACAAACCAAAAGTTGTGGAGGCAAGGTGCAACAGTAACAACATCATGCCAAACAGAGGAAAGGGATCCAGTTTACAAATCAAGTAAAGGCAAAACAAAAGTGCACAAGTTAGGATGCCAACAGAGGAAGGTCTCTTCCAGTGATTTGACAAAAGCCGCCACTCATCACTTTCAAGGGAGAACAACGTTCCCACCAGGATGATTAATCCAATAGACATTTCCGTAAACAACTTGAATAACAAAAATCAACTCAACCATCAAAAGATGCTAGACCTATCCTTTACTTGATTATAAGGGCTTTCTAATCAAGTGATGCAAACAATAATAGTTATCCTCCGGATTTTTCTTATAAATATAGTTTGCGACAAATTAGCAAGATGGCTTTTTCTACAGCTTGTGCAGAAGCTAGATTTAGAAATAATCATTCATGTGATTGCAACAGCAGCAGAAGATTTATAAACACATTGACAAAATAATATCTGCAAAACAGTTACTGCAGTAACTGAAAGATGTGTATATACTATATATATAAACCAACTCATAGTTCAAGTAAATCTGACCAGCAAGCTTTTGCCACTAGTATCCTGACTTTGGCCTGTACTAAACATCTCTAGTGTCAGATAAGAGGACCCGTATTGAGGGTCGTTTGCTCCCCTATCTAGAAACACCAAAAGAAGGATATAGTTTATAAAACTAAAAGAATAAAATAGCGAGACAGCCAACCATGCACCAAATCAAGAACACCGTTGTCTAGATGTATTACAACGCGTTTTCTAATCAAGCATTTTGAGACAACCAACCATGCACCAAAATCAAAAATAGAAAGACGCATTCTTTTAATTGAAACATTCGATTGAAAATGTAATGTTTAAGGAAGATAAGAGGAAGAAAGAAGGTTATGTACAAGACACAGAATATGCAATATGAATATGACAGAAACAGCAATCACTAACCATTCATTTTCTTTTGTGTGGTTTTCTTTCACTTGTAACAAAATGATCCTTACTTGTGGTTTACAGGAACTTCACCCCTTTGTAACTTCTAATCAACATCAAGCTTTAAACCAATTTCTGCAATCTTGATCCTGATATACTATACAACCTAGCTGCAAGAGCTTCAGCAATGACAAATTTGAGTCAGGAGACTTCTATTTATCTCCTGCAGAAGTAGATCTTATCAGGACTACATCATCTGAAGCAGGCATAAATCCACCGGTAGAGTACTATGAACAAATTAAAGTGCTTGTTGATCTAGAAGTTGACAGCTTTTGGATTTTGAGCAACAATGAAACAATATTTAGGAGAATTGCTAGAGTTGTTGAGTGGTGTCATCAAATATCATTTCCTGCAACATACAAAGAAGAAAGAAGTGCCCTGGCTTTAGAAATGACATCATCAAAGAGGAATTCCATCATGATTAAATGAATCGGTATGGCAGAATCAAGTGCAGATCCAGCAGTTGAAACATTCCACGAGAGTAAAAATAACTGCCATGCTGAATGGAATGCATTTGAGAAGAGGGGTGTTTTGGGTGCAAACCTTGTCACAGACAGGACAGGAACCACTTCTTTCCATCCACTCCAGAATGCATGAGAGGTGAAATTCATGCTCACATTTTGTGACCATTTTAGGATTTTCAGTATCATACACTATCAAAAAACAGTTGAACAAGTTTTAAGCCTCTTGACAAGTAGGAGAATTCATAAGAAAGACAGAAACTACTAGAAGATAATGATCAAGAATCAGAGGAAATAAGAATTCCAGGATGAAGTCTTCAAAAGTTAATTGGAATGAACTCGAACCTTCAAAACAGATGGGACAGCAATCCTCCTCTTCGCTCACTAGCTCCTTCTCCTCATTCAACTTTAAATACTCAGTTTCAGACTTTGTTGGTGAGGCGAGTAAAATGTCTGCAAGAGTCTTCCTGCCTGATTTATTGAAATCATCTTGTGAAGCGGACATGCCAAAGCCATCAGCTCCTGCACAATCCCAATCCCTTTCAAAGAGTCTTTCACCACCACTATCAAAGAGTAGCAGCTGTCAAAGAGTAGCAGCACAAGTAAATACGGGCTCCCAACCACATCAGTGAAAATATCCCCTTTACACAGCAAGTCAAATGATCAGCCAGATGTGTTAATTGTTCAGCAATTTCAAAAAAAATGCAATCAGCATTGAGATGCACATGAATTGTGTTTCGAGAAACAGAAACCGAACCATATGATACAAACTTGATGAATAAATGAGCAATTCAGCAAACTATCAAGATCAGTCAGATGAGGAATTCAATGATTGCTCAACAATTTCAACAAAAATGCAATCAATGGCATTAAGATGCATAAAATTCACGTTTTCAGGCAACAGAAACCGAACCATCATGGCTGGATGCATCCATGATGCAGCAGATATGCCCTTGCTCGGCCTCAAATTTGTTAACTAAATGCAGCAGACATGGCTGGATGGATAGGTCCTTCAAAAGCAAATTCAATCCTTCGTTACTCTTTCACAACTTCAATCCTTCAAGAAATTTGATTATATTGGTTGTGGATGGGCAAATCGTACCAAGGACAACTCCAATTGCAGAAATTTCATCGTCCAGGATCGGGACCTCTAGATCAAGGTCCCCGAGGAGTCACAGGAAGAGGAAGGGCGCGAACAGCAGAGAGAAAGAGGACAGCGAAGAGAGAGAGGAAGAGGAAGGAGAGGCTACAGTAATGGATTCGAAGATTCGGTTCAGTAGAAACCCTAAAATCACCCACGCACATTGAATTCGGATTTCATGGCTCGACTAAACCAAAATCAACACGAGAATGATGAAATTGAAGGTCAATTAACCTGGAAATTGTGCAGAACGCTATCATCGGACCGAGGTGGAACCTATCTGACCATGGAGAGAGGATACCGAGCAACGTCGTCGTCGTGGTCCAATTGCGGACTCTTCCCGAGCATGAGGAGATGATGATGGAGCGAGGAGCGAGGAGCTCAGCCCTGGATTGCCACGCTGCGAAGTGTTGCTCCTCATCGGCGAAGACGACTGGGAATGAGTTCCCATTGCCGGCGACGTCGAAGCTCCGCCTCCATATCCGGCGATGAGCAAGAGGATGAGGACAAGAGAGAGCTGGGGCACAATTTTACAATTTGGAAAAAGTATATATATAGCGGCTATCTTGCTAAATTGTCCAACAACGTGGCATTTTGCAAATTTGTCCAAAAAATGTGCCTGTTTTGCAAATTTTTTCTTATTTTAATTACCTTTTAATTGTTATTTTCATCTAAAAATCAGCCTTAGGGTTATAAGAAGCGGCTGATCCCATTGTAGAACTCACGTCTTCCATTATTGAAATTGTTATAAGAAGCGGCTGAAACACATCGAGTACAAGTCAATCGATTCAAAGCTTGGCTCATCGATTGCAAAATTGGTATTGATTTCAGCTTGGTTTGCCTTGAGTCTATCAATCTCACAAGGTTTGGTAATCCCTGGTATCCACGAGCCCCCTTCTTGTGCCTCCAAGTTGTCTGCTTGGTTGTGTAGGATTGTAAAGGCGGGTTATATAGTCATTGGTGTTGGTTCCTACCCTCTACGGAGGCATGGGGTCTTCATCTTGTTCTATATAGATCAACTCACCACTCTATCGATTCCTTAATTGCTTATTTCGAGTCCTTTGCATTCAATTCAGTCGAGTATTGCTTTCTTTGCTTAGTCGACATCGAGTTCCCTGGGTTCTTGGTGAGTCTTGATCGAGTCTTAGTTGTTCTTGTTTGATTCTTGCAATTTGTGTCTTGATTATCGAAGATCGGGCCATCCTACGGCTTACCCGGTATCAAGTGATCTTGTTGCTTGTCTGGTGCTCGATCCCATGTTATGAAGCCAAAGTCGACCAAGGTACTCGACATCGACCACTTTTGGTTGACGTCGACTAGTGTTGTCGAATGCTTTCTCTTCTCTTTTCTGCTCGACATGCTCTAGTTCAGCTGCTACTCGACCTCTGGCTTGGTGTAGTCAACCTCGAGCTCTTCCATGATTTTCTCCCTTCTCCGAATTGTTGTAAAATGCCTCAATTTCTGCGAAATTAAACAGAACTAGTGTAGACCCCATAATTTGGCAAATAAGCATAAACTACATAGATTCTGTATAATTCTAATCCAATGATATAAAATATGCATGTAGAAATTGATATAAAAGTTAATGTAAAACATGGCAAATTAGGCTCACATCAAACATCTCATACTTAAGCTTGTTTGTCCTCAAGCAATACTTTTAATGGTCATACAGGGGAAGAATTCAAACTCTCAACATCTTAGATTAATTGTCATATGTCCCTGCAATCAATTACCGTCCTTCAAAAGGTACTAATGTCACAAATCCATGCCTGTGAATAAAAAGAACTTCTACACACAAAAGGAGGGTTATGCAAAAACAATTTCATATGTGACAAAGCAACAATAATCAAGAAGACTTTAATTAAGCTCAATAAGGAGTAGATTGGTAAAAGCCTTAAGGTGGGATATATTTGGCCATGTGGTGCTAATGATCCGGGGAAATGGAATAATTTTCAAACTTTCATACCACATTCCTTCTACATAAGATTTCTCACATTTCGCTCATTGCTTTTTTCACTATAATGCTTTTACCTCTCTAACCACAACACTGCCTTCTCGCGAGTCGCAAACATGCGTGTCATGAATGACTTCGGATAATTAGTGCTTTGGACTCCTCTCCTTGTGGTCCCATCCCGCGGAACTATTATCTCGACGCAGGCAGGGTCGATCTACCTTTATCTCCTGAGGTGACAGATTTTCTTTCACTCATTAAATTTTCCATAACTTTGAAACTTTCCTGCGAAAATCCAATAATGATAATAACAGCAACACAAACACCATATGATAATCTCCAATAGTAACTTCCATTCTCAACATAATCCCCAGATGGAATAAGGTAGAAAATGGGCAATATTTAGATCACGTGGAGCAAAAATATGAAATAAGGCTTAATATGGCTTTTGTAATGCATCAGCATAGGTATGGCTAGGAATATAAACAATGAGCATTATATGAAAAATATAAAGTCTTCCGTCCTCTTATCATGCATATGTCAAAAGCAATATCAAATTTTACTTTCTTTCATGGTTTTCAAGAAATAATGCATTTCATTGTGACTTCCCTTTACTAGGCAATTTCATGCTATATCTCTAATGAATCTAATTTTGCATCGTCGAGTTCAATTTAAGCTTCCATGACACTGATAAAAAATTTTCAATAGGGGTGATTTTTATAAACTTTAGAAAACATGCATATAAGCACATAAATAACATATGAAATCCAAAGTAGCCATGTATAAACAATTCGGGAAATATGCCTAAATAATGTCAAATAAAATCAAATATGCATCAACTAAGCCCTTTCCCCACCCCATACTTAAAGTTTACAGTGTCGTCACTGTATAAAAACAAGGGTAAAGAAAGAAACTCACTAGACAGATATGCAGAACGTCGGAATCGAATGTTGTAGTTGATGTAGAAGTGGTCGATCATGAGGAGGCTAGTCGACGTCTACTAGATCTACTTGATCTCGATAAACTTGAAGCCTCATCCTTCCTCGACCACATGCTCTTTTGCTCGTCATGGGTGGTCGACGTCGAGTAAACTACTCGACGTCGAGTACTTCTGCAACTTTTTTCGTACCTGCAAGATTCGTTAGACATATAATATCCACAATAGCAAAACCCAAAAATAATGTTTCAAAACCAAAAGTACGTAAACATGTCTGAAAATCCTAAAAACTAATTGTTTTGTTACAAGCTCTAGACTTTATAGTCGCTCGGCCGACTTTTCCTTTGTAAGCTCAAGGTGGCATCTACAGCGCCCATGTGGTCTGGGCCTCAAATAAGACTCCATTCTTGTCCATTAGTTGTAGTCCTCCGGAATGGATCTTGTGCACTGTGAAAGGTCTCAACTTTTTGTGATTGAACTTGGTAAGGAACCAATGATTCTTGGATTTGGAGACATAGACCTTGTCTCCTACTTCATATTTCTTCGTCTCGTCATTGGAAATCCTACATAATCGCACATACCAAGGCAAACCTCTCCGATGTATAGATAAATCTTTGATTGAAATAGGGGAAGAGATGTCCTTACCTCGGCTTACCTTCACAGAATCGGCATTCGGGACCTCAGGATCTACTCAACATCAAGTAAAAGTACTCGACATCGAGTAGTTTTGTGTGCCTGGTGGCTTGCTCATCGAGGGAGGAGAAGTCGAGTTGCTGGAAAATTGGTCGACGTCGAGTATAGTACTCGATCTCGAGTACTTCCCGGCTTCGGGTGTGGTGCTCGATGAAGGTGTAGTCAATGGAGTGCTTTGAATCTGGCCGACGTCGACTAGAGTACTCGACGTCGAGTACTTCTAGTCGACATCGACCCCATACTTAAGACCTGGCAAAGCATCCGAAAAATAGTTAGTCGACGTCGACTTACCTTGGTCTATGTCGAGTGGATTCTCTGTCTCCTCATTTAGGATTGCCATGAACTCCTTCACCTTGGCTTCCATATCTCTCTTCTCTAGTTCCTCGAGAGTCATATTTCTTACCTTTAGCTCCTCGCAAGTGATGTACCTGGTTAAGATTGATTTGACCTCTTCCATAGGACTGCTATGCCTTTCAGTTTTATTGAAAGAATACTCAATTACCTCATAGCTGATGTTGAAAGTGAGTACTCCCTTTTTTACGCTTATGTTGGCATCCACAGTCGCTAAGAAGGGCCTTCCTAGAATGATTGGACAAGCAGGGTCCTCTGCCATATCAATAGCTAGAAAACCAACAATGACAAAGAACTTACCTACCTGTACCGGCACATCATCCACCATGCCTGTTTGGATGACATCTGTTTTGTTCGCCATATAGAGTCGGGCATCCACATGCTCTAAAGCATTTATCTTGACTTTGGACCAGATTGATAAAGGCATTATACTAACGTTGGCTCCTAAGTCACATAAAGCATTAAATTTGCATTGACCAAATCCAATGGTTATAGAAAACTTACCTGGATCTGGCATTTTCTCTGGTAGGTCCATTTTGCTGCACTCCTCTGCGATCTCATCCATTGATCGCTTCTTGCTTAGGATCTCTTAAAGTAACTTGACATATGAAGGCATCTCATGAAGAGCTTCTGTGAAAGGAATGGTGACATTGAGCCTCTGAAGCATCTTCATGAATCGCTGAAACTTCTTTTCCGCTGGATTCTTCAAAGATTTTGTCGGGAATTGCAGCGTTTTCTTCTTCTGAGGTGCTGGAGTGTGATCGATATTCACATAAGGTTGGTCGACATCGAGTGGTGGCTGGTCGACATAGACTACAGTAGTCGACTTTGGGGCAGGCTCCTTGATCTGGTCGACATCGACCAGAGGGTCCTCGACATCGACCAGATTCTAGTCGACGTCGACTGGACTGGTCGATGTCGAGGAGTCCTTTGCAGCTTCCTCCTCCGCGTTTTGCTCGGGCGTTTGTATCTGACGCCCACTCCTTATATTCATGGCGGCTACCTGTCCTGTAGATTTATTCTTAGGATTAGGTTTGGAGGATCCAGGGAACGTACCTGATTGCCGGTTGATTGATGAAGCCAATGGACCCATTTGGGTCTCCACAGTCTTTCTCCAGATATCAATATCCCCAAGTCTAGAGTTGATGTCGTGCAGCTGGGTGTGGATGAAATTGATGGATTGCTTGTTGTCGGTGTGATTCCTCCGCATCTCTTCAAGTATAAGTTGCATGTCATCTTTCTTACCTTGTCTATCAGGGTGACCAGGAGCTCTGTAGAGCGGGGGGTCTCTTTGGTGCTGGGGCTGGCGATAATCGCTCCAGTTTTGCTGCTGATGTTGCCCTGAGTAGTGTCCCCCCGCGTAACGTGCTTCTTCGTGGGTTTCAACTTGTAGTATTTGGTCGGCATGCGGGCACGCAGTAGTGCTGTGTCTCACAGACCCACATTCAAAACAAGGTTTATCTTTAGATAGAAATTTAACTTGCTTGGTGAGACGACGTACCTGATCATTGTGGAACTGTTCCCTAACGTCCGGATAAATCTTCTTTGGTGGCTCATATAAGGGCATGGATGGGGCAGGCCTTTCATACCTTTCAACAGAGGTCGCAGAAGTCCCATATGTGTTGTTGTAGTTACACAGCGTCTCAAAGGTTTCCTAAGCACGCCGTGGGGTGTACTCGAGATACCTAAAAGCAGTGTAGTTTTTGATCCGCTCCTTAGTTGGTGCATCCAGGCAAAGAAAGATGATCTCCTGGATCACGTAGGGTGGTTGTCCATGCGTAGGACAGGATTTCGGCAGCCTTTTGTAGCGCTCCTAGACTTTTGCTAATGTCTCCCCTGGCTTTTATTTGAAAGCCGTGATTTGTTGTCTGAGCGCAGCTGTTTTGGCAGGAGGAAAGAACTTGTTAAGAAACAAGTCTTGTAGTTCGTTCCACGTGCGAATTGATTGTGAAGGCAAACCCTCGAGCCACTATGAAGCTAATCCTACAGAAGACCAACGAAATGTCTTTAGTTTCAGATATTCTAGATTAGCACCATCTGCAATAGCTTCACATAAATCTAGAAAAGTAGTAATATGCTCTAAAGGACACTTATTGGGTTTTCGCTTGAAATTGATTCCTCATAATTTGAGAAATAAAAGAGGGAAAAATTTCAAAGTTAACGCGCGGGAGGACAATTGGCGATTCTGGAACTTCCAAAGTAGGGTGCAGGTATTTCTTTGCGTTTGCAGGGATATGCTGATATTGTTCCTCAAGCTCCCTTTGGACATTGACTTCGCGAGCCACCCTTTGCTCCTACCTTTGCTAGTTCTGTTGATATTCCACCTCTCATCGAGCGTACTCTGCTTCTCTGCTGGTGAATTCCTCGATCCGTCTACGGAGTTGCTAAAGCTCATGCGCTGGGGTGAGATGGACCTCGTTCTCGTTGTTGGGAGGAGTCGACATGAGTCTTCTCCTTAGCCTTTTCTATAGAGGGAAAAAGCGTTCAGGCTCGAGAATAGGGTCGATAGGTGTGCAATCAGTTCTTCGCATGCACCTGAAAAACAAAAAAATAAAGAAAAAGAGAGTAAAAAGGAACTAAAAAGGGCGCGATTGTTTGCTTCCCCGGCAACGGCGCCAAAATTTCTTTGGAGGGAAACTAGTTATAAAAATAAATCGAGATATAAAGGAAGAAACCAACTCCCTGCCCAAGCAAATAAAATACAAGAAACCCTCCCGCTATAGTGCTAGGGTATTCAGGATTGTATCCAAGAGGAAGCGTGTCAGCACTTGCCTGATGAGATCCAGAATCCTCTCGTCTCGACCAGCAGAAGTCCTCGACGTCGAGTAAAGTACTCGATGTCGACTACCTCAGTCGATTAAACCTGCAAAACAGAACAACTCTTCGCAAGAAAGAAAGACAGAATAAAAACCGTAACTCTTCGCAATGTCGAGTACAGAGTACTCGATGTCGACAAGATAGTACTCGACGTCGACCAGTATTGTCGATCTCGAGTAGTCTGCATAATAAAAACCGTAACTCTTCGCAAGAAAGAAAGACGAAACCATATAAGAATCGGGGTTTGTAGATTGAATTCAATAATATAAAAGCTCCTAGAATCGGGGTTTCAATGCCACAACGATAACCATATAAGAATCATGCCAAAGGTATAAAAAGATCATGTTTTTCATCAAATAACTGTCGTTATTAACAAATAGGAATATAGAGGCTTTCGCATAAACCCTAATTGTTACTAACCCTTTTCACATAATTAATCCAAGTTGTATTAAGATCACTTTCGCTTCAATAACACAAACAAGGATCACCTTCGACTGTCGCAGAAGAATCATGCTCATAGGGATAGAAGATGAAATCGCATTAAAAGTTGTACCTTGATCTCATTACCTTACATGGCTACCGTCGGGCTCACCCCGACCCTAGAAGTTGAATGACTACTCGCTCTTCGTCATAAAAACACACATCAATAACATAAGGAAACTAAATTGCATTAAATCAAAACAAAGCTTACTACCGACCGAAACCAAATCCGCTCTCGCAAACAAACACCTCTCTCGGCCAAGCTCTCTAACCTCTCTCTACTCGCTATCTATTGTGTTGTGTGTAAACTGAAATTGAAATTGGATGCCTAAGAACCAGGCCCTAGGGCTTTATTTATAGTATTCAATCCTCGCTATCCAAAGAAAGAATAATCTATCTATATCTAAAAATATCTATCTAAAGGCTTATGATAAAACTTGGAAATAAAATAAATAAATCCTTAAGGGAAATATCTAAAGTGGATAAATATCTTCAACTCTTGATATATCTTCACATGTCTTGATAGAATTCCACGTGACTTCACTTGCAAGTAATCACCATCTCTCAGAATTCACTCGATTTCGACTCGGAATGGCGCCAAGGAGTACGCGACATCGACAAGAGTAGTCGACATCGAGTAGAGTTTGTACTCTGCTCGTTCTCTTCGGACTGTGCTCGAGCTTGGGTAGAATTCGGACTCTCGACGGGTTCTCGACATCGAGTAAAGTCCTCGACGTCGAGTAGAGTTGTGCTCCTCGAGTGATCTTGCTGCTTGTCTGGTGCTCGATCCCAAGTGATGAAGGCGAAGTCGACCAAGGTACTCGACATCGACCACTTTTGGTCGACGTCGACTAGTGTTGTTGAGTGCTTTCTCTTCTCTTTTCTGTTCGACATGCTCTGGTTCAGCTGCTACTCGACCTCTGGCTTTATGTAGTCGATCTCGAGCTCCTCCATGATTTTCTCCCTTCTCCGAATTGTTGCAAAATGCCTCGATTCCTGCGAAATTAAAAAGAACTAGTGTAGACCCCATATTTTGGCAAATAAGCATAAACTACATAGATTTTGTATAATTCTAACCCAATGATATGAAATGAATGCAGAAATCGATATAAAAGTTAATGTAAAATATGGCAAATTAGGCTCACATCAATCATCCTGAAGGCTGATGGACTACAGTTCCCTATTATAAGGGATTGTTGAGCTATTACAGATAACACCATTTCTAGCTATATAGTCTGCTACTTTGTTTACCTCTCTAAAACAATGGGCAAAGTCTATAAATTCAAAAGAAGAAGCTAGATTTCTAACTTGCTTTACCTGATGGATGATCTCCCATTTGATTTTGCTTCTCTTTTTTATTGCTTTGATCATATCTTGATTGTCCCCTTCAATGATAATCTTCTGAAATCCTTTAGATGTTGCATGTTGCATTCCAAGGATGATTGTAGCAGCTTCTGTCTGAATAACCGAACATGTATGAACTTGTTGATAGAAAATATCGATCACACTACCTCTGGAGTCTCTGATGACTCCCCCTATCTGGCAAGAATCTATGGGTTTAACCGAGCCATCTACATTAATTTTGTAGATAGCTCCTTCCGGTTTAGTCTACCTAACTTTTTCCTATTTGTCTTAAGTTTTGTAGGGTGAGAATTTACTTCAGTGTTCTTCCAATTATTAATATCACTGATCACAAGTTGAACTATATTTCTGATAGGGGGCGGATCTTTATTTTTTGAAGATGATTTCATTTCTAGTGTTCCAGATTGTTTGCCAGATGAAAGCTAGATCTTCAAGAACTGAAGAGTTTGTACTAGAGTTGAGCAAATATGGGATATCCAGATTTTGTCAATTGTTGATACCGAAATTTTTACCTATTGTTCTTTCATAGTGGGCAATGATGTCCCTGGTATATTTACAATGAATGAAAAGGTGATCTAGATCCTCGTCAAAGGAATCACATATACTACAATTGCTAGGTACCCTATTGATGTATTTATTCAATATGCTTTTGGTGAGAAGACCATCAATCGACATTTTCCAAATGAGGTTCTTAATTTTAGGAGGGATATTGAGCTTCCATATCCATTTATAATCATTATTGTTATGATGATTAAAGTCATTTAGGCGTTTTGTGGATTTTGTTGTACATATACCGCTAGGCTTCAATTTCCAAACGAGTTTGTCCTGAGTTTCCCAATTTGGGTTTGTATTTGCACTATTTTTGATACAATATCTGTTGGAAAATTTTCACTCAGGAATTCAACATTCCATTGTTTTTGATGATTGAATAAGTGGCAAATCTTCATATTTGGATCCCTAGCAAGCCTAAACTCAGAGAGAGTATGGCCATCCAACCAAGGATCATTCCAAACATTAATAGTTTTACCCTTTCCAAGGATCCAAAGGATACCTTAATTGGTTAAAATTTTCTCTTAGAGAAAGGAGCCTTCCAAACTGCCATGACGTGTTTTGGTTTGATTTCTGATTAATATGCTCATTTTGCAAATATTTTTCCTTGAAGATTTTAACCCAAATACTATTTTTATCCGAATGAATTTTCCATAAGAGCTTTAATTTCAAACCCACATTAAGGTCATCCAATTTTCTTATGCCTAGGCCTCCAAATTGTTTAGGTTGACAGATCTTCTCCTAGCTAACAAGCGGAGTATATCTTTCAGAGTTTAGTTTATTCCAAAAGAAATGTTTCTTGATTTGGTCCATTTGGTGGAGAATTCCTTTTGGGAGAAGGAAGTTTTGCATTAAATAGTTGGTTTTGGAGCTTAGGTTTGCTTGGATAAGAACAGCTCTATCTGTCTAAGATAGAGATGAGGCTTTCCACTTAGATAATTGTTTTTTCAAATTATTGGCGGCTTCTTCGAAACCAAAGTTTTTATTTCGACCATTGACTAGGGGAATTACTAAATATTTTTTGATAGTTTTGGAGATTTAGATTTTCATATGTTGAGATATGTCTTTGGCAAGGTTAGGGTTTACATTAGCAGAAAATTGGATTGAGCTTTTAGAGTAGTTGATGGTTAGACCAGAAATGTTAGAAAAGTTATTCGTAATGTTTTGAATAGTATTTAAGCTGGTGTGGGTTTCATCTGCAAAAATGATCATGTCGTCAACAAAGGTTAGGAAAGGTATTTTTGTTCCATTTTTTATTAGACGGATACCAACCAGGGCATCCTCTAATGTGAGCCTAATTTGCCATGTTTTATATTGACTTTTATAACGATTTCTGTATCCGTTTCATACGTTTGGGTTAGAATAGTACAAAATCTATGCAGTTTATGCTTATTTGCCAATTATGGAGATCTACACTAGTTCTTGTTTAATTTCGCATAAATCGGACGCACTTTTGAGCTTAAAGGAAAGTCATGAAGAAGCTAAGGATGGTGCAGCTGGAGGAAAGCCCACTTTTCGCCATTCATCATTTTGAATCACGTTCTATTGTCTTCATGAAAGCTGTAGCCCTCGAAAAGAGCTATCCAACGCATATTCATATGCGTCAATCAGACAAACGGGGACTCGGGAAAGTGCGTTTGAAGAATGGAGCAGAATGCTGAAAGCTGACGGGACTAGTCGACGTCGACCACTTTGGTCGATGTCGAGTACTCTTTGGTCCAAGTCGAGCACAAATCAAGCAGCAACCACTCGAGACGAAAAGAACTACTCGACGTTGAGTAAACTACTCTAAGTCGAGTACCCATGTAGAGTCCAGAAGGTAGCCGAGCTCGAGTGCAGTCCGAGGAGGAGAAAAGTTCTACTCAACGTCGAGTACTTTACTCGATGTCGAGTACCATCAAGAATCATTCCGAGTCAAGATCGAGTGGAGTCCGAGCATTGTGGGTTATTTTCAAGTGAAGGCACGTGATATTATATCCAATCAAGTGAAGATCTATCAAGTTCAAGGAAGATTTATCCACATTAGATTTTCCCTTGTTTAATTATTAGATTTATTTCCTTTATTTACCAAGTTTTATCTTAAACTTTTGGATAGATAGTTTTAGATAGAGATAGATTGTTCCGTCCTAAAATAGCGGGGATTGAACACTATAAATAAAGCCCTAGGGGGCTGATTTTCATTCATTCAAACAAAGCTGTCTTCAGGCGCAAGGAGAGAGGAGCCGAGTGGGAGAAGAGGAGGAACATTCGGAAGGTTTTGTAAGTTTTAGTTTATTTTATTATAAAGTTAGTTTCTTT
The DNA here is from genome assembly GCA_963922045.1 of Persicaria maculosa. Classification (NCBI taxonomy): domain Eukaryota; kingdom Viridiplantae; phylum Streptophyta; class Magnoliopsida; order Caryophyllales; family Polygonaceae; genus Persicaria; species Persicaria maculosa. Next base: position 45,225,546 of record OY998263.1, on the reverse strand, counting down.
TAATATGTTTTGTTTCTAATTCCCTCTTCTAGGGTTGGGGTGATCCCAACATAGATATGTGTGTTTGATTTATAAATTCATGATTTTGTATGTCTTCATTATCATCTACCTATGTGCTTAATCCTTTACGACAGTCGAGGACAATTCCTTATTTGTGATATTGAAGCGAAAGCGATCTTATTATGAATTTGGATAGTAATTAGGCTTTGCTTGCGAAAGTTGGTTGATCCTAATTAAGAAAAGGTAGAAACAAATTAGGTTTTATGCGAAAGCCTCTATTACCTAAATTGTTGGAATTTATGAGAGTAGATTCTTTGATTATAAAGCATGCTCTTTTATTTTTATGATCTACACATATGTTTATTGTTGCGGTGATCCCTAATCTTGGAAGTTTGTTATTTTATTATTCTATTTTCATTATTTTAAAGTTTTTACAGCCACTCGACATCAAACCACCATTCCCTCGACATCCCTCGACATCGATCTACTCTCAACTGACGTCGACAGCAACCCTCGCCACTTTCTCTCGCTATCCCTGAACCCCAAAACACACTAAACCTAGAACCGCTGACTTCTCTCCTGAGGACGAACCTGACTCCACTATCCTATAGCGGTGACTATAAATTTATTTGGTCGAGAAACCCTCTCGTCAAATTGGCGCCGTTGCCAAGGAGATATCAATCACGCCTAGCTTAGTTGTTTTTAAAGTTTAGGAATAGCCCATCCCTTTTTCTTACTATCACATACCCTACCACCACCCGCCTCACCGGTATCAACTAGGTGCCAAGCTTTTGCTACTAATTCATGCTTTATTGATTTTGATTTCAAAGCTTAGGTACAAAGATGGAAGACTTTGTCGAAGGGAATCCCGAATGGGAAGAATGGTTCCAAGATTTGAGACGGAGAAATAAGCTTGCACTGGAGGAGGCACGATTAAGGGAAATAGCCCGGCTAGAAGACGAAATCCGAAGGCTGTGGTGGAGATATCTCTTCCCGCTCCACCGTTCTGCTGTGGTGGAGATACACAACCAAGTCAATCTATGAAGCGAAAGAGGTATGATGATGAGGTATGTATATCTTCTTTATATCATCCTTTATGCATGCTAGCTAGAGCCAGGGAAGATGAATGGGTGAAGCCATGGAGCGTTCACTCGGGGAGGTTTAAGCTTCTTCACATGATGCCCCCAGATGACATTCCATGCTTCCCACCACCAGAGGAACCACCTGATCCACCTATACCTCCGGACAAAGATGAGTCAGGTTAAGACTTAAAGGGAAGTAGGTCAAGCTAAAGACTTAAAATTCAGCGCTTACGGGAGGCAACCCGCTATTTTTTATTTCCTAGGGTTTTAGATACTTTTGGTTTTTGTTTTAAATTTTATGTTGGGTTTTGTCTATTGTGGATTATTGTCTTCCTAACACGTCTTGCATGTACGAAAGAGTTGCAGAAGTACTCGACGTTGAGTAAACTACTCGACGTCGACCACCCCTATCGAGCAAAATGGCATCTGATTGACGAGGATAAACCTGGAGGCTTTCATTGTACTCGATGTCGAGTAACTGTAGTCGACGTCGACTACTTCACTCGAGATCGACCCCTTCAGCAACCATATCAGCACTCGATTCCGGCGTTCTACACATCTGTCTAGTGAGTCCCTTTCTATAACCTTGTTTTTATACAGTGAGGACATTGTAATGTTTAAGTATAGGGTGAGGGAAGGGCTCACCTCATGCATATTTGACTATATTTGACAGTATATTTGCATATTTTAAGTTTATTTTCCGAATCGTTCACACATGGCTATCTTGGGAATTATTATTCATCTATATGCTTATATACATATTTTCCAAAGTTCATAAAAATCACCCCCAATAAAAAAAAGTTCAAATAGTGTCATGGAAGTTATATGGAACTCGACAATGCAAAATTGGATTCAATCGTTCACACATGGCTATCTTTGGAATTATTATTCATCTATATGCTTATATACATATTTTCCAAAGTTCATAAAAATCACCCCTATTGAAATTTTTTTGAAATAGTGTCATGGAAGTTATATGGAACTCGATGATGCAAAATTGGATTCATTAGAGATATAGCATGAAATTGCCTAGTAAAGGGAAGTCAAAATGAAATGCATATTTTCTTGAAAACCATGAAATGAGATAAAATTGAAATTGCTTTTGACATATCGCATGATAAGAGGATTGAGGACTTTATATTTTCCATATAATGCTCATATGTTTATATCCTAGCCATACCTAATGAGAGAAAGAAAATCCGGTCACCTCAAGAGATAAAGGTAGATCGACCATGCCTGCGTTGAGTTGTTAGTTCCGCATGATGGGACACCAAGGTGAGGAGTCTGAAGCACTAAGTATCCGGGACCATTCATGACACCCATGTTTGCGGCCCGCGAGAAGGCAGTGCTGAGTTTAGAGAAGTAAAAGCATATAAGTGAAAAAAGCAAAGAGTGATGTGGAATATATTACGAAAGGAGAAAGTGCATCAAAGCAAGAAAGCAAGTTTGAAGAATTCTCCGCGGATTTAGCACCACATTGCCCTAAAATAGCCCACCACTTTACCTTTTACCTAATCTTCACCATGAGCTTAAATTAAAGTCCTCTTGATTATTAATGCTTTGTCACGAATGAATGTTTTTGCATAACCCTCCTTTTGTGTGTAGAAGTTGCTTTTATTCTTGAATAGCACATATATAGATGTGGTGAGTTACCAAAATACAAAAGTATAAGACCAAACTAAGGGTCTCATGTAAGATAATGAAATCGAAAAACAAAAGGATTCCTCTATACCCTCCAAACCATCCATATCGACCCCAAATGCTAGTCCAACCAGATCTACGTACATCCACTACTCCAAACCCAAAAATGTAAGTGACCCATCTAAATTTCCCAACTAAGCTTGCGATCCAACTTTTTAACAAGTGATTTGCACTTCCACTTTGCTAAAAAGCGGGATCGACAGCTATTTGGGATATGAGTTGCACAAACTTTGGGGTTGTAGTGTTTCCCACTAAACACAACTTTGTTTCTATATAACCATGTGAAGTAAACAATCGCCTGAAATGCTAGCAATTTAGCCCAAAATAACGATTGTTTTTGGATTCTCAAGGGTTCATTCGCAAACCACTTGAGCCATTCTTCTAAGCTACTATGCCGGCATGAAGTTGCTTTTATTCACAAGCATGAATTTGTGGCATTAGTACCTTTTCGATGATGGTAATTTATTGTAGGGTTATATGAGAATGAATCTAAGATGTTGAGAGTTTGTCTTCTTCCCCTGAATGACCATTAAATGTATTGCTTGAGGACAAGCAAGCTTAAATATGGGGTGTTTGATGTGAACATAATTCGCCATGTTTAATATTGACTTTTACAATGATTTATGTATCTATTTCATACATTTGGGTTAGAATAGTACAGAATCTGTGTAGTTTATACTTATTTGCCAATTATAGAGATCTACACTAATTCTTGTTTAATTTCGCAGAAATCGGACGCACTTTGGAGCTTAAAGGAAAGTCATGAAGAAGCTAAGGATGGTGCAGCTAGAGGAAAGCCCACTTTTATCCATTCATCATTTTGAATCAAGTTCTGTTGTCTAGATGAAATTTGTAGCCATCAGAAAGAGCTCACCAATGCATATTCATGTGCGTCAATCGGACAAACGGCGACTCGGGAAAGTGCGTTTCGAAAATGGAGCAGAATGCTGAAAGCTAACGGGACTAGTCGACGTCGACCACTTTGGTCGATGTCGAGTACTCTTTGGCCCAAGTCGAGCACGAATCATGCAGCAACCACTCGAGACGAAAAGAACTACTCGACGTCGAGTAAACTACTCTAAGTCGAGTACCCATGTAGAGTCCAGAAGGTAGCCGAGCTCGAGTGCAGTCCGAGGAGGAGAAAAGTTCTACTCAATGTCGAGTACTTTACTCGATGTCGAGTACTATCCAGAATCATTCCGAGTCAAGATCGAGTGGAGTCCGAGCATTGTGGGTTATTTTCAAGTGAAGGCACGTGATATTCTATCCAATCAAGTGAAGATCTATCAAGTTCAAGGAAGATTTATCCACATTAGATTTTCCCTTGTTTAATTATTAGATTTATTTCCTTTATTTACAAAGTTTTATCTTAAGCTTTTAGATAGATAGTTTTAGATAGAGATAGATTATTCCGTCCTAGAATAGCGGGGATTGAACACTATAAATAAAGCCCTAGGGGGCAGATTTTCATTCATTCAAACAAAGCCGTCTTCGGGCGCAAGGAGAGAGGAGAGAGAGAGGAGCCGAGTGGGAGAAGAGGAGGAACGTTCGGAAGGTTTTGTAAGTTTTAGTTTATTTTATGATAAAGTTAGTTTCTTTAATATGTTTTGTTTCTAATTCCCTCTTCTAGGGTTGGGGTGATTCCAACATAGATATGTGTGTTTGATTTATGAATTCAAGATTTTGTATGTCTTTATTATCATCTACTTATGTGCTTAATCCTTTGCGACGGTCAAGGACAATTCCTTATTTGTGATATTGAAGCGAAAGCGATCTTATTATGAATTTGGATAGTAATTAGAATTTGCTTGCGAAAGTTGGTTGATCCTAATTAAGAAAAGGTAGAAACAAATTAGGTTTTTATGCGAAAGCCTCTATTACTTAAATTGTTGGAATTTGCGAGAGTTGAATCTTTGATTATAAAGCATGCTCTTTTATGTTTATGATCTACACATATGTTTATTGTTGCGGTGATCCCTAATCTTGGAAGTTTGTTATTTTATTATTCTATTTTCGTTATTTTAAAGGTTTTACAGCCACTCGACATCAAACCACAATTCCCTCTCTATCACTCGACATCGAACAACTCTCAGCCAACGTCCACAGCAACCCTTGCCACTTTCTCTCTCTATCCCTAAACCCCAAAACACACTAAACCTAGAACCACTGACTTCTCTCCTGAGGATGAATCTGACTCCACTATCCTATAGCGGGGTCTTGACTATAAATTTATTTGGTCGAAAAACCCTCTCGTCGTCCTCCTTAAGGGCTTCATAGTGTAGCTCCCTAGCCAAATTTTCCATGACTATGACAATGAGATAAGGAGCTGAAGGGTCTCCTTGTCTAATTCCTCTATTTGGCTTGAATTGGTCCCCCGGAGAGTTGTTGACTAGGATTGAGAAAGTAGTAGATGTTAAGCATTTCATTACCCAATTGATCCACATCGTGTGAAAACCAAATTTAGTAAGGGTAGCCTTTATATAGGACTAGTTGATTTTGTCATAGGCTTTTTCCATGTCAAGTTTCAAAGCCATCCAACCCTTTTTACCTTTACGTTTATGAAAACTATGGAAAATTTCATAGGCTATCAGGGTGTTGTCTTGAATTGATCTACCTTCCATAAAAGCGCAGTGGAAGGGGCTTATAAGTTTAGGAAGAATGGGTTTTAGTCTGTTGGCTAAGATTTTGGTGATAATTTTATAAATAGTATTACATAAACTTATAGGTCTATAGTGGTTGATATTCATAGGGTTTTCCACTTTTGGAATAAGGGCTATAAAGGTCTAATTGAATTCAGATAAGAGGTTACCATAGTGAAAAAAGGATTTAATGGCCTTACAGAGAGAGGGTCCCACTATTTTCCAGTTTTTACTAGGTGTGGCCACGAGTTACGGGTCAACCCGTGACCCGACGGGTCCTACGGGTCAATGACCCGGCGTGTCCGGGTTGACGGGTAGGCGGGTGGGGACGGGTAGCGGGTTAGGGTTAGGGTCGGGGGTTTTGAAACCCAGTGACCCAACGAGTTAGCCTATTTTGAAAATCTGACCGTTGATGTGGGGCCCACCGTCAGATGATTTTTTTAAAAAAAAAATGTAGCCATTGTAACGGCTAGTGGAGTAGTAGATTAGGCTCGGGGCTATAAATAGCCGACTCCTTCATGCCACATATCACACATACCCCCCCCCCCCCCCATATTCCCATCCAATCCATCAATCACCTATCATTTTTTTTCATATGCTCGTAATCATGTCTGACGCAATTAGATCCGGTGATAACCTTCGGGCGGCGTTGTTCCGGGATCATTACGAGAAGGTAGAGCAAGCCGGTGGAAAGTTCGAAGCAGTTTGTCGCCATTGCGGTCACAAGTACAAGGTGACTAATAACCTTGGATATGGAAATTTGAAGGTTCACATCACCAAGAAGCACCCCGATAAGATGAAGAACGATGGCGCATCGGGCTCGAGTGGTGGTAAATAGTCTAGTACTACTAAGTCCTAAGTCCTAAGTATTGAGTAGTGTAGTTATGTAGTAAGTTTATGTTTTAAGTTTTTAACTTTTAATGTGATGTGAATGTGAGTTGTGATTTGTGAACTTGTAATCGTATGTCGGTTTACAAAAAAATTGTGTTTGAATGAATGGTGTTTCATAAGATTATTTGTTTTGTAATTACCTAACAACTTTGAAAAAATTACCTAAACATTAGATATCAAATTTAAAATGACAAAAAAATTAAAAACTCAATAAAATAAATTAAAAGCTTGACATATAAATTAATTTCCAACTTAAGAGTCCGGGTAACAAGCCAAACAACACCTAAAAACAAAAAAAAAACAAAAAAAAAAGACAACGGCTACTTTACAACGGTCGACCCGGCACTGTTGCCCAACGGTCGGTTTCGAGCCGATTGCCCTCGGTTTGGCCCCTATATAAACCCCTTTTCCCTCCCATTTTCAACCCACACCTCACTCATCTCCTCTAATCTCATCTTCATCTCTCTAATCGCTCTCTAATCGCTCGATCTTGTCTCTCGTAGTCCCGGTTTCCTAATCTCTCACTAATATCTCTCTTAAATATCCTAAATCTCTAAAATTCAAAATGTCGGGTGTCTTCATCCGAATTACCTGGGTTCACAAGAGTGTTAGTGGAGCCCCATCTTCATCGACCCCGAGTGTTGGAGGCGGAGGCGGCTCGAACCTGACGACGGCACTAACCCTTCGGCGAAGTGCCTCAGTCTCGGCGGCGAGCAGATCCCGACATTGTCGAGATGATGCTCTTTTAGCCAACCACATCGACGAGATAATGGAGGAGGAGGAGGAGGAGGCCGAGCCCAAGGGGACCCCCCAGCCGGAACTCCGACGATCCCGACCCAAGAGTCCGGGTTCCCCGCCGAAGCGAGTAAAGGACCTTCGGTCGATGGCGACCCTATTACTTCGGCAGAAGTTCGAGCCGCTACTTTCAAGTATTGGTTCACGAAGGGGCCTCGGGATCCGGCTTGGAAGGAAGCTAGTTGCTCGGCCAAGTGCAACTTCTGCGGGACGGTCTACAAGCACAAGAAAGGAGGCGGATATGGGAACTACGGTCGCCATATCCGGTCGAAGCATCCCGAAAAGCTTGGCCTCGCCAAAGGACAAACGCAACTACCCGGGTACGCATCTTCTTCCTCTCAACCTGCTGGTTTATGGTCTTATGATTATCGTAGTTGTCATGATAACTATGCGGAAATGATAGGTGCCGAGGGTTTAGCTTATAGTTTTTCACAACGTTTATTGTTCAATGATTATATTACACAAAACGTTCAACCTGCATGGCAAGGTATTACTCGAAACACGGTTAAGAGGAAAATACTTAGACGGTATAACACCCGTAAAAATGAATTAATCGAATATTTTCACAAAAACTATGATTTACAAGTTTCGATTTGTAGTGACATTTGGACCGACCATTGACAACATCACTCATAAATGGGTGTTACTTGTCATTGGGTTGATCAACGTTTTCAATTGCACAAATGTGTTTTAGCTTTTCGAGGTTTCGACGAAGCACACACGACACGAAACATGGCACGTATCCTTTTAAACATTATACAAGAATATAGATTGACTAAAAGAGTTTTTAGTATCGGTTTTGACAACGCGTCTACCAACACCGCATCTATTCCGGAATTAATCCAAAACTGTCAGCCCGGGATAGGTGGTAAGTTTTTCCACATCCGTTGCGCCCCTCATATTTTAAACTTATGTGTGCAAAATGGTTTAAACTATTTACATTCTGTTGTTGACCCAATTCGATTTGTTTTGCGGGCACTTTGGCGAAGCAAACAGCTTCGCCAGCAGTGGAGTGCTTATTGTCGCTCTCACCAAACTCGCCCAAAAAAGTTCCCCAAGGACGTTTGCACTCGGTGGAACTCGACTTACAAAATGATTTATGATTCCATCGCTTATAAGGAACTTATTTCCAGTTTTGCAACACAAAACATCGAAGGGTCGAACATCTTTGCGGTGGTTTGGACTCAGGTCCGAGATGTTGTGGAGGTTTTCAAAGTTTTTTACAACGCAACACGGACTTTCAGCCACGTTTACATGCCTACATCAAACCTTTTCTGTTTTATTGCAATGAACGTAGCAATAGCCCTTCAAGACAGGATTAACGTGCCTTCCATTTCTGACGTTGTTTTGGAGATGCGGCGTAAATGGATCGCATATTACAAAGTTATACCTGACATTTTCCTCATAGCGTGTTGTTTCGACCCTAGATATAAATGAAACGGGGTTCAGAAGTTTTTAGAAAACTATTGATAATGCATATCTTAGATAGGCATTATATGCATTGTTAGGCTAGTTAGGTTGCATTCCGTTCATAATCTGTGGTTAATTTGCATCTTGTGATTATTCTGGAAGAATTCGGATTTTGCGCGAATTTGTGGTTATTTTGCAAAGTGAATCTAAAGACCATTGAGAGATGCAATATCATGAAGAAGACTACAAGATACATTGGAAAGAAGCAAGGATGGAAGAGAAGCAAGGATATGTGGAGCTACCCGCGGATTCGAGCAAGAAGAGCTGGCGGAGAGACAGGCCACGGCCGCAGCATAGCAATATGCAGCGGGTTGGCAAAGGAGCCGATGCCGCGGCCGCAGCATTTTTCGTCAGCGCGACGCCGTTTCGTTTATTTGAACCCTAGTTTTGGGTTGGATGTTTTATGGCCGACTAGACTCTTTCATAAAGCCTATTATTGTTTTATTTACACTACTTCTATTCTATTCTACGTTCTATCAGGCAATTGGAGATTGAGCGATGTCTTTCCTGAAGAACTAAACTCATCTGTTCTGCCTATAATTTGAAGCTTTATTTGGATTGATTGTGAGTTTCTAAGTCTCGTTCCTTGTTTTCTATATCTGAATGCTTCAACTTCTTTGTGCTTGATTGTCTATTGTTTTATTCTATTTAGCATGCGCAACTAGTTAGAATCAGTTCAATTGATAAGGTTTTGTAGATTCTTGGTTGTGAACCTTAACCTAAGTAGCAAAGTTGTTCCTTTAGGGCTGGTTGAACTAATTGAATAAGTAGGAAGTTGGATGTGTTGTTAAATCCCTCTTTAGGGACTGCAAATACCTTGGCTAATTTATGAACTTAAAGCTATCAATTGGGTTAAATCCTTCTTAAGGGACTGTTCGATTGATAAGGGTTGCTAGGACTGGTTGGACCAGTAACTATATTAGGTCGGGACAAGGGCATTCATAGGAAATTGAATAGGACGAGAAGAAGTTACAAGGATCGTTTCAAACCAAATAAAGTGGAAAACTATAGGTAGAACTGCTTCTTACAATTGTTTGAATCAAATTCGTTTACTTTGCTTTCTTCAATCCGCTTTGATTAAAGGCGGGTCCTTTTCACTCATAAAATTCCCCCTTTTGGTTACTTGATTGGCATCTAAATCATACTTGAATAGCGAATTTCCATGTGGGATCGACCTCTCGCTTATTGCTATACTAGTTATAAGTTTGAGTTTACATTGACGGATCAACGACAGGTTTTCCCTCCATCAAATTTGGCGTCATTGCCGTGGAAATTTATTGATTCTTGTGCGTTTTTAGTGCTGATTTTTGGTGTGGACCATCTTATATGGTCCATACCTGTGCTACTAATTCTTCTTTGTTGCCGTTTGATTCAGAGATTGAAAGGACCCTTGCCTCTTTAAGGCGAGAAACTCGTAATCGCTTCCGCGAACTCCCTTTTGATCAAGGAGAAAGCACTGAAGAGATGGCTAACGACACAAATCGTACTCTAAAGGAGCTTACTGCTCCTGATCTAGCACAACAACCCTTAGCAATCCAATTCCCTTCACTTGGGGAATGAGTAAACATTGCGCTGAAGTCTGGGGTAATTCATCTGTTACCCAAGTTCCATGGGTTGAGTGGGGAGGACCCCCACAAGCATCTGTCTGAGTTCCATCCTGTGGTAGTTGGGATGAAACCTGAGAACGTCACTGTAGAGCAAATCAAGCTGAGAGTTTTTCCTTTCTCTTTGAAGGATGATGCGAATGAGTGGTTCTTCTATCTACCACCTGGATATATTACTACTTGGGCTGAGATGAAGAGGGTCTTCCTAGAGATGTACTTCACTGCAACAAAGCTAAATGCCTTGAAAAGGTCAATCAACAGCATTGAGCAGTACGCGACGGAGTCCATTCATGAGTACTTTGAGCGTTTCAAGAAACTTTGCGCTAGCTACCAATGCCATAGGTACTCTCAGAAGGATCTGGTTCTCTTCTTATTCAATGGGCTTACTGATGGAGAGCGCAAAACGGTGAATTCCTGTTGTGGGGGAAACACGCTGAATAAGACGCCTCTTGCAGCTTGGGAAGTGTTTAAGGAGCTCTCTGAGGGCTCTAGGCAGTTCAACAAGAGCACACGTGCTAGAGGTGTACTTGTTATTGATGCCTCAATGGCTGCATTACAGACTGATATGGAAGAGATGAAAGAGATGATCAAGAAGCTGGTAGTTGACAGAGCATCTCAGCAGTTGAAAGCATGTGAATCTTCCAGCGATCCATCCCATCCCATCCTATGGATATGTACTCAACTTTACAAGAACCTAGTGTTGAGTTGAATGCAAATGGGAATTTTGCTCCATAAAGGCCTAGGCAAGGCAACTTTGGTAACCCTGGACACTTCAACAATACTAACTACAATGGAGGCTATCAGCAAGGCTATGGTTATGGCAACTACCAAGAACCTTTCAATCAGCAAGGAGGGCATCAGGTGAGGCCACAACAACAATTTGACCTTCTTCAGGGAGGACAGCCTCAGGCAAGTGCACCTGATGGGAATCCACTACAAGCCCTCACACAATTCGTCATGAACCAGGCTGAACGCACAAAGAACTTAGAGACGTGCACTAAGACCCTCGCACGGGCAGTCTTGGACCAAGGTGAACGATCTAAGAACATGGAGAATTAGATGAGTCAAATCATTTAATTGCTAAGTGCAAAAGAGGCAAATGACTCAGGAAAGCTCCCATCGCAAACGATTGAGAACCCCAAGGAGAATGTCAGTGCAATAATGCTTAGGAGTGGCAAGGAACTGATTGTCACACCTCAAAAGGACGATGAGGAAGTCATAAACGAAGGACGAGAAGTAATAAACGAAGAAGACAGGGATCGTACTATGCGGCGACTACAGCACCCATGCCGCGGTCGCGGTACATCAATGGAGCTGCGCCCGCAGCAACATGCCGCGCCCGCCGCCAGTGTCCCCGCCGACCCTTCGGTGTCAAGTACGCATTCTTCGCCTTCTTCCCCTTCTTCTTCTTCTTCCCCTCTTCCTCCTTCTCCTTCTTCTCCTCCTTCTTCTTCCTTACCTATGGAGACTCCAAAGCTAGTTCCACCTTTTCCGGAAGCCCTGAAGGATACACGAAGGTATGAGAACGATAGGGAGATCTTTGAGACGTTCAGCAAGTGCGAGGTAAATATTCCTTTACTCAAATTGATTAAGAGCATTCCTAGATATGCTAAATTTTTGAAGGAATTGTGCACCATCAAGAAGAAGCAAAGATTGAAAAAGAAGGAAAAAGTAAGCTTGAATGAAAATGTCTCTGCTATGTTGCAAAGGAAATTGCCTGAAAAATATGGAGACCCAGGTATGTTTACAATTCCATGTGCAATTGGGAATACTAGATTCAAACAAGCTATGCTAGATCTAGGAGCCTCAATTAATGTTATATCCTATAACATGTACCTGTCTTTGGGTTTGGGTGCTCTGACTGAGACTGGGTTACAGTGCAACTTGCTGATCGATGACAAATCAGGCCAAGAGGCGTTTGTGAAGATGTTTTGGTTATGGTGGATGATTTGTTTTTCCCTGTTGATTTTTTTGTTTTAGATATGGAGCAGGGAGCCCCAGAAACACCCATTATCCTAGGAAGACCATTCCTGAAAACTGCGAAAACGAAAATTGATTGTTGTGAGGGTTTATTGACTATGGAATTTAATGGAAGAAAGATAGAGTTATCTCTCTTTAATCATGCTAAGCCTTCCCTGAAAGTTCTTTAGATATGCCTATTGCTGACAATATTGATCGCAACAATAATTTTCGTGATTTGTTAGAGAAGCTAATGCTTGGGATTTCAGGACAACCCCCAGGACTAGCTCAAGGTGAGAAGCTAAGGGTAATGGATGAATGCTTGGACAGGAAGCTACATTTTCCAAGTATAGGTGACCCTGGTGGAGGAACTTAGGCTAATCAAGGGCCATTACGTCGAGCCAAAGACTTGAAACAAAGGCGTTTCACGGGAGGCAACCCGAGGTAAGTTTTTTTTCTTTTTCATTTCATCATCTTTAGGTAGTTTCAGTGTCCTTTTCCTTCACCCTGATTATATTTGATTTACTTTTGTTGTCTTTACTGTTTCATTGAGGACGGTGAAACTTTAAGTGTGGGGGAGAGGAATTCTGTATATATATATAGTGCATTTAGTAGATCATAGCATTTAGGAGTTCATATTTAATTTTCTGCACCATGTTTAAGTTTCTGTAATTGTTGTTTAGTTTATTTAATTTTTAATTTTCATTTTTAAAAAAAATCGAAAAATCCTAAAAATAAGCATGCATTGCATCCATATGTGTTATTCAAATATCCATCTGGCTTAATTTGTCCTCTAATTTAAATTTCAAGCATGATCATATAAATCTCATGGAGTTCTGGATGTTTTGGCTTTGTCTGTATTTAATTTTTGTGGAACATAAGCTAGCAAATATAATTGAGCATGTATGATTGAGCTAAAGTATGATTGAAGTCCTAAAAACTTGACCTTGTGAGAATATTTAGCCTTATTTGAAATCCCGTGGATTGGTTGGACTAGTAACTATATTAGGTCGGGACAAGGGCATTCATAGGAAACTGAATAGGACGAGAAGAAGTTACAAGGACCGTTTCAAACCAAATAAAGTGGAAAATTATAGGTAGAACTGCACCTCACAATTGTTTGAATCAAATTCATTTACTTTGCTTTCTTCAATCCGCTTTGATTAAAGGCGGGTCCTTTTCACTCATAAAAACCCCCCTTGTGGTTACTTGATTGGGATCTAAATCACACTTGAATAGCGAATTTCCCTGTGGGATCGACCTCTCGCTTATTGCTATACTAGTTATAAGTTTGAGTTTACTTTGACGGATCAACGACAGGTTTTCCCTCCGTCAACTATTTTCCGACTTTAAGAATTGAGGAAGATCCCGATTGCAATGTTCCAATTATAGTTGCTAGAGTTAGAGGATTATTAGAACAATTATATACTGAATATTCGATGGGCGATAGAGCGCCCTCCTTCGGTCGTCCTCCCATGCCTTCCAGTTCAAGCGGGTCACGAACTAGCATCACCGCTAGAACTAAGGCACTTGCCCAAGATATCTTTGGGTCGAAGAGGTCGAGATCTTCGTCGAGCCCCCACTCGGAGCTCGACGAATATTTGTCCACTAACTTTGATTTTCACAACGATGAGGGAGAAGATTTCGATGTCCTTGAATGGTGGAGCCGTCCCGAAAGACAACGATTCCCGGCGTTGCAGGTAATCGCCCGACAAATACTTGGGGCCCCTTGCTCCACCATTTCCATCGAGCAGCTTTTCAGTCGCGGAGGTCAGATTCTTTCGGAAAAGAGATCAAGGTTGCTTCCCGAGAACTTCGAACCCCAAGTTTGCCTTGCAAACTGGAAGAGGGTGGATATGCGGATGCAGAAGAACATCTTGGGGACTGATTTGGAGGATGATGACGGAGTGGATACGGAGTCCGTTAGGAGCTCCATTGACGGCGCGGTCACAGATGGCTCAGCAGTTGGAGGATCCGACGATCAAAAAGACTAGAAGAATAGGTAACCGGGTCGGGGTTCACACATAAACAGGTAAAAGAACTACGTGGGCTTTGATTCCTCAACCCTGGGAAGATACGTAGGCAATCGAGAAACCGATTCAAGCCCATCTTCCCTTTTTTTTCCCCATACTCACTCATGCACAAATTGTACAATTGTAGACTTGTAGTCTTGTAGACTTATAGTTGTAGTTGTAGTCTTGAGAATTATAAGTTGTAATATTGTAATTTGTACCTAAAAGACAAACGCGAAAGGATATTTTTCAAACATATATGTGTTCAATACCCGTTCTCAACAATTCCGAAAACTCCGAACAAGTGCAAACCCGTCCAACCCGTGCCATATTTGTCGGGTCAACCCGCCGGGTCCGACCTGTCTGGTCGACCCTTCGACCCTCTAACCCGTCGGGTCAGACCCGTGGTCACGCCTAGTTTTTACTATAGAATTCTAGGGGGTAACCATCTGGGCCAGGGGTTTTATCTTCTGCCATACTTTCAATTGTTTGTTTAATTTCCTCAGAGGAGGGGATTTTGGTTGGATTATCATTGTCAAAATCTGTTATCTGAGGTTGGACAAATTTAATATCTTTCGAATTGATAGTTTTTTTATTCACACCAATAAAACGATCATCCATTTCTTTATTAATAGTTTCTGAAATCTCAGGAGGGCTAGTTATAATATTCCCATTTTTTGAGGTAAAGGTTAAGGTTTTTCTTTTAAAGTTTCTGATTTTTGCAGAAGTTTGAAAAAACTTGGTATTTTTGTCAGCTAATTGGACATGTTTTATTCTAGCTCTTTGCTTCTAGAATTTATAATTGTAATCAAGGAGAGCAATTTTTTATATTCTAGTCTTTTAAGGCGGATGATTTCAGTGTTTGACAACTTACCCCATGGCAATTGGTTCTGAAGATTTAGGATAGTTTGATCCAGATGCAGCAGTTGTATTTGAACATTATTTGTTTGCTTTTTGCACAAGTTTTTGGTGTTTTTCTTGAGGAGTTTCTGCTTCTGAACTAATTTAAAGATAAAAGAGCCATGAAACTTATTTTGCTAAACCTTTCTAACCATATTTTCATAATAAGGATTAGTAGTCCAAGCCATTTCGAACCTAAACGGAGTGCCTTTCTTTTTTTTTCTAAGGATCCTAGCTATTTGAAGGGTGATGGGGCAATGATATGAGGAAGAAAACGGATGGTGTTGAACTCTAAAATTGTTGAACTTTGTGATAACATTCTGGTAGGCTAACATTCTATCAAGTCTTTCATAGGTATTGCCCAAGACAGCTTTATTTTTTCTCCATGTAAAGGGGGAGCTCTTCCTTAACATGTTGGAGCCTTCTAAATCTCATAAGACTAGAAGTAGAGCCTCCGCCTTTCTCTGTATCGTTTTCTATCTCATTTAGATCCCCAATAATGATCACAAGAAGGAAATGTTTGTGAATAAAGTTTAATATTTCATCCCAAAATCTATTTTTTTTTCAGTTTCAATTAAGGGGGCATAAATAAACATCAAGGCTAGAGCAAAATTGTTAACCATTACCTTTATCATGCAAGTTCTATCACTTTGCTCTAAGGTTGTTTGTTCATCAATTATCAAGTTGTGATTATAAAGAAGCCAAAGGCCACCTTTATAGCCATTCGCCTTGATAAAATGAGCTTTTTGGAAACCAGTGCTACGAATGTGAATATCAGTAGGGGTTTCTTCTGTTTTAGTTTCAGCTAAGGTGAGAATATCAAGCCTGTTTGATATTCTGAGTTGGTTGATTTCTTGGGACATAAGAGGCCTTCTCGTGCCTCTTAAATTTCAATAACCTATATTAATCATAAAGATCAATGTATATGCTGTTTTTATAGCATTTCAAGTATGACAGATAAAGATAGATGTTGGATTTGATACATATGTTGGGTTTACTTAAGTCAGAGGCATAGTACTAGTTCCAAGTATAGCAAGTACATGTGGTTATGAATAGAATATACGCCTTTAAAGAGTTCAAGCTCATACCTTTAAGGATCACCAATAGCTTCTGAATATTTCTGCTACACTTATCTTTGCTTGGTGAGCAATGGTTAAATAGATGTTTTGTGTAAAATTGTTGTTGGATAAGTTTGGTGCGGCTTGCCACCTTTCCACCCTTAGGGGGATTGTAGGGGCTTGGCCTAAGGTTTGTTGTGAGAAAGAGAGAGAAAACCATACCATCTCTTACTTTGTCCTCATTCTAATGCCCATTTGAAGCAGAAGGCAAGATAGATAGAACATTCATAACATGATTGTTGGTTAAGACTAGCCAATTCCTATCAACATTATAACATTTTTGTATAACAGGTGGAGAATAGGAAGTAGCATCATAGTAAATAAATATAGTTAGGACATAGAAAAGTTCCTCATAGGGGGGGAAGAGATAAGGACAACATTTGCAATTACAAAGATGAAAATAGCAATATAGACATGCAGATGACAAAACTTGCAGCTTAGTTATAGAAATCGAATGGAAGAGTAATCTGCAAGGAGCTAGGACAACATAAATGATAGGCAAATATCTAATAACATTAGAAGTACGAGAAACATTCCACTTACTGCAACAGATGCTTTAAAAATAATCATTGTAATGAGAATGATGAGGTAATAGAGATTTGTATGGAAGAATAGAATTCAGGAAAAAGATAGAATCATATGCATATATATAAACGTCAAGATTTAGAGTAATGAGGGGTTTATGATTAATCTTATCTGTCCAGAGCCCTTGGATTCTTTCGTATCGAGAAGAGGGATGACATGCAGAAGTATCCCCACCGAAATCATCCTCCTTGACACCAGCTTGCAGAAGGGGAGCTATCATTGGATTGATATGCGGATAAATCCAGTTGCATGCAAGGAAGGGAGCCTGCAGGGGGGAGATTTAGATGAAAAGCTTTGAAATTACAAGAGATTAATATAAAAGGTTGGTACTGAGATTTAGGGTTTGAAAGTTTGGGTTTGTAAAAGACTGTTTTTAAAGTTTGGGGAGGCCTGAGAGAGGCCTTGTGTTTAGCTTGAGAGGTTGAAAAGGACGATTGTTGTCCGGCGAGGGTCAACATCAGCCATGACAGCCGGCAAAAGCAAGGAAGCCTCAAGCGCTGAGCATAGCGATGTAGATACAGATCCGCCGGAGAGGGGAGGTTCTGAGGATGGGTTGAATGTTCATGGGTAAGGGGTGGGTGGGCACAAGCATCAACGACGCCATGCCGGAGAAGACAGGGGGATTGAGCGCCAGCAAGGATAGAGTGTCGCCGCCAGGTGGGACTTCGGTGGGGGAGATGAGCACTCGCACACCACCGGAGACAAGACTGGGAAGACTACAATGGGAATGAGGAGAACGACGCCAGGCAAGCAGAACCAGCCGCCGACGAGGATAAGCCAGACCCTTGGAACCAAGCCGCCCGCACCCAGCTAGATCCAAGAACCGCCATGAATCTGCAAGAGCTCGACCCTCCGACCAACAAGGCCGCCGCAAGGAACACGCAGGAAGCGCGGGAGGGAAGTGAAGCAGTGAAGCCCAGATTTCCATCTCATCTTCCATTTTTTTCCTCTTTTTCTGGCTTCTTTTTTAACTTTGTTTAAGATGAATCTCCAATCATCTATCCCTCTATTGGAAATTGGATTATGGATCTTGTAATTTCGATTGAGTTGGGGCTGCAGGCGGATTTGGAATTTAGGGTTTGGCTAAGATTGAGAGGTGCGGCGGCTAGGTTTTTCATTAGAGTTAGCTTGGAGAGGGTTTTTCATTGAGAGCATTTTTCCTAAATAGTTTGGTTAATTCTTGATTCTCCCTTCCCAATTACCACATTACCTACTGTGTTAGAAGCATGAGTTGCTATGTATTTTCAGTCTTTTGAGTTTTGCAATGGAATTTGGTTGCCTACTGTTTTTGTAATGGGATTATATGCAAGATTTTAATTTGGATCTTTCTACTTTTTTTTTTTGGATTGCATTTTAATTTTTTATACGAGGGATAAATCTCATCCCGTCCCGCCCCGTGAGGGATAAGACCCGAAGGGATTTGAAAAAACAAAAATCAATCCCGTCCCGTAAAAAATATGTGGGATGGGACGCGGGATTACCCCAATCTCGTCCCGTCTCGTCCCCTGCCCACCCCTAATCTATATTACTCTTAAAACAAATTTCTTTCGTGATCGTCTCTACTGGGGTCCTAGTAAAGATGGGTGGTTTTCTGCTAAGTCTGCTAGATCCATTGTGCCGTCTTCCAAAGGCGATCCAAATTACAGCTGTAACTAGATTCGGAAGCTTGATGTTCCGCATAAAGTTCGCCATTTCATTTGGAAAATTTCACGCGATGGTTTACCCACTACTGAAAGACTACAACGTTCTCATATGGTTGTGCCGTCAGGTTGCCCTCTCTGTGGCAACACGCTTGAGTCGGGCTTCCACATTCTTTTGGGTTGTAATATCACTTTAATTCTTCTTAAAAGTTTTCATCTAACGATTCCTTCTTCTGTTAATGATCTGGTCAATAGGGACTATAATATGTTGCTAAATCACTTGCACTCTTTGATGGGCAATTCTACTATGGCCATGTTGTCTACTGTCTGGTGGAGTATTTGGTTCTTCAGAAACAAAGCGGTGTTTGATCCTGATTTTAAATTTCGAGTTAACGATATTTCGGTGTTCGTTTCTACCACTCGTGATGCTTGGTCTGCCACCAAGGATGCTTTGCGATACGACGCTCCTATGGGGCGGCTTCTGGGAGGTCACTCGGGTACTTTTAATTCAACGGATCATAGTCCGGTAAAAACTCACACGTCCTATTTGTGGCAAAAACCGCCTACGTCCTTTTATAAACTAAACTTTGATGATTCTTCTTCCAATCTGATGGATCGGGTTCCTTCGGTTTCGTAATTAGAAATGCTTGTGGTGGTATTGTTTCCTTGGGAAACGATCCCTTCAATAACAACAATGCTCGCTAAACTGTTGGCTCTTCGGTTGGGAGTTCTAAAAGCTAAACAGCTTCATATTGACAACCTTCTAATTGAGGGGGATTATCTGATGGTAGTTAAAGCTCTTCTGGGTGACTGGTCTTGTCCCTGGAATATTGAGCTTCTACAATCTGATACGCGATTTGATCTTTCATATTTCACTAATGTTGTTATTCGTCATATTTTCAAGTAACCAAATGTTGTAGTAGACAGGATTGCTCGTCTTCCTTACGGTTACCCTGTCGAGGATAGCTGCTCGTCGGACCACCTGCTTGCTGATCTCGTCCGTTAAGACGCTCTAGGAAGGCTCCCGGTTTTTCGGGAGCCTCCCTAACTCTTATCTTGTTTCGAAAAAAAAAATATTTGATTTGACAGTAATTTCAATTGA
Source organism: Persicaria maculosa (assembly GCA_963922045.1). Classification (NCBI taxonomy): domain Eukaryota; kingdom Viridiplantae; phylum Streptophyta; class Magnoliopsida; order Caryophyllales; family Polygonaceae; genus Persicaria; species Persicaria maculosa. The sequence goes on along the minus strand of OY998263.1, from coordinate 45,206,048 downwards.
AAACGATACCATTTAATTTTTTTGTCTTATTTATTTTACTTTGCTTTGCCTCTAAATCTCCTATTCATTCTCATAAAACCTCCTATTTTTAAAAAAAAATTATTTTTTTAATTAGTTTATTATAAAATAAATAGTTTTTTGGCCAATTTGCATAAATATACCAAATCGGTGTTCGGTTTGCAAAAATATACCCGTTTTCTGAGAATAGCAAAAATAGAATAGGCGGGTCATATGTGCTAAAAAAATAGGCTACTTGTGCTAAAAATAATGACTGATTTTACCTTTAAATTTAAATATAAAAATCATTAAAAGAAGTATTATGAATTAAAAGAAGATTAAAATATATATATTAAAATAATGTTTTTAATATATTTTTCTCAGAAATTTAAGAATAATAAAACTAACCGGATGAAAATCATTGCCTTATTAAGAGAATCAATTATTGAAAAGGATATATTTGTTGTTGACAGGATATATGTTTTTTATGGCAAACCAAATATCTAATAATGACAGGATGGGGTCTATAATAGGGAAGAGAATAAAGATACGATTTTATCCATACCATAACTAGAAATTAAAAGTCTGCCCAAGATGACAAAGTTATTTGTTCCAAATGACAGGAAAAATGTTTATAGTGACAGGCTTCATGTTAATTCTGACAGGATTAAACCTATAATCGGGGAGAGAATCAATGAAGATACGGTCAATCATATCTTTAGATCTTCAGGATTATTAACCATATTTACAAAACGATTGTCAATATATATCTTCAGGATTATTATCCATAGTGACAGGATAAATGGGGTTCTTGACAATCTTAAATATGAATATTGACAGGATTTGATCAAAAATCGGCGGGACATTGCGTAAAGATACGGTCTTGACCTAAATCATAACAACCAGATTTTAAACCATGGCTGCTTAGTAGCCGCCTCCTACTAGAGCCCTCTCAGACTGATTGCGTCGGATTGCTCGCACAACGACGGAGGATATGGGCGGCGACGGTCGGGGCGCTTGTTTGTTCTGGTTAGCAATTGGGATTGGGACCATTGGGTCGGTCGGGGGCGCGGAAGTGTAGGCGCAGGCGACGGAGCCGGAGACGCGAGCTCTGGTCCGAGCGCCGAATACCTAGGGTTGGGGCTGAGCGTCGGAGACCTAGGGTTGGGGCCGACGAATCCGGAGAGGGACGGGGTTGTGTGTTTTTGGTTAGGGTTTGGATTGGGATTTGGGGGTCGAGTCTATCAGTCCGGATTAAGGGGATTGAGATTTTAATTTTAATTTTTTTTTTACTTTCAGATTTTTATTATTATTTGATATAATTTAAAAATATCAGAAAATTGAAAAATACTTAAAATATTTAACTTTTATTTTTCCTGATTTTTTGGGGTGGTTGGTAGTTTTGATAATAAAATAAGGTATTTTTACAAATTTCTATATATTGATACAATTGTTTTCAAACATAGGTATTTTTGCAAACCAAATATCAAAGTGGGGTATTTAGTAGTAATTCCCCTAGTTTTTTTAATATAATCAATATTATTAAGCTTTTTTTTATCAACATTACCTATCTAATAGAGTAAAGTTTATTATATATGTATAATAAATTGTCATTTGTGATAATACTCTACTTTATTATTGTTTAGAAATTATTCGGTTAAGGATTTATAAATAAAATTTCTAATGAACCATTATTTTTGTTTTTTCTTATTTCATCATATCTTTACATTATTAAATTCTTTTGCATATTTTTTAACATATCATTATCATTACACTCTCAAAATTACTTATATTATTATTGGATTGTAAAATAAAAAAATTAACAAAATATTGAAATACCCGTGTCTTAGACACGGGATTCACACTAGTTACTTATAAATTGCATAAAAAAAATTAATAAAAATTGATATTTTATACTGAATAATTTTAAGTATCATAAAAACGTGTAAAATAATAAAGTTACATTTATTATCAAATGAATATATTTCTTGTAATTATCTGTTAATTTTTATTTTTTTTGTACGTTTTGATTAAAAAACGGTTTTGCTATATACACGGTGAAAATCTCGCCGGATACACGGATGGGCATCGCAATCGCGTAGGCTGAATGCGCGGTTGTACTTTTTTTTTAAAAAAATTCCGCAACCGCGGATTGCGAGTTTGCGGTTGCAATTTTATTTTTATTTTTATATTTCTACAACCGCGAATTGCGAGTTTGCGGATTCCGTAAACTCGCAATCCGCGTTGCGGTTGTTTTTTTTAAAAATAAAATTCAGATTACCATACACTCCCTCCGATTATTAATATACAACATTTGACTTTAGAGCATGTAGTTTAAGGAGCTAAAAATTATATTAAATATTGATTTTTTTCAATTAAATTTTTTATATTATAATATTTATGATGTAAAAAAAATTAATTGGACAAATTAATATTTTATTTAGTTTTTAGCTCCTTAAAGTACGTGTTCAAAAGTCAAATGCCTTATATTAAAAATCGGAGGGAGTACTACGTTAATCCCAATCCTAAATCAGATAACGGATAAATTGTAACGATATTTGACGATATCCCGTTTATATCGAACGGTATATCATCTTCATCTGACGACGACATAGGGAGAAATTTAGGATGTTGGAAATATTAGCTTCGTAAGAACCCTTAAAGTGTGGAGATACTTGTACTCTAAATACGGGGAGGGTATATATAGCGATCGTTGACGAACATTCTAGGAAATAAAATATATTTATATCAAAATATATCTATCTTCAAATATCTTTGAAACGTGATATCTTCAAATATCATTATCGATCCAAAATTGATATCTACGGGATTTCGTCAAATATCATTATCGATCCAAATATATCTACCGGAATCTTGATTTAGGAAATAATTGCATTTAACATACTCCGTAAGATATATATCCCGATTTTTTTTAAATAAACATTGACAATCGCGCATTGTGAGTTTGCGGAATCCGCAAACTCGCAATGCTTGGTTGCGGAAATTAAAAAAAAAATAAAAAAATTGTAATCGCGGACTGTGAGTTTGCAGATTTTGCAAACTCCCAGTCTGCGATTGCAAACCGTGTAAAGGGCGATAAATTTATTGTGCTAATAGTAAGCCCTTGAAAAAAAAAAAAGAGGAAGATGAATTAACGTGGGCGTGGAAGTAGCAACTAGCTAGCAAGCATTGACTTTGACTAATTCGCCTGGAAACGTTGGTTGTATAAATACGTACGTACGGGCCGGGGCGCCATTAGCTGATAAGAATCATCAACCCCCAATTTCTCCTCCGCTGAAATCGCTTTCGGTACATCCGGAGTTCCGTACCACGTTATTGGAATTGGTGAGTTTGCAGAAATGGCTACTGAGAGTCACCTAATCAGATCAGTTGATGAGCTCTCCCAATTAGGCGCCAGATCAACCCTTAGCCCTAACCGCAGTCCGATTCCCCACAACCACCGTCGTCGTGGTCTTCCTCATCAGAACAATCACGTTCCCGACGTCGAAGATGATCATGATCCGAACAAGAAGCTGGATCAAGATGTCGATTTCAGTGGTATGTCCCTCCATCAACTTCCCGATACTCCGATCAATCTCGCCGCCATTTCCAAACTCGATCTGTCCAACAACAATCTCGAGGTATATATATATCCATTCACACCGTCTTTATATAATTAATAATTAGTATATATCTGAGTTTTTGAAATGGGGGGTGAGGTTGATTTGGGGGCGGCCGGGGATTCGGATATGGTGAAAACGACAGCGTTTTAAGCTATGTGGTTGTAAGCAGGTGATTCCGGAATCACTAATAGCTCGGATGTTGAACCTTGTGGAAATGGATGTGCACTCCAATCAGCTGACGAATCTTCCAAACTCCATTGGCTGCTTATCAAAGCTTCTGGTTTTGAATGTATCTGCTAATGAACTCCATTCCCTTCCCCGAACCATCGAGAACTGCAGGTTTTTTTTTTTTTTTCAATTCATTCATTTCTTTTTTTTTCCAGCTAATTATTCATTTTCAAGGAAAATAAATTATTTTTACTTATCAATCAATCAATATATATATATATATTTATTTATTTATTTATTATATATATATAATATTTGTGAATAAATTTAAAGCATTGAATTAAGAAGATCAACGAATGCGATTTAAAAGATAATTTGAAGAGTAAAATTATATATTTGAAACAAAGTGAATATATATATTCGTATATAACTCATACAAATAATTTTTTAAGAAAAGATGGTTAATAAATACGAATAATTCCACTAAGTCAAACGAATAATACCTGTCAAGTACGAATTCTTACGTGTTTTTCCTTAAATATCCTTGACTTTTGTTCGAGGGTGATTGTATCCTAATGTTGACTTTGTTATCCTAATTTCAGTTAAAACAATTCTATAAATTAAATTAAATTACACAATTTGGGGGTAGTTTTAATTTTCTTTTATATAGTACGTTGGGTTAAGTTATAAGAGCGGTCTATTTTATTTATATATAGGGTAATTTTAGGCAATTTATCCTTCATATTGAAGTGTGTGTACATAGTTATCAAATAGATTTGCAAATTCTAAAAAGGAACAGGAGTATGTAAAAGGAAAGTTAAGATTATGAACGTTTACCACAATAGCCGATTAGTTTATAGCTAGGCCTTGATAGTATATGTCATCAAATTAATGATGCATTAGATCAGGAACCTGTAATTTCCTCAAAAAACAGATAGGTAAAGATTTGTGGGCCGGGAGAGTGTTGGGCAATGGGTTCATTTTGGGAGAGTTGCGTATAATAATAGCGGGTAGCTAGGTTAAACATATTAATTTTTTAAAAATTTCACTTTAAAACTCTAATCTAACAAAATTTAAAGTAAATTATAAAATTCACATATTTTTAGTCAGAAAAATAATTTTTTTTTATTCGACTTACTACAAGAAAAACTGCTTTTAGTGACAAACAGATTCGTCGCCCAAAGTAGTTTTTTCGTCGCCCAAAGTGGTTTGTGACAAAAAAAGTTTCGTCCCCTGTTCGTAGCCTCAGCCCCGTCGCCCAAAGTTTGGGCGACCAAAAAAAATTTCGTCGCTATAGGTAACCCTTTTGTGATGAAATTCAAATTTTGTTGCCCTTGAGTTTTTGTGACGAATTATTTAATTTTGTCGCCCAAAGTCCTAGTTTTGACGCCCAAAATACCCTATTTTTATGACGAATTTCTCCTTTTGTCGCCCATTTAACCCCTGTTTTTGTCACAAATATTATATTTTGTCACAAAAGATGGACAATATAAAAGTGATAAAATATGATTTCTCTCTAAATTTTCACATTTAACCTGTTTTACCCACTATACATATACAAAACATACGTATATTATAACACAATAGTAGCCAATTGGCTTAATCTATTGTTTTATATTAAAAACGCTTGGTTTAGAATATATACAATCCAAAACTTCTTACTTCAATCCAAAGGTTCCTACTAAGTGTCCAAAAGATTACAAATGATTAGTATAACATTTGCATTACACTTGAGCACTAAAGATTCGATAAAACTAATTGTTCATCCCGAATTTGCTCCATCACATCTGCCCAGCCAGCCAATAGGTGTACATCCATTTCTCCGTGTCATCAACCATGTCAAAACAACATAAACCCCTTAAGCTTAGTAACAAACAAGTTGAGCTTAAAATAAAAATGGTTATATTAACTCATAGTATCGTCTAAATACATATTGAAACTATTCATGCAGAAACAATTCCAGTTATGAATTCAAAGCAACTAGGACTGAAACTGTAACATATTTAAACTTTTGAGTGAAGCTAACATATTCCATTTTGAGGACTTGAGAGTGGCAATCAAGAAAAATGTGAAATAGTAAAGAATCCAGAGAACAATTACCATAGCTTGTAACACTTGATGATATCTAGACAAGGCAACTGGGCAACCGTGGCTCCTGTAAATCCATAAACAGTTTGCACTAAATGGTTCAACAATCTGGAGAAAGGAAAGGCGAGTGAGAGGGCATTCAAATATCTAAATGAAACATTAACAGACTCATTTACTTGCATATAGTTGCAATGTTGCACTATACCATAGCTGGGTGAAAACACCAGTTTTTTGCAGTCTTAAACTCTCTGTAGGAGAAAAGACTGGTGTTTCGATTGACTATGAAACTAGTATAATATTTATTGTAATGATGGTAAATGATAAAATTCAAATGCACAGACAAATGATTTTGTTTCAAAAATCTTCGTATTCTGCATAACTTTTACCTGAGGTAGGACGGAAACAGCTTCTAGATAGACACAAAAAGCCCAGACAATCCGATTAAAAATATTGTGGGTGGTTGAAGGATGAATGAAAATAGACAGAACAGCACAAGGTATTACCTGCACACCATGAACAGGATTTGATCAATAAAATACTCAAAAATCAAATTAGGCAATGTTACAATGTAGGTAGTGGAAAGAGAACATACAGGAATCGATAGAAAAAAAAAAGAAAAAAGAAGGCAGAAAACATTTAGAACCCAAGTGTTATAATGTTCTCCAAGTCCAAGCCCGACAACCTTGTATGATTGTCTCAAGTGACTAATCCTCCCTAACACACCAGTAGACTCCATGAGCACAGAGTTTGACTGAATTATTTTCCTTAAAACAGGTATTGTTGAAGGATACATGTTTCTTAAGGCTTTTATAATGCAGGACCAAATCGGTCGCAAAATCAACTAAACCTAGAATAATCTATTCACAAGGTGAATCCAAGCAAAAATTTAAAGGAAACGCCTGCTTGTTGGACTTTGCTATTCACATTAATATCATTTATGCAGATCATGTCATTTACCAGAAAAATTTACTATAGAATTCCAATAGCAACTACTTACACAAGAGGGGCAAGGATAGCTCATATCTGTATTGGTGATATGGAAAACTAAAGAATGTCATCAGTTGAATTTGAAATGCAGTGCAAAGGGCGTAAAATTCAGACTCAAGCTCAACTAATTATCAAAACTTGTAGATAGATTGTGCCAGTGGCATGAAAAAATAGCCCTTCTAAAATATAGTTTAGGTAGAACTGACATGAATTAGGCAACCATTATTTCTAAATTAAAGTAGAAGTGAATTGTCATTAATGTCATAGTAGACTAGTAGTAAGTGCATGAAATGATGAACGAAGAGGAGGAAGCAACCAGCCAACAAACTCAGCGTTATATTTTTTCTACCCATATACTTCCCAATTAATGGATCAGAACAAGAAAGTGATGAATGTTAGCACGGTTATATATTAATGTTCCAGAAAACTGAATGTTAATGCAATCTGATGGTGCATAGGTAGAAGAGACAAACCTCATTTGATACATCAAAAACCCCACCATGTATCTTCTTGTAGATTGTTGCAGCATTTTTATTAAATGCCTAAACAAAACAAAATCATCGGATTGGAATAAGAAATGTTGCATTCATAATCATATATATGGAACCATGAATTTTATACAAGCATACGTATGATATAAAACTCAATGTTCCAGCTTGTGGTATCTACTGTTCCATTACCTCTTCAACATTTAAAGCAGTTTTTGCAGAGCATTCCATGTATACAAACCATGTTCCTTTGCAAATTGTTCGCTTTCCTTTGTACTTAGAGACCTCCTATGAGCAAGATCACTCTTGTTTCCAACAAGCATAATTGTCATATTTGCATTGGCATGCTTCGTTGCATCCTCCAACCAACTGGCAAGATAGTTGAAAGTCTCTCTCCTGTACATAAAGTTGATTAGCTGATTATAACCACGTCTCTTGAATAAAGAAAATTTTAAAATGGATAAGTCACTGTACCACTACTAAACATATACTTTACAAGTCTAAAATTTCTAAAGCGAGGTCCAAAATCTAAGTAAGTACCAACGGGAGATCTTCTACACATTTAAATCTAGCCATAACCATAAAGATGAAGCAGAATCCAAAATCACTAGTGCCTAACTCACATTCTATTAGTATAACACAGGTCTGTTGGGCACGGGAAAAAAATCTAGCCATGTTTTTGTCATAGCAGACATCTTGTCAGCTTAAAAACTCGATATCAACATAATATGCCAAAAAGACTATATTAACTGATAGTATCGTCTCAATACATATCAAGAAACGTTAGCTAAATTTGCACAAACAGCTACATGTTTTTTTTGAGGTGGACAGCTACAATTTCATACACGTGTGGGCATGCAGCCTCTAGGAACAAAATATAATTCCAAAAATCCTTTGAACCATATAAAAAGAATAGGACATTGTAAAAAGAATACAAAAACTAGACTAGTCAGTAAATAATACTAACTTAATTTCATTGATGAATGAGGAGGGTTACACATTCCATGAGTAATAAGAAGACATACCTAGTAATGTCGTAAACCAAGAGTGCACCTGCAGCTCCTCGGTAGTAGGACCTTGTGATAGATTGAAATGATTCTTGACCAGCCTGCCCCCCAAAAAATATCAAAATTTTAGGCCCTAATCTTGATGACCGGTAAAATAGGTGACGGTAGTTAAACATCGTGGAAATTTGAAAGACACAAGCAATAGCAGTTTCATGACTTTCATCTCCTGGTTTCCATTTAGCTTAGCCATGTTAAGCACTGTTATCCTCAAAAGTTATTCCTGAGCATCAATCAAATTCACAAAAGCACAAGCAATTTCATCAACCATTTACTTTAAGGAAGAAACATAACCAGAATTCTAGATAAGATTTTTCCAAGTCACCTTTTCCAAAACTTCTCTTCAAACTGTAACAAAGATTGTAGTTTCCCCTTTGGTTAACATCTCCCTGTAACCTTTGAATCAAAACCTGTAATTCCAGAAGAAATTGCAAGCAGTTACTGAGCAAACCAGCACAGATGAGCAAACAAATCTTTCTTCCTATTCTTAGACAACAGATGAGAGACACAAAAGGCAAAGAAAAAAAATTTGGATGAACAATTGAAAAGAAGAATAAATCAAGTAGAAGGTGAAACGAAAGGAATGAGCCACAGGATCATACTGTCATGAATCCCTCTGATCTGCAAAACCTAATCACACAAAAAAAATCAACATAGCGAGCGCATCCAATACTAGTGGAGGAAGAATCCTTCACAAGTTCCGAATTCCGAAATCCCTAAGGCAATTGAATCCGAGGATGAAATTGTTGTAATAAAAGAGAAGATGAAGACAAAGAGAAGTGGAGTACCAGGCGGCACCTAGGATGGAGGCGCCGATGGAGAGTGCAATCCCTGACGGCGAAGGTGTAAGGGGAGATCTGGATGAGCACTGTTGGCCATGAACTCGCTCCGCCAACCATCGTCCCTTCGATCTTCTCGATTTGTCGCTCCTTGAGATTGATTTGCTCGACTGTTTTTCGAATTTGTCATTGCAAAGATTCGCACCGGGTTTGATCTGCGATTTCTTAGGTTTTGGGTGGAGGCGAACTGAGATCTAGGGTTTCAGAGGAAGTGAGCGCCAGCAGAGAGAGTAAAGAGAGTGAGACTGACTGTACAATTTTATTTATTTCTCTTTATTTTATCACCGAATAATGGGCGACCAAATACCTTTATTTTGTAGCACAAAGTTCTTTTAGGCGACAATTTTAAAATTTCGTCAGGGAAAACATGTTTTGGGCGACGAAGTATATTTTTGTCACTGAAAGGCAAGTTTGGGCGACCATAATTTTTTTGTCATCTTTGTTTTATATTTTTTGTCGCCCCAAAACAGTTTTCTTGTAGTGTTCTAATCCAATACCTAGATAGCTGCAAAATAATTAGGAATATTTACAGAAAACCACCCTTTAAATAGGGGTGTTTTCACTTAACAACCCCTTAAATTATAAATTATAGAAAATCACCCTTTAAATAGGTATTTGTTTACAACTCACCACCCCTTCATCTATTTTCGAATTCGTTAATTTCTCATTAAATATATTATATTTTAATATTTTTAAAGTCAAATTTGATTATAAATATATTCAAATTTTGAATTTAAGAGTTCGATTATATTTTAGGGATTATTTTATTTATTTTAAAAAATAATTATAAAATAGGCTAGAATTATTATCGATCCCTTAAATTCAAATTTTGAATATATTTACAATAAAATTTGAGTTTAAAATATTAAAATATAATATATTTAATGATAAATTAACAAAAATAGAGGAATGAATGGTGAGTTGTAAACAAAGACCATTTAAAGGGTGATTTTCTGTAATTTTGAATTTAAGAGATGGTTAAGTAAAAATACCTATATTTAAAGGATGGTTTTCTGTAAATTTCCCAAATAGTTATTCTTCTTTATACAACACCGTACGGCTGTTCCTTCAATAATTCTTACGAATGTCATACGGAGTACTATAGTACGGACTTCAAGTTAAATTATTAAAATTACGTATGTTACGGTGTACTTCTAAGGTGTACAACGCCCTTTAAGTTAAATTATTACTCCCTCCGTCCAAAAATACATGATCTTTTAGATCTTTGCACGTTAATTAAGAAAACCTATTTATATTTAAGTCTCATTATTATTATAGAGGAGTAACTCTTAACTTTTAATCATTGTACTTTTTTAGGGGTAATAATTATCCTATAAGCCTAAAAACCCATATATTTTTTACAAAAGTTAAAGGACTAAAAAACCATGTATTTTAAGACGGAGGGAGTATATTTTAAAACGTAATTACTAATGAATGATAAGGTTATTTTTAAGAAAAGTCAAAGTCAATGTATAGAATTTTAGGGGAGGCACACGTATTTCCCACACCCCGGCCTGCCTTATATATTGTCGCCGGCATTTAGCCCTTAAATAGCTTACTATTCTGATATATACTAATAAAAAAATTATTGAATTGATAATTGAGTACAACTTTTTCTCTAACGTTACGTACAATCATTTATTACAAATAATAGTATTTAAAAAAGACTTCGTAATTTATATTCCACTCCCGCACTACTCCGTATTCTTGGGCAGCTAACAACCGATCGAATATATATAGACTATCAATTAGTCATGATTGATAACGCTAGAACCCAATATATATATATATATATATATATATATATATATATATATATATATATATATATATATATATATATATATATATATATATATATATAGGGATTGACTCCGGTGAAAACCTCAAATTGTGGTAAAAATCCGTGAGGATTACTTTATATCTCGGTTTTTTTGAAACCCGTGCTAAAAACCTCAATCACACGGTGACTTTACAACTCGGTTCAACCTAAAATCCGTGCTAAAAACTCCAATTTTAAAATAACACATGACTTTATAGTTCGGTCAAACCGAAAAATCGTGCTAAAAAGCTAATGTTATAAAATTATATAGTGACTTTATAGCTCGATTTTATTCAGAATCGGGCTAAAATTTGTGACTTTATAGGTCGGTTCTATTCATAACCGGGCTATAAAGCAAGTGAATCGAGCTAAAAAGCCGGTCCTCACGGGTTTCTACCGCAATTTTGGTTTTCACCGGAGCGCGACCCTATATATATATATTGTCTCAACTGATCCTGGATGAAAAGTTTTAGCTGTTGATTAATTAATTAGTTAATTAAGTTTGTGGTGTAAATACGATACAGATCCTTGGAAGAACTGAATGCCAACTTCAACAACCTAACAGCACTACCGGAAACAATAGGGTTTGAGCTCATAAACCTCAAGAAGCTCTCTGTGAACTCCAACAAGATCGCTTTCCTGCCCTACTCGACCTCCCACCTTACCGCCCTCCGCATCCTAGACGTCCGCCTCAACTGTCTCAAGGCACTCCCCGACGACCTCGAGAACCTGACCAGCCTCCAAGTTCTCAATGTGAGCCAAAACTTTCACCACCTGTCCAACCTGCCCGACTCGATCGGCCTCCTCCTCTCCCTCTTAGAGCTTGATGCGAGCTACAACAAGATAGCCACCCTGCCTCCCTCCATATCCTGCTTGCAGAAGCTACAGAAGCTTTGCGTCGAGGGGAACCCTCTGGTGTCTCCGCCCATGGACGTGGTGGAGCTAGGGCTGCATTCGGTGAGGAACTACTTGACGGATAAGATGAATTGCGCCCCCGAGACAAAGCAGAAGAAGAACAAGTCGTGGTTTGGAAGGCTGAAGAAGCATGGAACGTCGAATGCGAGAGGATCGAGTCGTGGGGTGCCACACAATCATGTTTTTGATGTGAGGCATAAGGAAGGAACCACCAACTTCCTTCGGAAAAACCCGATAGAAGCAATAGCTTCGCCTAGGTACTTGAGTAATATGCTTTCACCAAGTAGGTGGTTCTCATCTCCACAACATTCCTTCTCCAAACTATCTTAGCCTTCACCCTAAATCAAAACTACTGTCTGATCGAGAGGGTCATGTACGTATACACATATACAGTATCGATTATGGTTTGTAATTAAGTAGCTAACTAGGTTGTCACTTGTCCATGTTTAATATGTTATGTCATCTTCTTTTGCCAATGTTATATACTCTATATATATAGTTACTCGATCTCTTTATTAAGCTATTCCAACTTAATTCGATGTTCATGGTTTCTTTTCTTTTTTAATTTGTTTTCTTTCACCATCAAAATTATTTAATTAGGCTGTGTTTGGACTCCAATACATTATCATTGTATATAATATACCTATAATTATACATACTTTAATAGTTTTTGGTTTACTCTTTTTATAATGTGTGCGTTTAAAATAACATTATTATTTTTAAATAAACTAAATTGTAAATTGCGGCAATTTAACATCTACTATTGCGTAAAATTTAAAATTACATTATAAACTTAATTTAATTGATTAATACTCTCTCCGTCCTAAAATACATGATCTTTTAGACTTTGAAGTTTTGTAAAATAAAAAATATGGATTTTTAGGTTTATAGGGTAATTATTACACCTAAAAGGTAAAATAGTAAGTAAAATATATTAAAGAAAACTTTTCACCTTCCCAACTCTATAATAATTAATGAGATTTAAATATAAATAGGTTTCCTTAACTAATATGCAAGGGTCTAAAAGACCATGCATTATCGGACAGAGGGAGTATAATTTACAATGTATTTTATTTCAAATTTACATTATTTTAAATATATTATTATAAAATAAGTTAACCACCACTATTAAAATATTGGGAAATTAACCGGAATAAGACGGCGTATGGATTTGGGTTTTTTTTAAGGAGATAATAGCATTGAATATACCAAAAAGTTTGCCCATAAGGGCTTTAGGCAAGATGTCGGAATGGCTATTGACAAGATAATTTCACCTAAATTGTCACATGTCCTTTTCATTTTTTCCGAACACATTGCAAAAAGGCTCAAAACTCTCTTTTCCTGAATCGAAACCTAAATCTGTCGAACGAATTGTTTTGATCGAAAACAACCTAAAATCGATAAAATTAATCAAAATATCAATTGATCGGCACACGAATGAGTCTATCGCTCGTTTTACATGATTATCGAATTGCGATTTTTGGTCTTCGTTCGAAAAACCGTCGAAGGAAGGAGCTCGGCAGATACGAACGAGGTTCATGAATAAGCTCGGCAGGTTTAGACGAGGTGAATAAGTAACCTCGGCGCATAAAAACGAGGTTATGACGGAGCCTCGTCTAGGTTTTGCGAGGGATATAATGACCCTTTTGAAGTTCTTGTTTGAAGCCCCATTGACATAAGCCGAGCTCAGTAAATAACCTCGGCTTCTGTTGTTGAGGTTAAGGAAGAAGCTCAGCTTCTGTTGTTGAGCTTAATGAAGAAGCTCATCTTCTGTTGTTGAGCTTAATGAAGAAGCTCGGCTTCTGTTGTTGAGGTTAATGAGAGAGCTCGGCTTCATTGACACGTAATTCATAAATTCATTAAATTGTGTAGAGGTATGTGTGATGGATCTTGTTATAATGCAAACTCATATGCTTCTAAGAATGAGACAGACTAAATGACTAAATCAGTTTAGAAAATGTTGTTTTCCCCACTTCTGATTGCAACTCTCAATGACTAAATCAATATCATAACTTTATCCAAATAGTAAATTAGTTGTTCTTAAGCAGACATGAAACAAATTAATGCATATTTTAATGTTTTATCTTCCAATAATTGTTTCAAGTGGCCACTTCCCACTTATTTTTGTATAAATATATTGATATTATTTATGATGAACTTTAACCGCTAAATTGTTATCAAATGTATAGTTTTTCGTGCTTCATACTAATATTTATATTTAACACCACAAACATTATACAATTAACATTTTCTTGCTTCTATTGATTCTGAAATTTAATTTATCGTCATTGTAATAAAGAAAGATGATGTTTATTCAAATTAATATGATATATTATGATTTCTAATATTAATTTTAAAATGATTAAATTAAATAAATGAGTAATGTTAATCTAAAAAGGATATTTCTAACTGATGAGAAAGCCTAAATTGACTAAATTACATCAAAATGATTAAATTAATCTAAAAAGTAATGTTACATCAAAATGATTAAATTAAACAAATGATTAAATTAAATAAATGAGTAATGTTAACCTAAATTGAATAAGTTGAGTTCAGACGATGGATGCAAATCATGGAAACCAATCAAAACAGCAATTGGGTGAAGAAGATGTTGATGTAAGTTTTAATTTTATAGCAAGATTCAATTTTTATACCTTAATTTGTACGCCATATTGGTTGATCAGCCCTCCAATAACCAATTTTCCTTTTTAGATTAACATTACTCATTTATTTAATTTAATCATTTTAAAATTAATATTAGAAATCATAATATATCATATTAATTTCAATAAACATCATCTTTCTTTATTGCAATGACAATAAATTAAATTTCAGAATCAATAGAAGCAAGAAAAAGGTTAATTGTATAATGTTTGTGGTGTTAAATATAAATATTAGTATGAAGCACGAAAAAATATATACATTTGATAACAATTTAGCGGTTAAAGTTCATCATAAATAATCTCAATATATTTATACAAAAATAGGTGGGAAGTGGCCACTTGAAACAATTACTGTAAGATAAAACATTAAAATATGCATTAATTTGTTTAATGTCTGCTTAAGAACAACTAATTTACTATTTGGATAAAGTTATGATATTGATTTAGTCATTGAGATTTGCAATCAGAAGTGGGGAAAACAACATTTTCTAAACTGATTTAGTCATTTAGTCTGTCTCATTCTTAGAAGTATATGAGTTTGCATTATAACAAGATCCATCACACATATCTCCACACAATTTAATGAATTTATGCATTACGTGTCAATGAAGTCGAGCTCCCTCATTAACCCCAACAACAGAAGCCGAGCTTCCTTATTAAGCTCAACAGTAGTAGCCGAGCTTCTTCCTTAACCTCAACAATAGAAGCCGAGGTTATTTATTGAGCTCGGCTTATGTCGATGGGGCTTTAGACAAGATCTTCAAAAGGGTCATTATATACCTCGCAAAAACTAGATGAGGCTCCGTCATAACCTCGTTTTATGCGTCGAGGTTACTAATTCACCTCGTCTAAACCTGCCGAGCTTATTCATGAACCTCGTTCGTATCTGCCGAGCTCCTTCCTTCGACGGTTTTTCGAACGAAGACCAAAAATCGCAATTCGATAATCATGTAAAGCGAGCGATAGACCCATTCATGTGTCGATCAATTGATATTTTGATTAATTTCATCGATTTTAGGCTGTTTTCGATCAAAAAAATTCGTTCGACAGATTTAGGTTTCGAATCTTTCGATTCGGGAAAAGAGAGTTTTGAGCCTTTTTGCAATGTGTTCGGAAAAAATGAAAATGACTTGTGGTAATTTTGATGAAATTATCTTGTCAATAGTCATTCCGACATCTTGCCTCTAGCTTCACTCAAGTTAGCCCATTTGCAAAAATAACTGCCCCCTTCAAATTTTGCAAAACTAGCAATTGGGCTCAAAAAATTGCAAAAGTAACAGGTGACCTCAACCGGTTGTGCCCTAGCAAGGAACTTCAGGTGAGTGAGGGGGATTGAAGACGATTGGAAGAGAAGCATCTGAACTCCCTATCGACTGCGAGAGAGTTCTGCACACACACACAAGAGAGAGAGAGAGAGAGAGAGAGAGAGAGAGAGAGAGAGAGAGAGAGAGAGAGAGAGAGAGAGAGAGAGAGAGAGAGAGAGGAGTTTCAAAAACGAAGACGACGACAAGGGAAGATCTATTGGATGCGTTTGAAGAAGAACAATCCCCCACCCATGTAGAAAGCAAGTAAGTACTCATCCCCCCTCTCTTGAACCCGAAAACATTGTAGATTGTCCTATTGAAGGTAGTCAGCCAAGTTGGGGAGAAATCGGGTTGAAATTTTTTTTAGACCCTAACTTTGTGGGAGTTGGAAGGTTTGGAGGAAGTAACCATTGAGGAAGTTGTGATGTGCAAATGGCCATGGAAGTCATTGGGGATGGGAAGAAGTTGAAATTGAATGTCTGAACGTGTGTAAATCAAACTGAAAATCTCAATTAATTGTTGGATTTTGGAATTGGGGAAATTTTTACTGTCACGCACCTTTTACGGTCATGCATTTTTTCTGTCACGCATTTTTTCTTTACTGACATATATTTTTTCTTTACTGGCACATATTTTGTCATTACTGGCACTTGCTTTAGCAACCTGTAACCTATCCTTTAGTGTAGGCACTTGTATCTCAGGTATAAAAACAAGCGAGTCATTGTTAGAATTAAAGGAGGGAAGGTCGTGCCGACGCCGTCGAGCAAGGAAGGGCCAACCGTTTCTCCAAGTTTGGGAGGGCCAACCATTTCTTCAAGATGGTGCTCCTTCACCATATGGACAACGCCCTTGCCGCTGCAGATTGGAAGAGGCTCCTGGATAGCCACCTTGGGGGGAATGTGCTTGTTACATTGTTTGTTTTAGGTCTGCAAGTTTTTTGGTTGTGTTAGGACTCGTACATTTGCTCGCTTTTGATGGTTTTAGAACTCATAAGAAATTCCCTATTGTTGTTTTTATAATTGTAGGAGTAAGTTGGTTTTAGTCGATTTTAGGACTCATAAAGATCTGGGCTTGCTAGTTTTATTTGGACTTGGTTCGCTTTTGTTGTTTTCAGGACTGCACTTTGATGTTGGTTCTAGGCATCGAAATATCACTGGCATGGAAATTCATTTTTATGGCACGAGTTTAGTTTTTGGTGGCAAGTAAACCATAATAACTGACATGTAAATTTTATCTGGCACGTATGTTTGGATTTAGGTGCAGAGTACCAATGTTTTATGGCACACGGTTAGTCGTTGATGGCACATGTTACCATTCGTCTGACATGTAATAATCAGTTATTGTCCCGTATTTATTATTGTCTGTCATATAACTGGTAATTGGGTCCACCTTTGTTTCTCGATCGTCTTCAATGACACGTCTTTTACTTTTCCTCTTTTTTGGGCGGGAACTTTGGGTGCATTTAATGCCCATAAAATCATCCCCTCTCTCATCTGCTTTTCCATACAACTTTTGTAATTTTTTAAGGTTGCTTTGGGTGCATTTAATGCCCATCAAATCATCTTCTTCTCTCATATACTTTTCCATACATTTTTTTTTTTGTGGTAACTTGAAACCGGTTAAGAGGGTCAAATTTTAATTTGCAAAAATATCATTCCCTCCCCCCCCACCCCCCCAAAATTTGCACTAGCATTGTTAGTTTTGCGAAACCCCCATCTTTATGGTATATTTGTGCAATTTTGTCTTTTTTTAAGTGCCTTATAATAATTAATGAGTGGTTTTCTGTAAATTTTCCTAAAATATTTGTAATAATAATTGCTTTATAATAATAATAATAATATATGTAATCCAAACACTTCCTTATCGTTGTATGTACGTCGATAGCGTACGAACCCATCGTGAATCCGTTGATCTTGCGGAAAGTTTGCCCACTAGATAAAATAAATTTGTTCTTCCGTACCTTACAGTTAACAAGTTAGACTTTTTTCCTACCAAAAAAAAAAAAAAACAAGTTGGACTTTTTTTTTTGTTTGTTCAATCGAAAGCTGCACATGTTCATGAGTTATCACAATATAGAATATGAATGCTTGAAAGTTGATATGCACATCAACAACCAAATAGCATGTGCAGAAAATGGAAGGAATCTACACCTCACAAACCCAGACCATCAGTGGCGGCCGCAGAAGTGGATGAAAGGTGGAGCGAAATTTTACCCATGTAAATTTATAATTCTTAGTGCGAAAATAGTAACATCGCTAATTTATCAATTAAAGGAGTAGGAATTGAATTATCCACATTTGTCTCCACCTATCATTCCCAACTACATTGGGAGGAGTGGATAAATCAACATTACATTTTGTTGGTTCGAGCAAAATATTTATTCAAATCGGTATCTCTAATTATAATTCATAAACAATTAAATAAACAAAAACAAACGAACAAAATCTCCAATTTTCACACTTCAAATCTAAAAGTAGGTTTACAA
The DNA here is from genome assembly GCA_963922045.1 of Persicaria maculosa. NCBI lineage: Eukaryota > Viridiplantae > Streptophyta > Magnoliopsida > Caryophyllales > Polygonaceae > Persicaria > Persicaria maculosa. The sequence goes on along the minus strand of OY998263.1, from coordinate 45,187,605 downwards.
ACGTCATGTGAATTCAAAATTCACTCCTTGAGGGAAATTCAATTCGTTGGAGAATTCCATGCGAATTCAAGAATTCGAATTGAATTCGTTCTAAGATCTAGCATTAAATTAAATACATATTAAAATTAAATTAATTTGATGGACCAATTTGAGTTTTAGGGTCTACGGGTGTTTTTTTGTTGGTTTAAATTAGGGCCAAATTTTGGGCTTTAAGACTGTAAAGTAAATGGGCTTGAAACTACATTTGCAAACCCTTCTCCATTACTTTACCTGCCGCCACTTTCAATCACTGTAAGTCATCCTTCTTCCTTCCCAGTCCCCATAGATCTTCTTCTTTGCATTCTTCTCCACTCCTTTACTGTGCTCCGATTCAAGTACTCTGCTTGGCCAAAGGGTGGGGCGGCCGCGTACGCGCGCCCCACCCTGGGGCCGCCCCTGCAGACCATACACCTTTTTTTTCAGAAGCAATGGAAGTAATTAAGGAGGAAGTCAGTGCCGCGTTGGCGAGTCGCATGGCTTTTTCCTAGAACATCTTTTCAGATGAGAACACCTACTTCTGAATCGATCTCTAAACTTTCATCAACAGGGGTACTAGTGTAAGCAAGACGAGTAATTATGTTCGTCATACCATTAGATTTTCTGAAAGTATGACGAATATATATATATATATATATATATATATATATATATATATATATATATATATATATATATATATATATATATGTATATGTATATGTAAAGGTTCAAATGAAAATGGGGCTTAAAATGAAAATCCCTCTTAAAATGAAAACGGACCAATTTGAAGGTAAATGGGCCTAATTTAAAGGTAAATGAGCCTAATTAAATGAGTAATAGATAAATGGGCCTATTTAATGTGTAAATGGCCTAATTTTATGGGGTAAATGGATAAATGGGTAAATGGCTCTAAATATGAGATAAATGTCACCACCTCTCCCATACTTTCTATTTTTACCAATATTGCCCTTATTTCAATTATAAAAATTACAGATTTTAGCCCGTAATTTTTATTTGAAATAATATTATAAGGTGCATCTATAAGATTACAAAATGCAACAAAATATGCTACATCACATTTCTTGTCTTTATTTTAAAAAGTGAAAAATATGAGATTACAAAATATAAAGTGAACAAATAATACAATAAAGATTATTATTAATAAATGTGCATTTTCCTAATTTAAAGTAAGTTTCCTACCAAATATTTTCTTTATGGGTTGCTATTTTTATGGAGGTTTTGTACTTTAATGCGACATGTGTCATTAAAAGCCTATTAGCTCAAAATGGCATAACGATGTGCCCATGCACAAAGGTTCGAGTTCAAAATCTCGCACATGCTATTTATGATTGTCTTCTTTTTGTTCCCGTTCATGAATAAGATTATAAAATGCAATAATAAAATGATAATGTGCACAAATAAGATGATATAATGCATATATAACATTATGGTGTGCAAATATAATATTATATTGTGCAAATATAATATTGTGTTGTGCAAATAAAATGATAAGTGCAAGAATAAGATTATAAAATGCAATAATAAAATGATAATGTGCACAAATAAGATGATATAATGCATATATAACATTACAGTGTGCAAATATAATATTATATTGTGCAAATATAATATTGTGTTGTGCAAATATAATATTATGTTTTGCAAATAAAATGATAAGTGCAAGAATAAAATGATTAAGTGCAAGAATAAAATGACAAAGTGCAAGAATAAAATGTCAAAGTACATGAATAAGATTATGAAGTGCACAATTAACATTATAAAGTGCATAAATAAAATGATAAAGTGCAAGAATAAAATGATAATATTATAAAATGATAAGTGCAAGAATAAAATGATGTTGTATGAATAAAAATATGAAGTGCATGAATAAGATTGTGAAGTGCACAATTAAGATTATAAGTGCATAAATAAAATGATAAAGTGTAAGAATAAATTGATGAAGTGTATGAATTAGATTATAAAGTGCACAATTAAGATTATAAAGTGCATGAATAAAATGATAAAGTGCAAGAATAAAATGACGATGTGTATGAATAATAATATGAAGTGCACAATTAAGATTATTGTTAATGTGTCTTGAATCATTTTTGACTGGCACCACCCCACCTTTACGGTATGCAATGTTTATTTTTAACGGACTTATCGTCTATCTGTTTTTTTACGTACAACAATTTCAAATTAAAGTGCATAAATAAGATAAAAATGTGCAAATATAATATTATGTCATGCAAATATAATATTGCGTTGTTCATATATAATAGGCTTTCAAATTAAAGTGCATAAATAAGATTAAAATGTGCATAATTAAGGTTAAAAAGTGCATAACTAAGATTATGATGTGCATGATTAACAATTTGGGATTGTTGTGTTCTTGTCATGTAACCTACATGGGATTTGAACCCACATCTTTGTGCAAACGCACATTGCTCTACCAATTGAGCTAATAGGCTAAAAATATTCTATCACAAGTGTAATAAGAAGTGTTTTGTTTCAATTTTTTTCACAACATCCTGGACCAAGTGCAGATGCAATTGCATGATTTTGCATACACCTACAAACCCAATCGTTGACTACTCTTATTTCCAATACTTCAATAAGTTGAACTGAACAAATATAACATAACTGATTTTTCAAATTGAATACGGAATAGGGAACAACATAACTGATTTTGCAAATTGAATAAAATTGAGCAGAACATTCAATAGATATTTTACCAAAAACAATATCATAGATAAGAAATTCATCTGTTTAGCCAAGGACATTATGCAAATAGGCAAAGAACAGCAGAAAAATGGAAGCAATTTGACAGAGCAATTGACAAAAGAGTTTCTTGGAAAACTTTGTAGTTTCTACCATCAAGTTCCTCATCCTTACTCTAGTATTCAACATTCCTCTTTTAAACCTTTATTTCAGTTTTCCCTTGTTTTGGATTTCCTTCTAATATGGTTATTCATAGTAGTAGTACCATCCTTTTCAGGTTCTGCTAAGGATGTGAAGGAAAAGTATATTGTAATTCAAATGTTTCCTAGAGAACCCCATCCGAAAAAATACAGCGAGATATTGTTCCAAAAAAATAAGGTGATAAAGAAGGGGATTGCCAGTTTGTGACAGCACCAACTAGGAATTTCACAAGTTATGAAGTGCCACATTTTGGCTCTGTAAGCATTTTTCAGATCGACATCTTCCCCCTTGTGACATTAGAAGAGTAATCGATCCTCAGAAATTGCTTCCTCTCTCCCTACACTACAACAGAAATGCTTTTTAGCGACCAAATTTTTAGCGACGAATTATTTTTCTTCGGTAAATGTGGTCTTTGGCGACGAAGATATCCACCCGTCATAAAAGGGCTTGGGAACTTTAGCGAGGAATATATCTTCCTCGCTAGAAGTGACATTCAATGACAAATTTTCGAGTTCATCGCTATTTGTTATCCTAATTTGGTCACCTAAACCATAAGGAAAATAGCGATAAATTTGATGCTTTTATTGAGGAATATTTTCATCGCTAAAAATACATTTATCGAGGAATTTACAATTTTGTCGTTATATGTTTGTTGGGAATTGTGTAAAACTCGACAAATTTCACCCAATTCTTAAAATTTCTAAGAAAATCATTAAGTTTTATTCTAATCTCGTTCCTCGTGATTTTATTAAATCATGTTTAAAAATAATATAAATTTTAAGAATATATTTTAGATTATTTTATTGATATTTTAGGTTAAAGAATAATTATTTTATTTATTTTATAAAAAATATATAATTATTAAAACTTAGTTATTGTGGATTAATATTAAGATTCTTAAGCTTGCTAAGGAAACCTAAATTTTATTATAATATTTTACTAGTGAAATTAAACTTCACTTGTACGTAATTTGTGAAGCCACTATATCCTAAAAAGGATACATCAAGAATTATGAATGCCTACAATGTTACATATTAATAAATTAAACTCAAAGTAATATTTAATTTTTGAGTATAGTACATGATACATCAAGAATTATATTATGTAATATCATTTAATTTTATCTATGAAAAAAATCTATAAAAAAAATACTACATGATATTAAATGACTTTCTAACATCAATATTTATATTTGCGATTTAAATAAAAAAAATATAAACATCATTCTAAATTTATAATCTTCTAATCGTCTGAAGTTAAAAAAATGTTGTTTTAGAAAAATTTCGAAGCCCTGGAATCTGGATGGATCCACACACAAAACCTACTCTTCAGCCCTCCATTTTCAGATCTGAGTTCCTCTCTCTCCCCTCGTCTCTCTATAGCCTCCTTCTCCGGGACCTTTCATCGTCGCTTCTCTGGCCCGACCTCTTCTCCCCTGTCGGATCGCTACTATGGGAACCCAGAGAGGCCATCACCCACCGCCTAATCGCCGTCGCACCTCTGCTCGTAGTCCTCGTTCGATACTTCGTCGCGAGCCTTCTCCTAATCTGACCACACAGCCACTGCTCCGGCTCCGTTCGTCGCACCTGATGCCGCTTCTCCCTCTTCTCGAAGGTAGGTATCCGCTGCTCCCAATTGGCTTCAATTCGCCTTCATCCAAGTGACTCCGAATTTTCTTGATTTCGATTCCGACCAAGTAAGTGTAGGTATGTCATCCCTCTTTACCTTGTTGCTTGATTCCCGATCATCTGTTGTCGAATTTGGTTGTTGAATCGTCTTTCCTCTGCTGGGATTGATTAGAATCTGCTATATAAATGCCTGTTGGGTCATTTGAGTCTGTTTTGAGAATGTGCTAACTGCTTTAGGGCTCAAATCTGTTATTGATTTGTTAAGCTTTATTGGTGATATTGGTTTGATTGTGATCTTACTAGCCTTCACTTTTGAATAAAATTTAGAAGTGGAACTTGACTGATGTTTGCTTCTGAAAATTGATCACTTTGTCTTTAGAAAATTTAGTCATAAATTACTTTTATTTAGTGAAAGTGTTGCCTACTTGCTTAGTTTAGTGCTTGGTCTTCACCTACCAGTTTTATGCTCCCTGATGTCACATAAGTTCATTGATCTCCATTCGACAAAAGTATTTTTGGTATGAAGTAATATCTAGGTGTTGAGTTCTGACCCTAAGTTCTATTGGCACATTGTCATTGTTTTGGTCTTGCTTATTTTGCTCATGTAGGAAACAACTTATTTTTTTTTATTTGTGGCTACCTTGTACTAGTTTGGGGGTGATTTTTTTCTACTGCTTGTTGTGCTGAATAGGTTCGTGTACAAGGGATTTATTGCTGAGTTTTCTGACAAGTTCTGACAGATTCAAGGAGTATGGCACTTACTCCTTCTAATCTGATATATTTTAAATGATCTGTACATTTGCATTATGTAAAAATGCTATGCCATTTATGTGTTTTCTCCATGCATTTCTTAGTAGCATTCTCCAACAAATTTTTCTAGACCTATGGAAGGAACAAGACTTTAGTCTTTGGCCGTGTTCTTTTGAGCAACATTATAGTTTATAGTTTATAGTTTATAGCTCATGCATTTAAAAGAACAAAATGTACGCCTTGATGGCTGTGTCCTTTTGAGCAAAATTAAAAATAAAACATCCTTGTTAAACTACGTTTTTCTTTTGATCTAGTTTGGTCAAATTATGTTCTATTTTTCTTCATAGTCATATATACCTAGTGCTTCCTATGCAGAAGGTGGTATTCTATGAGGATGGTGAGCCCAAGATCGATGAAAAACCAGGGGATCTAAAGGTTAGCATCCCTGCAACATTATCATACAAAACAAACCCAATCATAATAGTTAGATTCATTTATGCTTTGCCATCAACCTTTTGTTCTTTTTATCATTTCTGTAAATTATTTTGTTAGATTATCCAGATGAGCAGTTCCTGTATCATGCCTTCTTTTTGATTAATTATTCTGTTACTCAAGAATGCAGGGATTGCAGAGGGTCTTGCCATGGAGATTGGGATATAGAAGGGAATCTTCTTACCTATTCATATAATTGTGAAAGTTCATTAACTTAACCTCATTGCCATAAACTCATATATTTCAACTCTTTTTGCAGCTTGCCGTTGCTGATATTACCAATCTATTGCACCTCCTCCTTTTGTTAATGCATTGGTAATGTATGATTTAGTTCAATACACTACTATGTATGAGTTCAATGCTGGTTGCTATATAGTTTCTCATTTCTTTTACTTATAGATTGACAACAAGGCAGTGTATAACTCTTGACCTTCGGCCTTCAGATGCCATTTAAATTGCGGTAAGATGCTAGATATTTATATTTCTGCTTTCACATTGTCTCCCCTTTGTGAATGATCTATGACCATCACTAACCAAGTTTCTGTTAAAGGGGCTCACATCATTTTAAACTTAAACTGCTTCATTAAACTTCTGTAAAGAGTCCATCTTTCATTATTTTTTCTAGACCCGATAAAAGGCTTATTTAAGCAATTTATGGCAGCTGCACATGCCTAGAAACATAAAGTCTTAAACAATAATGCGTTAATCTATATCGGATATCTAGTAACTTATTGTTTTTTTCTACTGGTGGTTGTGTTGGATAGGTTCATGTATAAGGTATTGTTGAGTTTTCTGTCAATTTCTGACAGCTCCAAGGAGTATGACACTTACTCCTTCTAATATGATATATTTTTAATGATTTGTCTATTTGCATTATGTAAAAATGCTATGTCATTTATGTGTTTTCTCCATGCATTTCTTAGTAGCTTTCTCCAACAATTTTTTCTAGACCTATGGAAGGAACAAGACTTCAGTCTCTGGCCGTGTTCTTTTGAGAAACATTATAGTTTATCGATTATAGCTCCTTCATTTAAAAGAAGAAAATGTATGCTCTGATGGCTGTGTTCTTTTGAGCAAAATTAAAACTAAAACATCCTTGTTAAACTACGTTGTTCTTTTGATCTAGTCCGGTCAAATTATGTTCTATTTTTTCTTCATAGTCATATATACCTAGTGCTTCCTATGCAGGATGTGGTATTCTATGAGGATGGCGAGCCCAAGATCGACGGAAAACCAGGGGATCTAAAGGTTAGCATCCCTGCAACATTCATACAAAACAAACTCAATCATAATAGTTAGATTCATTTCTGCTTTGCCATCAACTTGCTGTTCTTTTTATCAGTTCTTTAAATTATTTTGTTAGATTATCCAAATGAGCATTTCCTCTATCATGCCTTCTTTTTGGAGTGAGCACCCTCCGGCCTACTTATTCAGTTCATGCACTAATCTCTTCCATCATCTTGGGTAAGTTCCTCATTCTTGATATATTATGATTATGAATAGATATTTTTGATATGTCTAATAACATATTTCTTAATCTCGGCCTTTGTTTGCAGCTTTACTGACATTTTAAGCTGGGTAATGCTCCTAGAAATTCACGTTTAGTAGTTGATTATTTGGTTTATGCACTTTTTGCAGCTTCATATTCGGTCTTGATCTATCTGCCCATTTCCTTCTTGTACTAGGCTTCAGATGCAGGTACATTAATATCTTCTCTCTTTAGCCTCAGCGGAGCTGTAATAAGAGCAATTATTTAATCAACTTTGTTATTATGATTATGACTTGCATTGGGATAATGTCACAATACCTAACAAAGATGTATAAAATTGGGTAGTTGGTAGCTGTGTTGTTTGCTTTGGCATGTTGTGGGAGCTCCTTTACTGTTCGGAAGGTGGTCAAATAATATTAAGCTTTTGTTTGTACTAGGTATTGTATGATTTTGGAGTACTTTAATAATTGCGTGTCTAGGTAATTGTGACTACATATTGTGCATTTGATCATTAAAACTTGTGGTTCATTGAAGGGTCCTCATCATCCTATGTGATACGATCATTGTTGCCATTATGACAGAATCTGTATTTTACCTTTTTATGTATGCCCTTTACAGATACCTTGTAAGTTGTATCTTTACTGGTAGCACTTTGAGACTTCAACTCCTTATGGCAGGGATCCTCTCATAGAGTAATTTTTAAGTCCTATGTGTTTTTAGCAAAGTACTTGACATGATCTTAACATAGACTAGATTGCCATTAATATTCGCCTTGTGTTTATGTATGCCCTTTGTAGACATCGCTACCGGATTATGGTGTTCTAGATGTTGCTGATGTTGGTAGGCAACCTCGATCTTATGGATAACTCAGTGGCATGTTTCAACCATTTATTCCTACTTGCTTTTATGTCGAGTATGTTCTCTATTGAATTCAGTAATTGGTTAATTATGTGATGATGATATCTTATTCCTTTACAATTAGTTGCATGCCTAGACTCTGATTTTTTTTAAGGCTTGTATATATTCTTAATGGTTGCTTAACTGAAGTTATGGTATGGTTGTCCAAGACAGAGTGAATGAGATGTCTTTATCTCTAATGTGTTTCTAAATAGAAACAATGCAAATTATAGGGCGGGGAAAGATAATATTATTTTATTTAAGCCTATTAGCTCAAATGATAGAGCGATGTGCTTAAGCACAAAGATGTAGGTTCAAATCCTGCATAGGCTACTATAATAATTACAAAAAAAATATTTCTCATTAATGAGGAAATAAATCTTTTAGTGAGGAAATCATGTTTATCGATAAATATCATCATTAACGAGGAAATATACAATTTTGCGAGGAATTAAATTTTATCGCCGAGTGCATTCAACGACTACTATGGAATCCTTCCACTTATTCAGCGACAAATATAATTACCTTTTACGATAAATTTAATAGTCGCTAAAGACCTATAGCGACAAATGTTGATTTCCTCGCAAAATATTTTTTTTGCGACGATTTTATTTTTCCACGCTAGATTCTTTTGTGAGGAGCTTTCAGTGACTATTTAAAAAGGAAGCATATTTCCTCGCTAAATAGCTTTAGCGACGAAATATCGATGTTCAGCGAGGAAAAATTTCATCGCTAAAATTGACTTCTGTTGTAGTGCTACTACTAACCCAGCACTAAACCACCAAAATTCCAAGCCATCCCCCTTCTAAATCACAACTCAATATGAAACCTAATTCGATCATGCAAAATCAAAACCTAATCATCTAAATCCAAAAGACAGTTCCAATTTAGGAGACAGAATTCAAATAATCTCAACTAATAATCCAAAGGAATCACCGGAATAAAACATATGAATGAATCAATCGCACCTAGAAATTGAGGCACTTTGCAACAACAGCCAAATAAATCGCCTGAAAGAGAACGAATACCTTCGTCCGAGAATTACCTCCACTCCTGGAGATTCTGCAGTGTCAGCCTTGCCACATCGCACATTCGAAACCAGCCCTAGCTCCGATTTCTTCCTCAGCGCCGTCCTCCATGGCCTGATCTCCTTGCTCGAGCCCTTGAGCAACGACGCCGCCGTGGAGGCGTCGACGTGGAGGGAGAGGCCGGTTTGGAGGATCCAGAAGGCTTGTAGGCAGAGGGAGGCGGATAACCCTAGGTCGGCGATGAAAAGGCGATGGACGAAGGCGAGGAGGAGGGAGGAGAGGGCGGAGATCCGGGAGGAGACGAAGTCAAGCGGCCTCGATGGCGGAGGAGGAGGAAGGAGGCAAAGAAGTGGCGATGATCTGAGACTCAATAGTAGTCTTGCACAGGTCGCTGCACTTGAGAGCTCCGACACCGCAAACCTTCCACGGGCCACCGGGGGTGTCGGAAAGCAGGAGGATCTCGGCGAGGCTGTTTCCGACGAGCGGAGCGTCATCTTCATCGAATTTTTCTGGAGCCTTTCTGATGACTTCGATATCTCCGACTTTGCAGATGAACGAAGAGAGCGAAAAGCAATTAGGGATTAAAATGATGGCTGAGTTGTTAAATTGGGCCGATCAGTTTCTCAACCTTTTTTTTAAAAATTAGACCCATTTTCACTTTAAGCAAATTTTTCATTTTAAGCCCCTTTTTCCCTTTTAACCTCACCCTATATATATATAGTGGTTTCGGTGTAAACACCCCTTTGGGTGTAATTTGTAAACACATCCTAGCCTTTAAAGTGATTGGGATGGATGGTTTAGATTAAAACAAAATTTATTTATTTTTTAATTTAAATAGGTGGGACCGACATCAAATGAAACGTTCACTCTCATTTATGCGCGTGCATGTGTACAGAACTTTTTTTTTTTCGTCCAAATGAAAATATGGCCGTTTTGGAGTATTATTTTGCAGCGCCCAACGAGATTTCAATGTTTTAATTTTTTTAACTGATTTAATATTTTATCTGGGGAATTATTTTATAGTGTTATTTATATAAAAAAAAAATTGCAATGCAATCGAAACTGTTATTTTACTATACATATGAATAACCTCTTACCTCCAATATCGCTTAATTAAATGAATAAACGTTTATATATACATACGAATAATTATTTGTATACATAGGAATAACAATGCATATACACACGAATAATCGCTTCTATGTACACGAATAATCTCCTAATCCTCCTATATTCTACATAATTTAATTCAACAAATAATCACTCATATACATCCGAATACTCACTCATATACATATGAATAATAGCGTGTATACTTACAAATAAGCGTTTCTATACATATGAATAATCTCGTATATACCCCAATAATCATTTATATATAGATACAAATAATCACATGTATAAATACATTTTAATATAGTATCAGAGTGACTAGTATTCGTTTTGATTTATACATTATTTATTAAGATTATAAATATTATTCATATTTAATATGAAAAATAATTAATTATGATTTGATCGAGATGCACAGATAGGAAAAAGGATTTGCATATAGCATTCATCAATATAGAAAAGACGTATGGCAAATTTTCTAGAGATTTGCTTTGGAGTTGTCTGGTTGAGAACACTATAAAAAAAAAACATATTCGCTTCGGCAAATAACCGTAGCCAAAAGCCTCTTTGTGGTAGCCAAAGGGCTTTAGCTTCGGCTTAGCTACGGGAAATCAGGGGGTAGCCAATTGACGGTAGCAAATAGACACTAGCTTCGGATATCAGCCGAAGCTACTAATCTAGCTACGGCTAGGTGAAGCTTGCTTATAGACAACCAACTATGCTACGACATGTTGCCGTAGCTAAATTATTTGCGGAAAAATAAAAATAAAAAACTATTTTTTAGCCCGAATTCTTCTGGTCCGGGCTAAAAAGTCCCAATTTTTTTTTAAAAAAATATATTACACAATTTATCTATATAATACAATTTCATTAATTATATAAATTTATATATACGTAATTATACAAATTTACATACTATATAATAAAATGTCCAAAACTACATAATTTACATACATTAATTATACAATACAAAATAGCATCAAACTAAAGTTGAACAAGCTCATGAAATATGAGTAAATTACTCTATTCCCTGCCTAACAATTTAATAAACACCTCTTACTAATAGAGTAGAGATGTCACAACCAGTGATGTAAAAGTTGGTTGAGAAAAGGAAAGAGAGGAAGATTGGCCTTATCAAAGACTCCAGTAGGGCTATCTTCACAGCTAGCAAGAAAGAAGACACCAAGAGTATATCTGCACATTAACAGTTGTGTTAGATGTTGTTCAGTTGTGAAGAGATGCTGTTCAGACCAGTTCAATAAAAAAAATACAGCATTTAAGGGGAACCACATAAAAGAATTTTTTACAGATTTTAGCTTGTAAGTTGTAAGGGCACTCCATTGCAATTTTCATAATTAAGATTTTACCTCCTTAGGAGTAGCAGAAGAATACTCCATATATGCAAGTATTTCATATTCTACTTATTATGTATCGAAAAGGGAGAAAAAATCTTAGTTACATCCAAGTTCTCAAAATACAGGGAAACAAAATCTAGGTCTTCAACTATTGAAATTCTACTTTCACTGAAGCACTCAGTGGTCACAAAATTTATAAGAAGATAAGAGCAAAAGGAATAAATAATCCAAAATTTATATGAAAAAGAGACAAACATACCTCATCTGGAACTCGGAGATACTTGATAGTATTTCCACGGATGTAACATTCAGGCATTCTCCAAAACCTGTCCCCATCCTAAATGAAGATCCATATAAAAGTAAGCCGCAAGTTGACAACTTGATATCCATGTATATCCACAAAGATAGGAAGATAAAATCAAGGAAACTTGAAATCACGTTTGAGGTGCAGATAACCTCACGGAGATGAATGTTCATCCATGTATCACAATTGACCAAATTGCCATTATACGTCTCACCATTCTTCAATTCCACCAACTGCCACAACCAATAAAGGATAACGTAATAAGGGAAATCAACCATACATAACAGAGAATAATACATCACAATAGTAATAAATTGCAAAGGATAACATCAGAAAGATATGAAAGAGAAAACAAAAATCACATAGGAAAACAAGCTACAATAAACAGCTGCAGAAATTTCCTAGGAATGAAGCATTTGTATTTTTAACATAGATGAGTCAACTACTAGAAAGAGATATCACATTAATAAATAAATAAACATAAGGGAGGAATGCATCAAAGACAAGACATTCCATTGAGGATTCAATCTAGTCTCTATTTTGCTCAAGGGGCCATTTATCGTTAGTGAAGGGGAAATTAGTTCAAACCAATATATGCCAATATTGGTGGACAAGGGGCATTGAAACTTTATAGAATAGAAACAAAGATGTCGCAGAGTATGGTGTCTAAACTTATAACATGCCAAAGTAAAAAAAATCAACAAAGATTGATCTAAAAAAACACTCAGCCTATGACCATCATAAAACAGTCATTGAAACTCAACATCTATAAATCTAGTCCTCACAGAATGCTGATCAATAGTGAGGATTAGCTCTTGTAAGGCTATATCAAGTGAAAAAAGTACAATTAAGTAAAACTGTAAACGAATACCCTAAAGATCCACTGAGTATGCGGATCCCTTCACCGACAGTAAACACAAAACCCCCAAAAAGGAAGAAAAAAGAGAGAGACGGAATGGAATAACAAGCATTAAAGACAAAGATCGAATTAGCTGAGTGAAAGAGAAGGATAAATGGAAGAAAATAAAGGGATTTTCGAAAAGAAGAACCTTCATGTCTTCTTCGGGTTGACAGAACAGTCTGAACGTCACTGGTGGTTCCGACTCGCGGGGCTGAGAACCCCTCCCTTCTCAGATTGTGACGATTGCTTTGTTTTTCTTCATGTGTGGCTAGCATTAAGCCTCAATCATAGATCTGAAATGAAGGAGAGTATGAAAGGGAAGAACATGCGGAAAGAAATGAGAGGGAAGAACAAATGAAGAGGCGGTGTTTGGGAAAATAACAAGTTGATATATAACAACAAAGGCCGCACATTTTATTGGAAAATCCAACACATTTTTTAAACATCAGATTAAGAGTGATGATTAAACTGTTAAAGACTTAAAGTTATACTATCACCTCCCCAAAGTGAACAACTAGACGTTCACTAAAACCAAAACTATTTTTGAAACTCTTGAATGAAAATTTGACATAAAAGACATACCTGCTTCTGTGAGATTGGAATTTCACACTCAACTCAGTATGAATAGAATAAGTTATTCAGAGAGTACAAGGCCCCACATGCTCAGGCAGTAAATACCTAATGGCATGATGAGAATAGTGAGCATTGTCATATTACTAAGTTTCTTAAAGAAAAGAGTGTGAAGCTCAAATATTCATATGTTGCAACAATTATTAAATTAACCAAGTATGAGTAAATGCTTATTTATCTAACTTGGGATCTTACTGTTTTCTCAAAGGTAGCTATTCTATGTACTGCTCCAAATGCAGAAAAAACTTGCAACACAAACAAATTCCAGATAAAATAAATACATAGTAAATTTGCAGAAAAAGCAAAGGAACAAAAAAACATCATTATTTTACCCATTTACATATCAAACCTCAAAGATTAGTGACTAGACAGATAGTTTACACTTCGGCATAAGTAGGGCTAGACTACTTCGATCAGTCGGTGTACTTGGCATTTGTGTGTGGTCAGGCCTTTTCTTTCCAATTTTTATTTTTATTTTTATTTTTGAAAAGCCTACTCTATATAAGTGACTTGGCACTTGATAAAAACCAACACAGAACTTCAAATTGAATTGATAGGTTAGCAAAATCATGGACAAGTTTTAAATAATCCTTAATTAATTAGTTTATCTTTATAAAATGTTTCACTTTTTTGTGGTTTATATTATAAGGATATAAATTACAAATCTACGGTATTTTCTATTATTAATTATTGATAGACTTTATAAACGAAATTCATTACTCCATTGAAAGGATTTGGCTTGATTAATATAGGTGAAACAGTATTTACAAAGATATGAAAGTCATAAAGCATTTTTGTTTAATGCAAAAGAGGGTAGAAATCAGTTGGATTTAACTTGTTTGAAGGCGAACGGGATTTTTAAACTTGATAGCTTTTATACATGATCAAAGTAAGTACACTTAAGTAAGCAAACCTTTCAACCAAAAAAGAAAACCAAAGATGAAGCAAGCAAATCTACGAGCAGGAGAGTACCAATTTCACTCTTGATTACAGATTCATAGTCCATATCAAGGATGTCTTTATTTCTCCAAAAATCCATCTCTAAACTTTTATCTCATAAACCCTAACCACACACAAATTTGCAAAATATGTAATACACTTGTGACTCATACCAAATTACCAATATCAACCCTAATCACACACAAATTCAACCACTATCCCCAAATTAAACCCTAACCAAACACAAATTCGACCATTGTGCCCAGATTAAACCCTAGCTAAACCCAAATTCGACCAAACCCTAAATATCCCCTTTTCAATTTGTGAGATTTTCAATTTGTTTTCATGAGTTGAAATTAAAGGGGTTTGAAGAGATATTACCGGGTTTGAAGAATGGGGACAACCAATGAACGAGAAGGGCGGTGCGCAGAAGCGAAGGGGGAGTCGAAGAAGATGAAGGTGCGCAGAAGGAGTCGAGGATGGCCAGTGAACGAGAAGAGGGAGTCGAGGCCGGCTTCGGCGTGGCTCTGGAACACAGGTGCTTCGTTGCAGAGAGGGAGAAGCTCGAAGAAGATGAACGCTAGTAGTGAAGGCCTGAGCGGGAGTGAGCGGGAAGATGGAAGGTTATGGCGCTTCCGGAAAAATGAAATGAATAGATCGGACTTGACTAATTTCATTATGCATATTTTAGTTTCCTTTTTTTTAAACCAAGATGATAGTGTTTTATTTTAATATAACAAATTGTATTAATAAATTTAGCTACGGGAAGGAACCTACCAAAGCAAACATTTTGATGTCATCTATAACTCTAGCGAAAGTAGCTACGAGGATACCCGTTGGCGAAGCAAATCTAAACGAGGATGCCTCATCCGTAGCTACGCCGAAGCTAAAACTACCCCAACAGCTACGGCAAAACCTTCCCGAAGCTACCCCGAAGCTAAAACTAGCACAACAACCTCATTCGTAGCTATGCCGAAGCTAAAACTACCCCAATGCCTAAACTAGAACCTTCCTGAAGCTACTGTCCGAAGCCAATAGGATTTTTTTTTGTAGTGGAAAGGAGTGCATGGGACCTACATCAGAGCTATCAGAGATATGTATGAGGGTTCCTTGACTAGTGTTAGAACTTAACAAATTATCTATCGAGCCGTGAGAGTACTTTCAAGTTCGGGTGGGGATTCATCAAGTATGCGTATTTTTTTTTTTTGCTTTTCGAGTATGCGTATTTTTTTCAAGTTCGGGACGGGACGGGACGGGACGGAGGTCGTCCCGCGTCCCGTCCCGCGTATTTTTTGCGGGACGGGACCGGGACGGGATTTACTCTTTTTTTCTTAGTCCCACACGGGCCTTGTCCCTCGCGGGACGGGACGGGACCGGGACGGGACGGGCCTTGTCCCTCGAAGAAAAAAGATTATAAAAAATAAAATATTTTCCGTGTATTTTACGATTTTCAAAGACGTAACACATATAAATCTATAACAAAAATATATATATATTTTACGGGTTACCCTATGGTCCCTATATATACACATACACATATATATTACATACAGTGGGTATATGTATGTGTGTATTACAGTGTCTATATTGAAAGTGCAGCTTTCGTTGGGGGCTGGGGTTAAAATCTTACCTTTCTCTCTTGCATTACAGTGTGTATACACATGCACTGTATGTATATAATATACTGTATAATACATACTATAACATAATATTATATAGGGATTGACTCCGGTGAAAACCTCAAATTGTGGTAAAAACCCGTGAGGACTACTTTATATCTCGGTTTTTTTGAAATCCGTGTTAAAAACCTCAATCACACGGTGACTTTACAACTCGGTTCAACCTAAAAACCGTGCTAAAAACTCCAATTTTAAAATAACACATGACTTTATAGCTCGGTCAAATCGAAAAATCGTGCTAAAAAGCTAATGTTTTAAAATTACATAGTGACTTTATAGCTCGATTTTATTCAGAACCGGGCTAAAATTTATGCCTTTATAGATCGGTTCTATTCATACCCGGGCTATAAAGCAAGTGAACCGGGCTAAAAAGCCGGTCCTCACGGGTTTCTACCGCAATTTTGGTTTTCACCGGAGCGCAACCCATATTATATATATATAGTATTAAATTCTTATATATATAATATATGCGGGACGGGACGGGATTTGCGGGATTGGGACGGGTCGTCCCGCGTCCCGTCCCGCATTATTTTTGCGGGACGGGACCGGGACGGGATTCACTATTTTTTTCCGAAATCCCACCGGGACCGGGACGGGACCGGGACGGGCCCGGGACGGGACCGGGATTTGCGGGATTTGTGCCCACCCCTAGAGATAAGTGCCAATATGGTTGTGAAAAACTATTTATCCATATAAGAATTATTCAGTAATATGTGAATGATTATTCGTACATATAATTATTTTTATTCTGGTGCAATTCTTACATATAAATCAATAATAGTCATAATGCGATAGTTTAAAGTTCCATATTAAAAAAGGGGGATTTTGCAAAATAGCCACGAAAATGGGCTTATTTTGCGAAATAGACACATTTTGGGACATTTTTGTGAAATGACCTAAATATAAACCCCCTTCCCTTTGTTTCACGGGCCTTTCTCTCTCCTCCGACCTCTCCCTCTCCGCGCGCTCTCTCTTTCTCAATCTCGATCTCTCCGGCCGCTCTCTCTCGTCATCGCGCTCTCGCTCTCCCTCTTCCTCTCGCCGGATCGCTCCTCCTCTCCTCCCGTTCGCTGCCACCGCGCGCCCACCAGATCTCCTCCGTCCAGATCTGAATTCGAGAGGCCGGAGGCGAGGCGTTTTCAGATGGCATCGGAGATCTCCGTCCATCTTGGATCTGAGAAAAGTAGTGATCGGCGGATCCGAGCAACAACTGGAAGCCTGCGTCCTCATCGTGTGGTCGGCGTCGAGCGAGGCGAGCGAAGCGAGCGAGTGAGCGAGGCCGCCTGATGCCTGCCGCCTTGCTGCGTCGGAATTCAACTTCGTCTGGACAGGAAGAAGCAGTTCTACCTCCGCCTTGCCGATCAACCTCTCCTCGTTGATGGCGCTTCCAAGGTTAGTGTTTTACATCGATTTACTTTGTTCGCTAGATATCGAAGTTTATTTGTGGTTCAATTGAACTGATTGTGCTCAATTTCAAGTGTTCAATTGGAATATTTTTCTGAGATCTGTGGGAATTAGGTGAAGGATGATTTGTTATTTAGGTTTTTCTGAACTGGAAGGAGAAAGCGTCAGGAATCGAACTTGATTTTCATTTTGATATTGCAAATTGTGATTCTCAATTGCAAATTTATGCATATGTGTGACCAATTAAGCAGAGCTTCTGGCTGGACAAATTGAGTGGAATGGGGAAGCTGAAGATGTTAGCTTGTGATCCACAGCGCTTATGTAAAATCCTGGTTTTGATTTTCGCAGAATTTGGACAAGTCTCTTGACCACAAGGCTCTGCATGATACATTCTCTTCATTCGGTAATATACTGTCATGCAAGATAGCTACTGATTGTCAATTGCAAATTTATGCATATGTGTGACCAATTAAGCAGAGCTTCTGGCTGGACAAATTGAGTGGAAAGAAATGTTGGATGATTGCAAATTTATGCATATGTATGAAGCCTATTAGCTCAAATCGGTAGAGCATTGTATACAAACACAAAGATACGGGTTCAAATCCCGTATAAGCTATTGTGTTGTTGGTTCTGTAAACTTTGGTTGAAGCATTGAGCCACTTGAATTGGAGACAAATAGAATGAAAAGTGTTTCTTGGAGGTGCTGACACAAATAAAATACAGTTGTGCAAATCTAAAATATAGTTGTGCAAATCTAAACTAAAGTTGTGCAACTCTAAACTAAAGTTGTGCAACTCTAAAATACGGTTGTGCAACTCTAAAAAATGTGCTGACATTAAGAAAAAAAAAGTGCTGACACGGAAAAAATATATACGAACTACAAAGTTATTACTTAGGAAGATGACTCGATTGTAACTAATATCAGTGTTAGCACTAATTGTAACTAATATCAGTGTCAGCACTAATTGTAACTAATATCAGTGTCAGCACTAATTTTATCACTAGTTGTGCAAAAATAAAGTATTGATGAGCAAAAATAAGAGCATGTTGTGCAATAATCTATTAAAAAGTATAAAATTATATTTACGAAAAGTAAGATCATGTTGAAAACAAATTCACAAGTCTCGATTGTTGTGCAAAAATAACCTATAGTTGAGCAAAAATAAGATGATGTTGAGCAAAAATAAAATCATGCTGAGCAAATTTCCCCCAATTCCCCATGTTGTGCAATTATAGTCTATTGTTGAGCAAAAATAAGACCATGATGTGCAATAATCTATTGAGCAACTATAAAATAATATTGAGAAGAAATAAGATCATGTTGAGCACAATTTCACAAGTCACAATTGTTGTGCAAAATATAATTTATTGTTGAGCAAAAATAAGAACATATTGAGCATAATTCCATCAATCCCCCATGTTGTGCAATCTTGACAAGAGTCGTGCAACTCTTAAAACAGAGTCGTGCAACTCTTACAACAGAGTCGTGCAACTCTTAAAACAGAGTCGTGCAACTCTTAAAACAAGAGTCGTGCAACTCTTAAAAAAGAGTCGTGCAACTCTTACAACAGAGCCGTGCAACTCTTAACACAGAGTCGTGCAACTCTTAAAACAGAGTCGTGCAACTCTTAAAACAGAGTCGTGCAACTCTTACAAGAGAGTCGTGCAACTCTTAAAACAGAGTCGTGCAACTCTTACAAGAGAGTCGTGCAACTCTTAAAACAAGAGTCTTGCAACTCTTACAACAGAGTCGTGCAACTCTTAAAACATAGTCGTGCAACTCTTACAAGAGAGTCGTGCAACTCTTAAAACAAGAGTCGTCCAACTCTTACAACAGAGTCGTGCACCTTTTACAACAGAGTCGTGCAACTCTTACAACATCGTCGTGCAACTCTAAAATTTCATAGTGTTATTCATGAAATTTATAGTTTTATTCATACAAACTAAAATCTAATTTGATTATTCTTAAACTAAAAATCTAATTTGGGCACATTATAATATTATTCTTGCACCTTATATTCTTAGTACAACCCGTTTGCATTCTAGTTGATCTAATAGTTATAATTGTTACGGTGACAAACTATGCTCGTCAATAACTGGAACTCCGCATTCTAATACGCTAAATTAGGTTGCATTTGTTGTGGTGATAAAGGAGTTTTTGTTCTCTGATTGACACACTCACGAGACAGTTTCAGGGGCTTCAGGTTTAACTGATGCATATCTCAGCCGGAATTCTTCATATAAGGAAATATGTAGAAGTAGTGAATACATTTCTCTGTGTGTGTTAATCCTTAGTACAACCTGTTTGAAACAAAAAATAAAGATAGAGATCTTGACCAATTGATTCTACTAAAGCTATAAACGAATTCATATATACTCAAAACTGATGTCAATATAGTTACATTATTGATTCCCAATGCATATTGCACAACGACTAAAATTATGAAGCTGTGCTGGTATCTCTGCAGAGTTCCTGTAGGTACAACCTCACATGATGTCGGTAGAATTCCACACCAGCTTTGCAAATAAAAACCCTTCAGCGACAGCTCCTGCAAAATACAATTACACAACAAACATCAAAGTTCTACGTCGTTGGTCAGGGTATTGCTCAAAGAGGCATTCATAGCTATCATTCCAAGTGTTAGCCCAAACTAAGCGATATGTCGGCTACGAGAAACATCACAGCTTACCTTGAAGATGAAAGCTGATGTTGAGATAGTAATTGGTCTCTTGGACATTCCACCATAAGTTACCATAATTCCTCTATTCCTGAGAAATTCGAAAACCATTATTTAGAAAGCCAACAACTTGGCAAAAGCAATAAGTCACAAACTCACACCTCAAGAATTTGAGAACTAAATTCACTCATATGAACACTTTCACTTTAACATACCTCAAAAAAGTTTGTATGCTCTTCATTTCCCATTAGAGAGATACTATCACCTCATAACGGAGTTAACAAGTTTAGGAAGTCCACTGCTAAGAAATTTAAATCGCAGTGACTACTGGGAACCAAAGAGGATGTTGTATCAACCATTCACAGCATAAATTATAGTGGACTAATCACTCTCAAGTGTAATTTTACAAATGCAACATAAGGCTCATCGAAAATCCTGAACTGTTTACATCCAACTATTAATACCAAATGTTAAAAACACCAAGGCTTCCTTACAAACCTAGTTGAATGAAATGGATAAGACATACATACAGAAACAACCTCCAGATGAAATGAAATAGACCTATCAGCAATTACTAGCACTTATTCTTTAATGGGGTGTGAAAGGGAAATAACTCCAAATGAGAAGCACAAGTTTATATTGTACTATATTTCATTAAGGTCTCTCATTTAAAAAAAAATACAGATAAAGAGTATGAATATGAATACATAATTGAAGCAAGAGAGAAGAACTTGTATGACTGAGACACATGTTACTCATTTCCCCCTAACTCATAAGATATGACAACTTAAACCACTGCCATTCCATTCTCATAGATTGACTATTTATCACATAATAAATGAACCTTCAATGCCAGCAAATGAAATGAAATGAAAAGGAAAGCATCAATACCTAAGGTTAAAGTAATTGCTAGGGTCTTTAGCTGCCTGATCTCTAGAATTCTGCACTCCAAAAGCCAAAATACAGTGTAGTCAGAACAATCATCAACCAAACAATAGAAGCCAATACATCTGAAGTCTTCTGCTCAAACAAGCACACTGCACTATTGGAGAAAGAGCATAAGTAGAAGGAAAAAATTTATCAAATTAAAAGAAAATTTCAGATTTTTGAAGTCTACATGAAAAATCCAGATTTTTGTGAGACGATATGCAAGAAAAGAAGCTCGTGCCAGGTTCAGTTACACAAGCTCGTCCCAGGTTCAGATAGATCTCAAATCTGGCAGCCATGGAAGATATGAGAGAACATAGTAGCAAGAGGAAGCTAAAGCCACTGATCAAATCAAGTTAATTGCGCACAATTTTCATAACACAAATCGATCAAACAAGTTTTGGAGCAAAACCTGGACAGTCACTGCAAGAGTTGCAGGTAACCCATAATATATCACTCCCGGTATCAATCTGCACATTGTATTCCCTTGGAGGCATCCCGAGCTTCAATCTTGTAAAAGGTATACAACAGTCAACTCAAAATACATAAAGTTTGAAATAGAGCAACATGAATGCAAACCACGAGCACGACATAAGCAACACGATTACACGAACACAACACGAACAATAGCATCCGAGCACTTGAGTCTTGGACAGCAACAACATGAACACGAACACACACATGAACAACTACAAGGTGTTTATGTCTAACTAAATGAAATGAAAAGATAAAAAATCAGCCTTTATATAAAAAATCAGCACTGAAAAAATATAAAACCATACCTTAAAAGTCCAAAATGAAGCTCAGCTGGCTGCGCACAGCTGCAAACTAATTACAGCTGGGTATATTACAGCTAACAGCTGAGCATATTAAACTAAAACCAATGGAAATATAGCAATATCTTGCAAACTACAATAATGAGGCAATATCTTGCAAACTACAGCAGTGATGCAATATGTGTTTTTATACATATAATCCATCATCAACAATTGGGAGTTTCAAACCCTATGACATAACGTCGGCAAACTACAACAACAGGTAAAATACTTGTGACAATAGTGTGCATTCAGGCAATAATAATTAGAAACGAAATCGAACCCTAGAGGTACACATATTTGTAACATGATCCAAAACCAAAATACTTGTGCAATCAAGCATATCATTGTGTAATTTGAGTATAATGCAGACTTATCTAAATGAAAGTGACAATCCATTTCAAAGGCCAAATTTCTGATATCCGAAGCTTTGAATTTCAACATCAGAACTACAAATATGCATTTTTTTTATTTTAAAAAAAGGCCTTTTCAAATGTAGGTACATAGCAGTGACAATCAACTTTAAAACTGATGGAATTCCTTTCCGGTTTTAAGGATTTGTAGTTCTTTGACTACATATGTTCTCTTTCTTTAGCAGACAGTTTTATACAGCATATAACCTGTAATGGCTGTAAAGGATGGGATGCAATGAATAAAAAATCACGAAATTCGCGCAATAACGAAGAAAACCCCAAATTTCAGACAAAAATCGCGCTATAGGAGCCCCTCATCCTCGTACGTGATGGTATTGAAGCAACCCTAAATTCATTTGATAACAACATTAGGGATAAATAGAGGAGGAGCATAAAGGAACATACATATGGACTGGTACCCGTAGAAGGCGGCGGATTCGGCGGCATCGGCAGGCGGCGGCGGATTCGGCGGCATATCGCCACCGGAGTCGGATCTTCCTCCTCTTCTTCTTCGATTCCAACGCGGATCTTCGCCAACGCGGAGTCGCATCAAAAATCGCTCTTGCTGTTCCTCTTGGATGAAGAAGCACGAAATCCGAGATGTGGAAACGTAGTCCTGACCGAGATCCGAGATCCACCGAGGAGCCCTGGCCAGCGTGGGTGACGGGAGATCCACAGATCTGGAAACGGAGCATGAGGAGTGGTCTAGGAAGAGGAAGGACGAAGCGCGTAAATAGAGGGTTCGGAGGAGGAGGGATTCGGATTTCTGAGAAACATGAAAAAATGTCCGTACAAAGCGAAAATAGGTATATATAGAGGCCATTTTGCTATAATGTCCAAAAACGCGACCATTTTGCAAATACGTCCAAATAAAGTGCCTGTTTTGCAAATTTTTTCTTAAAAAAATTGGTTCTATAGAGTAAGATATATTAGGCCAACCATTATCATTACAAAAAACCATAATTATTTTTTGGCCCAACGATATTTGTTTCGGTTAAAATTTGGCTGAAGGTGGGTGTTTATTGCTTAGTTGTACAAATAATTCAAAATTATTTGTACGTGGGCCCCACCAATTATATATTTAAAAAAATCAGAATTTCGGTTACAATCTAAGCCCTCCATTTCAATCAATCCAATGGTCTACATTTGTTCACAAATTTCATCCTAAGGATTGTTTACAAAAGATCCATCATATATATATATATATATATATATATATATATATATATATATATATATATATATATATATATATATATATATATATATATATATATATATATATAGGTAAAGGTTCAAATGAAAATGGGGCTTAAGATGAAAAATTTGCTTAAAGTGAAAATGGGCACACGGATCTAATTTAACTGCAAAAGCGGGTCGAACTGGCCCAACATAAAATTTAAAAAAAAACTCCCCGTTCATTGCATCCCTCCCGTTCTGCCGTTCATCGTCTTCTTCCGCTTCTCAAGCCAAAGTCTCCAGTCCTCTTCGCTTCATCGCTTCAATTGCTCGCCAATATCCGCCATTACCAAATCATGCCAGACCTTGCGAGCTTTCTCACTTCCAATTCTCTTTCCCCGATTCCTTGCCCCACTCACTTCAAGCCCCTCCCCAGTCGATGCGGTTCTGATCCTTCGATGCTTTCTCCTTGGCGAGCAGCGCCGACGACCAAGACGACGATGGGGACGTGTCTGTCTATCTAACACTATTGCTTGTGCACAGATTCTCTTTCTCATAGTTTTTCTCCTCTCTCCTGAGGTAAACCCTAAGCCCTAAGTCCAAACGAATCCGTGTTGGTGCGTGGATTTTATGTTGTTTTTGGTAAATTGAAAATTTCTTGTAGTTTTGAGCTTGAATTGATCGAACTAGTAGTAAGTCCTGGTTTCTTAATTGGATTGATTTTGGTGGATTTGAAATTGATATTGAGATGGGGTAAATTCATGCCTTCAAGGTGTTTGATAAAATGCCTAGGAGAGAAATCGAGATTGAGTTATGGTTAAATACATGCCTACTAGGTGTTTGATCAAATGTCAATGACAGAATTAATGTTGTTATGCAGATTCGCTTGAAATTTTAAGCTAATTTAAGTCTATAATGTTGTTCTAGTTGGATACGTAATGATAATGTTGATCTGTTGATGTTGTATTTTTGGCATGGATAGATGTTGTGCTCTTGTGTTTGTGGGAATTGAAGCTTCTTCGGAGGCCCGTCAATGGCTGTTTTTATGCAGCTGCTGCTATGCCACCTCCACGAGATGGTTGTGCTAATTCGGGGTTGTATTGCTAGGGCACACTTTGGAGATTTAGAGGTGGTTTTGATCAACTTTGGGGTTGTTTTCTCCTATCTGCAGTGGCTGAGAATAAGGCGCTTTTTGGGGCTGTCATTGAACATTTTCTGCTGTTGTTCAGGGATGCTATCCTCTTTCGATCGAAGATGTTATCCCTGAATTCAAGCCACATTTAATCTATTTCGTAGCTGCGAGAACGGCATAGCTGTTGCGACAGATTTGCCCTTCGATGGAGCAGCTGCTGCTTCAGTTTGTGGGGTTATTGGAGCTTGATTCGTAGACATCCGACTGATTTTGAAGGGCTGATTTGAGCACCTTGGGTGCTGGTTATCTCAAGATGGTTATGTAAGTGGTTTGCGAGTTCACCATCCCTTTCCCATGTTGTTAAATATTAATCATCCTGATTTGATTCTTGAAAAACTTGTCCTATTAGACATTCTCCATATCTTAGAGGTATGTTTTCAATTCGTGCAGATATGCATTTTTTTAAGAAAGACCTCACTTATAGTGCTAATTGAAATTGAGTATAGCTGATATAAAAAGTTATTCTTAACTTTCAAAAGAAAGATTTTCACTTCAATAGTTGTATACTTGTATATGAGCACACAATGGAACTTGCCCACTTTTGATCATATATTTTTTTTCTTTAGTTTCCTCAGTTGGAGTGGATCATTTTCTTACTTGAAAATTAGTATTGTACTGCATTTTTCTAGCAGAAGAAATGACTTGTTTATCGTCTTTTGATAAGTTTATTTAGTTGTTTAACATGAGCATTATAGTGTTGGCTGTTTAAGATGACATTTGTGTCCTTGCTCTTTAAATTCAAGGTTTTACTTATCCTGTCAGGGCTCATTTTCTAGAAGATGTGCTTGAAATGGTCGGATATAAGCCTATTAGCTCAAAATGGTAGAGCAATGTGTCATGCACAAAGATACGGGTTCAAATCCCGTATAGGCTATTTATGGTTGTCTTCTTTTTGTTTCCGTTCATGAATAAGATTATGAAGTGCAAGAATAAAATGACAAAATGCAAGAATAAAGTAATGAAGTGCATGAATAATAATATGAAGTGCATGAATAAGATTATGAAGTGCACAATTAAGATTATAAAGTGCATAAATAAAATGATTGTATATGAATAATAATATGAAGTTCATGAACAAGATTATGAAGTGCACAATTAAGATTATAAAATGCATAAATAAAAGTATTTAAGTGCAAGAATAAAATGACAAAGTGCAAGAATAAAGTGATGAAGTGCATGAATAAGATGATAAAGTGCAAAAATAAAATGATGAAGTGTATGAATACCAGTATGAAGTGCGTAATTAAGATTATAAAGTGCATAAATAAAAAGATAAAGTTCAAGAATAAAATCTGATTTGATTTTTATGAGGATTGAAATATGATTTTTAAGAACCTATCTTTCAAAAATGTAACATGGACTTTCAGCACTATAATTTGACTTTTTTAGCACTGAAATATGATTTTTAAGCAACTATGTTTCAACATTTAATTTGAATTTTATGCATTTAAGTTTTTGCACTACACTCTAATTTTTGCAGCACTGACATCTAATTTTATGTGCACTGAAATATGATTTTTAAGCACTTTACGTTTCAATATTGTAATATGAATTTTAAGCATTTAAGTTACTACACTATAATATGATTTTTTCAGCAATATAATTTCATTTTTATGAGCACTTAAATCTAATTTTTATGCACCATTGTTGGAGTTTAAATGCCATTTTTAGGTCAAATTTGGGGTATTTTATAAAGTGCAATAATAAAATGATAACGTGCACAAATAAGATGATAAAGTGCATATATAACATTATGGTGTGCAAATACAATATTATGTTGTTCAAATATAACTTTAAGTTGCGCAAATATAATATTATGTTGTGCAAATAAAATAATAAGGTGCAAGAGTAAAATGATGGTGTATGAATAAAAAAATATGAAGTGCATGAATAAGATTATGCAGTGCACAATTAAGATTATAAAGTGCATAAATAAAATGATGAAGTCTATGAATAATTGTATGAAGTGCATGAATAAGATTATGAAGTGCACGATTAAGATTATAAAGTGCATAAATAAAATGATAAAGTGCAAGAATAAAATAATGAAGTGCATGAATAAGATTATAAATTGCACAATTAATATTATAAAGTGCAAGAATAAAATGATGAAGTGCAAGAATAATATTATGAAGTGTATGAATAAGATTATGAAGTGCATGAATTAGATTTTGAAATGCAAGAATAAAATGATGAAGTGCATGAATAAGATTCTGAAATGCACAATTAAGTGCTTAAAAAATCAGATTTTAGTGCTCATAAACATCAAATGTTAGTGGAAAAAAAATCAGAGTATGCAAACTACCAAAATTATGGACTTTAGCCTATGCGGGATTCGAACCCACATTTTTGTGCACAAGCACATTGCTCTACCATTGAGCTAATAGGCATTCATGACACCCAAGCTATAAAATTATAAAGGATTGTACCAAACTTTCATAACACCATAAAAGCAAAAGTACACAGCTCGAAAGCAACCCCTAGAGCACTGAACAACTACAACCATAAAAGCAAAAAAGGTGGAAACAAGAGGACATAGCAAGCTTTCAGAACCGTGTAAAATGGGCGTGAAAAGAAAGACTTGGGCTACTAAGGACTAATACACTTATGGGAGAAGGTGTGAATAATAACTTAAAGGAATGGAAACTACTGAACTACAACAAAATTCTTATCCTTGCATGCCAATGGCTGAGTAAGCAACCACAAAATTCACCATCTCATTCCAGTTCTAACTTCTAACCAAAAACTATCATAAATCCGCAGTGCAGAAATCAGTCAAATTGTCCAAAACCCTAATGCCCAAACACAGTTAAGCCCTAAAGATGTTCTTATGCTAAAATATACTCTGTACAAAATTAACAAATTATTCCAGCATTACTAAATGGAAAACCTGCAAATTGAATAGAAAATTCCGGGAAACTAAAGGGGAAAAAAGGAGGAGGGTGCACCAGGGACATGGGGTTCCCAGGTGGGAACTAGAGAGTAGAGGAGGGTTCTCATCGTTTGAAGACGGGCAAAATAGATTTGACTGTACTACTAGCCTCTATAGGTTTCCTTGTGAATCAAGAACTCCTCATCTTGAAGCCAAGAGAAAAGAAAACAGTGATGGGTGGAGTTAAGTTAGCAGATAATATTGAAGAAATTTGGCATCACAATCAGATGAAGAAACTTTCCGAAGATAGAAATATAAACCAGATTATGATATTCAGACTGTTTTCTACACATTCTTAAGTTAAATTTAAAATTTTCAGAAAGCATTTGGCACTCAAATGTACAAGCTCTGACATTGAACCCACTGCCCTCTTGCCAGGACAAGTTTTCGCTGCCCCATACCCTCACCAAGCAGCTACTTAGAATTTCAGCAAACACATAATAAGATGAGAGTGAAGCTAGGAAAAAAAGAGGAAAAATTAGCAAATATGTAGTATATCAAAAGGAAAAACCTGCACATTTTAATTTTAAATATGCAATATTACCTCCTAAATATGCACTTCATCTAGTCTTAGGCCAGAATTTTACTAAACTATAATCTGCACAAAAAAAAATGATAACCTGCATTCAATTTCTTTTAAGATAGGTGTACGTTGCATAACTTTTAAAAGAATTATCTTATGATGCCTCGGTTATAGTTGCCTTAGCTCTCCTATTAATCAATTACTCAAACTCTAAGAGATTACCTCACTTGCATCTGTTTCAAAGTGAACATTAATAATAAATGCATCCATGCCTTCGGAACGAGCATTCTTGTATCTACTAGTGTCCCAAATCGCTCCATGGAGCTCATTTAGATGATTAACAAAATGTTAAGAAAACCACATTCATTAAAATTATAAACAGGGAAATTATTGATGGATTTGGTACTTATTTGTGCTAAGAAAAAGTGGAGAGAAAGAGCCTATAATGGATAAGCTGGACACTCCAAAGAAACCCGTAAAACAAGATTGACGAAGGAAACAAAATGCCAAGCAATGGAAATTTAGATTGTTCAAGTCAATCGACCAACAAATTAAATTGTAGCTGCTAGACAAATACTTATCTAATTTCAGAGGCAAAATGAATATCTAAAGTTAACTTTCCTAAGTCCCACACTTAGTTCCAACAAAAACTTTATATATCTAGCATTTCGAAGCTACAACAAGGAAGGTTCAAAAGGAAATATTCTAGTACACAAAACAAAGATCAAAACATCAAGAACAGTGTTTACACTTAACTGTCCATCTCCATCACCCATTTCATCTAACAAGATTAAAAACAAAGCTAAGAAAAAATCTGATTCACAAAAAATTAAGCCCCAAAATTCTAAACTTAGATCACAACATTGCCATTTTCAGAAGAATACTCACTCACCCTAAGCAAACCTTAAAAAAGAGTTGGTTTCTTACACTTGTAGCAAATTACATCAGGGCAAAGAAGGATCAAGGATTTAAGTCTCTAGATCCTTAATCCGCAACATTGTCAAACATTAAGAACAACAGTCCCAAATCCAACTAAAAAACCTCTCAATCAATCTGAGTCAACAAGAAATCATCATAAATAAATTTCAATTTCACTCATTCAAATCTAATATTTTACAAATTTATTCAATTTAGCCAAACATAAAAATTGGGGGTTTATTAGAAACAACTGACCTTGTCCTGGTGAACCATTAATCGGAGTAAGTATCAAACGAAACCTAAGTCCTGACCTAAATACGAATTCCTCACAGTCAGAATCTTAGAACAGCAGAAAGGGGGGGAGGGGGGGGGGGGGGAACGAGAAAGAAGATACCTGATTTTGAAGAGGCGAAAGACGACGAGGGTATGGAGGCCGTAGGAGAGGAGGATGTCGTCCTAAGAAGAGACGCGGAGGACGCGAGAGGGAGAAGAAGCAGCGTGAGAGGGAGAGGCCGAAGCATCTGAGTCGCCATAGGTGCGAGTTAGGGTGAAGAATTTGAGCCAGAGTCTAGGTCGCCGGCGCGTTTGAGAAACGGCAGGAGAGATTCGAGATCTGATAAGATGCGTGACAGGGTCACATGACAGGCGAGAGGAGGGAGAGAGAACCGAAGAAGGTTTTTTTGGGGGGAGCCGGTTCAGTCCGGTTCGTGTTTTTTATTAAAAAACCCGCGCCAACTTATGCTTTAATTACCCCATTTTCACTTTAAGCAAATTTTTCATCTTAAGCCCCATTTTCACTTTAACCTCACCCTCTATATATATATATACTAGTCTTAATACCCGCGATCTTCGCGGCTTTTTCATAATGTTTATTTATATAAAATAAAATTTTCATAATATTTCTGAAAACAACTTTAAAATTGCTAAAACCCTCATACGTTATCATATTTGTTGTATATTAATCACGGATACTTTTTTAAAATTTATGGATGATTGAAGAAATATGGATAATTTTTTTTAACTCTATCATATTTTATTCTAGATTATGATCCCGTAAGAATTTTACAAATCTATATAAGATATGAAGTTAATTAATCACCATTTTTTCCATAAGAATAATCACCATTTTTCCCGTAAGAATCTTATACATATTATATTCAATCTTTTTTATTATTATAATGGATGCATATATTATATTCTATTGAAAATTTCGGCATTAGTGTAGTGTATGAATTAAATCATTTACTAAAAACCGATTAATAGCTGCATTACATGATCCTACATAAAACTCATCTTTAAACCTAAAATCAATCCTTTCATTAAATTGTTGGGAAATTTATTAATCGCTTATATGATTGTATTGATTAAATATTAAATAATATAAAATATTTTTTTCAGAAAGGCAATGAAGTAAAAGTTCAACAATTACTTATTTTTTCTAGATAAAATATTCATAAAATAACTTAAGGTAAAATGATAAGATTTGTAAGATATGAGATTGAATATTTAGAATTAAAATTAATTAGGTTGACACATGTATAAATAGATGGAGTTATCATCTAATGTGGCTTAAATTTATTGGATCGTCATTAATTGACGTGGCGAAAAACTCGACCCAGATTAAACCAGAGAATGACACGTAAGCGAATCGCACCAGAACCCGCCACATAGGATTTCCCCGCCTCTGTTTTAGTATTTTATATATATATATATATATGGTGTGGTTATAATGAAAAAAACTCTTAAAATGAAAATGGAGGAAAAAACACACGCGCTTCGGTTCATTTAAAAAAACATTGAACCGCTTTGAACCCGGAAAAAAGATTAAAAAAAAAACAGAAGCGGGCTGGACCGGCCCAAAAAAAACCCTTCTTCCTCTTCCTCCTCTCGCCTGCAACGCGTCTTCTCAGACCATCCTCGGTTGCTCCTCCAGTCGCCGTCCCTCCAACCTCACCAGCCGCCGACGGCAAGTTCCCAAGCCCCGACCTCCGATCCCAAGAAGACTCCGACCTCTCTCCCCAGCAGCAACGAGTGTCGAGCAGCCACCATTTAGTAGGTGCTCTAACAGGTGAACACAAAATCACTCTCTATTTTTTCTGATAGTTGTAATTCCCGCAGTTCATACCTAATGGTATGTTTCGATTTCGAGTTTTTTTTTTCTCGTGTGAAAATTAGGGGTTTTTCATCTCTCCTCCTCCATAGTTCCTCTGCAATCCCTGCACAAATTCACAGACTACAAATGTCTGGTTTCGAATCCATTGTTCTTGATTATTGATTGCTCACTAAATTAGTTTGGATTTAGAGGTTTGTTGAAGGTAATTTAACATGTTTATTGTTCAAATTGCTGCAATACATTGGCAATGAAGTTGTGATTTTGTTTGCCTACAAAGTGTTTGATTAAATGCCTGAGAGGAAAAGAGCATATATGTTTTTATTTTGGACATATTATGTGGTTCTTATAGACATAATTGTAGTTATGAGTTATAAACCTCTTATCTTCTTACTTTGAAACAAGTAAAGACACACAAATACCACTTATAGGCATAGTTTTTTCCTTTAAAAAACTTAAGTATGTGCTAGCTGATATTTGCTTTCTGATTTTGAGTATATGGCTCTCACACTTGCTGTTGGGTTATGGGTGCATCTAATGAATGTGCTAATTGCTAGTACTCCTGATCAACCACTTCAATGAAATTCCCGGTTTACAAAAGTTGATTAATGTGCTTGAATTCCAGTAATCTGATCAATAGAGTCAGCTAAGCTAAGGAGACCTTTGAATTTAGAAAGCAGCAGGGGAAACATAATCGAAAAGAGTTAATGACCAAGGAGGAAATAACTATTAGCCCAATTTGCTCCATGGATGGTGTTTTTTTATGTTGTGTATAGAATGCTTTACGTTGCAATCTCTTTAGCAATCTTGATGTTGATTTTCCTTTTAAATTCTAGCTCTCTCATGATGATAATTAATCTGTTGATGCCAGCGTTTTCGTATGATTTTGATGTGGCATGTTTGTTATTTGATATGTCTTGCTATCATGAACAGTTTGTTATTATTCGAGTTATCTATCATGATATTCATACTCTTTAGAATGGTGGGTACATGAGTGCATTAGTTGTGTTCTTTTTGTCCTTCTTTTTTATTTTCTAGGTTGTTAGTGAAAAGGACCGCTGTTTTCTATGAGTTGCTTTACTTATTTTGACTTTGATTTCCATGAAATGTATCCTAGGGAAAAAGATCATTTGTTTAGAAGAGTAAGGAAAAGTTAAAGTATATTATTTTTCAGCCCTGATTTCTATATTTGTCTTACATGAAAATGTAACAGATAAGAGAAGCTGTGTGTTTGAGCTATTAGATGTACATGCCTGCTGGATAGAATTATAAGATAAATTAATAAGAATATAAAGTGCATGAATAATAATTGAAAGTGCACAAGTAAGAACATAAAGTGCATAACTAATACTCTGAAGTGCTTAGATGAAATTGATATTAGTTAACAGTTAAAGTTTGAAGTTGCTTCTTATATGAAATATTGCAATAGGCTATTCAGACGAATGCCCATGTCACCCGACTCTTCACTTTTATATCTTGATCTACCTTCAAGTGTTTTAATGGGTGAAGCATTTTAACCTCAAACAAATGCTGTAAACCAGTTCCTTGCTTACCAATACAAAGATATCACCAAGTAAGTATCTGCTTTACATGGCACACCCTTTATTTTTGTAATCTCTTAAAGTTCTCCAGCCTTCATATGCCGCTTGAGCTTCTCAAGGTTGTGGCTTATCACTTCTCTTTCGTAATCTCTTAAAGTTTAATGCTTTGTTTTCAGTTTTCTGATTTTGGTTTCGATTTGTGAATTAGGATTGCCAATTCCGAAATTCTTTCTTTGATTTGTTCTCCTGCTTTAGGTTTTAAAGTTACTGTGGTTAGTACACCGCATTTCCGTCAATAAACATCTCGTCGTTGTCTTCCTCCTCTCTGGGATCAATGTTGTAGTTGCCACAAGACTAGAATGCTTAATAAAAAATTGTGTCGCTGTCTGGTTGATGTCAAATGAAAGCTGGTAAGGTTTAGCTTTAGATCAAAACATGTTTGCACAATGTGGATTGTGTAGAGAGTTTATAACAATAGTTGTTAACTTCTGTTTATTAGGGTTAATAAGCTATTAGTTGTTGATGTACGTAGCAAATGATTTGGTGTTCCAGTTGGTTAGGCTAACTACTTCCGTTGTTTGTAAATAAATAGAACATTGCTATAATAGCTTAAGACTTTGCAATACAACTGAAAATTCCCAAACCATTTTCTTCTTTCTGTTACATCAATAGCTAGGGGTTGCGAGTTCTTATTTCTACTTGAGACCATACAACTCCAAAGGTGGATACATCATATATATGAAAGGGAGGACTAGTCAGTCCATGCTTCTTCTGGATAATGTTATTAAGGTTGGCACTTGTTGGTATTTAAGGTGATCGCTTGGTGGAATTTCGTATACTACAGTGCACTATGCAGATATCCTTCGTGAACGTACAGATGCTGAAATATATAAAATGGGAATGCTGAATCCTCAGTTAGAGTTGGGAGATCTTGAAGCCCAAATAAGTCTTGGATAGTTTAGTAACTTGGTTGAGAGCATAGGTAACCTTTTGTCCCTTTGGGTTAGTTCTACGGTCACTTAACTAAACAATAGGTTTTGTACTCGTCCCCTGGAGATCTAGACAGTAGTTGTGAAGAAAACATATTGTGGAGGATATGAATGATTCAATTGCTTGAGAAATTATCTTTCGTGCATTATCTGAGTTTAATCTTGTTATCTTTTCATGTTCAGAAAATAGAGAGGTTGCATTTAAGCCTCTATATGTTGTCCGGAAAGAATTAGACAAAGAAAGCTACAAGTCTCTATCAAATATATGAATCCATTTTCTACTTTTTTTTTGTGTTAATGAATCCTTTTGTGTTGAATAAGCTTTAAAAGCCTATTAGCTCAATGGTAGAGCAATGTGCTTATGCGCATGGATGTGGGTTCGACTCCTACATGGGCTAAATTGCTTAATTTTAATAGTTTGTATTATTTTATGATAAAAGTGCAATTCATAATCTTAATTGTGCATTTTATAATCTTATTCTTGCATTTTATCATTTTATTTATGTATTTTATAATCTTAATTGTGCACTTCATAATCTTATTCATGCACTTCATGTTTTTATTCTTACACTTTATCATTTTATTTATGCACTTTATAATCTTAATTGTGCACTTCATAATCTTATTCATACACTTCATATTATTATTCACCTACCATCATTTTATCTTTTCACTTTATCTGCTTATTTATGTACTTTATCATTTTATTCTTGCACTTTATAATCTTAATTGTGCACTCTATAATATTATTCATGCACTTCATGATTTTATTCTTGCACTTTACCATTTTATTTATACACTTATACTATTAATTGTGCACTTCATAATCTTATTCGTGCACTTCATATTATTATTTATACACTTCATCATTTTATTCTTGCACTTCATCATTTTATTTATGCACTTTATAATCTTAATTGTGCACTCTATAATCTTATTCATGCACTTCATATTATTATTCATACACTTCATCATTTCATTCTTCCACTTTATCATCTTATTTATGCACTCTAACCCTTAGATGGTAAGCATCATTTCCAACAAACTTGGTCATGTACTTGTTGCAAGCAATCCTAGCAGCTTCCAAAGCCTCACTAGAGACATTCTCCTTCTCCCAACTAACAAGGTGTGCACAGAAGGGGAATTGTGCGAATATAAAATATAGAAGTGCAATTTTAGAACACAAGTGTGCACTTCCAAAGTTCCAAAATATGCACTTTAGCTTATGCGGGAGTCGAACCCACGTATTTGTGCATAAGCACAACTCTCTAGCATTGAGCTAATAGGCTTTTAGAGCTTGGTAAGTGCTATAATAGAGATGGAATAGCCCATGTAGTAGAAGACGAATCGAGAGTAACATTTTTCTAGAAGTAAAAAATATTCTTGCACTTTATCATTTTATTTGTGCACTTCGTAATCTTATTCATGCACTTCATATTATTATTGTTACACTTCATCATTTTATTTATACACTTTATAATCTTAATCGTGCACTTCATATTCTTATTCATGCACATTATTTTATTATTTACACTTTATTATTTTATTCTTGCATTTTATCTTCAGATTATGCACTTTATCATTTTATTTTTACACTTTATAATGTTATTCATTAACGGGAACAAAGTGCATGAACGAATCAGCCATGTATACAAGTATTGACATAAGCATTTTGAATGGGAGTCAAATCTTCTTTTAACCATCATTTAATTATTTGAGAACTATGATTAATAAATTTTAACAAGGCAAGCAGTCAATTAGCAAGAAACCACCAAACATTATTAACTTATTAAGTCCCAAGTCAGGAAAACAACTGAATAATAGAAGCAATGCTTCCATCCTAATCTTTGTTGACTAGGCGTAGGCATTAACAATGAATCAACCAATACCATCAATATGCTAAGCCTTACAAAAAATCTTCTCTCTTATTCATTCTGAGCAACCGGCCCCTCAATTGCATTTTGACCCTGCGTTCTTTACATTGTGTTGGAGCTATACTTTTCCAGAAGCAGTATGTGTAGCAGCAGCTGCATTTAAAACACCACCACTGTTATGAGCTGAATCTGCCATGTTTTACGGTAACTTTTATATCGATTTCTGCATACATTTCATGCATTTGGGCTAAGATAGTACAGAATCTATGTAGTTTATGTTTATTCGCCAAATTATGGAATCTACACCAGTTTCTGTTTAATTTCGCAGAATTCGAGGCAAATTACAGTAGTTCTAAGAAAGGTCAGAAAAGCTCGGAAATCAACTACAGAAGTCCAAGATCAAGAAGCAGCGGAACCAGTCGAATCAAGCTAGGACCCAGAGTTACTCGATCTAGAGTAAGCCTACTCGACCTCGACGACGGTGTCCGAGCACAGGCCTTGTCAACCAAGAGCAGTGTCGAGAGCCAGATCAATCCGACTCCGGAGACCCTACTCGATCTCGAGTACACCTAGTCGAGATCGACTACACCTCAAAGCCATATCCGGAGTCGATGAAGTTGAGACAAGTCGAGAAGCCGAAGACGGAGACGCCGAGCCAACCCTACTCGATCTCGAGGAGGCCTTGTCGAGATCGAGGACCAGTACCACGCCCGTCCGAGTCCATGCCGAGGAGGAGTCCTCGACATCACCACCGACACATCCTCGACTACACCCAACTCGATCTCGAGGAGAGTTAGTCGAGATCGAGGAGCCAAGGAGCCCAGGTCCGAGCCATGTCGAGCAGAGCCACCCGAGAAGCCCAGCCAGCCCCAGTCGACGACGAATCCTACTCGATGTCGAGGAGCCCTACTCGAGATCGACGAGCGCCGTGTCCGAAACCGCGTTACGCGCTTTGGCTGTCCGTGTCGAGCTAGGAGTCCTTGGGGCCGAAGGAAGCCAAGTCTATCCGAGATCCATCAAGTTCTATCTATGGAAGACAAGATCTATCAACATGAGAAGACTTACCTATTTTAGATTTATCTTTCCCCTTTTGATTTAATTCCTAAATTGCTTTTATTTATCTTTTAAAGTTTTAGATATAATTTTAGATATAGATAGATATCTTCTATCCTTGATTAGCAAGGAATAGAAGCCTATAAATAAAGCCTTAGGGGCTGGTTTTTCATCATTCATTTTTCAGAGAGAACAAGTAAGTAGTAGAGAGAGAGAGAGTTTGTGGCAAGCAAGGTGGAAAGGCGAAAGCGGATTTGTCTTGTTTGGTTGTAAGCTTTCTTTTATTTAATTCAATGCAAGTTAGTTTCTTTTGTTATTTAATGTCTTTCTTGATGATGAAGAGCGAGTAGTCCACCCACTTCTGGGGCTGGGGTGAGCCCGACGGTGGCCATGTGAGGTGATGCAGTAAAGGTCAG
The DNA here is from genome assembly GCA_963922045.1 of Persicaria maculosa. Taxonomy (NCBI): domain Eukaryota; kingdom Viridiplantae; phylum Streptophyta; class Magnoliopsida; order Caryophyllales; family Polygonaceae; genus Persicaria; species Persicaria maculosa. The sequence continues at coordinate 45,150,496 of OY998263.1, read as the reverse complement.
ATCTTGTTATGCAATTCGTCTTCTATCCCTATGAGCATGATTCTTTTGCGAGAGTTGAAGGTGATCCTTGTTTGTATTATTGAAGCGAAAGTGATCTTAATGCAACTTGGATTAATTATGTGAAAAGGGTTAGTAACAATTAGGGTTTATGCGAAAGCCTCTATATGCCTATTTGTTAGTAACGAAAGTTATTTTGATGGAAAGCATGATCCTTTATGCCTTTATGTGTTACTTTGCATGGTTATCGTTGTGGTGTTGATACCCTGGCTTTGGAAGTTCTTTCCTATATTGATTTATTTCTGTCGAAATTTGAGAATCTGTGTTCGAATTTGCAATTTACACTTTCTGCATTCTTAGTCGAGATAGAGGAGAGGCTGGTCGAGATCGAGTAGACCTTAGTCGATCTCGAGTTGGCTTTTGTCTACGTCGAGTTGAGTTTCTGTTTCTGTTTTCGATTCTGCAATTTCTGTTTTTACCATTGCTTGTCGATCTCGAGTTACTGCTTGTCGAGATCGAGTACTGTGTTGTCTGAGTCGAGTGTCTGTCATCGATTTTCAGTTTTTGTCTTTTACTGTTGGTAGTCGATCTCGAGTTGCACCTAGTCGAGATCGAGTTAGTTTCTGCTTTTGTTTTGTTCTTTGCTTTCGTTTGTTATTTCTATCTTCCTTTCTTTGTTCCTTTGTTTCTGTTTTCTGCTTGCTTTTCTGTGAGATTTACAGCTGCCTAGGATACGCTGACACGCTTCCTCGTGGATTCGATCCTGACTTGCTCTTACTACATTGGAGGGAGTCTTGTAATTATTTGCGTGAGCCTAAATCTGGTTTGATCTATTTTGTTATATTTCATACTCGATTCCCTCCTAACAACAACCACCACATGAGCAAGCCAAATGCAACACAGACCCACCAGAAGCATCCCTTCTTCCAATAGAAAATTCATTTCCTCGTTTTTATCCTCTCTTCAGCCATCCTTTTGCAAGATCTTCTACACCCAGACTTGGTTTGTTACTTTTCCTTGTATATTACTTGACATCACACATCTTTCCTCCTTCGAGAGATGGGATAGAAGCTTTAGTTTCAACAACTTTTTTTGATGTGATGGAGTTTTGGAGCTTATGAATTCATCATGGAAGCGACCAGGGCATCATCTTTAGTTTTATAACCTATTGCACAATCCCAAATTTAAAAAATCATCAAATTCAATTTTAAACAATTAATTCTCCAATGCCATCGATTCAATTTTAAAAAGCATCAATCAAGAGATCACCCAAATCAGAAATCTTGTAAGCAAAAAAAAAAAGAGTGAAAAAACCCAGATGTATTCTAGAATATTTTGAGAACCCACAAGACTTCTTCACATGTTATAAGAAATTGAGAACCCACATCAGATATAAATCTAAATAACCCCAAGAAACACTACAATTGACAGCCCAGGCTAGGATCCAAAATATAAAAAAAAAGTCCCAATTAAGCACCAGTTTAAGCAAAAACAACTTCAAGAGGCAAGAGCAAGAGAGATATAATTTTACTTGGCGTTGAAGAGCATGCTAGCACAAAAGCATCCAAGACAAAGCAAGCACGCAGACAGAGACTAAGAGAGACAGTACCATCACTAGGCACCCACATTCAGAAACCTGATTAAGTAGCGCAAAAAGCACAGCGCGTACTTCCATATTATTTGTTTACTCTTTACTCAATTACAAGAAATTTCGCCTGCAATCCAGTAGCTCCAGACCTGCTCGCTACGAATCAAGAGCCAATACAAGGAGCCACAAACAATAAGCATTCCAAGACAAACACTTGAAGAACTGAACAATGCACATATCTTTAGTTCAACTCACCTAGTTTCCAAGCTCTAGACAAATTTACTTAACCTAACAACATTTGCTGATGAATTGATAGATGCTACTTTCAGGCATAACAAGGAGAGGATTATTCATGAAGAAATCTAGTGTATGACATGCCAAATTTAACAAACAAAAGCTCCGAAATTGAGGCTAAAATCTCAGTCAAGAATACCATTTATGTCCTAGATATTTTATCAAACACCTAGTAAGCATGGATTTAACCACAACTCGATTCCTATTTCTCTCCTAGGCATTTTATCAAACAACTAGAAGGCATGAATTTATCCCCTCTCAATCTCAATTTCAAATCCAAAAAACTCAATCTCAATCCAATTATGAAAGCATGACTTACTACTAGTTCGATCAATTCAACCTCAAAACTAAAATAAACTTTCACAACATCCTAAAATCCACACGAATTTGTTCGAACTTAGAGATTAGGGTTTACCTCATAAGCGAGGAGAAAAGCTATGAGAAAGAGAATCTGCGTGCAAGCAACAATGTCAGACAGACAGACACCTCCCCATCGTCGTCTTGGTCGCCGGCGTTGCTCGCCGAGGAGAAAGCATCCAAGGACCAGAACTGCATCGATCGAGGAGGGGCTTGAAGTGAGTGGGGCAAGGAATCGGAAGTGAGGAAGCTAGCAAGGTCTGGAGATTGGTGATCAATGGAAGCGATGAAGCGAGGAGGACTGGAGACCTGTCATTTGGGAAGCAGAAGAAGACGATGAACGAGAGGGGGACGATGAACGGGGAGGAATTTTTTTTCCATGTTGGGCCAGTTCGAACCTTTTTTTTTTTTGGTTAAATTAGGCCCGCGCGTGTGCCATTTTCATTTTAAGCTAATTTTCATTTTAAGACCCTTTTTCATTTGAACCATTACCTATATATATATAAAAGATCAATCTTCATATCCGATAGTAGAAGCTATATGTTCTAATAACACTTCCAATCTCCTAGGATTGCCTTTATGACCACTAAATTGTCACCCTCTATGAGGTGATTGGTGATTCCAAGTTGTTCAGCCTTTAAGACAACTCTACGCAACGCCAAGGCCTCCGCAAAAGTGACTGAACAACCATTGCAAGTGCCCCTGCCGAGGGTGATCTGCAGCGTTACAAATAACAAATCCATACGCTGCCTCTCCAAACCAGCATTTAGACCCACTGAAATTGAGTTTCACAAAGCCCACATGAGGCTTATCCAAAACCCGTTACGATTGTCCTTATTCCTACCGCTCTGCTTAGAGCATGCCTTTCCGGATGCAACAACTGGGTCATGAGGAGTAACAAGGTCGTCACACAAATTAAACTTACAAGCTTCTGTCCACGACTACCGAAACGTAAGAAGAAAAACTTTAACTGCACAGATAGAAAAGGTTGGAATTTTTATATCATGCATTCAGTATTGAGTATTGAGTACTACTACGTACTGTTTATCTCCCTTAAATTGGCCCATTTGGGTATGTAAGGGGGGAATGTTCATTTCCTTAAAAAGTTATTTTGTTAGAACATAGTTAGTTAACAAATGCTCAGTAGATTCCTCTAATGCTCGAACCTCAGCTCGAATCATTTTGACCCAATGCTTAAATGCACACAAACATAGACAAACTCGACCTGAATAAGATCCAACTCATTCTTGTTATTACATTCATTTTCTCATTTTTAAGCACAAGAATAATGTAAATTACCTATAACGAGACCTAATATAACGAAATAAATGACGTTTCATAGTCAACAAGTAAGAAAAAAAAACAATAGTCATCATTTTATAATAAAACTAATTGTGCTGACCAAAATAATAATAAAGAAACTAATTGTGACTCGATCTAAACCCAACCCGATCTAACCGAACTGATAATCCCTTTTGACCCAAATTATCCAACATGAACTTAGCTGACCTGAACCTGAATACACAATATACCCAAAATATGACGTAACTAAACATTGACCAAACCCGAATGGGATATAGCAACAAAAACTGGCCCGATCAATCCGATTATCACCTCTAATAGCAACCAAGTCAATCTACACAATGCAATGCTTCATTCTACCAACTCACGTCCACAAAGAATTAGGGTATATTTGTGAGTGGATTATTTTAAGGGGTTTTTTGCTAAGTGTCCTTTTGGTGCTCAAAATTTAAGCCCTAGGACAAAAGGGTTGAAATATTAGGTGAGTGTCCATTTTTTCCAATTTTGCCCCTGCCCCTTATTTCTTCCCCTTCCTCAAATTAAAACAGATCTGGAAGCGGATCGAGATGGTGAAATTGAATGGGATCCGGTATGGGAGAGAGATGGAGATGCAAAAGGATCGAAATGAAGGCGCTCGACGTCGGTGGCGGCCATGGCTGCGACGTCGGTGGAGGACTTCAATCGGAACCTAAGAGAGGCGGCGGAGGAGGAGGAGAGTGTGGTCGCCGGCGTCTTCGACGACCACAGCAGCCCTGACGAGCCTTCCTCGACGGCCGCGCCTTCTATGACGGCCCCAGAGACAGCCCTGTTTGCTCCAGCCGGACCACCGCCTCTGCCAAGATCTGGAAAAATCAAGCCAAGAGTTGCGCAATTCAAGGCCAATCCGGCCTAAATCAAGCCAGGGAAGGTCAATTGAGATCCAAAAAGAGAGAGAAGTTATGCTCAAAAGCCCTAGAAGCGTTCAACCCCGACGCCGCACTCAAAATTGAAGGCCGATATACAAATCAGGCCAAAAATTTCGGAAGAACAACAATGAAGAATTGGATCATATTTCGCATGAAAGTGATTTGGAGTTGGAGTCTACAAAGAAGAAAGAAGGCAGCAAAAATTAGCTTGAGGATGTCAATCGTCCAAATCGATCGATGTTGCTTATGTAAGCTTGATTGAGGAGCTTGGTTAAGAACGGTGACAAAGTGGCACACTCATGACTGGCATCACATAGTCCATGCCTTGGCACTGAATTTCCTCTTTGCCTACTGCTTTCTATGTAAGCTTGATTGAGGAGCTTTAATCATTAATCAAATGAAGTGGGTGGTTCTCAAAAAAATAAAAATAAAAAAATCGATGTTGTTTATGTGTTTTTAATGAATTATTGACTACACCTGTACACCATTGTATAGAAAAACTAGTGAGCATGCCCGTGCGATACACGGGACATGTTTTAATCACATTGTTTGCTCTTTTAGTTAGCTCATATACTTTAGTGAATATGTGTGACCCGCTAAATATTAATTGATTACACAATAGTTGATTTACACATTATTTATTTTTAATTAATATTAAAGATAATCAAGCTTTTATTAAACATATATATATATGTGCTTTGACATTAATTTTTTTTAGTGATATTGATATAATAATGTACATTAACACCACTTAATTGATTAACTTTAAAAAAAAACTCTCTTCTTTGTTACTAATTATAACTTATTCTTTGTGATGATGATTTTTTTTAAACTTCTCTCGATCTATTATGCTTGTGGACAAAAAAGGAGGCTAGAAACATGAATAAATTTAAGGTTATGAGATTTTTCATTTCATCTCTTTGTTCTTTTATTTAATATAATTTATAATATTATAGTCCTCGTTCTTTATGGATGTAAGACAAACTCCTCAGTCTTTTTAAAAATGAACTATCATTTTATGTTTATTGGTGTCTTGATTTTATTCTTTCATTATGTACTTTATAAATGAATAATACAAATAACAAAATTATAAACATTTATTCATATGAAATTTTAATTTTGAAATGTTCTTGAATTTTTTTTCCTCTCATCATTCTAAAAGATATATATTGTAGTGACATTATTTAATACTTAAAAATGAAAATTTTAGAAAGATGGGAAAAATATAGCAAAATTTGACATTATGTTATACATATCATTTTAAAGCTACCAAAAATTATTGCTTTCGAAATATATGTATAAAAATCTTATAAATGAATAAAAATGTTATATGAAATAACTATTTAAAATAATATTTAAATAAAAATATATATAAATGAACAAAATAACTAATTTGAGGTGTCTACTTGTATGGAGTAGTTCTCTTAAATAAATGACTAACCGGATGTGAATGAAATGAACAACTATGGAGTGGTTTCACAATAGAAAAAATAGGGGTTATAGAATGTGAAGAGATATATCTACATTAATTAGTTAGATGTTGATTTACTTCAATTTTTGGTAACTCCTACAATCAATTATCACAATATTCATTTTTGTAACTCCTAAAACTAATTAACACTATCATCTATCACTAATATCATTTCAACCATTTTTATTTTAATTTTTTTTATATAATTAAAAGTAGGCATTAAATGGACAATTTTGCATTCACCATAACTAAAACAAAACTAAAAAATAATGGCAAGATAATATGTTTAGTAAATTCCAAGATATGTAAATTTTAAGGAAAAAACATACGTTTATTGGTGCCTTGGTTTTATTGTTTCATAATGAAGTTGATAAATGAATACTATAAATAAAGGAGCTTACTATTAGCACGGCGAATTTATTGCCCTTTACACGGTTTGCAATCGCGGAGTTTGCAAAATCTGTAAACTCACAGTCTGCGATTGCAATGTTTTTTTTTAAATTTCTGCAACCGCGCATTGCGAGTTTGCGGATTCTGCAAACTCGCAATGCGCGATTGCCAATGTTTTTTTTTAAATAAAATAAAATTCGGGATATATATCTTACGGAGTATGTTAAATCAAGATTCCGGATATTTGAATGGGGTTGCAATATTTGACGAAATTCCGTAGATATCAATTTTGGATCGATAATGATATTTGAAGATATCGCGTTTTAAAGATATTTGAAGATAGATATATTTGGATATAAATATATTTTATTTCCTAGAATATTCGTCAACGATCGCTATATATACCCTCCCCGTATTTAGAGCACAAGTATCTCCACACTTTTAGGGTTCTTACGAAGCTAATATTTCCAACATCCTAAATTTCTCCCTATGTCATCGTCAGGTGAAGATGATCTACCGTTCGATCCATATAGTTACAGCAATCCACAAGAACTTCTAACTCACGTCGATGTAAGTTTAATCATGATTCTAGTAAAATCTCATGTATTTATCTTCCATGTTTCAAATATGTTTGAATATATTTTATATATGATAACAAAAGGGAAATTTATTTTACATCTATATGTTTTGAATATGTTTTATTTCCAATGTGTGTGTATAGTAAAATTTATGCAAATACCATCAATATTAGGGAAATTTATGTATTTATCTTCCATGTTTCAAATATGTTTGAATATATAGTATATATGACAATATTAGGAAAATTGATTTTACATCTATATGTTTTGAATGTGTTTGTTTCTAATGTATGTGTATAGTATTTATGTATCTATGTTTTTAATTCTAGGATCTCCCCGACCTTTCTCTAGCCTTGGGTACGGATTATTCGACTATGTTTTAGATAGGTGGATATTTTTTTGACTCAAAAAATGCAAAGGAGTGGGCTCGTTTTATGGCTGGAATTAGAAATATGGTATTAATAACGCATAGGTATTGGAAGAACAAGCGAAACGGGTTAGGTGTATTTCGTTTGGTTTCTGAGTACTACACACAAATTATTTTTCCCAATATAATATCACTTACATACTTCAAAAAATAACTTTTCTTATCTATCTACCTAATTCAAACCTTACGTAATTTTTTCCCTAAATATTGAATTTTCAACATCTTACAATGACAAATATTACGTGCAACTTGTTCGTTTTTTCACTATACATTATCATTAACATAAAATTTATCAAAACTAATTAATATGAACTTACATCTCGAGCTCTCCGACGCTCCTCTTTATCTTGTGACGATCGTTCACCTCGAAACCAACCCACCACCTTCTTCATTTTTGATGTCATAATTCCTGATTTAACTAAATAAAATCTTATATTAGTTGGTGTAGTCCACATTATATAAACTACCGGCAAAGTAAGAAAATAAAAAAGTTTAAAAAAAAAAGAAAATAAAAACAATACCTTCGAGGTTGAACTGGGCGAACCAACAACGCAAATGAAGACTTTGAAGATTGAACAGCTCGGCAAAACTGCCCCTAATTTGAATCTACTGGAAGGCAATTGGAAATGAAGACTTTGAACTTTTGAACAGCTCGGCAAAGACACACAGCAAATGAAGAACCCTTTGCCCAGATTTTATAGGCAGGCGGAGGATATTTTTGGGCCACAACCAGCACCGTATCAGACTGCAACAATGGCAGCGGGATTCCCGGACCACCAAATCAGACCGGCTGGCAGCGAGATTCCCGGAAGATTCGCGCGTGCCTGACACGACGTCCCATCCACGGAGTCGGAGTGCGTGTGCGCGTGCCAGAAACCGTGCCAGAAATCGCAGATTCGTAGTCCGCGTGCGCCCTTCTGTCCACGCATCCACACTGCGCGATTGCGCTTTTGATTTTTTCGATCGCGAATTTAAACTCTGCGATTACGATGTCATTCCGTGTAAAGGGCCAGATTTTGACCGTATAATTAGCAATTCCGTAAATAAAAATATATAAGCATATATTAATATCAAATTTCACTTTTTTAAAAGTTCTTAGTTTTTTCCCTCTCATTCCAAGAGATATTCATCAAGACATAATTTAATAACTAAAATAGAAAATTTGATAAGGATGAAAAAGATTAAAAATATATATATGTGATGCAAATGAAAATTTGATAAAGACGAAAAATCCGGGGAAAATGTATAAGAAATTAGATATTATTATATATAATGGTATATATAATTTTAAAAGCTACAGAAAAATAATTGTCGATGAGAATAAAATAAAAATTATATATAACTACAAACTTTCTAAATCCGTGTATAAAAATGTTATAGATGATTATACAAAATGATAGATGAAACAATTGTTGAAGATAATATTTGAATGAAATTATAAAAGAACAAAACAAATAATTTGAGATGTGTACTTACAATCTTACATGGTGTTCTCCTTAGATGAATGACTACCCAGATGAACACGTAGTCATCAAGTGGTTTTATATTAGCATTATCATCACTATAATATCATTTCAACCATCATCGTTTTAATATATATATATATATATATATATATATATATATATATATATATATATATATATATATATATATATATATATATATATATTAAAATTAGGCATTAAATGGACAATTTTGCATTCACCATAAATAAAACAAAATTTAAGAATAATGATATGATAATGTATTTAATAAATTCCAAAACCGGCAAATTTTAAGAAAAAACGTACAGTTAATGATATCTTTGTTTCATCATGTAGTTGATAAATGAATATTGTAAATAAAAATACATAAACGTATATCAGTATCAAATTTCATTTTTGAAAAATTGTATTTTTTTTGCTCTCATTCCAAGAGATATCCATCAAGAAATAATTTAATAACTAAAAAATGAAAATTTGATAAAGATTCGAAACATGATAAAAATATATATATGACGAAGTGGGACACTATATATAAATTATATATAATTTTAAAATTTATGAAATATATAAATATAATTTTAAATTTTTTGAAAGATAATGTGACTAAAAATTACAAACACCAAATTTGCTATATATAACAAACGAATACGAAGTGTGAGATGAAATTATTTTTAAAAATATGTAATATTTAAAAGCAAACTATATATCCAAACAAAATAACTAATTTGTGGTGTGTACTTACATGATATTCTCCTTTTAGATGAAATGCTACTCGAATGGAAATGAGATGAACAATTATGGTTTTATAGTATGAAAAATAGAGGTTATAGAATGTGAAAAGCTTTATCAATTAATGTGAATAAATATAAGGGCAGCCGTTTGGAATTTGTAAACTAATTGAAACCATTTACAAATTTGGTTATAATTAACATCAAATGATAGCATTATGTATAGGAGTTTGTAAACTAATTGATCGTAGGATTCAAACAGGCAAATCAATGTTTTGCAAAAATACAATGCTTAATGGGAAAATTAAACTAATTGATTTTAAAATAAGGCTAAAGGCTATTATAATGGGTTCACATTAATGAGGCATGAACACAACTTTTCTTGTATATATTATAGATATAGATATAGATATAGATGGTGGTGTACATACAATCCATTATACATGTGTATAGAAGTGGTGTACTGTTGACTGTTGGTTAATTGTTCATGTCACTTTTTTTTTCCGTTTAATTGTATAGAGGGTCATAGACGATGTAACCAAAATAAAAATAAGGTCATAGACACTGTAATCAAAATAAAAACCGGGTTAAACACTGTCACCACGATAAAAAAAGGGTAATAGACACAGTCATCATTGTAAAAACAAGTTTATAGACACTGTAACCAAATGAAAACCCTAGGACAAGGTAAGCACAAACCCTATAGGGGCTAATGAGAAGCAAAAATACATGTGGTGATAGTTCTCCTTTAATAGATAAATGGATAAGAGGGTCATAGTCTCATAGACGTTGTAACCAAAATAAAAACAGGGTCATAGATACTGTCATCACTATAAAAATAGGGTCATAGACACTGTAACCAAAGGAAAACATTAGGACGACAAGGGAAGCACTAAACCCTATAGGGGCTAATGAGAAGCCAAAATACATATGATGACAGTTCTTCTCTAATTTCTAATTTCTAGTTTTTTAGATTTTTTAAAGTATTGTCACCACAATAAAAAAAAATGTAACTATTATTGTAAACAATATAAAAAATAAAGTCATAGATACTGTCACCTCTATAAAAACATGGTCATAGACACTGTAATTAAAGGGAAATCTTATCATAAAGGAAGAACAAACCCTGTAAGGGCTAAAGAGAAGCCAAAATAAATGTGATGACAGTTCTCCTCTAATACACGAATGGGTAAGAGGGTCATAGACACTGTAATCAAAATAAAAAGTGTCATAGCCACTGTCACCACTATAAAAATAAAGTCATAGACATTGTAATCATAAGGAAAACCCTATAGACGTTGACCAAAATAAAAATAGCTTTATAGACACTGTCACCACTATGAAAAAAGGTTCATATACACTGTAATCAAAGGAAAATCCTAGGAAAAGGGAAGCACAAACCCTATAGGGGCTAATGAGAAGCCAAAATACATGTGGTGACAGTTCTTCTCTAATTTCTAATTTCTAGTTTTTTAGATTTTTTTAAAGTAGTGTCACCACAATAAAAAAAAATTAAAAATGTAACTACTATTGTAACCACTATAAAAAAATAAAGTCATAGATACTATCACCACTATAAAAACATGGTCATAGACACTCTAATCAAAGGGAAATCATATCATAAAGGAAGAACAAACCTTATAGGGACTAATGAGAAACCAAAATAAATGTGATGACAGTTCTCCTCTAATACATGAATGGGTAAGAGGGTCATAGACACTATAATCAAAATAAAAACAGTGTCATAACCACTGTCACCACTATAAAAACAAAGCCATAGACACTGTAATCAAAAGGAAAACCATCTAGACGCTATAACAAAAATAAAAACAGCTTTATAGACACTGTCGCTACTATGAAAAAAGGTTCATAGACACTGTAATCAAAGGAAAACCCTAGGAAAAGGGAAGCATAAACCCTAAAGGGGCTAATGAGAAGCCAAAAGAACATGTGATGTACAGTATGGTTTAGGGTTTAGGGTTAAGTCTTTAGGGTTGAGGGTCAAGGACCTAAACCCTAAATCCTAAACCCTAAACCCTAAAATGTTAAGTACAGTACATCGTTAAGAGATGATTGTTGTCACCAAATGGAAAACCCTAGGACAAGGTAAGCACAAACCCTAAAAGGGCTAATGAGAAGCCAAAAGACATTAGGTGGACAGTTCTCCTTCAATATATGAATGGGTAAGAGAGTCATAGACACTGCCATCACTATAAATATAAGGTCATAGACATTGTAACCAAAGGCCATAGACACTTTCACCCAAAATGCATGTGGTTACAAGGTTATAGACACTATCACCACTATGAGAACGGGATAATAGACATTGTCACCACAATGAAAAAAAGGTCATAGACACTGTAATCAAAGGAAACCCTATAGAAGTTGTAACCTAAAAAAAAGCAGGGTTATAAACACTATCACCACTATAAAAAAAAAAGGGGTCAAAGACACTATAATCAAAGAAAAACCCTACGACAAGGGAGGCACAAACGTTGTAATTAAAATTAAAACAGGGTCATAGACACTGTCACCACTATAAAAACAAGATCATAAACACTGTCACCACTATAAAAAAAGGTCATAAACAATGTAATCAAATGAAACCCTATAGAAGTTGTAACCAAAATAAAAATAGGGCTATAGACACTGTCACCACTATGAAAAAGGGTCAAAGACACTGTAATCAAAGAAAAATCTTACAACAAGGGAGGCACAAACCCTATAGGGACTAATGGGAAGACAAAGTACATGTGGTGACAGTTCTCCTCTAATAAATGAATAGGTAAGGGGATCATAGACGTTGTAATCAAAATAAAAAAGGGTCATAGACACTGTCACCACTATAAAAACAAGATCATAAACATTGTCACCACTATATAAAAAAAAGAGTAATAGACACTGTAACCAAATGAAAACCCTTCCAATATATGAATGAGTAAGAGGGTCATAAACGCTGTCACCACTGTTAAAACAGGGTTATAAACACTGTCACCACTATTAAAAAGGGGGTCATAGACATTGTAATCAAAGGAAAACTCTATAAACGCTGTAACCAAAATAAAAATTGAATCATAGTATATATTTACAATATATTACGGAGTACTTTGTCTTCAATATACTACACAATGCCAAAAATATACACACATCAGTAGCATATATATGTATATAGCTACAAAATCAACATCATCACAAAAAGTCAAAGCACCACACAAATTCAAACTAATCAATCGTATTTCAGATCCGAAAGCATATGAAGGATCAAATTCAAGAGCCGATGGAGTAAAAGACAAAGACACAAATCGCTAATTCTGAAACTAAAGCTATGTCGAAACTCGACGCGAGGAAGCTAAATCAATCAAATTAACACGTTTCCGACAAAAACACAAATTGCCACCGCTTGTTTCGGCTACACATCCGGCTTCGCGATGGCTGCGGGCGGCGCAATTTCCGGCCCCAGTCCTCGCCGCTTCTTTAAGTAATTGGTAGCTCCGGAGGTGCTCGATCTCTCTAGAAACTTATCTCGGTGATAGCGTCGATGATCGATGGGAAGGCAACCGCCATGGGAGAGGGAGGAGAGAGAAATCTAAACCGGAAGCCATGTCGCTCCGAGGTTCTAGAACTGAACAGAGAAGGGCAGGGGAGGGCGGTTGGTGGAGGAAGACAACATCGGCGGAGGATCAGAGCATAAAGCAGATCCATGGAGGAGGCAGATCCATCGGCGGGGGATCGGAGATGTCTTCATGGGAGAAGGAGAATGAAGCGCTGAACAGACACGGGATGAATTAAAATTAGAGGGGAACGAAGGGTTTAATTAAAATAAGGGCAAACTTGGTATTATGAAAAAATAATGGACATTTACTAGCAATGCTCCAATCCTAGGACATTTAGTATTTGGTCCAAAGGCCGAAGGCCTTTGGACCAAATTACTTCTTATTTTTTAGGGGACGGAGATTATTTTTAGGGAGTAGGGGATAGAGATTATTTTCAGGAGTGGACGAAGATTATTTTAAAAAAAAAAACTAGTGTAGGTCTCGTCCTGTCCACGGAGAATATATTAATAAAATAATATAAATAATTTAATTAGATAGATTTATTAAACAAAAATAATAATCTAAATATAAATCATTTTTTCCACCAAAAACTAATACAAATATAAATAAAAGTAGTTCGATAGATTATATATAAACGAAATATATTTTATTTAGATTCTCTAAAAAATATAAATAAAATTCACATTTGTAAGGTAAAATGTTTTTTTATAATCTAACATTAATTGAATTAATCTCGTGTAATTTAATAGATAACTAATTTTTAAAAATATATTAATATTCTTTTTTAATTAAGTATATAGTATATATTTATTACATTAGTTTACTAAAATATCTGTGCACGGATATTATGGCTACATAATATTTTAATAAATTATCCAATTCAAAAAAATATTTTAATAAATTATTTTGACCTAAAAAACTAATATAGATATAAATAAAATAACAATTATTAAATAACTAATTTTTTTATAAATATTATTTCTGCCAAAATAAATCTAGATATAAATAAAATAACACATATCAAATACTACATATTATCTATTAATATTTTTGGTAAGTATGACTATGTCGTTAATCGGGCTTGTCAACACATGCACCAACTTCGACAAAGTTGACAGGGCAAAATTTGTTGGTTCCTATAAAAATAAATCTCTAACTCACTAGCTAGTATAACCGGTAAGTCCAAGATCGAATCCGTAGGGAGATCTACTTTTCGCGTTGAGCGCTAACATATAAAAGAGCTATATTGAGAAGTAAAAATAGGAATAAGTAGTAAAGAATGAAATTTGATGTGTAAATAATGAATAGAAAGATGGTTTCCCCTACAAATTCTAAATGCTGAATGGTTTCCTTGATCATTGAATCTTCTTCTAATTATATATCTTCCTATCAATAACTTTTATATTGGTTGAATAGATTATTAGCCCTACAAGTTCTAACAATCCCTTACACTCCTAATGCAACCCTAACAAGGTTAAGATTTAGCAAAGGAATAGCACAAAGTCCCAAGATTTATAAGCATATAAGTAACATCAATAAATCATTGTTTAACAAATATGTCATTTCCCTACACATTCATGCTCGTCCATCACCTTCCATAGCTCTCCATCGCCTCCATAAACTTTGTGAAATCCTCTAGATCCCCTCTGTTCACCACCTTGGATCTACAATCTACAAATAAACACAAAAATTGCGTGGATTCCGAACTTGACCATCATATGTGTAAATGAGTAAACTAGCACCTAATCATGCCATATGCAATGCACCTAAAACTAACATATAATGCCTATCTAAATACGCATTATAAAACTCCCCACACTTAACCTTTTACTTGTCCTCAAGTAATGTAAAAACAACACAAAACCAATCATCCCACAAATATGTCCTTCAAGTATTAACCTTGTCAAAAGCAACATCTAAGTACAAGTACTGGGAGCCATGATTATGCAAGTAAACATCATCACAAGTATATGAGCGATTCAAAGTAAAAGACACACCTACATCCAACCTCATCAGGGATAAATGTTTACTCTCGCTCTCATGTGTTTAGGTTTTATAAATGCATCGCTCAACTCAATCCATGCGCAAAAAGCTACATTGAAATTGATAATTACATCACAAAATCTCCACCGTGATGTCATCACCTATAAGCAACAATAAGAGGTCTTTCACTCAATGGAAGACTTCAAATAAGACTCCATTCGACATGTTGTAATGGGGCTTGGTAAGGGATTAAGGGCACGGAGAAATCTTTGGTCATGTGGTGCTTCAAAATCCGGGAATCAAGATCCTAAAAACTCAAACATTAATAAACCAACAACTTTCTCAACATTGTTGAAAGAGTTTCTTGATCAACAAATAAATTAATAATCAAGACTCCACTGAGTATAGCTAAGTCAAATTTCATTAAATTAATTAACTTTCCAAACTTTTCTTAATTAGATTATCCAAACTCGCCTTTTAAAACCATAATTACTATCCAATTCACAATAATCTTTTTTCAATCAAATTGCAAACAAGGAATTTCCCTAACTCTCATTAGCTATGAAGCACAAAGGTGAAATAATAAATAAAAACACTTAATTAATAGATTCAACGCATCTAACACATATGACTATCATTGGGCTCACCCCAGCCCTAGAAGAAAAGAACACTATTCACGCATTATCACGATGAGCATAGCAAAAGCCAAAAGACATAAAATTTGGTTAGAAAAAGAAACTGAAATTAAAACTGCAAAAACCTGGAAAATAGCTTCTCAAACTCATCCACAATGACACACAAAACCTCAAAACACGTGACCGACCCTTCGCCCAAACACACCCTCCAAACAACCCCTATCAACTCTTCAAACTCCCCCAAACGTTTCTGAAAAATTGAATGTAAAATTGAATCCTCCAGATGCTGACCACAAGGGCCTTACTTATACTTAAACCCCAAATCTATCTTGGGAAAATAAGATCTAAAAATATCTATCGAAATCTATCTAATTTCGGGATAAAAATCGCATAAATTCATAGTCCAACGGCCCATACCGAGCCAAACAGTGATCGGTACCAAGCCAGATCCGGATCGTTATGTGATGTAATCATAGTCACCTATGAGCTCGACTCTTTTTTCCTACAAAGGTTTGTCTTCGGAGCTGAACATCAACTTTCATCTGTGAAAATTATTTGATGACACCTCTGTATTTTGGCTCGTTCTGGCTATATAAAATTCCAATTGAAGCCGGTGAGCACTTGTTTGAAAGATATTTTAAGTGGATACAACTTTATTGAAGGATTCAATCATCAATTCAGCTTGGAAGATGTCCAAAATCTAGAATCTTTGCAATAGTCAAAAAATCTGGCAGCTTGTCAGAAATGCAATAAATGAAGACGGAATGCTTTTAATACTGCCATATTAAATGACGGGGTTTTAAAGATTCTTCATTCAGGGCATTAGGCTGAACTTCCATCTCTTTGCAATACTAGAATAACGTCAATAGACATCGGGTATAAACCGATGTTAATATAAAAAAAATTCGATGTGTTAGTGGGTGGTGTTAAAAATCTCAACTTTACCACATTGGTTTATAACCGATGCCTATAATGATTTATAACATCGTTTCTCTTTTTAATATGGACTTAAATGCATGAATATAATTACATTTTGATTGATTCACCTAATGTTAAACAATTATTATTTTGCATTTCTAGCTATATGAAGGTATGTAGAGCAATACAAAAGTTCACATTAACATCGATATTTTTTCCAAAAACAATGTTGTACTAACTTATTTACATCAGTTATATGTAATTCATTTCGTGTTTATTAACTTTCCCTTTGTATTTTCTCTTGTTATGTCATTTAAAAAGTAGTATACAACATTCTAAAGACAATGTTATATGTATATATTTAAATCATTATATTTGAAAGAAATGATGTCTAAAAAGATTACAACATCATTTTCATTATGTCTAAAAAGGTTATGTCGTGCTTCAATACATTTTTAAATCTTTTTTTATTCTATTAAATGATGTCTCATTTCCTGTTTGTATCCATTAATAGCCTACTTCTCAAGTAATCAAAATATGATCAAATCTATGATACATGATCCAAAATAGTCAAATGCATAATGAAATACCAATAATAGATTCAAATCCAATGCTTATTATAATAAGGTGAAATACATCAACAGTCTAATTCTAAGTTTCAAGTCTTTTTTATAATACTACAAAACATATCGAGATGTTCTCATGATGCCCCAATACAAATAAGTCCAAGGTGGCAAGAAATTATCCCATGTACACAACAATTTCGACAAAGTGAGCAATGTCTTCTCCAAGAAAATGACAAAGGAGCAACTACAAAATATGGCTAAGGTTACAACAAGTTAACAACATTGAGTGAACTCGAACATTATATTCAAAGATTACAAACATTAAAAGGAAAACGTTTGATTACACGATTTCAATAATGAAGAGAAAGATTTCATGCACCTACAAATTCTCAACGTTGACTGGTTTCATTCATCATTGAATCTTCTTCTAATTATATAGCTTCCTATCGATTACTCTTATCTTGGTTTGAATAGATTATTAGCCCTATGAGTTCTAACAATCTCTTACACTCCTAATGCAACCCTAGCAAGGTTAAGACTTAGCAAAGGAATAGCACAAAGTCCCAAGATTTATAAGCATATAAGTAACATCATTAAATCAATGTTTAACAAATATGTCAATTCCTTACACATTCATGCTTCACAATGAATTCCACAAGAATATGTTTGCTACTATAGATAATGCTTCATATTCAAATGAATCAAAACCCTAGCTTGATGCAATTCTAGCAAGGTGATCAATCAAAATAGAATTAACAACTTAATCAATTTAAGCACAAGGAAACTGAAGCAATAAATAGGAAATAACTAGAATTTAAAACTCACAAATCAACCAATCAAGTCTCGAATTGTAGGCAAAACGAAAGGAGTTTAGTTGCTCACGGCGTGCCTAAATCGCAAGTCTTTAATCTTCAATGTAAATAGAATGCATAAAACTAACTAAAACACATGTTTAAATAGCCTAAAGGCTGAGAAAAGAACCCTAGAAGACGTCCCCATTAGGATAGAATTAGACAGACTTTAGATAGATTTAGGATAAAACTTGCAAAATATAACGCGTCACTAAACTGCCTAGACCACAGGCACGCCGCGGGTTGGCTGCGGGTGTGGCAAATCCAGTAGGTTGCCTTTTGTTGCCTAGCTAGGAAAACAATGGGTGCAGTGTTAATGGCCGCAAGTGCGGTGGGTCCTTCCTGGGTTTCCTTCTCCCCGCGAATGCAGTGTCCTCGCGGCTCTTCTCTTGTGTATTCATCTCGCACTCTCTTGTCTTAGTCTTCTCTTCCTAGCTCATCCATCACCTTCCATAGCTCTCCCTTGCCTCCATAAACTTTGTGAAATCCTCTAGATCCCCTCTCTTCACCATCTTGGATCTACAATCTACAAATAAACACAAAAGTTGCGTGTAGATTCTGAACTTGACCATCATATGAGCAAATGAGTAAACTAGCATCTAATCATGCCATATATGCAATGCAATGCACCTAAAACTAACCTATAATACCTATCTAAATACGCATTATCAAAAGTCATTGGCAAGATGTAAAGCGTATTCTCCGTTATCTCAAAGGATCTATCACTCATGGGTTGCGGATTAAGCCGTCCGTGATTGGCAAGATGTAAAGCGTATTTTAGCACGTTAGGTTTCTATGCCTCCTATTTATATATTATAAATCCTCTTGGTGAAATTTAATAGGGAAAACTAATTGAAATACCCCCACCTTTGGGTGTATGGTAAAAATATATCCTCAACTTTCAAATGTAATAAAAATATCCCGACTTTTGAGACTAGTGGCAATATATTACCACGGGTTTTCTAACGGGTAAAAAATGTTGTCTAGGCAGCCTACGTGGATTTTTTTTACAAGGTAGCCTACGTGGAAGACTTTTTACAAATTTGCACTAAAATTGGGTTTTCTTGAACGGTTTCATTAGGAAAAAAAATAAATCGACAACAAAACTAAACCCAAAAAATGAAATGTATTCAACCAAGCAACAAATCCAGTCAAAACTGCCTCAAGTTAACACAACACATCTATTCCTAACACCAAACTGACAACAAAACTAAACTGATGTTGTTGCAGGAGAATGTGTCAAGTATAAATTAAATATAAAATATAAAGCAAACTGACTCCCTGTCTTAGCAAATAAATACAAGACTTTCTCCCATTGTAGTGGAAGGCAGTCAGGATCGTATCCACGAGGAAGCGTGTCAGCGCCCACCTTTCAAGTTCTAGAAACTCAGCACGATTTAGACCAGAAGAGTCCTCGACTTCGAGTAGGGTACTCGAATTCGACTAACCTTCCCCGACGTCGACCAACAGTAGTCGATCTCGGGTAACACAGAAATAAAATTTGCAACTTTTCGCAAGACAGAACACGAAATTGATGAAATAAAATCAATAAACTAAAGACTTCCAAGATTAGGGTATCAACACCACAACGATAACCATGCAAAGTAACACATAAAGGCATAAAAGATCATGCTTTTTCATCAAATAACTTTCATTATTAACAAATAGGAATATAGAGGCTTTCGCATAAACCCTAATTGTTACTAAACCTTTTTCACACAATTAATCCAAGTTGTATTAAGATTACTTTCGCTTCAATAACACAAACAAGGATCACCTTCAACTTTCACAAAAGAATCATGCTCGTAGGGATAGAAGACGAAATCGCATCAAAAGATTGTACCTTTAGCGCATTACCTTACATGGCTACCGTCGGGCTCATCCCGACCCTAGAAGTTGGGTGACTACTCGCTCTTCATCATGAATAAACACATCAATAACAAAAAGGAACTAAATTACATTAATAAAATCAAACAAGACTTACAAACGAATAAAGCCAACTCCGCTCTCGCTTCACAAACTCCACTCGGCTCCAAGACTCTCTCTCCTACTCGCTATCTCTCTCTCTATTGTGCTCTCTTTTGGCCTGGCTTGGATGATTGAATGAATAAAATCCAACCCCTTAATACCTTATTTATAATGTTCTATGTAGCTATTCTAGAAAGGAACAATTATATCTAAATCTAAAACTTTCTATCTAATAACATAAAGATAAAATATTATGATAAAGGAAATAATATCTAAAATGAAACTAGGACTAGTTGTGGATACATCTTTCTTGGCTTGATAGATCTTGATGCCTCTTGATAGAGTATCTCGAATCTTGGCTTGCAAGTAACCATAATCACTTGGATTTCTCCTTGTACTCGACTCGGACTGCTCTGGAATGTCCTCGACGTCGACCAGTGTCCTCGACGTCGAGTAGGATTTTTCCTCCGGGGTTGTACTCGAGCTCGGCTAGCTTCTGGATTCATTGACCTTACTCGACATCGACCAAGCTTGGTCTCCTCGAGTGGCTTCTGCTAGACTTATGGAATTCGACTGATCTTACTCGATATCGACCAAGTCTGGTCAACATCGACCAAACTTGTCGAGTGCTTCTTTCTCGTTCTTTGCTTGATTTGTCCTGGTTCCGCTGCTCCTTGACCTTGGACTTTCTGTAGTTGACTTTGAACTTTCCCTCCTTTCTCTGAATTGCTGTAAAATGCCTCGATTTCTGCGAAATTAAACAGAAACTAGTGTAGACTCCATAATTTGGCAAATAAGCATAAACTACATAGATTATGTACTATTCTAACCCAAATGTATGAAATGCATGCATAAATCAATATAAAAGTAAGTGTAAATGATGGCAAATTAGGCTCACAACAACTGACAGCAACGACAACAACGAAGAGGAGGAAAAACAAATTTTACTCAACCAAGTCCGTGAATGAATCAAAGAGGAAGAAGATGTGAGAGAGACAGCTCAAGATAGGCGACCACGAGTATGAGTATTATGTGAACACGAGTAGCTCGATTTCGGCTCGTATTCGACTCGAAAAAATTGGACTCGAGCTCGTTCGCATTTAAAAACGAGCCGAATACGAGCAACTTCCCGAGCTGGTGACAAGCTCGATCCGAGCTCGTGACGACCTCGAGCCGAGCTCGTGACAAGCTCAAGCCGAGCTCGATCTTTATTCGAGCTACTCGTATAATTTCTTTTACGTCCATAATTACAGTTTTGCCTTTAATGTTTTTTCGGCCTTTTTAGGTCTTCTTTACCTGCATATATAAAAAGCCACACACCAACCCTTCCCAGTTCAAGAACAGGGCACAAATCTGAGATCCCCTTTCGCTAATGTCGTAGTGACCTTAATGCCTCATCGAAGTCGCCACCTCCAGTCTCAGGTTCGCTGATTTTGAAGCCCCTATTTTCACCACTAGCCCCCTTTTTTTTTTATGAAACCCCTCATTTCATAAAATTCCTAATTTTTATTTTTGTCTTGTGGACAGGTTGCAAGCTGTGAAAATGACAGTTAACAAATGTAGATTTGTGAAATTTTTTGAATTGATTGTAAATGGCAATCGACAGATCTCACACTTGTGTAAATGACATTTTAGATTTTCAAGTTGAAAATTTTGGGTTGTATTGACATGTAATGCCTCATTCACGAATGAATAAATGATTTCAACTTAAGAGTTTTCTATATGTTTAACACAAACGAGCTCGAAATCTATCAGATAAGGAAAAACAAGGCCAACAAGCAAAACGAATAAACGAGCTCGAAAACGAGCCTGAACAGAATGGGCTCGAGCTCGAGCTTGCTTGATTGCTCGCGAGCTGAATGTGAACACAAAACTAAGCTCGAAAAAAAAAATTCAGGCTTGAACTCGAGCTCGGCTCGATTATAAACGAGCCGAACATGAGCACATTGGTACTCGACTCATTCGACTCGAATAACACCCCTAACCACGAGGGAGGAAGACTGTCATTGAAGAGGAATTATAAGCTGCCTCGAAGACCCGAAAGACAATTCAAGAGGCGATCATAGAAGAAGATAGGAGGGAAGAGAAGTCGTTGGGTATGAACCCGGACCAACTCTTTATTTTTTCCTAAGGAAACCGTTCAAGAAAACCCTTGTAAAAAAAAATCCATGTAGGCTGGCCTGTCAGCATTTTTTATTTGTGAGAAAACCCGTGGTAATATATTACCACTACCCTCAAAGGTCGGGATATTTTTATTACATTTAAAATTTGATGATATATTTTTACCATACGCACAAAAATGGTGGTATTTTAATTAGTTTTCTCAATTCAATAACAAAAGTTGTCTTCATCATTTTTTTTAAAGGTTAAAATATATTGAAAATAAGTGAAATATTTATAGGGCTATTTGCACAAATATACATCTTTTTTTGTGGGTTTGTAAAAATACCACATTTTTAGAAAATTTGCAAAACTACCATATGCAGTATTAGTGCAAATAGGATGGGGAAATTGCTAAGCCGGTTGCAGGTTGTCCCAAGGGGAGAGAGAGAGAGAGAGGAGAGAGAGAGAGAGAGAGAGAGAGAGAGAGAGAGAGAGAGAGAGAGAGAGAGAGAGAGGACATCAGATTTGGTGGGGGATTTTGGCGCCAAAATTGGAGAGAGAGGAGGTGAGGTGATGGGAAAGGCTTTCCCTCCATTTTTAAAGTCTAATAGGAGAGGAGGAGAGAGGCCATCAGTTTCGGTCTTGCCGTGGAAAAGAGAGCTGGAGAAGAAGGCCACCATTGGAGAATAACCCATCCGCATTAAGGTCCAGTTGCTGAGCACGTGTCGGGCTCTTTATTCGTTCGTGTCAGTGTTTGTAAACTTCCGTGTCACAGAGATATCTAAGAAACCCTAATTCTCAGTTGCAATGGGTAGGCTTCTCTCCTATTTCTCGTCATGTTTCGTGAAGAGTAGATACCCATTAACAATAGTGCTGATCCGAGTTTTCAATTGCAGGGCAAAACGCCAAAGTCTGTGTCACTCTCAACTTCAACGGCCGTTGGTTGTTCGATGGTGTGGGGTGGGTGTATTATGGTGAAGCAGAGCGGAAGAATGTGATAATTGAAGAGGGCATCGACTTCGCCTCTCTGACTCAACTGTTGAGGCTCAAGGTCGGCCATGATTGTTCATATGAAGATTGGCGGTTGTCTTACATGCCAAAGGGGGAAGAAGTGGGTCATTCGATAACGATAGGTGATGATGACGACCTTGAGGCTTTTAAGTTTCTCAACTCGAAGTCTGGGAAACATCCATGGCCCATTGCGATATATGTTGGTCCGGTGGTGAAAGAGAGCCTTCAAGTACCACAACCCGGTGTCGGGGAAGAATGCTTGAGTGGGCCTCGTAACTCTCAAAAGGTGGACGAGCTGGAGGCAGAAGTTAAGCCACAACCAAACCCTAAGGTTGTAGATGTGGGGTTATATGGTGGAGGAGGGGTTAGCCAGTCAATAGGGATGAGCAACGATATAAGGGTGAAAAATAATGTGGACACGGGGTTTGGAAGGGGTGACAAAGATATATGTGAAGGTGACAAAGGTAAGGGTCCGGAGGTGATCCTCTTGGCTGAGGTCATAGGGAAGAGGCAGGATCACGTTACTGAAATGGGTTTTGGAACTGGTGACAAACGTATTTTTGAAGGTGACAAGGGTAAATGTCCAGAGTCGAACCACATGGATGAGGTGATAGGGAAGAGACAGAAGGACGCTACTGACAGCGGGTTTGGAACTAGTGAAAAGCTTAAGAGTGTAGGTGACAAGGGTAAAGGTCCGGAAATGATCCAGTTGGGTGGGGTGATAGGGAAGAGCCAAGAGCACGCAGCTGACATAGGGTTTGGAACTGGTGACATGGATATTCTTGAGGGTGACAGGTGTGATGGTCTAGATGTTATCCACTTGGGTGACACAGACTCCTCTCCAAATGACACGGTAAAATGTGAAGGTGACAAGTATAAGGGGGTGGATCTCATAGCCATTAGCAGTAAGGAGGAGGAGGAGGAGGAGGACTTCGATTCCGGAGTGAAGAGGGAAGAAGATTGTTCATATTATTATGACTGGGAGGATTATGAGAAAGACCCGGGTATGAGGGTGTCGACGGAGGGGGACGAAGTTGAGGAGGAGGTGATTAGGGAACTTGAAGATCGGGTTCCTAGGTCCAGCACATCCCCACCGTCGATGGAGAACGTAGAAGCTATGTTGGACAAAGCATTGCCTCGGACCCAGGAACCACGACGGAAGTTGACAGAAATTTTGGAGGGACAAATGTTCGCCTCGAAGGTAGAATTCCAGACTTGCCTGAAGTGGATTGCAGTGCAGAAGTGCTTCGAGTTTGTAGTGAAGAGGTCGTGTAACAAAACCTATTTAGTTGGTTGTTTGGACAACAAGTGCACGTGGATGTTAAGGGCGTCGACTTACCGGCGCACGACTATGTGGTCCATCCGACAGTATGTCCAGGAGCATACATGTGACCTGAGCATGATGCACAACCATAGCCGACATGCTACGTCGAACATGATTGGACGCAACCTCGTGACCACGTAAGTGTTAATTTAGTTGCGAACAGCTAATTATGTCTCACAACATTATTCCCCATGTCACATTACGTAACTCACCATGACACCATTATATGCAGGTTCACCGGGACTCGAAAGGACCTCGTTCCCGAGCAAGTGCAGAAAATGACGAAGTCCGAGTATAGAGTATCGTGTAGCTACTGGAAGGCACGAAGGGCACGACTGACAGCGAGGGAGGTGAAGCATGGGACCGATGAAGACAGCTACCGAGATATTATTCCATACTTGCACATGTTGGAGCAGACTAACCCCGGGACATATACTAAGTTAGAGCTGGACGCATCCCAAAGATTCAAGTACGCCTTTGTTAGCTTCGGGGTATGGCGCAAGGCGATTCCCTACCTTCGAAAGGTAATACCTCATGTCGGTACTATAATATTGCATGTCACCTAACATACATAACCATGTCACCTAACCAGCTGGTGTCGATATCCATGTCCAGGTGATTTCGGTTGATGGGGTTGTCACAACCCAAGATGTAGACCACAGTGTATACCCGATCGCTTTTGCGATTGTCGATGGTGAGAATCACGGGTCATGGGGCTTCTTCTTCAAGAACATGCTACATGTCGTCGAGGATACAGTAGACTTAATGTTTGTCTCTGATCGGCATCTTAGTATCGTCAAAGGTTTGAGGGACCACTATGTGTTTGCCAAGCAAGGGGCCTGCCAATGGCATCTATTTCAGAATGCCAGGGTTAAGTACAAGGGGGTGACGGGCCTGCACACGTTGTACTTAAAGGTGGCGAAGGCGTACACGAGGGCAGAGTTCGAGAAGCACTTTGCTGATTTCTGCGCTCAGTCACCCGCTGCGGGCCAATACCTGAAAGAGACTGGATTCCAGAACTGGGCCCGGGCATACTTCTTGGGGATGCGCTACAACATATTGACGACGAACAACTCCGAGTGTCTGAATTCCGTGTTCAAGGAGCCCCGCGACCTACCCATCACAGCCCTGATTG
The DNA here is from genome assembly GCA_963922045.1 of Persicaria maculosa. NCBI lineage: Eukaryota > Viridiplantae > Streptophyta > Magnoliopsida > Caryophyllales > Polygonaceae > Persicaria > Persicaria maculosa. The sequence continues at coordinate 45,124,924 of OY998263.1, read as the reverse complement.
ATGCTGTCATCGAAACAGTATCCAAGTGGTTTTACGAGCGACGGGAAAAAAGCACCAAATCGGCGTCGACGGTCAGCGATTACGTTCAAGGTGAGCTGCAAACGAGCTATTCGTTGGCAACATTCATGGATGTCAGAGCCCTCAGCGCACACGAGTACAATGCCCGCAGAGGGTCCTCCACCTGGGTTGTGAACCTGTGTGCCCGGACCTGCACATGCAAGCGGTTCGACATTGACCAGTTTCCGTGCCAACACGCCATAGCGGCTGCAAGGTTTCGAGGCAGCAATTTCTTCTCTCTCGTGAATGACTTCTACAAAGTTGCAGCATGGAAGGCGTGTTACGAGAATGTGCTATATCCGGTTCCTCCAAGAGCAGAATGGCGAATCCCCCCAGCCATGTCCAGCGCGGTCTGTCTCCCCCCGGACGTGAAGCGGCGCCCTGGTCGCCCTAAGACTTGTCGATACCCATCTCGGGGAGAATTTACCCGTTTCAAGCGTCGTCGTTCTTAGATGTGTTCCTTCATTGGTGGAACGCCTTACCTCAGCAGCTGGGTATTCTTTTGTATTTGCCGGTTCGGGTCAGTGGTTGGACCATTCTCCATCTATGTTATTTTGTGAACGGGCTACGTATTTGGTAGTGTAATTAGGCTGTTTGTACATATGACAAACTGTAAGTAGGCTGTTGTACTTTTGGGAAGGGTTTCCATACTACAGTTAAATGGTGAAGAACTTCGTAGTACTTTTGGGGATGGTTTCAGAAAAAAACCCTGTCACCCTATTTGTATTCCCGTGTCAGTTAGAAGGGGTTATCATGTCACAGCTTTCAATTTGATGGTAGATATTTCGGTGGTTGACGCTATGATATTGAATTCACCAATGCATTGGCACTTATTTGACAACATGTTTACATTCTTGAGTGCTTGTGGTAGTGGTGTTAGGAATTCACCCTTGTGAACATATTGAAATCACCTTTATGACAATGTTGAAGGGGTTATTATGTAAGGTGACACGGGATTGTAAGTTTGGTGACACGGGTGATTTCCTGATAACTTATAACCAAAGTTTTGACAATAAGAACTTAGTCAACCAGTGGTCAAAGATAGACCAAATTTTGGCCAAACTTGCAAAAATAGCACAATGGGGGATAATTTGGAAAAATTGACCCTTTCCCATTTATTTCGAAAAAGTTGCCCGTAACTCAAAAGAAAAACAAAACAAAAAAGAATATTTTCGGGTGAGTTGACACGCGTCCCGGATATCACCATACACTCTCTGTCTGTATTCATCGGGACTCCATCTCTAAATTTCCAGACCTCAAAACCGTTCAAAAGGGGGAGGAAGAAGAGACGCCGGCGACGAGGAATAACGGGTCGAAGAAGAGACTGCCGGGAACTGTCGGATAAGAGAAGAACGCCGGCAGGAAACTCAGAAGGTACGCCCCCTATCTCTGTTGTCCGTTATCTTCGAATCTGGGGTTCGGGGTGGGTGGATGGAACAACCTACTATGGTGGTAAGGGATTGAACGTTAAAGAGCGCGGTTTTGGGGATTGTGGAGGTGGTTGCGAATGAAGGACAAGGAGCCGGGTTTTGGGGATTGGATAGGGAAAACCCGCGGTTAGGGTTTAGTATGCCCGAAGAGGATGGCTACGGTGGGGGTCGAAATAGGGAATGGGGTAGATTAGGGGTTTGATTGGGAATGGGCAAGAATTGGGGTTCCATTAATTTGAAATTCAGATTTGGGGAGTTGATGTGGAATGTATTTCGTCAGTGGTTTAGGAACGTTCTGACATTTATGACATGGGTTTACAAATTGAGTGACATGGGTTTACAAAGCTAGTGACATTGAATATAAAATTTCTCGATAACGTATTGTTGCTCTTAAACTCCAGGAAACAAATGGTTCGGACAAAATTTACACAGCCAGACAAAGAGCGCTTCCGCGTGCGGGTAAACGAAGGGTCGAGGGTGGCGATGCTCGCCAACATCGCGAACTACGTCGAGGAGACGGACGCCGCTAGGGATATCGTGGTGAAGAGACTCGAGAAGATTATGGATACCTTGGAGAAGATGGATGATAGGGTACTTCAGTCTTTCGCATTATTCACTCTCATATTCTTATTAAGTTCAGTGACTAGGGTAAATAGAGTAATGACATGGGACATACAGTATGTGACACGGGATATAAAACTGTTGGAGGAGATGGTGGATTTACTGTAACAACTTCTTGTGTGCAGATAAAAGTGTTAGAGGAGGAGGTCCATGAAATGCGGGATGGAAAATTGATTGGAAGAGGCAAGGAACAAAGAGTAAGGGATAGTGAAAACGAGTTTGTACATGTTGGAATCCATGTAAGTTGTAGATCGGTTTTGCAGGTTGTTGAAGTTGATGTACCAAAGGGGAGTCGTACTGAAGCTGTGGAGAAGCCCCGACAAGTTGCTAAGGTACGCTACTTATGGCCCATGCCATTCATCCTTTAAGTTTTCAATAATGGCATGGGGATGTTAGCAAGGCGACAGGGGTCGTTTTGTTATGTGACATGAGAAATGTTTTTTTGAATTCAGAGGTTGTTCGTAGACCAGGAATGTGAGAGCAAGGCGTGGAAGATTACGAAACCGCGGGCCTCTAAAGGGAAGGACGCCGTAGTTCCTGGTGAAGCTGTTGCCATGGGACTAGTTTCTACGGCCGACTATGAGGCCCTACAGGGGTGGCTCGCAAGGTAACCCATCGTCTCATTTCAGTCTTCATTATACGACACAGTTATCCTTTCATTGATTCCACTCCATTGTACGATCCAGTGCCGACGGTGAGAACCGGTCAACGGCTTGCGGCAAGGACCTGTCGAAGGAGTTTTTTACCACCCCCCAGACACCCCGTTATTGGATCCACTCAGAGGTACGAAGCTGGTATATTGTATTTCTCACATTTTATTATGATTGGCCTTGCATACGCATTTGGGTTGTTGTTGGACTATGTTGTGGGTTGTAATGGGGGTTAACTTGACGCAGCACTTCGAGCAGTCATGCTTCCTGCTACGGAAACAAAGCGCGGAGAGGGGTTACGACATTGGGCGTCGAGTCATTGTGTTGGACTCTTACTTCTCCAGCTATCTGGAGAGGGAGTGGAAGGAGTACAACTCAGACGTCGGGGGGTATGAGGCGAGTGGCATACTCCTCTCATACTTCGACGGGCGGGCCCTGGCGCCCATGGCCCGTCCGTGGGCAGGCGTGGACCTCGTCCTCCTACCTCTCAACCTGAGGGGAAGACATTGGGTTGCCGTTGCTCTTGATCTGAATGAGTGGCAGTTGAAGCTGTATGACTGCGATGTGCACTGCGTGATAGACGCCGAACTCCCACCCATGCTGATGCACGTTACCCACCTCCTCCCCATCATCATTGATGCACACGCTGAGTTGAAGGTGAAGTATGCATCGAAGCTGCCAGGCCCGTTTCGCATAATCCGCGACAAGCGCGTTCCGCAAAACAAGCTCAGGTATGATTGGTGTGACCCCTGTATTTCATTTAACTTGATGATATCTCCGCCTCTGTTTTGACAAAATCTCCGTCATTGCAGTGGTGACTGTGGCCCTTACACGATCAGATTCATGGAGCTCCTCATGGAGACCGATCCCACCTTCGATGGGCTGGACGACACGTTTATTGGGGCATACAGACAGATGCTAGCGTCTGCCATCTTCAATGGTCGGGTCGGTGGACGCATAATCTGATAGTCGTTTGGGTGTAGTTATGGAAGTGATCTGTTGTCTTTTGTTGTGAACAACGTTGCTTTTAATCTTGTCCTTTGGTTGTTTGGATACATTTACTTTTGGAAACGGGTTACACTCTACTGGTAAGTGGTAAAGAACTTCGTTGTACTTTTGGGGATGGATTCAGTAAATAACCCCTGTCACCCTCTCTGTATTACCGTGTCAGGTTGAAGGGGTTATCATGTCACTGGTTTGAATTTCATGTTTATCGATCCGGAGGTGACACTTTCATAACGAAATCACCCATGCACTGGCACTTGTTTCAGATCATGGTTAAATTCCTGAGTGTTTGTGCTACTCGTGTACATGTTGTCACCATATTCTCCTCAGTGACACGATAATTATGTAAGTTGACACGGGATTCCAACTTTGCTGACACGGGTGATTACCAAACAACTTATAACCAAAGTTTCCACCATGTCAACATCGTCAATGACTGCCTAAAAAATATCACAAAAATAACAAGACATGATGGTGGACACATCCAGGGGGGGACTAGGGGGGCACGTGCCCCCCTCTCATTTCACGAAGTACCTAGTAGTATTGTACTCGTCGATAGCTTTGTTTTGACATATAATACGCCTTATTCCGATATCTGAGTAAAAAGTTATGAATGTTTAAAAATTAAAGGTATATTAATCACTTTAATTTTGTTTCAGTAGACTATAATACTTCTATATTTTACTTAAAATAACATTCACATACTATAATTCATCTCGAGAGCTTCAAAATGAGAGGTTATACTAATCATTTCGACAATTAAATAAGAAGTTACGCAAGTTTAAAATTTTTATATTTGGTTATACATTTATATGTTATGAGTGCAAGAAGTTGTATATATTAACTATGGTTGTTATTCGAGTCAAACACGTCTAGTATTGTTTGATTATATTTAGCTCATTTAGCAACAAGTAAAGCTCGAGTGAAACCTATATTTGAACTTGAGCTCACACTCGACTTGTTTAGTAAATGAACAAGCTTGAGTGAGTTTTTTTTAGTATCATGCAACTTTACTTGTTTATGACATAGTAGCTTAAAATAAAAAGGTTAAATTTCATAAAATTCGTGCTATTTGAGTTTTAATTAAGCAGAGCCGAGCTTCAAATCGAGCATAAAAATGTGCTCATAATCAACTCATTTTGTACATCATACGCTCGAACCGAGCTTTTATTGAGCAAAACTCGAGTCAAGCTCTAGCTACTTAGCTCATATAACAACTATAATCTTAACTCAATGTTTATTGCATTTCCTATACTTATTTAGTTATTTTTTTCCGGGTATTCCATTTATATATTTATATTTCTTCTTTTTAGGCGCGAAAAAATGATAGTGTTTTTATCATAACGTACAAAAATACCAACCTTGTGACCATATTGAAATGTATATTTATGCAAATTGCCCTATATTTAATGTTGAAGGGGTTATTATGTTAGTTGACACGGGATTCCAAATTTGGTGACCCCCCAACCCCCCCCCCCCCCGATGGAGCCCCTCTCTCTTCATAAATACCACTCCATCGGTCCTTTCACTTCCACTCTTCTCTTGCAAGCCACAACAAAATTCCTGAAGAAGAAGCGACACGATCAGGATTGGTTCACTAGTGGTGCTCATCCTCATCGAAAATCTTTCATCGATTAGAAGTTTGTTTTTAATGAAATCTGAGTTGTTCATAGGGTTTTCGACATAGAGTACTAATTGACGACATCGAAAGCTTTCCGATTAGGGGCTAGGGTTTATGCCTGTGTATGCTGCAGATTTTGGGTGAATATGTCCATGGCTCACTGTTTTATGGCTTGTGCCTTGTGTAGTTCCCTGTTCAAAACATCCATTAGTCTCTTATCTTGCATGTGCTTATTACATACTTATGTTGAGTAGTTGCTTGGAGTTCCTATATGTGTTTATTGGTTTAGGCTTCATATATGCAATTACTTGGTGGAATTTGCTGAATTGGGGGTGAGAATGCAGCCAGTCAAGTATATATACTGGGTGACACGGGATTACAACTTTGGTGACACGGGTGATTTCTAACCACCTTTTTGTAATTGGTCTTTGCTTGCACATAATTCTCTCCTTATCAAAATTATAAGGTGCTTACAGTAATTTAGCTTATATATTACATTCTCCTTTAGTTGTTTGGTGACATATCATCTCACTCTCCCATTCATCTTCTTCATATATATGTACTTGTTAGGCTTGAAAAAGAAATAGAACATTTTGGATCCTTTTTGTGTGAATCTAAAGCATAAATATGATTAAGCCTATGAAAGTTGCAACCTTTCTCTTTGTATGTGAAGTCAGTTAAGTATATATAGTTGGCGACACGGGATTCCAAATTTAGTGACACGGGTGATTTCTTCCCATTTGTTATATAACTTTGTGAAAACTTTATTTCATTGATATGAGTTTGTTATCAGATTTGTGGACTCCGTTGCCACATGCATCTTACAAATGGCATCTTCCAGAAATTTCACTCATATGAGTTTCATATTCACACTTGTATTTACCATTTCCAACTTTGCTTGGACATTAATCTCTCCTTCTCAACATTATAAGGTCCAGACATTATTTTAGCTTATATATTACATTCTCCTTTAGTTGTTTGGTGACATATCATCTCCCTCTCCCATTCATCTTTTTCATATATATGTACTTGTCTCCAATATAAAACATGCTTAGATATTTTTCATATGTATGTATGTTCTTGTGTTTGGTTTTCTTCAGCCATCTCACATTTATTTTCCCCTGTACTGGTAGGAATCATGTGGCCTTATTCGGACAACGACATTGACACGGACTCAGACAGCGACCGGAGCTACCAGAGCGGTGACGATAGGAGGTACTTCTGGCTGCATTCGGACTACGACTACGGCCGGAGCCGTCGGGACCGTGGAGGGGAGGAGGAGGATGATGATCAGTCAGACAGAAGAGACCCCGAGCAGGTGGCTGAGGACAATGCGCTCTGGAACTACGCCGCCGAAGAGCTCACTGACCTCCGCCAGCGAGTTCAGTCGCTGCTAAACCGGGATGCTGCGAGGGAGGGAGCTATGGCCGCACAGCGCACTCAGCTGGAGGCCGCCAACACGCAGGTCTAGACCACCACTATTCAGCTGCAGGCTACCCAGGCCACGCTGCAGGCCACCACTACTGAGTTGCAGGTTACCCAGACCACGCTTCAGGCCACAATGGAAGAGAACATGGTCCTCGCCAACAAGTTGGTGAGGAGCGAGGCTAGCAACAAGCACCTGGCGCAGCGGGTGGCCGAGGTGGGCTCCTTCCTCTGTGGGCAGTGGGTCGGGCACGCTAGCGAGCAGCTCCGCACCCGACAACTCACCCACTGGAACAAGCTCATGGGGTGGATTCTCGTGCTGATGATGGGAGTAATGGTGCGTCTGGTCACCAGGGCTTAGGACCTCCCAAGCCAGTTTTGTTTGTTTTTTGCCAAAACTTGTGATGTTGTTGTAGTAGTTGCCAAAACTTGTGATGTGGTTTTTTGGACTTGGAACAACTCTGTATGTGGCTGATGGCCCCCATTTTGTGCAGTTAGGGGCCTATGTAAGGGTAGTTAGAAACAATGTCTCACCCACGCTCGGTTAGTTGTCGTTTTTTGGAACGCCGAGTGTGGTTGCACTGTTATGAATGGTGCCTGTATGATCGGATATGGTACGTATAGGGCAATGTCCCTCCTATATTATGCATGTCTATTACATTTCCACTTGTTGGTGTTATGCATGTCTATTAATTCAATTATCCATGACAAAATGTACACTTATATGGTTTCTATTACCCTACTCACCATATTGACATATGTGACACGGATAATCACGTAAGTTGACACGGGATTACAAGTTTGGTGACACGGGTGATTTCCTTCCAACTTATAATATGCATTTCAACCGAGTAAGTTTCTCGCCACATGACATTCAATCGTGCTTGACAAAATGTAAACTTATGTGGTTCCTATGATAGGGACGTAACAATTCTTATATGAACCTATCAATACATACACAAGGTTAGAAAATCACCCTACTCACCATATTGACATATGTGACACGGATAATCACGTAAGTTGACACGGAATTCCAAGTTTGGTGACACGGGTGATTTCCTTCCAACTTATAATATGCATTTCAACCGAGTAAGTTTCTTGCCACATGACATTCAATCGTGCTTGACAAAATGTAAACTTATGTGGTTCCTATGATAGGGACGTAACATTTCTTATATGAACCTATCAATACATAAACAAGGTTAGAAAATCACCCTACTCACCATATTGACATATGTGACAAGGATAATCACGTAAGTTGACACGGGATTCCAAGTTTGGTGACACGGGTGATTTCCTTCCAACTTATATGCATTTCAACCGAGTAAGTTTCTTGCCACATGACATTCAATCGTTCTTGACAAAATGTAAACTTATGTGTTTCCTATGATAGGGACGTAACATTTCTTATATGAACCTATCAATACATAAACAAGGTTAGAAAATCACCCTACTCACCATATTGACATCTGTGACACGGATAATTCTGTGAGATGACACGGGATTCTAAGTTTAGTGACACGGATAATTCATACAAATAAAGTAACAGTCCACAACACATAACCACGGACTTAAGATAAAGAATGCGAAATAGTTCATAGCAACGTACTAAAATACCAACCTAGTGAACCACCGTCCACAACTAAATGTGAGAACCAGCAACCATGTTCATAAATATCCAACACAATAAAAACGATGTTCATAAGGAGCTTCTACCATAACATAAAATTTCATAACACTAGGCAATAGTGATAACAACTGAGATCATAACCGTGTACCATTGAAGATGCGAACAGCGAGCATGTGCCTGTACGCCCCGATGAATACGTCGTCAAGACCGTCGTAGGTGGGGGCGTCCTTCGTGAGGAGTTGCATGAACCTGATCATGTAAGGACCGCAATCTCCACTGCAATAGAGAATCGCAGGAGTCAGATGCATTACAGCCGGATGGCACTATGAGACGAATAGAAATTTAAGTGTTGGGCATAAATTACCTCTGCTTGTTTTGCGGAATCCTTTTCTCGCGACTAAGGGCGAATGGCTTTGGCAACTTGTCGACGTAGGTGGCCATCAACGCGGGGTGGGCATTCATCGGTACCGGGATAAGGTGGGTGATGCAGCTTAAGTGTGCCGGCAGATGGCGGTCCCTCACGATGTAAACGTCCGAATCATAAACCCTTACCTGCCACCCGACCAGATCTATCACTACGGCGATCCAGTGAATATTGTCCACGTTCAACGGTAGGAGGATGAGTTCCGCCCCTTCCCACGCCCGGCCTATCGTCGTCGGGGACCGCCCGTCAAAGTATGCAAGCAGCTTCTCGTCGGCTTGGTAGCTATCCGCATCGCTTTTGTATTTGTCCCACTTGGTCTGCAGATAGCGACCGAAATATGTGTCCACAACGACAACTCGACCGCCAATGTCGCCGGCCCTCTCCGTAACCCCTTTCCGAAGAAGATAGCATGCTTGTTCCATGTGCTGCATCGATTACAACCCTAGTCAAAATCCAAAACTATTCCACTACCTATTACAGTAGATACCGTGTCATTCACTAGACAAAGGTAGTCACTTAGGCGGGTTTCGTACATCAGAGTTTAGCCAAACTGTGGGCGTTTTTAGTGCGGTGAAGAACTCCTTACTCAGCGCCGTGCCGTATGCAGTCTTGCAGCTGTCCTCATCCCCGCTGCACAACCACAACCACAATGTTAGGGGAATGGAGTCATGTATGCAATAACTTGGGTACGTCTGCTGATGAGTATCACCTATCCATCCAGCGAAGGAACCCATCGTTGTCTGACACGGAAACAAGACCCAACTTCATTGCGGTCGCGCCTTCGACAACGTTCTTCCCTTTTCGGCCCCGCGTTTTCTTCTGAGGCGGGGACTTCACTTCTCCTTCTCCTCCTGGACCTCTCTTACTCTTCCTGCCTCGAACGGGCTCCGCTCTTGCAGCCTCTGGGATCTGCCAATTGGTTAGACAGTTTCAACGGTCAGGGCAAAAATGGTTTTACCCCCGTGTCACCCGACACTGTACTCGTGTCGGCTAACACTGATACATTTGTCACTTACGTACTACTATAGATTCAAATGACAATGTGAAGTAACAGACAATTTACCTTCTCATCCTGTCCTTCCGGCGTTGCCTGGTCGTTCACTGTAGGTGGTACCTCCGTTGAACCGGACTTAAGGTTTTTCTCCTCAGCCTCACTATGTTTCTCGTCTTTTTCGCCACTGACATCTCTCCCAGTTCCTCCAACGGTCTCGTCTTTGACAGCCTCTAATATCTGGCAATTGGTTATGGTTATTTCAACTGTCATTCAGATAATATATTTGTTCCCTTTTCACATAACATATTAATACGTGTCGCTTCACTTTAACAACCGTGTCAGTTGTCTACAAAATATTGACATATGAAAAATTGTTGATTCTATTACCCCTTCACCGTGGATTCAGAAAATACCATGTCAAGTAACAACCAATTTACCTCCTCTTATCCTTCTGGTGGCTGGACTTTCACCTTAGTTGGTCCCTCTGTCCCCCCGATCTTTTGGTCGTTATCCTCTCCACGGACATCGCCCATTGGTTTCTGCTCACCTCCTACATTCGACTGGCCATCTCGCATCCCATTCACAACACCTTCCAACACTTTCATCTGATACACAAAGTACATAAGTGAGGGGTGGTTACCGAATGTTATTCGGCATTGGGAGATAAGTAACCCGTGTCACCTTTGAAAATACCCGTGCCACATATAAAATATACCCGTGTCACAAATGCCAGAAATGTACCTTGTCATCCATGCTCCGCATCCATGTTGACATGGTTCCTAGCCTCTCCAAGATCAGTTCTACTGACTTCCCCAACTTTTCTTCCCAGGATTCCCTTGTCCCATCTCGTTGCTCCGAACTCGGGTCGGACTTGCCAGAGCCTTCACCGTAATAACTCGGTGCCAACACAGCCTCAATATCATCAAAGTAGAGGTCAGGCTCCTCATGCTGGTAGAAGCACCCAAGCATCAATTCATACTCGCCGGCCTTTGGTACTAGTATCGGGTTGTCTTCGACCTTGATGCTATCCGATTTTTCAGGGTCCATGCGGGACTGGATCGTCTCATACATTAGATTGTCGTCATCGGCTGTCCACCTCAGCATGCGAGGCAACGCCGTGTTCGACACCCGGTTCGCAAACGCCTCCCCAATCCACGGGACTGCTTCGTACAGCCAAATCTAAAACAACCATACATGTCACTCGAGTGCATCAATTGCGCGTAATAGTTCAAGCATAACTTCGGTCAAGTAGCTAACCTGGAACGCATACGGAAAACCCATAAGCCCATATCCATATCGATCGTCCATGTCGTTCGCCTTCGGCTTCAAGTCAGCGACACGTCGTTCTATGACGCCCGACAGGGACTCGTGGGTGGCCTCGTACACAATCCTACCCCAGGGGTAATCCAGAAATCGATCAACGTTCTCCACAAGCTTCACAATCCACCCTCGTATGGCTTTCCTAGGTTCTCCCCCCAGCAGAACTCCTTCGACGATGACGAGGAGAGCGATCTTAAAACGCCTTCTCGCACTCGGCTCCTTCAAGATGGAGTTCTTGAAGGCGTTCTCCAGCTCACCCACCTTCATGTTGTCCGTTCCGAATAAGTCCTTGAGAGCCTTCTTTGTCTTCTTGTCATCCTCCATCTCTGTGTCTTCCCCCCGAACTCGACCACACCGCAGCCCAGTCACGAGCGCAAACTCCTTGATAGAGAATCGCCGCAGCTTGTCTTGAAGCATGTACCAAGTCTCCCACTTCTTTTCTGTCACAAGCTGCCGTTGTAACACGTAATGCAGTAGTTGCGACGAGAATTGAACCCGGTTTGCCATTTGCACAAGACCCCCAAATTGGCTTCGCATCAGCTTCTCCCAATCGATGGGGTCGACCTTGTCGTCCATGTTGACGAGCAGAGACACTTTTGAACACTGGTTGACCCGCCCTCGGAAATGCTTCTCCTCCGGTACTGCGAGTCGGGGCTCCACCTTCTTCGGTGGCCGGACACCTTTCCTCCTCAAATTCTGGGACCGAACCATGTTCTTCCTGCAATTACGTGGACATAAACATAATCAATATCCACACAAAGTCACCCCCCTACTTAATAAATCTGTCTGCGACTGTTTCACGAGAAAAGGCCCATGTCACCTAATGAAGTAACCCTTGTCACCCAACAGAATAGCTCATGTCATGAATGTCAATTGCCTTCTCCCAATTCTCCTTCAGTACCCGTTTATGACAGTGGTTATTCTCCACTCTGACAATCTGGGTTAAAGGACCCGCAACCCTCCCGCGCTCATCTTCAACCTCCCTCGCTCTTCTCTGTCAATTCCTCGGTTCCCCATACCCCTTTTACCCCAGATCTGTATTTCCCCGTATCCCCAATTCCCCACATGACCGTTAATCCAATTCCCCAATTTCCGATTTTTCTCCAATCCCAAATTGCATGCCTTTGAACGAAACAATGGAAGAATGCAAATGAAGTGGGGAAGATTGCAAATTAAGTGAAGATTCAGACTAGTAGAGATGGGTGAGGACAGATTTCAATAATCAATTGAGTTGTACCTGTATTCCTGCGCCTTCCTCTCCGGTACGGCCTTCTCCGGCGTCTTGCTCCCCTATCCGGCGACTTCCTCCCTCTCCGGTACGAAACAATGGGAGAATGCAAATGAAGTGGGGAAGATTGCAAATTAAGTGAAGATTCAGAGTAGTAGAGATGGGTGATGACGGATTTCAATAACCAATTGAGTTGTACCTTTTTTCCTGCGCCTTCCTCTCCGGTACGGGCTTCTCCGGCGTCTTCCTCCCTTCTCCGGCGTCTTCCTCCCTCACCGGTACGGGCTCTCCTCTTTCCCTTCACTTCACAACCGCCTCCCTTCACTCCTATTAATATTCGGTCTCTCTCTCTCTCCTTCCCTTGTGTAGGTGGTGGTTTTATTCCCCAACTGCAATGAATGCAAGTTACTTTTGCTTTTCTTTTCTTTACCTTTTAATTTCGAGGAACACGGCATTTTCTTTTTTTCTTTTTTTTTTGTAAGTAGGTCAAAGGAACTATGCAACCAACTGCCACCCTAATAGATTCCTTTTCTGTTGTCGTTTTGTTCTTTTGTCCCAGTATCGGGTCCCGTCTTTGCATGCATGTGTCACCTGACAGGTTTTTTCGTGTCACTATTGACTGTCTCATATTCCTACGTATAGTCTAAATGACCCATGTCACCCCTTTAATCCTCGTGTCATCTAACGACATATACCTTGTCACCAAATTGGATAGATACATGTAGCTACACTACCAAGTTTAACATGTCCGCATACCTACTAACATATACAAATGTTCACATTCGACAACTAGCAAGTTTCGCAAAATATCCAAATGTTTTACTTCAACTATTACAGGAGGGTGTTATGATTGGAAGCAAGTGTTCAACTCCAAAGTCTAGCATCCGAGTCGACCATGGAATACCCCAACAGCTAGCATCTGGCGGTATGCCTCAATGTACGTGTCGTCCAATCGATCGAAGTTCGGGGCGGTCTCCAGCAGAAGGTGCATGAATCTAATGGTGTACGGGCCACAATCACCGCTGCAATGGGGAAGAATCGGTCAGAACGCGGACACCGATTCCACATCCAATCAAACGAAATTGAACCATGTCATCCAACTTACCTTTGCTTGTTCTGTGGAAGGCTCTTGTCCCAGCGAATGGCAAACGGCGTGGGGACCTTATCCACATACTTGACCTTCAGATCGGGGTGTGCACGCATGACGACAGGGATCAGGCTTGTCACAGGCATTAACAGGGGCTGGAGCTGGCGTTCCGTCACAATGTGGACGTCGCAGTCATGCACCCTGACCTCCCACTCCTTAAGATCGATTGCAAGGGCAACCCAATGTTTGTTCCTAACGTTGAAGGGGAGGAGGATGAGGTCCGTACCTGACCACGGTCGGCCCAACGGCTTCGGCGACCCGCCATCTAAGTACGCCATCAATGCAACACTAGGCTCGTACGCTTCGGGGCTGGCGCTGTACTCCTTCCATTCCCGAGGTAGATAAATTCCCGCCAAGCACGTGTCGACTACGATGGCTCCACTGCCAATGTCACCCGCTCTGTCTGCGACCGCTTTGCGCAGAAGGTAGCAGCATTCCTTCATCTCCTGCATGAAGTAAACCGCAATAACAATCCAAAATCCTGACATGGGAAATTTGAAAGGTGACAAGTGCTCATACCACTGTTCCAAACCAATGTTGGGGTTTCTTCAGGCGGTTGAGTAACTCCTTCGTCACATCCACACCGCAAGGTGACGTGCGCACCTCCGCGTCCCCACTGCACGGTAAGTTTCTGTCAGGTATTGTGGACGTTCAACTATCTACCTTCGTCGTCTATTCGAGAGTAAGACACATAAGCTACGTACCTTGCCACCCAACTTGTCATGTCGTCGTTGTCCGTCGCTGACACAATTCCTAGCAGAACAGCATCAGCGGGAACAGTGGCTACCTTCTGGGCTCGCGGTTTCTTGGCCGGGGGAGCCAGCTCCTCTCCAACACCCTTCCTCGTCTTCTTCGCTCCCTTAGATGCATACACCTGAGCTACCCGGGGCTTCGCCCTCTCATCACCTTCAATTTTCTTTCCCCTTTCCTCAGGATCAGACCCCTTTAAACCAACCTCTCCCAACTACAAACATATCAAACTTCAGCTAAGATTGACACTATCCCTTGTCACATTACAGATATACTCATGTCGTGCAACTACAATGTCCCTGTCACCAATAACTGATAGAAAAAACTTACATCCTTGCTCTCTCTTGCCGTCCCATCCCCTGCCTTGACGGATTCACCTTCAGCTACCTTGTCCCCAACATCAGATTGCTTGTCCCCTGCCTTGGTCTGAAAAAATTTCATGTCACTTGCCATAAACTTTCATGTCACATATATAATCACCTTTTTTTCATAAATAAACCTGACCTCCTTGGTCTTTCCTTCCCCCCCATCCCTTGCCTTGACAGATTCAGCTTCATCATGCTTGTCCCCGACATCATCACCAGCTAGCTTGCTCTCTCCTGATATCTCATCCCTTGCCTTCACAGTTTCAACTTCTGTGTGCTTATCCCCGCCAACATCCACTTCACTTCCCTTCTCAACAGCACCTCCTAACTGCAAATGAAATCAACATTCAATTATGCCTCAAACTTTCTAGTGTAACTTAACATAACAAATTATGTCACACAGCTACAATCTTCCTGTCACATTCTTCCAGTGTCGCTTAACATAACAAATCTTGTGATGTTTACCAACAACTTACCTTACCACCTTGTCCACCCTCACTGCCTTCAGGCGCAATTGACTTTATCAAGTCTTCAAGTTCGACCTGTAAAATACATATTAACATTTGATATTGAATCCCCGATTTCAAGCAGGACTAAACATCCAAACGCATGTCACGCAAAAACAAACTTACAAACTCATCCCGTTTTTTCTCATCTCCAGCTTGTTCTTTATCGGTTGCTTCTTGCCAGTCCGCCCCCTTACATTGACCATCCCACAGCTCAGTCACGACCACCTCCAATAATTTCAGCTGCAGGTGATAAAATTATTACTTCATATCACCATAAGGTGACAAAATTCAACACAAATCACACTTCATATCACCATGAGTAATGAACACCAAACAATTCCTAATTCACACTTCATATCAGACTAAGGTCACCTAATTCAGTTCTAAACAAACACATATTAGACTAGGCCCCCCTCAATTTCATACCACATTCGTTCATTATCTACACTACGTGTCACTTGTCCAATTTCACGTGTCAGGAGTCCATTTACCCTAGTCACCACAGTTATCCAGAGTCTCCACAAAACGAATAATTGGGAAGTAATTGCGTACCTTTTCATCCATCTTCTCCACCCCTGTTGACATTGTCTGAAGCTTGTCCATAACTTGTTCCAAAGTCTTGGCCACGTCCCCCACCCAGCCATCCTTCTCATTGCCTCCTCTTCCCGTCTTTGAAGACCTCCCACCAGGGGCTTCGAAATGTGCCAGGAAGGGTGCAACTAGGTCGTCGAAGAAGGGGTCGGACTTCTCATCATCGTAGACACAGCCATCCATCAGCTCCAGCTCAGCCTCCTCTCGTATGAGTATTGGGTTATCATCAATCTCTATGGCCTCCTCTCCCTCAGCTTCGGTGCGGCTGGCTATATCCTTATAAGCGAGGTTCTCGTCCTTGAGGGTCCATCTCATGCAACGAGGGAATGCCGTCGTCGACACCTTCATCGCAAATCGGACCCCCCATTTCGGCATGGATTCCAACAACCAAATCTGCACCGCATCCCCACTCAAATTAATACATTTTCAGCATATGAATTACAAAATGATCATGGGTGTGGTCGAGAAGGTTACCTGAAAGGATAGCGCATAACCCATCAGGCTATAACCATTGCGCTTCTTTCGATCTTCTGCCTTTATCTCAGCCTCCCGGCGCTTTACGGTGCCGTTCAGCGACACGTGTGTTGCAGCATAGATGACCCTCCCCCATGGGAATGCCAAAAACCGATCGACATTCTCCACCAACCGGACGATCCAGCTCCGCAGCCCCTTCCTCTGCTCCTCCCCTAACAAAACGCCTTCCACAATGTACAGAAGCACTAGCTTGAATCATCTTCGCGGGCTCCGCACCACCAACATTGAGTTCTTTAGCTCGGTCTCCATGTCACCGACCGTCATCTTCTCGTTTCCAAAAAACTCCTTGATAGCTTTCTCGTCGTCCTCCATGTCACTAGCTGTTGGTTGACTGCACCGCAGCCCGGTTACTAAGGCAAACTCCTTGAGGGAGAACCTTCGGAGCTTCCCCTTAATCCGGTACCACGTCTCCCACTCCTTATCGCTCGCAAGCTGTCGCTGGAGTGCATAATGCACCATTTGTGAAGAAAATTTCACGCTGTGCGCCAGCTGCACAACCCCACCAAGCTGGGAGTCAAGCAGCTTCTGCCAGTCGCTAGCGTCAACATAATCATCGATGTTGTTCAGCATTGACAGTCTTGAGCCCTGGTTCACCCGGGCCCGGAAGTGCCTAGCTTCGGGGACTACGTATTCAGGCTCTTTGTTCTTCGAGGTCACATTCTTCGTCCTCACCATTTCTCTCTTGCAATTTCCATCACACGAACAAAGTCAGCTTCTACCAATTATATTCGTCTCCCTCTGTCACCTAACAGACTAACCCATGTCACTCTACCCTTGTCACTCAGGGTGAAACCCATGTCACCCATTATGAATTTGAAGCCTATAACCAATACCTCAAACCTCCTTCAATAGGAAACCTACGACATCCACATATCCCAATTTCCACACCTCGTCAATTCCCCTATTCCGCCTACCAAAACAAATTTAGAAACCCTTCTCTCCAAATTGGAAACCCCTGTCACCCAATGTCAAACCCCTGTCACCCAATTCGAACCTCAAACCACCAATTTCCCCTATCCATAGTTCCCCGACCGTTGGCCTAACCCATTCCGAAAACCACTGTCACCCAATTGGAAACCCTACCCACCGATTTCCCCTTTCCATACCCGAAAACCACCCATGCCACCACCAGCCACCATTATCCAAACAAGAAAACCACCACCCCGACCCACCATTCAGGCCGCCATTGCCCTAACACCTTCACCCACTGCTTCCCCGACCCACACCCGCGCACAATACCACCAAAGGGAGAAGAGTAAAAGGGCGTACCTGATTTATGTCGTGTCTGGTGTACTTTCCGGCGACGGTGGACCTGTCCGCTCTCTCTCCTGTGTTGTTCCTCTCTCGAACCGGCGTCTCTGCAACTGCCGAAGAAGAAACTGCCCTCTCTCTCTCCCTTTCTCTGCCTCGCTGCAACTGCCGATGAAGATGAAGAAGCCTCTATCTCTCTTTGCTATCGGTGTGTTTTCAAACGGGAGAGAGATATGTGATTGGATGGGCATTTACTAACCCTCCCCCCTATTTCTCCTTCCCACCCTCTCTCTCTTCACTAGGCAATGATGCCTCTAATTTAATTTTCTTTTTTTTTTGGCCAACTTTACATATGATAGCCGGTTTATGTTGTGGGTTTACCGTGGCATTTTTGCAAATTTGCGCCAAAAATGGCATTCTTGCAAAATTTTCCAAAATGCTGGCATTTTTGCAAAGTTTTTTGGAATTGTGGTATTTAGTACCATTTCCTCATATTTATAAGTATTTTGAGGTGTGTGGTGAAGCAATAGGCACCAAAAAAGAGAACATGTCCTCTCGTGCTCCTAAATTGTGAGTGAGGCTCACCATTATAGAGGAACATAAGGGATGTAGGACTAAGCCTTGTGTGGATCCTATCTCTTCAAGCTTAAGTCAGATACACACCAAAGTAGTGATTTGGAGCCTCCCCTTCGGCTAGGCCATCAAGGAAGCTACAAAACAATACTTCGGCATCCCTTACACCACAAAAAAAAAACAAAAAAAAAAAAAACAAACAAACAAACAAAAAGCCTTGACCGAGGCCAGACTACACAGGTAGAATGCAGAGCAACATACATCAAAATGTGCTCTAGCAGCTTACAATGACCAACCCCTTCTCATATAGTTAATTTTTACATCCAAGGATCACATCATCAAAGTGGAATTCTTCTTGGATCAGACCTTGCATCATTCTTTTGAGTTTATATGGATGAGCTTTATAACCCTGTGTAATGATGATCAAAGAAAAATACCACAAAAATTCATATGCAGGATCTTAAATATGTTAAAATTTTGACATCATATTGAACGGAATGCCAGTTTAGCATAACCGGCTACCATCTGTGCACTTAATGTAACTTGTGTTACACCTTAAAATGCTCTTTCTAACTATATCTGCCAAAACAACTAAGTTGGTTGGCAAGTGCGGATTTACTAGTAGGCGATGTGTGATCCAAAGCCACCCTAAATTCCAATAATATTGTTTCCTGTTTAAATTAACTTGTCAAAGCTCCGCATTTGGTCCGACAATCCCATGGAGCTTCCAACCACCAAATCCTGCTGAATCAAATGCCTGTAAATATGACAATCAGCCAAAAGTTGAACTGGTCAATGTTTAGGAAATCCATTTAAGCACATATGGTATATATTCACATAAAGCATGCACATCTACCCAGATAATTTACTAAGATAGACATGATGATAACCAATGCATAAACATCACTATCACATCAAAGCCAGTAACTAGTGTCCGACCTGTTTATCTAACATCATCAACCTCAATCTGATCCTATTCAAGTACTTTTGGTATAATGATCCTATTAGAAAGGTTCTCCTATTCAAGTTCTTTTGGTATAAAGGAGCCTACTTTATAAAGATTCATGAATAGGTGAGTGAAAGGCTTAAAGAACTCGTGGCTGTATTTTATTTTGCTCGAAATATTGAGTGGACAAGCACAATAATGACAGAGTCAGAACTCCAGAATCGATTCAGCCATTTAAGCTACATATGAAATCTCACAATCTGATTATAAATTTCCAAGAGCACAAGTGTTATAACCCCAACCAATGAAAATAAAAGATAGAATTCTAATAGCAGGAATCTTGCTAACAGAATTTGAGGAATCTTCACAATCTGTATTTAATTCATAATCACGTCTAAATACAAGTGGAGTTGATCCTCTTTTTTAAAATGGAAAAACAATTGCTAACTCTAATCCTAATAAAAGACTTGATGAATAATAAAATTCAGGATAATGTTAGAGATAATGGAGGAAGTGGGGGAAATGCATAAAAACTAGGAAGTGAGAATGAGAAACTAAAGAAACTAACTATTCCATATATTGCAGCGAAAGTGAAGATATTAATTCAGACCAATAGAGCTAATGACTTGGGTTTTAATCAATAAGCTTGCCTGCTGTAATATGAAATCTTGTTTATAAGAGTTTAATCTTGAAAAACATCACATATGAAAAAATTGTCATAGGATAAAACAATGTCAAAGTACACAGACTACTAGACTGGGAAACCAGACCTCTTCCCAGGAACTTCCAGTAGCTTGCAGCAATGCAGCATGACAGGTCTTTAATTGAATAGGGGTTCCAGTTAACATAGTGGCAGCCTCCTGCCAGCCCTTATTGTGGCCCATGCACCTGTATATTTTACAACTAAATACGTTTACCCTCAGTCACTGTGAGATTCTACTACCTCCAGAAAGAATATCAAAATACCAAAGTATATATAATGCTTCTTTATTATCTTTATCATCAAAGTAGCGCTTACATTCTGCAGCTAATTTCATAATTCTGGACCCATGCGACATAGACACAATGCAAGTAACTATTAGAAATATATATCTGAAGGGGAAATTGACATTTCAGTTCAACATACCAAGAAACATCTAGAAGGTTAACCCTATAGAAGTCTTCACTAATATGGTGGTTAACACACCCCAGGAGGACCAATTTGAGGGATACAAATATATACTCTTCAAAGGCATGCATCATCCTTCTACAATCACTTCCATGTAGCTGTTCTAACCTTGAGTAGAAAATGGCTTCTCTAAAATCACCTAGATGTTATTCTACTTACATAGATTATGTTTTCTTTCTCTAAAGCACAATCCCTCTCAGCATGGAGAATAACTTTAAATTCGTCATTTCTGAAATTCCAGATGAACCATATTACATCCTTAGGAAGCTAATATAGCTTGTATTTCATATTATAATTAGTGGCAGGAAAAAACAAAGGCATTGGCTTTTGAGAAACTAGAGCAAGCAGTTTCCTTGACAGTCTCGCATCCTCTATAAGATCAACTAAAAGAAGTGAGCATAGGAAGTGAACTCACATAACTGTAAGGATATTATTTCCAGCAAATTGGCATATGATTTTCTGAAGGTGTTCAGCAGTCTGCCCATCCATTGCAGCAACAGAATAGAAACTTGAAATGAAGTGAACTTCAGCCTCTAAGAAGCTCTTCACTTGTTCTTGCATTATTGAGAGTGTTTCCCTTGTCCGAAAGGCATTGCTACAACAATAACCAACATCACAAATGGAATATTCATTTAGATGTATACCAGCTGGAACTTCGTGTGAATTTCATTTATCATATTCAATTCTTTGAATTTAACCGCACCTAGATAAGATAAGTTCAGGAACCCAACCAAACTTCTGGAGGTTAAGTGACACACAGACAGCATCATCACGCCCAGCTTTACTCAGAGGACGATCATGATCTGTTTAGACCAGCACAAGATACAGGGGATATTAAGAGTGCAGATAAATTTAGCAAATGAATTGCATTAATATAACATGAAAAGATTGTCATATATGCTTGAAGGTACATATCCATACACCATTGATGGAAACCACATAATTAACCATGTCATACAAATACACAGATCTTATGACAAAATACAATACAGAAAATGAATCAAAACTCATCGTAATGGCCTAAAAAAATAATACAGCATAATATGGTAAGAAGGCCATCCTCGATAGAAAACACGACAACTTTACTCAAACCAGTTCAGATCAAGAGAAAAAGGTGAAGATATCCATGTATATATATCGTTAATATACATTGCAAAAAAAAAAAAAAAAAAAAAAATTAAAAAAAAGGGAACACAAAGATAACATCTTCTCTCCACATGTAATTGTATATAGGCTTCAGGCTCACAGTGTAAAGATGTCACTGGAACACAAAGATATGGCCTAATCAAGGCTTTCTGGTGGCCACATTATTGGCAGCATTTCCAAAGGAGATACGGAATTTCCCTTTCAGCACTAGTTATATCAGACTGTTTGCAAAGAGAACAAATGAGAGGTTATTCAGTTTTCCAATCATTAAAAACATCAATCACCAATACGCCATGAAAATGTCTGCAACGCATAAATCACAGCGAAAACTCAATTGCATCAACGGAAATACCAGACAGTCAAATTGCTTCATCCAGATTGAAGTTCAGAGTAAACAAATAAGAAAATGAGGTTGCGATTTCAGTTTACAATACCGCGCAAAGAACGATCTTCCCAGGAGCTATCGGCGTGGCGAAGAAGAATAAGACGGCGGGTGTAGGATTCATCGGAAAGGGAATTTCCGGGAGTAGTTTCTTCAGCGTCACCGAGGACTACAGGACGCCTAACGAGAAGAGACATAGGGTTTCTGGAAGAGAGGAGAGTGGCGGGAAAGGATAAAGGAGTGGCTGGGGAGCGGAAGGAAGAAGAAGTGCATCTGATTGTTGCTGTTCTTGTTATTCGGACCGGAGGAGGTGAACTGCTGGTGGTGGTGGTGGCGGCGGCGGTGGCGGTGGTGGAAGTCGAGCTGCAGCTACACAGAGTGACGTTCATGGCTGCGCTGTCAGTGGAAGTTTCTGCATCCGCCTCCGCTTATCTGCCTATCTGGTACTCAGTAGTGCTCGCTCCTTAGTTAATACTCCTCCTTTCCAAATTAAAAATTGTTTGTCTTTTTTTTTTTTTTAACACTAGGCAAACAGTAGGATACTTTGCTAGACAAGGTTCATTCATGATCGATGATGTTAATAAATTTCCCATTCGAGGGAAGGGTCGAAATACTACCCCTAAATCTAACTATAAAGTCAGTTGCTGCATTTGATTCTCTGAAGCGGTGTTGGAATTCAATCTTGTCAAACTTTTCTTTCATCAGCTTGATCTTCTCAATGGTTCTGTAGATCTCCCATTCAACTTTGAAGATATCGTTTATGGCTTCCACCACCTTTAAGTTATCTCCTTCAATAATCACTTCTTTCAATCATCTGTCTATGGCTTGTTGGGTTCCCAAACAAAAGGCTTCTGCTTCTAGCGGGAGGATAGATCCCGTTCGTCGTCTTTGCTGAAATATATCAATCACTTGACCCGTACTGTCCCTAATGATGCCCCCCATGTGGCATTCACTAGGGGCCCTAACCGAGTCATCTACATTTATTTTGTAGATGGCGTATGGTGGTTTGACCCACCTGGATGCTTTCCGTTTGGCTTTCCTAAGTGTTCTTTCATCCCTAGATGTGGCGTTGTCCTAGTCCTTGATGTTTTGACAAATTTGGTGTGTGATGGATATGTGTGAACCTATTTTATGGTTGTTGAAGATGATGTTATTCCTTATCTCCCATATGGCCTTCCTGATGAAGCATAGGTCCTCAAAGTGAGAGTTATTGTGGTTAATGTTCTTAAGATCTTCATGGATTGATTGTTCCGGTTTTAGATTGATAAAGCCTTTTCCTGTTAGATATTCATAATTAGCTATGATTGCCCTAGAGAGTGGGCATTCCAAGAGTAGAGGATTTGCATCTTCATCAGCACTCTCACAAAATACACATTGGGCTGGTACTCTATTGAAATATCTATTAAGTCTTATTTTTTATGGGAGGCTATCAGTCATAATCTTCCATATGAAGTTTTTAGTTTTAGGTGGTAAATTGAGCTTCCAAATTCAGTTGAAATCAATTGTATTGAGTACACTACTATTTCGTATTTTGTGAGTTGATTTTGTTGTGAATTCACCTTTCGGGGTTAATTTCCGAATCAACATATCTGGAGTGTTCCATTCCGGAATTTGAATCTCCAAAATGGCAGACACCACTTGCGGGGGAAATAGTTGTTTGTTTTTAACCCACGCTTTTTAAAAGGAAAAAACATTTTTTAATCAATTTTTTAAATAATTTCATACTTGTTTGTCATAAGTATGAACTTATAAAAACAAATTCATTAAAAAAATATTTTATAGAGTTTTTACCTCCTTAAAAAGCGTGTCGAAAAGTAAAATGACTTTTATTATGGAACAGAGGGAGTACTTGACGTGTTACTATTCACGCACGATTTTTGAGATGTTACAAAAAATATATATATAATATTAAATTTTTAAATACTTTTTCTAATAATTTCACACTTATTACTATTAATTTATAAAAACAAATGTAAATTAAAGTTAATATTATATATTATTTTTATCATTATAAAAAAACGTGCATGAATAATAAACAACAAGTTTTAATTAACAGAGGGAGTATTATTTTTTTTCCCTGTTTACAATAGTTATTTTATTACTTCGTACTCACTCTGTCTAAAAATTTAAGTCGTTTTAGAATTTTGTACAAGTTTTAATAAAACACTCACCCCTCAATCAACATCATCATTCCACTAACTTTTTCATAATTTTTTTTTATTTTTAAATACCCACTACTTTTTTTAACGGAAAAGCTAAATACACCGCTAATTTTTACTGGATACACCGCTAATCTACGCAACAAGATGCGGAACTCAATACGCACCACGATGCGGAACTGGCCTTGCGTCCGACCAAACACGCCCTAACATGGCCACGCCAAACTGTTCCGCAATTGGTTGCGGAACACGATACGCGTATATATGCGGAACCCCCCGGAATGAAACCAAACGCGGCATAAGAAAATACGAACGGACTCCGCATCGAGTTGCGTAATACGGTGTATTTGAAATTCAAAAGCAGTTGCGCATCGGGGTGTGAAGAACGAGGCGTATCAAGTACGATTCGGAAGGGCAATCGGTGAGACGACTTTCGAACTCCGATTCCAAGAGCGACGACGGTTTGTGATTCCGACAGTCGGAAAAGTGAATGGCGGGTCAAGGAAGCGGCGGAAAGAGGGGTACAGGAGGCGAGGGCGGCGGTGGAGGGCCGGCCGGTACGCCTGTGGTGCTGGTAGCCGGTGACGATCTGACGATGGACGAGATATTCGATTCGTTGGACTGGAGAGACGGGGAGAGGGCGGCGATGGAGGCGGAGGAGTTGAGGACGGTGGCGGAGGAGGGGCAAGTGCAGGTCGAGACGGCGCCGGGGCAATTAGGTGGCGGGGATTTGGTCGGTGATGGGGGCCGGGGTGGAGAGGGCGGAGAAGGGGATTTGGTCGGTGATGGGGGACGGGGGGTCCGGGAGGTGTCGATTGAGACGGCGTGTGTGGTGATGCAGTGGGAGGAGGAGGAAGATGCGGCTCTGAGCAGGGCGGCGGAGGAGGAAAAGGCGGCGGCGGAGGAAAGGGCGGCGGGGGAAGAAAGGGCTGCAGACACGGACGCGACGTCTGTGGCGGCGGCGGTGGCGGATAGGGTTACAGCGAGGGTGGCCGGCCCAGAGGCGGCGAGGGATTCAGCGGATGAGGCAGCGAGGACGGCGGCGGCGGTTGAAGGGAAGAGAGTCTTGCGCCCGCGAGCAAGAAAAACATTATTGACGTCGGTAAGTATTTTGTTGATGATTTTTTTGTAGTTTTCATTACTCTTCAATTATGCCGAAGTTTGAGTGTTGAGTAAATCGTATTAGTGAGAAGAAAATATGATGTTAGTATATAGGAAGAAATGGGAGGATATGGAAAATATAATTGTCGGAAGATAGAGAATGAAAATAATCTTTAGAAATAGTAGACACGTACATTATAAGTATATTAACTTGAGCTGTAATTACATATGCGTAATAGAAAATATATAATTCGATGACAAAATGGAGAGTACAAATACATAAATTACAAATGTAGAAAACGTTATAGTAAACAGCATGAAATATACATTATAATGTGGAACTATTTGAATAATAAGAAATAATTATAAACAAAGACAACGATTAAAATGACAGGAGAGGGAGAAATTCGTGAAGGAGTTGCAGGAAAGCCGTAAGCGTGGGTTTGAGCCTGTTGGGAAAGGAGATCGGACTATTGGACGGATTGTCTCAGCCTCAGCGCGTGGGAAGTTTGAGAAGAAGTTGAAGAGAGCTGTTGTAGAGGATCCAGTTGGTGCATTGGTGGAGACGGAGATGCTAGTGATAGAGACGGAGACGGCAGACGTGGAGAGGGCTGCGGTGAACATGGAGACGCCTGTGGTGGACGTGGAGACGCCTGCGGATGCCGAGCAGCCCGACCCTGCACGAGTGGGAGAGTTAGTGGGAGAGTTACAGGCTTGTATGAGGACTCCTGAGGTGCGGGGGCCAAACCTACAGCTAATATTGCCGATGGTGCCTCCTTCATGGGAGCACACGTCGCCGATGGGTGGCGTACTCCCTTAGGAGGATATTTTTGGGGAGGAGCATCGTGCGGAGAGGTCCCCCACATTGGGTTCGACGTGCGGATCCGCATCAGAAGCGAGGACGTATGCGTCTGCTGCAAGGGAGGGTGCGGTTCTGGAGGAGTACCATGCTCCCCACGATGAGGGTGTTCCCCATGAGCAGGATGCTCAGCAGGAGCCGGATGGGCCGCAGGATGAGCATGATAGCGATGGTGGTGACCAGGTTGGTGAGCAGGGTGGAGCCAATTCGTCCGAGGAGGATGACCCGGATGAGGTGTTTGGCGGGGGGCCGGAAGATAAGTCGTTGTTGTTGAGCTTTGGCGCTCATGTGGCGCGGAGGATTTGAGCGGCGCCGGACGACCCACCCATACTGTTGGATGTGCATAGGCGGGGTAGGACGATCAGTTGGTTGCGGCAGGCCTTTCAGCGCGGAAGGGAGACCTGGGTTCCCTTAGTGGCGCAGAGCGGGCTGGTGGGGTTGTTGGATCTGAGTTGGGGCCACGTCGACCATGGCCTGTGTCAGATTTTCATGGAGCGGTGGGAGCCGGAGACGAACTCGTTTCACTTCGAGTGGGGTGAGATGACGATTACTCTGCACGATGTGCAGTTGTTGTTTGGGCTAGCTATAGAGGGTGCCGATCGAGGTGGTGATGGACATAGATGTGTTTGGGGCCGCTGAGTGGGTGGCACAGAGCTTTGGGTGGTCGTTGCATCGGGTTAACAAGTGGAGGACGACGGGTGGGATCCCACAGAAGGAGCTGAAGGCGAAGATAACAGCATACATCGACGCAGGCCTCCTGGAGGATGGGGTCGGCCGCCAGAGGGTCGCGACGTTGTGGTTGGCGTACCTTCTGTCGTCGACGTTGATGATTGACAAGTCGAAGGATAGGATTCGTGTGCCATTGATCTACATGTGCAGAGACCCTGCAGCGAGTGGGGGATATGCATGGGGGGCTGCGGCGTTGGCGTACCAGTACAGAGCCATGGGGAAGGGAACGCGAAAGAGGGCGAAAGGGATGTGCGGCTGCCCACTGCTGCTACAAGTAATGGCTTAGATCATTGTACCGTTCAACTGTATTTACAATGAAAATAAAAATTTTAGATAGTGACTGACTTTGATTAAAATGAGTTTCCATGCAGGCCTGGATATACAATTATTTCCTTGTTCAGCATGGCACACTTGCGCCGACGGTTGAGATGAGGGTTGATGCGAGGTACGCGGCCCGTTTTGTGCCGACAGCGACCCCGAGGCGGGACCAAGGGCGGATTACATCCCTACGACGGGACATTGACCAGTGCGGACCCCGATCGGTATGTGACTTGGACTTATAGTGTGAATTATATATAATCGTTGACTATCCTAGTCGTAACAATGTAATTGTGTAACTTGTATTTATATGTTATGATCGTAGGTGAGTTGGATGCCGTTCGGGCGCGACCTGGATCTTCAGGGGGTCCACAGAGTGTCGGCCTACCGCGGGACGATCAGATGGGCGGAGGGAGTAGAGACGTACATGCCTGATAGGGTGGTACGCCAGTTCGGCCGCATGGACCCGTTCATTCCTGTGCGAGCGGTACGGGATGCGCGACCACACCGCCCGTACACGGTTGTGATGCCGAGGGAGGCGAACCACTGGGCTGACCGCCATGCGCACGTGGTTGACCTCGAGGCCACACCGATGGCTCCTGCAGAGCGTCCATGGGCGTCGATGGAAGGGTACCTGAAGTGGTTTCGCCCGAGGTCACATGTCTGCATCCTCCCAACGTCCGTCATCCCTCCAGAATCGGAGCCGATTGTTCCGGATGAGCCGGCGCCCGTTTCGGAGGATGCGCAACCCGTTCCGGCCGAGGGCCCTTCTGCGACCGTCATCCTTCCACCCCGTTTAGCAGATGTGGTGGATTGATATGACGCGGTGGGGGCTGAGTTGACCCGTCTTCTGTCGGCGTCGGATGATACATTGAGGGCTGAGATTATCCGCATTGTAGGTTGGTACTACACCGTTGATCCGTCATTTGTGGAGACGCAGTGACATATGTGTACGCGTACATTTATTTTGTGCTGTGGTGACTTTTGTGTAGATCTTTTGCGGACTTGTGGTTGTGCATAACTGTGGTTGGATTTGTGTTTGCATGGCGGGTTTGAACTGTCTTGCATCCGTGTTGTTGGTTTTGAATGGAATTTAAACCCGGCATGCTTTAAATGGATGTCAACGTGTTGTTACGGTTGATACTTATGTTAGATCGAGCGTATCGAAATAACTTCTTCATAATGCGTGTCTTCATTTAATTGTATTCGGAAAGTCGGGGTTAATACTTATGTATTTGCATGTATTCGAAAAGGCCGGGTTATTATCGAAAATGTAGTTGCATGTATACAGAACGGTGTTTTGTACATAGAGAAGATTGGTGAAGCGAATAATGTTGTTCCGCAGTGCAACGCGTTACGATCCGCACAAACGTGCAAAGCTTATACGCACTACACCGCGCATCTCTCTGCAAAAAACTACGCAATTGTACCCCATGTCACATGTAGGACGCAGACGTCTATAAAAGGCAGCCAGAGTCGGAAAGAGGTGATGTACCTCAGAAGCAAATAGAGGAATGGTGTCATCACCAAACAACGATGCTTTACTCACCTTATATGTCCAATTTCATACAAACACTTTAAAGATCATGGAAGTACTTTGATTTCAGCGTCGCGTGGTTGAGTGGAAAGGTTGCGGTTGGGAGTAGAGAGGTGGGGGTATCTGTAAGGTACAGTGGCCGTTTTCTTAATCAAATAACTTGGGAAATACCGTCTGGGCCAATGCAGTATCTTTTTCGGTGATAGCGGATAAGGCGGGTGTCTGGGTACATGTAATGTCGAGATTTGTATAAGTGTTGTAATCTCAAAATCTCCTTAAGTGGTGATAAATGCGTAGTTAATTTCAATGTTTGTGTTCTTGCAATATGTTTCCTGTGTGCAATTGTTGAAGTCTGTTGTGAAACACATTTAGAATTTCCATTAGATTTTGCAAATTACATTTGATATGAAGTGTGTACAACGAAATTGTAAGAATTGACATGAAATTCAGTAAATAGCAATTGATACAAACAAGTAAAAAACATTACAGTATGGTAACTTTATACGTGTACTTATGTCTGTTTTGCTTAGTAAAGTAAGGCGTCAAGCTACGCATGTAGATGCGTATGAACGGAGATAAAGTTCCACAGAAGCGTGCATTGGCCCGAGTCAGAACCGCCATATTTCTGTCGGGGGATGTGGGAGGCATGAGACGCAAGACGTTGCGTATCTAATTTCGCAATACCACGCGTCACTATCCGCAGTAAGTTGCATAGCTGCTACACAAAATGGTGTGCACCACTGGGACTTGTGTATAAAAACCCGCACGAACATACTTGCACTTCATCAACCACGACATTCCATACACAGTTCCAATTAACAACATATTTGGTGGGGTAGGTTTAGAATAGGCAATTAAATGAAGTGATGAAAGTCAAATGTTTTCAATTCCAGAAATCGAAAAGGGGCAAAGATCGGTGTAACACTTTGATTTGGGCGGCATTTGAGGTAGCTACTTCGTATATTTGAGATGGCGACTTCGTAATCCGGTAACTGATAGTTTGTTAAAATTGTTTCGTTTCAGCCTATGTTGACCTATGGTATTTGATTTCCGTATGTATGGTATGCGGAATAAAATCCATGATCCATACGATGACGTCCTCATTACTGTCACCAACAAACAATGTAAGTTGTAGGTGGCGAAGTCATGTAGACGTCGTTACGGCTCAGAGGATCCAATGAGCTATGAGTGCGACGTTACTTCGTCCGACAGGGTTGGGAGGTTGAAATATTCCTGGGTAAGCACGATTTCACCCCTAACGTCGCCATGTTTAAATGTTGGTGTCTTAAATTAGTTTCGACGCAGGCAAATGCGAAACGATCCGTACTACATCGCGCAATCAATATCCGCATGTAGATGCGCAACTCAGACGTCTATAAAAGGCAGCGCATGGGGATGCTGGACCGGAGAAGCATATAGTAGCATGATCTAATTCTCATACAGCGATGCTTTTCAAATGTTATGTCTCACGTATGAAATAAACACTCTAAAGATCATGGAAGTACTTTGATTTTAAATATGCGGGGCGGAGTGGCACGCTTGCAAAGGGGGAGTGGAGAGCTTGCGGCATGTCAGCGGTCCGGACGAGCTTCGTCCCTCCGGCTAGTGTGTCCCCTATCCTCCGTCTCTTCCGTCTCCGTCTCCGTCTCGTCTTCATCTCCGCCATCGTCTCATTTCGGCCATCAGCATAAGATATGACGGTCGGCATGGGTACTTCGACGCCAGAGATATACGCATTAGGGTAGGTATACGCAAGTGAGTGTGGAGGTATCCGCAACTAGGTGCGTAAAAATCCGCACACAAGTGCATTCTTGAGTCGGTGGAGTTTATGATGTAAACACGTTTGTTATATTTTTAGTAAAACTATGAAAATCTATTTTTCTGTTGTTGTAAAATTATTTCGATGTAATACAGTAAATTATCTGTTGGGAAACGCATTTAAAATTTCCATTAGAGTTTGCAATTTATATTCGATATGAAGTGTGTACAACGACATTGTAAGAATTGACATTAAATTCAGTAAATAGCAATTAATATGAACAATTAAAAAAATTACACAATGGGAACTCCATATGTGTACATATGTCTGTTTTGCGTAGTGAAGTTATGTGGGGGTTCTGTCATTGGGTTTGAACCGGAAGCAGGCGGAAAGCTACGCATGTAGGTGCGTATCAAAGGAGAAAAAGTCCAAGACAGGGGCGTGCACTGCAGTGGCCCGGGTCGAACCTGCCAAATTTCTGTCGGGGGATGAGGGAGGAATGTTACGCATGCAGTTGCGTAACTATTTGCGTCTCTTCGACGCACTACCACGCGTGCTGATGCGCAGTAATTTGTGTAGCTCGATGGTGCGCACCATTGGGGACTTGTGTATAAAAACCTGCACGGACATGCTTTCCCTTCATCAACCACGACATTTCATACGCAAACAACATATGTGGTGGGGTAGGTTTTGAATGGGCAATTAAATGAAGTGATGAAAGTCAAATGTTTTCAATTCCAGAAATCCAAAAGATCGGTGTAACACTTTGATTTGTGTCGGTGGAGTGGCTTGTACCTTCTGGTATAGGGCGTTCAGGAGTTCGTAGCATCGCGTTGAGATCCTCCTCAACGCACTATACAAGAAACTTCACCCCGGCCGGCAGGGGCACTTCGACGCCGGAGATATACTCTTTAGGGTCGGTATACGCAAGTTGGTGTGGAGGTATCCGCAACTTAGGTGCGTAAAACTCCGCACACAAGTGCATTGTTGGGTCGGTGGAGTTTATGATGTAAACACGTTTGTTATATTTGTAGTAAAACAATGAAAATCCATTTTTCTATTGTTGTAAAATTATTTCAATGTAATAAAGTAAATTATCTGTCGGGAAACACATTTAGAATTTACATTAGATTTTGCAAATTACATTCGATATGAAGTGTGTACAACGACATTGTAAGATTTGACATTAAATTTAGTAAATGGCAATTAATATAAACAATTAAAAAAATTACACAATGGGAACTCCATATGTGTACATATGTCTGGTTTGCGTAGTCACGTTAGGTGGGGGGTTCTGTCATTAGGTTCGAACCGGAAGCAGGCGGAAAGCTACGCATGTAGGTGCGTATCAAAGGAGAAAAAGTCCAAGGCACGCGTGCACTGCAGTGGCCCGGGTCAGACCTGCCAGATTTCTGTCCTCAAGGGGGTGTGGAAATATATATCCGCATAAAGTCGCGGAAATATCCGAACCGTGGGGCTTACCCTAGTTCGTTCGTAGGTTGGAGGCATTTCAGTCTACAAATTCAGTTGGTCGTGCTCGGGAAGTTGCATCCATTTCTCGAAATGGTAGTTTCTTACTCGTCCGAATTGTTTGCTGTAAAACACTCATTCCAAGGGGTAATTTCAAAGGGAGAGGTGGTGAAGGATCGGTGTAACACTTTGAGTGTAATAATAAAAAAAACTCCCGTCGCAGTTGGCGAAGTCATGTAGACGTCGTTACAGCTCAGAGGATCCAATGAGCTGTGAGTGCGACGTCACTTCGTCCGACAGGGTTGGGAGGTTGAAATATCCCTGGGTAAGCACGGTTTCATCTCTAACACCGTCATGAGTAAATGTTGGCATGTACCTGGATCAATAATGGCGGTTCAACAACAACCGTGTGAACCTCGTGCCTAGTCGGTGGTGTATCTGATGAGTTTATTATGTCAACACGTTTGTTATATTTTGTACGAAAAGTATGAAAATCCATTTTCTGTTGTTGTAAAATAATTTCGATGTAATAAAGTAAATTATCTATTGGGAAACGCATTTAGAATTTCCATTAGATTTTGCAAATTATATTTGATATGAAGTGTGTACACCGACATTGTAAGGATTAATATAAACAATTAAAATAAATTACATAATGGGAACTTTATAGATGTACATATGTCTGTTTTGCGTAGTAAAGTTAGGTCCCACACAAGCGTGCCCTCATGAAGAGGTCATGGGCCCAATGTCGATGTAAGGATGCGCTTGCCCGGCGGAAGTGCAGTTTGACTGGAACACCGTATATGCGCATTTAGTTGCGTATGTATATGCACGTTCTTGCGTATCTATACGCATTTCCATGCGCAAATTATGAGCCCCTTCTGTTGTTTTTGTCGCCTACGCTCCACCTCTGACGTGCTTTATAAACACCCCAACTGATACACATATGAATTACACAACTCTACATTGTACTTAGTGCGTATGGAGCCGGTGACAACTCAACATCGCGGTTCCAACGCACGCATTGAATTTGTAATTAAATGGGATCGGTATTCGACACCACTTGACGAGTCCGATTGTGCTTGCCGCAATCCAGAATACAGTGGCATCCATCCATGCGCACTATTTCAAGTGGAGTGTGAAGATGACACTCACATATCCGCTCCTTTGCATTTTGGTTGCGCTTACTGCAACCAGTTTCATCAGGGTATTCCTAGAGCGTATTACTAGAGGGTTGGAGCCCTTCTTTTAGAACGTATTCGATCATTCTTCCCGGAGTTAAGCGAACATGACCACGTCGATGTGGCTGAGCATGCAAGAGTACTTGTTAGGGAAGTAAATATGGAGGTCCGATCCTTTGCATTCAATGAGCTTAAGATTCAAGTGATCCTAAAAACGACATGATGGAGGCGAAGGGTTGATGTCGGAATGAATGTGTACAATTGTCTGGATTGTATATTGTTTTTATGTCTAAGTAGTACTGTTACTTTATGTCTTTAGGTGCGATATGCATAACAACATTGGGCAACGCCCTTAGAATTTCCATTACATTTGGTGATCAACATTTGATATGACGTGCGTAGAGCAACACTGTAAGATTAGGCATGAAATTCAGTAAAAAACAAACTGGTTAGTATCGGAACTCTTTAACGTCTATCGCACGAATTGAGTTACATTATTGAGGGGAGACGAGCAATTCGCCGTCGATACGTTCATGCGAGTGACCAAGAACTGCTACGCAGTCTTCGGACATTACATGCACAATCGACGAATATGCAACACAAATCTGGTATTTATTTACCAGACATCGTTGTCGGGACATGTTAGACCGTACCACGACAGACTGGCGGTGCCTTGTCGCCCCCCTAACTCCAAAGTGCTTCCATGATCGTTGGTCCTGCCGGAATGACGGTAAAAAGGAGGATGTTCCAATGGAGAACATTCGAATGTGTTCAATGTACATATAAGCGGAAGAAATGGTCATGTACATGTACAAGTTCGCAATCATTTAGCTGAGGGTCGGATGTCGTTGCGGTTGAATCCGCATTCCCTTGCGGTTATGTACGCGTCTATATGCGACGTGTTCCGCATCCATATGCGTAATTTAACGGGTCATACAATTCTGGGAATGGTAGGTGGGACTCTTATGAGGACGCAACTAACGAGGCCCCAGGTTACGTACCCACCTGCGTACCAGCTCCGGACAACAATGGTGTGCAGTCCCCATCCGCATTAAGAAGGAAAAGAGACGCAAGAGTCTGCGAAACTATCCGCACCACATCGCGCAATATATATCCGCATTCATTTGCGGAACTCAGACGTCTATAAAAGGCAGCGGATGGGGATGCTGGACATCATTAGCTGATATTGGAATAGTTTAATTCCCATTCAGCGATGCTTTTCAAACCTTATATCTCCCGTATGAAATGAACACTTTAAAGATCATGGAAGTACTTTGATTGGAACGCTTGTGGAGGGGGAGTGGAGAGGTTGCGGAGGGGAGCGGACAGGTGGGGTGCCTGATGGATCAGAAACTAGTTTTGTCCCTCCAGCCATGGCATGTCAGCGGGCCGGACAGGTGGGGTGCCTGCTGGATCTGAAACTAGTCTCTGTCTTCGTCATTGTAACGGCCCAGAATTATGATTTCCGGGTTACGTTTCAAGGGATAAAACCCCTTGTTCGGATCTTGCAATCCAGGTACGGGTCGAGGTTTCAAACTCATTTTAAGATTAGTAGAAAGAGGGATTTCAAACCCTAAAAATATCGAAGGGCCGTTGGGTACCCTTAACCTGTCTTAAGACTATGTCGCGGAATCCATTTCAAACGAAAGTAAGGTGAAAGCAAAGTAAAGATACAAGTGTCACGGCAGAACCGGTCAAAACCAAATCATGAGTGTGTAATTACCATTTTACTAAATTAGGATATTAGCCAGATTCTTCGATTCGCCAAAAGGGAACCCCGTCATATAGACGTCGAGCACTCAAATCTGCAGAGAATACCTTTAAAAAAAAAAGAACGGGGAAAGGAGTCAGATCGAGCCACTCATGCGGGACCGGCAGTCCTCGCTGAGGCCACATAGTATGTGCTATACCTAATAAAGATGCGCTAATGCAGTACGAAAGTCAAACACACTAGCATGCTCCTAGTTCATAATAATGTGCAGAAATACTGTAAAGGGCCCAAGACAATGCCAAATGGCATATCCCTCTCCTACCTCCACCCCCTTCCGATAGGGCGGAGACTGGCCAGCTCGTGAATGCATTCCATCATAATCGGGCGGCACGCATGCCTAACCCGCTCCACAATAAAGCCCGCAGGCATATCATAATATAAGGAAGTTCATGACTCGATTGACTCAGGGTACCCGATGAGGCTGGGCTACCCTATGACCCTAGCAAAGACTCTAGGACTATCACAGATAACGGCCGTTCTGTTTCAAACGCATAAAGTAAACAGATGCTCAATCAATTAGTGCAACCTAAACATGATACTACATGGCATGCTTTTATGCATATGCAACACCTAACATAAAATGCAACAACAGGCATGAATGTCCAACCTGAGTAAGCCCCCTAGGGAACTTACCTGAAGATGCAGAACAGCAGGATAACACAAGCAAGGGCCCAATGCAAGTCCAAAGCAATCCAAAAGAAATACACACCTATCATCAAGCCATTTTCATAAGCTACCGGACTCACATTCATACATACGAAACCCAAGTTCTCAACATACTCAAAACCAACCGATAGTAAAACCGTTTTTCAAAACCTTTTCGATACGATCAACATCAACCAAAATCATTCTTCTAATTCCCTTCTCAAACCAACATCATCAAACCAAGACAAAGAATCCCGACATTAAACATTTAAACCTTAAAACCGATACCTCAAAATCATATTATAGAATTGATTCTGGCATTTTGGTTTTCTAATACGAATCCTTAAATGATATTTTCGAAAACTTGAAACGCTCTTATATAATTTTACCAAGCAACAATTTAACTAAAAATGCAATTACTAAAGTTAAACCTTCTTTACAAACAAAACCAATATATCAATTCAAAATCCCCAAATCACATTTTATCATCATATAATCATCCTTTTTCCAATTAATAATATTTCTAGAGCAACTTAAAATAAATACAATAATTTCAGAATATATATTTTCCATAAAATCAGGGTTAACATGATAATAATTCAATTAAGTAAATACCAACATATTTTATAAGTCTATGTATAACATGAAATAAGTCAACACTAACAATTTGCAACAATTTAAACAGGCCCAATATTTATAACCCGGATCCAAACCACCCGAAGAAAGAGCCCAACCCGGTTTTAAGCCCAAATTCGGATCCAAGAACCCAACCCAATCCTTTTTTTTTACCTGAACCGGTTTACACCCATTTTTATTTTAAAAACCCACTGAACCGGACCCAAAAACAAAGGAAAAAAAAGAAAACTGAACCGCACTGTTCACTTTCTTCCCCAAATGGCTCTATTCGACAATTCTGGAAAAAAAAAAAGAAAGGGGGAGGAGAGGGCTCGCCGGCGGTGGTTGCTTCCTCCGGCCACCTTCCCGACGCCAAATACCAGAGAATCGGACAAGGAAGGGGAGAAAGAGAGGGTGCTCACCGAGGTTTCAAATCATCACCGGAGAATTCGTCGGAGTCGAGTGGGGCTCGCCGGAGGCTAAATCAGGCGAAAATTGGCCTAGGAAGGGAGCAAGGGGGGTTAAAGGTGCGACCTTGCTCAGTTAGGAGGCGAAAGAAAGGGGAAATCGAGTCTTACCACTTTTAAAACAAAACCAGAGAAAGGGGTGTCGATGGGCTCACTAGCGGCTCTCCGGGGGCTTCGGGGTGGCTCCTGGTGCACTCGGGTCCCTACTGTGGTGCTCAGCGAGCTCGGGAGAGGCTCAGGAAATCGGAACATAGGGTGCTCGGGTGATGGCTCGCGGAAAAACAGGGCTCGGGTGCTGCGGCTTCGACTTCGGACGTCGAAGGGTGAACTGAGATGGCTAGGCTGCCGCTGCTGTTGCCGGTGGCTCCGGGGAGACGTCGGAGAGCTGATGCGGCGTCTCTGGGGTGGCTGGGGTGGTGGAGGAGGATGGTGGTGCAGTGGAGGAAATGGGGAGTTGTGAAATGAGGGGTGTGCTTTTGACATTGAGATGTGAAATGAGGAAAATGGGTTGCCCATTTGATTTTCATTTTTAATAGGAAAAGTGAGTCTTGCATAGATCCTTTGGTCAATATGGAGGAGAATTGAGGGTGGTTATTTGTCCACTTGTGTTTGTTATTTTTCAATGGTCAAAGAATCTTATTTTTATGAAGAGAGAATTGTTGTTTTTTTTTCAAAGGAAGGGGATCAAAGAATCAGGGAGGAAATGAGAGGATAGGATTTAACCCAAATGGGGAGAAGATGAGTTGGATCAATTGTAGAGATCTAGGTAAGAATTGGTGATATGAGACGGAAAGAATTTTCGAATCCCGAGGAGAAAGACGGATTCAATCGTTAAAGTTAAAAATTGGACCGGAATTTGCTTTAAGAATTTCGAGTTCGATTCATTAAATTTATGACGAGTTTTTCTTAAAATATCCAAATTAAATTCATTTTATTTTATTTATTTTTAAATAGTTATTTTAAAAATCCGGGCCTTTACATCATCCACCTCTAAAAACAAGTCTCGTCCCCGAGACTAAAACCAAAATAAAGCAGGGGATGAAGTTTGAAATTGACGAGTCCTAGGACCATGTCAAAGAATCTTGTAATCATCTCGGTTGCGTCTTCCGGGATCCTCACAACATTCTAGTCACGGTCGTGACATCTCCGATTGGCCTTGACAAGTATGCGATAAGCGCCCCTATCACATACTCGCTTCGACTTTTCGGAAGTACCACAACTCTCTACAATATCATCACTAGGTCTTAGCAAGCACCCTACAAGCGCCCCCATAAAATGCTTGTATCCACTTCGTGAGACGTTATAATATAAGCCCGGGTTAAAAAGTTTCAATAAGGGATTCCGAAATTGAAAAAGATTAGCCTCAAGATTGTTGAAATTCTCGGTAACGTTTATTCTTTAAAATCTAAACTAATCCTTTTCAAAACCGTTCAAATCTTTAAATCCAACGTTTAATCAAGCAACTCTACACCAAAACAAGTCAAATCAATTCAAATCAAGATTTCGTCAAAATCTTCCAACAACCAAATCAGTTTCTCACATACTCATCAATCAAATTCAGAAGCTCGGAGGTGGAATCATCCACCTCTAAGGGCTAATCCCATATTCTCTTCCTAGTTTCCAGAATCAAATCAATCTATCAGTCTCAATTCAAGCAAGATTCACAAGTCATAAGCAATGCATAACCACATAACCAATCGATCCTCAACGAGTACATCACAATATGACAATTCTCAAACATATGCCAGCACACTGCCACAAGATCACATCAACGTCTCCACATCATACTAACGGTCATAATATTTATCTATGCCAGAATCATAACACACATCTTGATATCACACCAAGGTCATAACAGGTACATCCTCATCATAAAGTCAACGAATCAAACTCATTGTCAACACGTCAACACAACAAGTTATGTTATTAAGATTCCACGAAGGAGGAGGTGAAACAGCATATCAGTCATCGAATGTCAGCATATTCACCAAACATCACCTTAACTCATCACAATGACATATAACGATCATTTAGAAATCTGGTATTATTATCTCATATATACAAATCATATTCATCCTCAAAGTCATATTCATTAGTTAACATATCAATAATCATGCTGTCAACCATATAATACAACATCATGAGTACCACCACTTAATATAACATCATGCTTTCAGATAATAACACATTATAATCTCATGTATACATCACAACACATCCTATCATGCTTCTAAAATAATATAACAGGATAGCAAAGCATCAATATATCATGATAATACTTGTCACTGTCAATTAGATTTCAACATTGTGTATCAACATATAATGTCATTCCATGTCAGGTTTTATCATGGTCGTTACCTAACATCATGCCAGAAGATATAAATAAATCACAAAATCAAGAAAATTCCTCGCATCATACCAGTCAAAATAAAACACAATCCCCACTCACCCATATCCACTCTCAAGCCAAGATTAATCCCCTTCTAGACTCAACAACACTAACTCCGACAAAATCCCCTGAAGAAATCTTAATTCATTCTGATACTCCAATCTCACCCCTCATTCCATCAAGCACTCCCACACACCATCCACCTCTAAGAACCCAACTCCTATCTCTAACCTCGCACCCGGGTACTCTTTCACTCTATGTTCCCAATACTCACAAAGGTCGCTCCTTACGCTCCCCGTATTACCCAAGACATCACAACATTCTGCCCTGCTAGCCACACCTCTTCTAGAAATTTCCTTGATCACCGCCAAGTCGACCTATGGTTAACCATTCTCTTACCCAAGATTCACCTAGAAGCTCACCGAAAACCACCAGCATTGCCGCTTCTAACTCCCATAGCTCACTTGGTTTTACTTCAACTAACCTCCCTCTCTTGCGACCTACCTCGTAATACTATCGATCATCCTAACTGCTCAAATTCCCCCACCATTCTCCGACCAGTCCACAAAATAATCTCACCCCCACATTCAAAGAAGAAGCAATCATGAAATAATCACACATAAGACCCACATCATATCAGCTAGCATTTATATTAATATCGTCATAAGTTCATCGTCAATTATTGCAAATGTATCAATAAGTCTTAATTTATTGTCATGCTCATTAATCATTGCAGGACAGCATATATGCACATAATCAAGTCATGCGAGCAAGTTTCGTCATAATTAACTTTATCTAATAAACAATTTAGGTTTCTTAGCATATGTAGTTCACATTTTACTGGCAAAAAAAATCCAAATCAGGCTTAGCAACTTAGAGTAGCAACACGTCAAGACATCATGGTACATGAGACCTATAAGTCATCAAATCATATCATCATAGACAACAGGCAATCAGGCAACAGTCATCATCAAGTCAACACATCAACACGTAAATCTCATCACTAGGGCAGTGCAATATCATCGTCAATAAATTCAAAAGGGTTAGCAATTCGAACGGAGAACACTCTCGCTTACAAGTCATATTGTACTTAGTATCCACAATTCTCGATGCGTGCTCGTTCCGTCGACATCTTTGATCCTGAGGCTCGTGGGTTATGGGCCCACGCTTCTGCTGCACTTCTCTATCGCTATCTAACCTTTCGTTCCCTCTTCCATGCGGTCGCTCGTCGAATGTATCGCATAGGGTCCAAGTTAGCGGAGATAGGGGAGTGAGAATGGCGGACACCCAACGTTTCTTTCGAAATCAAACATGGACCAAGGCTAAGACGACAAGACTACAACTCGAGAATACAACGATGCCCTTATGAAAGTCTATTAGGTTACAATTGTGACGAGCAAAATGAATTCATCATGGAGCATATCAGTCACATTAATCCACACTAACATGTACCTATCTCAAGGAGAACGACATGCATATTCAATCCAAAAGACATAATCGAATTCTACACGGACGCATGTGAGATAAGCTAATAGCCTTTTATTCCAGGGAAGCAGATATGTCTAGCAATTTCAAATAAGATATGCGGAGCCAATAATGGTCATGCATGGCTTAACGAGGATGACAAACATCATGTATATGAACAATGCACGAGCATGACAACAAATGAGTCCAAATATAGCATGACAAGGTACATCATAGAAATCAAACTAAGCTTCATATGAGGGTACATAAGAGCGGCAAGACAATTATCACATCTAGCAACAAGGATCATATAATAGGTTGAGAACGACATGTAATCATATGACGAGATACATTTAAAGGCATAAGTAATACATGGCACTAGCGATACATGATAAGACATAGGCATAGCCAAGAGTGATTTAAATGAATTCAACATAATGTTCATGAAGGATGAGGCATCCTTACAGGGTAATAAAGAGAACATCACCGTGATAGATTCTAAGCATGCTAGGAAGGAATAGTCATTGAGGCACATAAAGTAGTACAATAGTTATCACATTATAGGACAAAAATGTTCACGTAATAAACAAGCATGACAAGTCACAATTGAGCGGGTCATTTTAGAAATCATAAGCTCTATAGGATATTAACAACACATATCAAACAGGAATACAATCAAGATACTTCGACTAGGTCCATTCTAACATTCATGTGTCATGCGTATGCGAAATCATGACATAGTGTGGTGTGTGATCACGCGAAGTACCAAGTCATACATTTATGCAAGCACAAAAGGATATCCTAGAGTAATAGGGAAACACTATCGAGTGAAAACATGTGAGCATGCTATGATTAACCATTACGAAAAGCAAATCAATCATTGAATTCAACATCAATTATCTTGCATGAGTAAGACAGGTTATGGTAATAGAAAGAGGGAAGAACCACACTATCAGGAACCTAGCTCGAGAGAGAATCAGCAATAATGCAGGCAAGATATAATTCACACGATTCACAACCAGGGATCCTACATGATACTAAAGGCTCAACATAACATACGATGCATGCATACACTAATCATGAAGACATGCAAGAATTCAATTCAATCACATTGCAACAATACAGAAGCATGAGGAAGGTTTTTACGATGAATAACACGAGTCCAAGTATTGAGCAATATGACTAGAATACGAGAACATGAGTTCAAATCAACACATAACATGATAAAGCATGCATTCATCAAGACTCAATTAAACCACATATTCTCCATCCAACGCAAGTAATCACACAACAATTCAAATTGCAAAGCAACCAACGTTAATTAATCTGACGAATACAGAACATATGGGCATACTATAGATTCTTGTCACAAAAGGATAATAAACATCAAGGCGTCATCAGCTAGCATGCTGAAGAGATAATTTACAGGCATTCATACGAAGAAGAGTTTATCACACTATCATGAACCTAATCCACGAGAAAATAACGATCATTTAGGTTCATATCATATGGTTCATGTTTCCAATCCATCATACGATCAATAGGCTAAGTATGCTATAACAACATATAATCATGATAGAAGGCAAGACACAACACGAGACTTGAGCAATGTAACTAACCACATTATAAGCTTAAACAATAAAATCATAACAGAAGGCAAGGCATAACATGAGCAGCTTTTACTAATGATCATCTGCAAGGTACATGCGGAAGACTACAAGATTATGTCATGCAATTCAAAGGGAGTCACTGTTACAACCGGACAGAGATCCCTAAGGGCAATCATTGACTTTTCCCAACTGACTCATTACCTCTCTTTTCCGTGGGACTCTGGTACGACTCTTCATGGCAAGAAGACACTGGTTAGTCATCATAAGAATAAGGAAAGACAGCCCCAGAAACACCTTACTTCTGACTCAAAGTGACAACAAGAACTACCTTCCAATACTCACTCAAACCACCTTCATGTACATACATGAGTTTCCGACACAATGTGTTTACCAACCCGATTCCCCCGTGAAAGACACTGACAGCCAGGAGAAAGATTTGGTAGAACTGAGAAGGGGTTAACATAGTGGAAGGGGTTGTTCCACAAAAGCAGGGTTTGACCA
This sequence comes from Persicaria maculosa, assembly GCA_963922045.1. NCBI lineage: Eukaryota > Viridiplantae > Streptophyta > Magnoliopsida > Caryophyllales > Polygonaceae > Persicaria > Persicaria maculosa. The sequence goes on along the minus strand of OY998263.1, from coordinate 45,082,582 downwards.
CACAGAAGCAAGGGTACTCCCACTATCCCGTTTGCACAGATCATTCAATACACATTTCAGAGTTAAGGCATCCAAATCAGATATCTAGCATAGCAAGCATTTAGCACAGAATCCGTTAATAACACTCATAATGATCTCTTTGGAGTCTCCCAACTACACCCAATAGGGGTGCTCTAGCGCCTTTACTACCCACTCGCGTCCCCGTTTGTTCGGTTTTCCTCCTTTATTACAAGTCAAGTTCATTACTTAGTCAAATTTCGGTTAGACATCTTAAGTTCATTTTGCCCTTCTTAAAATCCTTTCAAATCCTTTGAAATTCATGGGCGGTTTTTCAAAACATACACTCGACCCTTTTGTACCCGAATTGCACAACCTGGCTCTGATACCATCTTTGTAACGGCCCAGAATTATGATTTCCGGGTTACATTTCAAGGGATAAAACCCCTTGTTCGGATCTTGCAATCCAGGTACGGGTCAAGGTTTCAAACTCATTTTAAGATTAGTAGAAAGAGGGATTTCAAACCCTAAAAATATCGAAGGGCCGTTGGGTACCCTTAACCTGTCCTAAGACTATGTCGCGGAATCCATTTCAAACGAAAGTAAGGTGAAAGCAAAGTAAAGATACAAGTCTCACGGCAGAACCGGTCAAAACCAAATCATGAGTGTGTAATTACCATTTTACTAAATTAGGATATTAGCCAGATTCTTCGATTCGCCAAAAGGGAACCCCGTCATATAGACGTCGAGCACTCAAATCTGCAGAGAATACCTTTAAAAAAAAGAACAGGGAAATGAGTCAGATCGAGCCACTCATGCGGGACCGGCAGTCCTCGCTGAGGCCACATAGTATGTGCTATACCTAATAAAGATGCGCTAATGCAGTACGAAAGTCAAACACACTAGCATGCTCCTAGTTCATAATAATGTGCAGAAATACTGTAAAGGGCCCAAGACAATGCCAAATGGCATATCCCTCTCCTACCTCCACCCCCTTCCGATAGGGCGGAGACTGGCCAACTCGTGAATGCATTCCATCATAATCGGGCGGCACGCATGCCTAACCCGCTCCACAATAAAGCCCGCAGGCATATCATAATATAAGGAAGTTCATGACTCGATTGACTCAGGGTACCCGATGAGGCTGGGCTACCCTATGACCCTAGCAAAGACTCTAGGACTATCACAGATAACGGCCGTTCTGTTTCAAACGCATAAAGTAAACAGATGCTCAATCAATTAGTGCAACCTAAACATGATACTACATGGCATGCTTTTATGCATATGCAACACCTAACATAAAATGCAACAACAGGCATGAATGTCCAACCTGAGTAAGCCCCCTAGGGAACTTACCTGAAGATGCAGAACAGCAGGATAACACAAGCAAGGGCCCAATGCAAGTCCAAAGCAATCCAAAAGAAATACACACCTATCATCAAGCCATTTTCATAAGCTACCGGACTCACATTCATACATACGAAACCCAAGTTCTCAACATACTCAAAACCAACCGATAGTAAAACCGTTTTCCAAAACCTTTTCGATACGATCAACATCAACCAAAATCATTCTTCTAATTCCCTTCTCAAACCAACACCATCAAACCAAGACAAAGAATCCCGACATTAAACATTTAAACCTTAAAACCGATACCTCAAAATCATATTATAGAATTTATTCCGGCATTTTGGTTTTCTAATACGAATCCTTAAATGATATTTTCGAAAACTTGAAACGCTCTTATATAATTTTACCAAGAAACAATTTAACTAAAAATGCAATTACTAAAGTTAAACCTTCTTTACAAACAAAACCAATATATCAATTCAAAATCCCCATATAACATTTTATCATCATATAATCATCCTTTTTCCAATTAATAATATTTCTAAAACGACTTAAAATAAATACAATAATTTCAGAATATATATTTTCCATAAAATCAGGGTTAACATGATAATAATTCAATTAAGTAAATACCAACATATTTTATAAGTCTATGTATAACATGAAATAAGTCAACACTAACAATTTGCAACAATTTAAACAGGCCCAATATTTATAACCCGGATCCAAACCACCCAAAGAAAGAGCCCAACCTGGTTTTAAGCCCAAATTCGGATCCAAGAACCCAACCCAATCCTTTTTTTTTTACCTAAACCGGTTTACACCCATTTTTATTTTAAAAACCCACTGAACCGGACCCAAAAACAAAGGAAAAAAAAGAAAACTGAACCGCACTGTTCACTTTCTTCCCCAAATGGCTCTATTCGACAATTCTGGAAAGAAAAAAGGGAGGAGAGGGCTCGCCGGCGGTGGTTGCTTCCTCCGGCCACCTTCCCGATGCCAAATACCAGAGAATCGGACAAGGAAGGGGAGAAAGGGAGGGTGCTCACCGAGGTTTCAAATCATCACCGGAGAATTCGTCGGAGTCGAGTGGGGCTCGCCGGAGGCTAAATCAGGCGAAAATTGGCCTAGGAAGGGAGCAAGGGGGGTTAAAGGTGCGACCTTGCTCAGTTAGGAGGCGAAAGAAAGGGGAAATCGAGCCTTACCACTTTTAAACCAAAACCAGAGAAAGGGGTGTCGATGGGCTCACTAGCGGCTCTCCGGGGGCTTCGGGGTGGCTCCTGGTGCGCTCGGGTCCCTACTGTGATGCTCAGCGAGCTCGGGAGAGGCTCAGGAAATCGGAACATAGGGTGCTCGGGTGATGGCTCGCGGAAAAACAGGGCTCGGGTGCTGCGGCTTCGACTTCGGACGTCGAAGGGTGAACTGAGATGGCTAGGCTGCCGCTGCTGTTGCCGGTGGCTCCGGGGAGACGTCGGAGAGCTGATGCGGCGTCTCTGGGGTGGCTGGGGTGGTGGAGGAGGATGGTGGTGCAGTGGAGGAAATGGGGAGCTGTGAAATGAGGGGTGTGCTTTTGACATTGAGATGTGAAATGAGGAAAATGGGTTGCCCATTTGATTTTCATTTTTAATAGGAAAAGTGAGTCTTGCATAGATCCTTTGATCAATATGGAGGAGAATTGAGGGTGGTTGTTTGTCCACTTGTGTTTGTTATTTTTCAATGGTCAAAGAATCTTATTTTTATGAAGAGAGAATTGTTGTTTGTTTTTCAAAGGAAGGGGATCAAAGAATGAGGGAGGAAATGAGAGGATAGGATTTAACCCAAATGGGGAGAAGATGAGTTGGATCAATTGTAGAGATCTAGGTAAGAATTGGTGATATGAGACGGAAAGAATTTTCGAATCCCGAGGAGAAAGACGGATTCAATCATTAAAGTTAAAAATTGGACCGGAATTTGCTTTAAGAATTTCGAGTTCGATTCATTAAATTTATGACGAGTTTTTCTTAAAATATCCAAATTAAATTCATTTTATTTTATTTATTTTTAAATAGTTATTTTAAAAATCCGGGCCTTTACAGTCATAATCTCGCTTCGGCTCTCCACCTAAGATATGACGATCGCTGTCGCCCTCGCTCGAAGCTTACCTCAAAAATATTATCTCAGTGGCCTTAGGCTTGCTCAATAAGCCAAAGGTCCTGGGTTCGAGTGTGTGTGGGCATATAAGATCGCGGAAGTAACCACTTGGAGTGTGTGTGGGCATATATTGTGTGAGGGGTTTTTTTTACAGTCGATGTAGTTTGATTTGGTTACAGTATATATTACACAATTGTTCGGACTATGTTCATTTCGAAGAAATTGAAGAAATAGCAATCACAATTGTTCGTACTATGTTTCAATGTTTGTGTTTTTGCAATATGTTTCTTGTGTGCGGTTAGTTGATTACAAAATATCCACGTACTTACACTAATACATTAATCGTTACATGCGAGTGACCGAAGACTTGTACGCATTCTTCGGCCGTTACATGCACAATCGACCAATAGGCAACACAAATCTGGTATTTGTTTACTACAGTCCATTCTCGGGACATGTTGCACCGTACCAGTACCGACTGACTGTCGCGATTGCCCCCGTAAAATTAAAATGAGTTAAATGTAAATGTTAGCGGAATACATGGTGTTGTATATATACATGTTCGTCGTGCTGGCTATATACACCCCAAAACATGCACGTCCTCAATTAGCTGAGGTCATATACGCGGCTATATGCGAAGTGTTCGCAGTATATGAAACGGATGTCCCATCACGTACACGTTAATTGTGTCAACCGCTGTCGTGTCGACAGTTGAGTTACGCATGATATTGCGTAACTACACCACCGGCACAATTCTGGGAAGGGTAGGGGGGACGCTTATAAGCAGCAACTAACGAGACCACTTGTTACGCACCTAGCTGCGTAAATCTGCTGGACGCCTATAAATATAGCCCGGGCCAACCGTATCCCCATATCATGGCTCATAGTACGGTATACTTCTCACCCACCCCCAAAACATGTATTCATACATTAACAATCAAAAGATCACGGAATCACTTTGATTTGTATGGATATGAAGCTGCTGGTGATGGAAATGAATCAGCTGTTCAGGGAGTTGCACTAATCACTCTTGTCCTCCATACAAAATGGTGATTCCCGGAGTGATTAGTGCCAACTTACACCTGCTGGTTCTCCATCCGCCTTGTGAAGGGTAGTGCCTTCGTAAAGGAGAGATCGGTGAAGCACTTTGACATACAAATTATGTGTACATATAATAGAATGAAGGTGAAATTTTCTCGTCTCATACGACAACAATGATAGATCGGTGAAGCACTTTAATTGCCTTACAAAACAGATGTGTAAGCAATTGTATGAAATTTGTGACGTCGGTTCAAATTTGTAACGTACTTTCAATTATATTGTACGCATATAAAACGACATGTAACGTAATTTAAGATTAAGCATATGTTGTGTATGGAGTTTATTTTCAGTCAATGTAGTTTGATTTGGAGACAGCACATATTATACAATTGTTCGGACTATGTTCACTTCGAAGAAATTCAATAAATATCAATCACAATTGTTCGGAATATGTTTCTTCATTACAAAAAATCTCCTTTTACACTAATACATTGGCCACTTCTAGTGTTATATGTGATAACGAGAACAATGACAAAAATAATCACATCATAGTCTTCGGTTCGAACATTGTGTTCGAATCTCTACTCTCCTTTGCTTTGTACAACTAAGTCTTGGGTTCGAACCTTGGCTTCGATAGGGTTAGCGGGACCAGCTTCACTTAGGAGTCGGTCCTGACGGGATTGTCGCAGAGCAGAAAACTTGACCCTCTCGAAGTGGCCGTGGAATTCCATGAGTCTGCCCTACTAGTCCATGATCGAGTCGTTCACGTTGGGATTGATGCATTGCCTGCGGCTCTTTCGCCGGGGATATGGTTATCCACGAGTCTGCCCTCCACTTCCCCTTATGATATTGCGGATCATTGCGGAGGCAAACGGCGCAGGCTGGAGAGAGTGTTGGACCCCTCCGTGAACGATTCGTCCCGTTTTTTACATCGAGTGTGTCGCACGAAACCCTAACCAAATCCCAAATAAATGGGTGTTATCAAAGTGCTTCCATGACCCTTACATAACTTATAGTTGGGGGGGGGGGGGGAGGGTAAGCTCACTGTTTAACCCTTTAAAATATCCCATTGGCCCAAACGTGTTCCGAACCTATGATATCGACAATGGCTCAGTGGTTCATTACACAGTCATCGTGTATTTATAATGGTTGAGCAAGAGTTCGGTCACCCTGAGTATTTGCGGATACAACCGCACGTAGGTGCGGAACCATACGCACAAAATTGCGTAAATGGCGTAGCTACTGAGAAAAACCACGACACAGTCGTGCACTGGCATGGGTCAGGCCAGTCAGATTTGTGGCGGAGGTTGAGATTGGATTTATACGCATGCAGTTGCGTATCCAGTCTGATAAACTCCGCCAAACTCGTGCACTGGCATTGGGGGTCAGGCAAACTCAGATTTGTGTTGGGCGTTGAGGTTGGTTAGCTACGCAGTCATTTGCGTATCGAGTCTGATAAACTCCGACAAACTCGTGCACTGCCATGGGCCAGGCCAGGCAGATTTGTGCTAGTGGTCTCGTTTGGATAGCTACGCGACAAAATGCGTAACATTTCCTTTAGAGATTGACATAAACGTCTACACGTGTTCATGCGTAACAGTTCCGCACTAAATTTCGTCTCGATAAAACATGATGTTTAACGTTGTATTGTAACCTATTGCCTACTGTCAAAATATAACACAATCTTATTAACGAATGAAATCATTACAATAATTGGCTGTCAAAACAAGCCTCTGAAATAATATAATCGACAAACAATTGCTTCACCTGGCGACCTACATACGGAAAGACATTCTGATTGGGGTTGTCGCCATGGATGCTGTAAGCCGGAACTAGTTCGCGGCAAAGTGCTTCCATGATCCTTACAGCAGTTGTAAATAGGCAATAAGATGATGTAGTGAATGACTGAGTACCAATATAGACTTGAATTTGATTTGACTTACACTTCCAAAAGGAACGTCAATCTTGACTCTTTAAATAAGCAGGGGAGACTTGTGGCATCTACAAGCCCGCTTGTCACTTCCGTGTGGTGCGCATGACAGTGCGGTTCTTTACGCAACAGCTATGCGTGGAGTTACACGTGTAGATGCGGAGCATTCCGCAACTACATGCGGTGGTCTCTGAAACCTGTGGCCAACCGTCATTTCACCCTATAAATATAGTCGATCGTGCTTCGGAAGTTGCACCCAATTCTAGCAATAATTGTTTTCATACTCGTTTGAGATGGGGCTGCTCAACCTCATAAGCATATAGTTGAATGATGTAATTTCCATACAACAATGCTTTACAAACGTTATATCTCTTGGAAAGCCTTATATCTCTCATAAAAAGACCAGGGAAGTACTTTGATTTCAGATACGCAAAGCGGAGTGGACAGGTTGCGGAGGGGGAGTGGGCAGGTTGCAGATTAGAGCCGATAGGTGGGGTGTGTGCCGGCTATTAGACTAGCCTCGTCCCTCCGGCGACGACATGTATGCAGCAAGGCGGGTTTCTCATCTCCTCCGTCTCGTCTCGAGTCCTATTTCTTGAGATCTGTGACCTCGAGCCTCCATATATGTCACCTCGCTCGAAGCTAACGCCCCTAATCGCTAACCTGGTAGACTCAGTGGCTTTAGGTTTGCCTATAAAACGAAAGGTCTTGCGTTCGAACACTCGAACCCTGGCAGGCATAAGATCTGGAAAAACACTCTGAAAATAATACCCAAATCCCCTCCATAATTTAATGTTATAGTGTAGCATATCTTGTTTATACAGTTTTGTTTTCCATCGATGTACTTTGATGTGATAACAGTAGATATAACAATAGATAAAAGTTTTGTAAATGCCGGCCTCACACGGCGGTGTTCCGCAATAACATGCGGACCCCAAAAAACACCACAAAATCGATTATGTCCATTGAGATGTGACAATGACAATTGAACCAAAGAACACCACAAAATAATGTTCATTCCAACGATTACAATTTAAACGGCTACAATATAATACACACCTATTATAAACGTCACTTCGTAAAGTTAGATTCTTAGATGAAATCGAGCATTTCTGAGTACTTCGGAACCACCATGTCCGGCTGAGAGTCAATGGTTACACAGGTGATCCGAGACATTCTGAGATGATGGATCCAAGAAGGCAAACCGACGATTTCCTTTTTCCACCATAAAGTCAAAGTGCTTCCATGATCTTCACACCGTCTAGTTGTACTTTACGAATGTGGCGAGCATTTAGATTGAAAGATACATAGTACGGAAACGATTGCTTCTGTAAGTTTCTATCAAGCGAAGTCGCCGTATTTATAGGTAGCTACACAACAGCGGTGGAAAGTTAAATTCAGGGGCGGTTTCGGCGATATTCGTGGTGAATTACGCATTATCATGCGGAGTGCAGACGCAGACAACAGCGACACAATACGCATCAAATAGCGTAATGCATATCCGCAAGTAAGACATCTACAAAAGGCAGCAGATGGGGATGCTCTCAATCTGATAAGCATTTAATAGAATGGTCTAATTCTCAAACAGCGATGCTTTACACCACTTTGATATAATCCGCATTTGTATGTGTTCCGTTACACTTTATGGTGCGTAGCCATACGCAACTAGGTGTTGAAGCATCTGCACCCTTGGGCGTACCGTAGATCGTTCGGTGGTGGGCGTCATTTCACCCTATAAATAGAGTCGGTCGTAGTCCGGATGTTTCACACATTTTTGGCAATTACTATTTTCATACTCGTTCGAAATGTGATGCTAAACCTTAGAAGCATATAGTGGAATGGTGTAATTTCCATGCAGCGATTCTTTCCAAATGGTATATCTCACATTTGAAATAAACACTTAAAAGATCAGGGAAGTACTTTGATTTTAAATACGCAGAGCGGAGTAGACAGGTTACGGAGGTGGAGTGGACAGGTTGCGGGAGAGGGCCGACGGATGGGGTGTGTGCTGGCTGTTAGACTAACTTTGTCCCTCCGGCCACGACGCTTAAGCGGCCCATACGAGCTTCCTCCCTCCGGCCACGACATGTAAGCTGCAAGACGAGCTTTGTCCCTCTTCTCCGTCTCGTTTGTAGTCCGCTCTCTAAAGATCTTGCACCTCGAGCCTCGCGTAATATCTGACGCTCACGGCCGCCATCGCTCGAAGCTCTCATGTATAAAATCTACATTGTAACAATAGTGAAACCAAATGATCATATATAGTTTCTATTCGATATTGTATTTTACATTCCATATGATGGTTGTAGAACAACAATGTAAGGGTATACACGAAATTCAGTGACCACCAAATTGTCTAGTTTAAGAATTATTTACACTCTTTCGCAGTAACTGACAACTTCATCGTAGATACGTACATGAGACTGACCAAAAACTGCATACCAGTCTTCTCTCGTTAGTTGAACAATCAACGAATAAGCAATACCAATCTGGTACTTGTTCAACTCAATCCATAATCGATACATGGTCGACCCTACGACGACGGGACGATAAGTGGAAATTATAAGAGTAGCGGTGTCTTCTCACCTCCTAACTCCAAAGTGCTTCCGTGCTTTTTTGTTCTATTCTAACTTTACAAAGAAGAATGTGGAAGTGCAATACATTTAAATGACTGTAAAACAAATGTCAACAGAATGCATGTGGATGTATATATACTCGTACGCATTACATTGTGCAATTTGCTGCGGATCAACTGCCATTACGCATGACGATGCGTAAAGGATGCATAGGACGGCCTCACGAGACAAGTCAGACAACCAATCAGGCCCTGTCTTAGCTTGCAGTTTTTGTCAGCCCAATAGATATAGATCCGCATTACGATGCGTAACTAGCCCCGCAAGATGCAGTTTAAGTCATTATGCATGACGATGCAGTTTATGACAACTACTACGCAATTTCATGGATACATATCCGCGATTGGACCCCAACGACTGCGTAACTCCTGGGTAGGACAAAATTCCCTATAAATACGTGTCCAATAGTTGTTGGTCCTCCCATCCACACATATGAGTCATTGGCAAAGGTATTTCATTATATGTATGGTTTGAAGTCAATTTACGTTTCGACGTGTGTAGAGATCGGTGAAACACTTTGGTATTGAATAGACCACGCTGCGCAGAATGTTGTAGCGGACAGGTCGTATTATGGCTCAATCTGCGCAGGTATGCAGATGTAGAGCTCAAATGGTATGGACGCCGAGTTTGGCTACACGTATACAACTTGCAGCAAACACGATACCGGTGAATACCACAAGACAGTATACACGTTATTGTGTTAATCTAACGTAATTGTTTCAAGGTAATGTAATTTTTTATATTTAATGTAATTGTTTATGTCGCATTATAACGTAAATGTTTGAATGTACACGTTGTTGTCAGATGCTTCGATAAAATTATACGGAGTGTACCTGTTTCTATGTTTCAGTCGTACTGTTCCGTAATTGTTGTAACTTTGTAATGTAATGTGCCAGAATTTGTGATAGGCATCTTTATTCACCTGTCATCTACCACGTATTTCATTTAGACGAAAGTTACATGGTCGTATTGTTTGAAGAGAATACAAATATGGGTACATTTGATAACGTTGTTAGACGGCAGCTCGAACGTTCCATAACCAGTTGCAGACATATTGGCTACGCATTTCCGTGCGTATCCTATAACAAAAGTACGCGTTGTTACGCGGATTCACCGTCGCCTGATGACGAGTGCAATTAAAATGAAAACGACAATAATCAACACATGTTGTAGATCTTTAACATACGGAACTACATAAGGAAATGTTCAAATGAAAACACCAAAATATTATATTATGTTTAACAACCCAGTTTCTTTCAACCTCAAAGATTTAAATAAGCCAAGTTTCCAACAAACAAAAGCAACTACAGATAATGACCGCCTATGACTTAGACCTCGTCGGAATGTTTGGTGGTGATGTGCCTCTTCAGATGTCCGTACTGTAGATTATTCGTCACTTTGTAGCGGTGGCCACAATGACGGCATGTTGCATGGAAGACAGTTCCTGCTATCACCTCCTTCTTGTAGTGACGGGTGAACAAGTCCTCCCGCGGAATTTCAACTTCGGTTGAAGACATTGTCGGAATATACCGGGGTTGCAGATGTGAATTTGTTTCGGCTTAAAATGCCCTGGTAGTTTTGGGAGGCTATGGCTTGGGTTTGGGCTGCAATTCTCGGATGTAGGTCTTTATATAGGCAAATGAATGTTGTTATATAGTTCCGCATCCAGTTGCGTAGTGTATCGGAGTATTGAATGCAATGCATCTGTATTCCCTACAATGCGTGAATCGCAATAATGTTTATTCTGCCACGTATCCATGCATGCACGACAGCTTGCCCGATGCATGCACCCACAAAAGACAGCCTACGATCCATGCATGCACTGTACAAGTACAGATGTCCAGGTTCAGGCGCTATGTTACGCATTGCGGTGCGGAATTAACCAATTTGTGACGCGTTACCTACGCATCACAATGCGGAATTCATGGCCGAGACCAATCACACTATAAAATTGCCATGAACGGTCCCCACTTAGAGATCACCAACAAGGTAGTGAGATATGTATCCTGGAAGCTCGCTCACAATTGATAAACCCGGCGACTTCACCGATGGAACCCGTTTCATCGTTATGGTGGACAAACACCGGCGTCCACCTGAAAATTGCGCATGCAACTGCAAAAACAAACAATATGACCATTCTTTCCGGTGCAGCCTACTAACCGTGCGTGGTGTTCGGATGTCTTTATCATCAACGGCAGTGATGTTTGGCTGCAAGGAGTGTGAGGACGACCTTACGAAATACTTCCGAACTATCCACAAGAAGATAAAGAATATGCTGGCCGTTTTGTACAACGACGTTCCAATCTCTCGAATTCGAGACGTCACATCTTTTGCAGTTGATTTAGCGGTACGCCCCGCCCAAGAAGAGATGACGACATATGCGTTCCAACAGATACAAATTCAGATCTACCCAAACCCCGCAGAAGAGTCAATCGGAAGCTGCTCTATTGGATACACCAGGCTGTATTGAACTTCCATGTCACCCATCGAAAACGATAATGTTATTTCAATTTTTATGCGCTACCACGTTTACAAAATGAAATTGTTAGGGATACCTTTACATCAATTATTTTTGAAGTATTTCTGTCTATCGTTCGCATGATTTCGAATTATGAAGACTCGTCGCCAATTGGAACCTTGTCACATTGTCGTTCGGAGATTTCGAACTACTGAGCTATCTGTCGGCAGGGTTGGGTGATTTTGAACTATTGAGGTATGTGTGATGGTTACGCTTACACTTGCATAATGCACTACGTCAGAAGAATATATACGCAAGGTGATGCGTATGTCCCTGGCGGAACGTCGAAATTCGTTATCTATGTTTTGGTGTTTACAATCAGTTGAGAAAAACCAAATAGCAGCACAAACGAACTACATATAGATACCAAATGACACCCAATACTATCGCAAAGAAAATTAACGCAACGTCAATATGCTGCTTGGAGACAAATATCGTCAATCAAAGGAGTATAGGAGTAACAATATGACATGGGACACGTTGTTGCAACATGTTCCGTATTCTGATGGACGACAAGCCATTCTTCACCGTTACGCACTCAAATGTCAGTACCAACGAGCTGCCTTCCTTGTTCAAATACCCGAAGAATCGACCACATGGACATATCGACCCAACCACGACAGGACGAGAGTTGGAGGTTATGCAACCGACGGTGCATGTACATCCTTGCTACCTCAAAATGCTTCCGTGATCTTTACTTTCGTTGATGTAGTACTGAAGTACATTCACATGCGTATATGAACATATGCTAATGAGGAATGTTGATGTATTTATACTGATAGCTGTATGTGACCCCACCATGAACTGGCATATGACGTCAATATCCGCAATCGTACGCGGAGCTATGCATCAGATTAGGTGCTCTGCTGGGGGAGTAGTACGCATGCAGATGCGGACAGAAACGCATGCGATCGCGTTCAGTTCCGCAAACATCGGCGTAGCTCACCTTAAACGCATGTTTACATATGTATCTGGTGTCCGTGTCACTTCAGCCTATAAATATAGTACGTCCGGGCCCGGAATTTGCACCCATCTCTCAAAATAGGCGTTTATTGCTCGTTTTGAAAGATTGTTGTTTCATACTCGTACCAATTGGTTCATTTGTACACGAAGGTGGAGAAGGATTGGTAAAACACTTTGATTGAAATACAAGAAAACTCTCGTCTGAAAAGAAATGAATCTACTCAACCGGGAGCTACAGTAATTATTCTTGTTTTGCAACGACATTGCTGTTTCCGTCACAATTGGCTCTATGTTTAAACCTACTGGTTCTCCATCCGTCATGTCCATTGCATTATTATTACGTTGTATGAAATCTACATTGTAATAATAGTGAAACCAAATGATCATATATAATTTCCATTCGATATTGTATTTTACATTCCATATGATGGTTGTAGAACAGCAATGTAAGGGTATATACGAAATTCAGTGACCACCAAATTGTCTAATTTAAGAATTATTTACACTCTGTCGCAGTAACTGACAACTTCATCGTAGATACGTACATGCGACTGACCAAAAACTGCATAAGAGTCTTCTGTCGTTAGTTGAAGAATTGACGAATAGGCAACTCCGATCTGGTACTTGTTCAACTAACTTCATAATCGATACATGTTCGACCCTACGACGATGGGACGGGAAGTGTCTTCTCGCATCATAACTCCAAAGTGCTTCCGTGCTCTTTTGTTCTATTCTAACTTTACAAAGGAAAATGTGGAAGTGCAATATATTTAAATGACTGTAACACAAATATTAACAGAATGCATGTGGATGTATATATACCCGTACGCATTGTATTGCGCAATTTGTTGCGTATCAACTGCCGTTTGTGTCGATTTACAACCGTTACGCATGTCGATGCGTAGCATATGCATACGACGTGGTCACGAGACAACCAGGCCCTGTCTTCGCCTGCAATTTCTGCCAACCAGTAGATTTAGATCCGCATTACGATGCGTAACTATGACAGCAAGTTCCCAAGCATGCTCTGGTTCGGTACGGGCCCTGCATTGTCGGTCGACCGTACAGCTACGCAATCCGATGCGTAATGTGTGAAGTGGAGGATGCGTACCCACTTAAGAAGTGACCACAAAGGAAGACCATATTCTCCGTCCCAAAAGTGTGCTTGTTCGTACATTATAAAACGGAAAATGGACAACCTCCGCAGGTGTCGTCAAGAATACGTACTACTGCCAAAGGAAAACCATATTTCTTATATTGCATTATAATCGAAGTGGTTCACCGATCATTACAAAACTTTGTAAAGACTTCGTAACATCTTTAATGGAAAAGCTTTGGGAAAAAAAAAAGGCTACATGAAAGAACAATCAATACAATAACACTACCACAGCTGTGTATTCATATGTAAACGGCAGGGGAAGCCTCTACACAAGTTACAGATGTGCACGTGGAAGTGCGTAAATGCTACGTATGTAAGTGCACAGTATTCCTTCAAATTTTGTCGTACGGGACACATTGTCTCAACGTGTCCCCTACTGCGAAGGAGGAAGAGCCATTCGTCGGCTGTCCGCACTCTCATGTTAGTGCCCAATTGGCTATATTGCTTCTTCCAGCACCCGAGAATCCACCACATCGACCGGTCGACCCACCCCCGACAGGGCGAGAGTCTGAGGTTACACAACCGACGGTGTATTTTCATCGTCCCTACCTCAAAGAGCTTCCATGATCTTTACCTTGGACTGTACAATGTGGGAGAATATATCAGTGTTGTACATGTGACTGACTGTTAAAGCATATCGTCAAGATTAATGGTGCTGCGTTTATATAGATGGAAAGGACCCTTCAAAATCCGCGCATATATCCGCGTATATATCCACACTGTCATGCGTATATATCCGCGATTTGTCGCGAATGTCTTTGTAAGGAGGACAAAAGTCCCTATAAATACTAGTCCATCTCTTGTCGGTCCTCACATCCGCATATGTGTCACTGGCAACAGTATTTCATTATATGTGTGGATTGAAGTCAATTTACGTTTCGAGACGGGTAGAGATCAGTGAAACATTTTGAAATTGAATAGACCAAGCTGCGCAGAATGTCGTAGCAGACTGGGCGTATTCTGGCTCATGCTGCGAGGGTAGCAGACTGCTGGTTCACACGTTTAAGTTTCAGTAATGTAACGTAATTGTTTCAGTGTAATGTAAATGTGTTACTTCGCAGTGTAACGTATTTGTTTCAATTGATAATATATACTTTCAATTGTTTCAAATGTGTTACGGTGCATTGTAATTTTATTTAATCTACATTGTAACAATACTGAAAGCCAATTGACAATATATAATTTGTATTCGATATTGTACTTTACATTCCATATGATGATTGTAGAAACAATAAGTACGGGTATACAAAAAATTAAGTAACCATCAAATTGTCGTAGATACGTTCATGCGAGTGACCAAGAACTGCATACCTGTCGTGTCTCTTTAGTTCTAGTTCTGCCCTGCAGTTTCTGTCGGCCCAACAGAACTGCATTACGATGCGTACAACTACGCATGTCGATGCGTATCTTGTCAACTTCGGGCCGCCGGTTTCGATGCAAGCGGGCCCTGATCAGAGACTTGCAAAGGAGGAGGTGATGGAGACCTGAAATGGAGTTGAAAAATCCCAACATTTGCTGGTTTCTAGCTCTGAACTTTCTAAAAGCTCTGAAATTTCTGAGAGTTCCAACTTCGATGATGAGAGCTCGGAATACGAAGAGGAGAGTTCCGATTCTGAGGAGGAGAAAGAGCCCCAAATCAATTCCGGTTCCGTCGAGCCTCGGAGTCGGATAGAGGGAAGTGGAACCGCCCGCGCCAAGACTCAATCTTTAGAAAGACCTACTGTTAAGGAGGAGGAGCATGTTGACGATGAGGAGAGTGGCGTGCGGGGCAAGTTTCCGAAGAGAGGGAAGGTTGATGTGGATGGATCTGATGAAGATGTTGATGATCTGAAGGAGAGTAATGTACAAAGAGTGGCTCTGAACAGGGACAAGGAGAAGGAGATCGAGGTTACACAACCGGCGAGAATCCACCACATCGACCGGTCCACCCACCCCCGACAGGGCGAGAGTTTGAGGTTACACAACCGGCGGTGTATTTTCATCGTCCCTACCTCAAAGAGTTTCCATGATCTTTACCTTGGACTGTACAATGTGGGAGAATATATTAGTATTGTACATGTGACTGACTGTTAAAGCATATGCTCAACATTATTGGTGCTGCGTTTATATAGATGGAAGGGACCCTTCAAAATCCGCAAATATATACGCGTATGTATCCGCAATGTAATGCGTATATATCCGCGTTTTGTCGCGAATGTCTTCGTAAGGAGGACAAAAGTCCCTATCCATACTAGTCCATCTCTTGTCGGTCCTCACATCCTCATATGTGTCATTGGCAACACTATTTCATTATATGTGTGGATTGAAGTCAATTTACGTTTCGAGGCGGGTAGAGATCGGTGAAACACTTTGGAATTGAATAGACCAAGCTGCGCAGAATGTCGTAGCAGACTGGTCGTATTCTGCCTCACGGTGCGAGGGTACCACACTGGTCTTATTCTGGCTCACCCGTTTAAGTTTCAGTAATGTAACGTAATTGTTTCAGTGTAATGTAACTGTGTTACTTCGCAGTGTAACGTATTTGTTTCAATTGATAATATATACTTTCAATTGTTTCAAATGTGTTACGTTGCAGTGTAATTGTATTCAATCTACATTGTAACAATACTGAAAGCCAATTGACAATATATAATTTGTATTCGATATTGTACTTTACATTCCATATGATGATTGTAGAAAAAATAAGTAAGGGTATACACAAAATTAAGTGGCCATCGAATTGTCGTAGATACGTTAATGCGAGTGACCAAGAACTGCATACCAGTCTTCTCTCTTTAGTTCTGCCCTATGTCGGCCCAACAGATCCGCATTACGTTGCTTAACGCTATGCATGCCGATGCGTATCTTCTCAACGTCGGGCCGCCGGTTTCCATGCAAGCGGCCCTACTGCGCTGGAATTTCGCAATCGACCGCGTTACTAACCACTTCATCGTGCGGATCCATACGCTTCGAACCGCGGAACATATGCAACTCCATCTACCCCGATCCTCTATAAATACGTCCGCTCCCCACCTCACATCGTTGCACCCTCCGCTTTCTCCCTCCATAATTCGTATCTTCTATTGTCGTTTATGGATACCTGTAAACTATCAAAGTGCTTCCGTGATCTTTATATAATCTCTATGAAGATTAGTCGAAGATCACGGAATACTTTGATAGATTATCCGGTTATCCAATTGACCAACTTTAGCGGCGATCTCAATAGAACTCAAAATATTCTTTCCACATGGATGTACATTGTCGAATATCAATATATTATCAAAGTGTTTCACCGATCTCTTGCTACAATTCCTACGAATTTAAGTAAAGATCGGTGAACATTTTGATGACATATCCGAATATTCGTTCCAAATATCATCATTTCTACTTGCATGATTGCATTGCTTTATATGTGGCACACTACTACAATAGTGTTTTTTATGTAAACCTAACTAAAATCTTCATATAATTGGTGTAAGTGTTCAAGTTGTACGATGAAATTGATAACTACGCTGCGTACCCGTTTGGACGGGTTGTATTAATGTGTGATAAAGTGTAAATATGTACCTTGTAATGTTTAACAATTATAAAGTGTAAATATGTACCTTGTAATGTTTAACAATTATAAATACCACGTGGACGGGTTGTCCTCATTTTTCTGAACTCCCACATAATGCAGTTGTATAACGATTACAAAATAGTGATGAATTATGTAAATTTTCTCAAATCTTTATAGTTATTCAGTATCAATATTTACCATTGACAATCTACACTAATATTAGTAACGCACGACGTTGCGGACCATTTAAGCCGTTCAAATTTCAAATTTCTCCAGCTGCAACGGCCGAATTCATTACACATGATGATGCGTTACGGCACGCGCTTTCGTCATGGCCAAATTTCATATTTGTCCATGTCGGTTACCGCCTCCGCGAGGCTCCAATCATCCACACTTTATAGCGCTGTTGTGAGGAGGAAATCGAGTATGAAATAAAGTGAAATAATTCAAACCAGATTTGTGCCCCAGCAAATAATTACAAGACTCCTCCAATGCAGTAAGAGAAAGTCAGGATTGAATCCACGAGGAAGCGTGTCAGCGTATCCTAGGCAGCTGTAAATCTCACAGAAAAGCAACAGAAGACAGAAACAAAGAAACAAAGAAAGAAAGACAGAAATAACAAACGAAAGCAAGAAATAAAAGCAAAGACAGAAGCTACTCGATCTCGACAAGATGTTACTCGAGATCGACAACAGAACTGGACAACAGAAACTCAGAAATCACAGCAGACAGCAAACCCGGCAAGGGCAACTCGATCTCGACAAGCACAACTCGAGATCGACAAGAAATAGTAGAAACAGAAATTGCAGAATCGAAGACAGAAACAGAAACTCAACTCGACGTAGACAAGACTCTACTCGAGATCGACAAAGGCCTATTCGATCTCGACTAACTCCTCCTCTAGATCGACCAAAACACAGAAAGTATCAAATTGAAGATTTCGAACACAGATTTCAGATTTCTGACGAAATAAACTCAATATATAAAAGAACTTCCAAAGCCAGGGTATCAACGCCACAACGATAACCATGCAAAGTAACAAATAAAGGCATAAAAGATCATGCTTTCCATCAAAATAACTTTCGTTACTAACAAATAGGAATATAGAGGCTTTCGCATAAACCCTGATTGTTACTAACCCTTTTCACATAATTAATCCAACTTGCATTAAGATCACTTTCGCTTCAATAACACAAACAAGGATCACCTTCAACTCTCACAAAAGAATCATGCTTATAGGGATAGAAGACGAATTGCATAACAAGATTGTACCTTTACCGCATCACCTCACATGGCCACCGTCGGGCTACCCCAGCCCCAGAAGTGGGTGGACTACTCACTCTTCATCATCAAGAAAGACATTAAATAACAAAAGAAACTAACTTGCATTAAATCAAATAGAGAAAGCTTACAACCAACAAGACAAATCCGCTTTCGCCTTTCCACCTTGCTTGCCACAAACTTCTCTCTTTCTCTATGTAACTACTTACTTGTTCTCTCTGAAATTGAATTGTGAAAAACTAGCCCCTAAGGCTTTATTTATAGCCTTCTATTCCTTGCTAATCAAGGATAGAATATATCTATCTATATCTAAAGAGCTTAAAAGATAAATAAATGTATTTTAAGAATTAAATCTAAAAAGGGGAAATAATATCTAAATAGGTAAGTCTTCTCTCCATGTGTGGTAAATCTTCTCCATAGATAGAATTTGATAGATGTAGGATAGATCTCGGCCTTCTCGATCTCCTTCGGCCTCAAGGATTCCCAAACCGAGTAGGTTAGTCAAACCCCGTAACGCGCTTCGGACACGGCGCTCCTCGATCTCGACTAGGACTCCTCGACATCGAGTAGGATTTGTCGTCGAATGGGGCTGACTGGGCTTCTCGGGTGGCTCTGCTCGACAGGCTCGGATCTTGGCTCCGTGGCTCCTCGATCTCGACTAGGACAACTCGAGATCGAGTTGGGTGTGGCCGAGGATGACTCGGACTAACGTTGTCGAGGAGCTGGTGGTCCTCATGGACTCGGACTGGCGCTCCTGGGTCCTCGAGATCGAGTTGGCTACTCGAGGTCGAGTAAGGCTGGCTCGGCGTCTCTGTCCTCGGCTTCTCGATTTGTCACAACTCGTCGACTCCGGACATGGGATTGAGGTGTAGTCGATCTCGACAAGTGGTACTCGAGTAAGGTTTCGGGAGTCGGGTTGCTCTGGCTCAGTTTCTCGATTAGTGCTCAGTCGACAAGGCTTGTGCTCGGACACCTTTGTCGAGGTAGAGTAGGCTTTACTCTAGATCGAGTAAACTCGGGCTCCTAGCTTGATTCGACTGGTTCCGCTTCATCTTGACCTTGGACTTCTGTAGTTGATTTCCGAGCTTTTCCGACCTTTCTCAGAACTGCTGTAATTTGCCTCGAGTTCTGCGAAATTAAACAGAAACTGGTGTAGATTCCATAATTTGGCAAATAAACATAAACTACATAGATTCTGTATTATCTTAGCCCAAATGCATGAAATGTATGCAGAAAACGATATAAAAGTTACTATAAAACATGGCAGATTCAGCTCACAACAAGCGCATTATTACGCAACCAGACACGTAGTGCATCCCACAACTACGCATTTATGTGCGTAACAAAACGCGCGTTTTAACGGTCCTGTCTCATCATGTGGGCCCCTGAGTACGCGTCGGTCTTCTCCACATGACGTTGCGGAGTAATTAGGCCCACTGACAACTACTATAATTGTCGATTACAGCTGACAACAAATAGTAAACATAACTTGATTCCCCAATCGTCGAACTCTTTCTCTCCTCACAACTCAAAACCTTCCCCCTCGCATCTTGTCTTTGGGTTTTGCGTTGCCATGTCTTCTCCCGATCCCGTCGATCGCGTTTCCGTCGATGACGTACCAACAGAATAGTTCTCCGTCAACGAGGTATGCTTCAATTTCCGACCATTTTCATCACATTCACAACAACAAATTTGTTACTCTCCGTCTAAATTATGCACGCAACACGCAAATTTGAATAGGACGAAGACGTAAACGCCTCAGTAGAAATGCCAAATTTCACAGATATTTTTATAACAAACCGGGAGTGGACAAATCGCGACGAGATGGTTCGGACATTCCAAGACGCAGCCGCTACCCATCTGAAAATGGTGCTAGTGATCAAGAGATCGTGGCCGTCAACCGAACGCCTCCTCGGTAGCGTACTCCTCGCGTGTGAAAAATTCGGCATCTATGAACCGAGAAAGAAGGTGAGAGAACGTAGGGAGCGCGGCGAGGCAACGAAGAAGGGTAACACGAAACTCACAAATTGTCCATTCTCTTTAATGGGTCGGGAATTCCAACGCGGAAAGTGGCACATGTACGTTTTATCTAGAACGCACAACCACGACCTTCTAGATATTCTACTAGGTCACGCCTACCGGGGGCGTATCCACCCGCAGGCATTGGAGGTCGTGAAGACGTTATCGTCGCATGGGACCCCGCCTAAGCCGATATACTCGTTGCTGCACTCAGAAGAGGGATGTGTTACATCACGACGTCAGCTATATAACGCCAAGGCCAAGCTTAAGTTCCAGGCTCGAGGTGACAGGAGCATCACCCAAGACGTTCTACACCAGATGAAGGCCAAGCGGTACTTCTACGTTATAAGGAGGAGGCCTGACTCTAACGTGGTAGGAGGTCTTTTCTTCAGCCACCCGGACGCCCAGCATTTGCTGAAACTATTTCCGTATGTCGTCGAAATCGACAGTACGTACAAAACCAACCAGTACGTCTTCATGACATTCCCTTTAACTGCTATGTTCTTTGCAATTTGCAACAAATTTCATCTAATATTTGTCGCCTCAGTTTCAACTCACATTTTTTTTTCTTCCACATCTGAAGGTACAAAATGCCATTGGTTGAGTTCATCGGCTTCACATGCACGGGGATGAACTTCATCATAGCTTTCGCTTTCCTCTACGATGAGACCACAGAGTCTTATACTTGGGCCCTCAACCATCTCCGCTTCCTTTACGGAGACAAGACACCGGAGGCTATCGTCACTGACAGGGAGCTTGATCTACTTGGTGCGATTTCCACTTCCTTCCCCACAGCCAACCATATATTATGCTGGGTCCCCGTTCTGCGGGGGTGCGAGCAAGCGGCCTTCGAACGGACCCGCGACTTAGAAACAGCGCGAAAGTTCCAGAACGACTGTAGAGCTGTGTTCGAGTCGAAATCCGCCGAGTCGTACGAGCCACGGCGCCAGTGGATATATGCCAAGTGGAACCACATCCCCGGATTGATGCAGTACCTCTCCTCCACATGGCTCCTGCATCCCCGAAACAAAATTGTCAGAGCTTGGGTGGACACCAGCTTTCACTTGGGGACGAGGACCACAAACAGGTTTTTAAATTCACTGCCCTCCTCAACCTATACGTTTACATTTTCACGTATATATTGTATGCTAAGCTGAACAAAATGGAATTTTCATTTAAGGGTCGAGTCTGCACACTCAACACTGAAAAACGCATTGCAGTCCCCCGTAGGAGACTTCGGTTGCGTGTTCGCAACAATCGACTTGTTGATGTAGGATCAAATTTTAGAGGTCAGAGCGTCACTAAACAGTGACCGCAACACGTGGTGCACCGGCATGCACAACGTTGACATTTTTTGCCGAGTCCGGGATAGGATATCAACGCGTTGATACGACCTCCTTAACGCCCTTTACAAGAAGGCCAAAGCCGCTCCACTGACCACAGAATGCACCGACGAGTTTTGGAGAGTCTCGTACGGGGTACCATTTACTCACGACATATATCGCTGCATCCAAGATAGTACGCCTATTATGCCGAGCCAGATTCACATGTTTTGGAAGCAGTTGGATTGGAAGGGCATTCAACAGGACTCGTCGTCAGACTCCATCCCCATGACCGAGGCTCAGATCGCCATCAATGACTTCTTGAAAAGTTACCAACGCGATGAAGTGCCCGATGATGAGTTGGCTAGAGTGGCAACTACGTTGGCGGACGACCAGTTCCCTGCTACCACCAACCTAGTTCCACCCAATCCACCTGAGCTATCGAGGGGCAGACCTCGGGGACGAGGGCGCCGTAACCCCTGTCAAACTAACCCCTTGGCATGGGAGAGAACGCAATCGGCTGAACGACGCCGTCAGGAGCGGGCACAGGCACCGCGTCCACGCGGAAGAGGCCGCGGGCGTGGTCGCGGCCGCGGCCGTGCACAGAACGACTCCACAGATGTGATGCGCGACAAAGAGGCGGCTTCCAACATAGCCGACGCGGAGGCCCCATCAACCGTACCGGTCGTGCAGACTCATTTCCCCTGGGCAGATGATGACATCGACCCATTCATGACAATCTTCATCAACAGAGTGAAGAACGTCGGGTCTGACGGCCATTGCGGATATCGCGCATTTGCTAAGATCCTTGGTTTGGGCAAGAATGAGTGGAAACAAGTCAGCCTCGCCCTCGCACAGGAGATGACAGAGCATCGACACGTTTATAGCCACGAACCGCGATTGGACGACTACATTTTTAAATATACCTTCACTGGTCCCATTGCCGACCGAGAGTACTGGATGGAGTGTCCTATGATGGGTTTCGTCTTTGCCACAAGATTCCAGACGCCCTTAGTCATCCTCAGCAGGAACTATCCAATGCTTCTACTCCCTCTCGATGCACGCGACCCTCCGCCACAGAATGCAAACTTGGCAATCTGCATCGTCAACAACAGAACCCATTGGGTGCCGGTGAGCTACCAATTACAAGACATATTTTTTTCAGACTTCACAACCACAAATACTGACGTATTCATTTTGATCTTTCAACAGGTATGGTTGCGTGACGACTCATTGCTCCCACCCATATACCCTGAGTGGTATCGACACCGACAACAGAGCGTTGTTGGTTGGGATCAACCGTTTCTAGAAAAAATCAACCAATACCGTCCCTTCCGACTTCGAGATAGGCCCCCTCCCGTTCTACCTGTGATATTCCGATGTGTTACTCGTCCCTTCCGACTTTTGTTTATTAAAACTACAATTGAATACACTTATTCTAAGGATTATTTATGACTTTCTATGAATGTGTCACGTTCTCAACGAATTTTAACCAACATAACTACAGCTATTTTACCGATGATCAGGTAAGGAGTACAATGTCTGTAATACGGCAAATACCTGTTACCTTAGGTCCGCATCGTATTGCGGAACAAAACACCACCGTCAGACCTTGTTTGGCGGACTTGTACACAGTGTCCCCTAGTTACGCAACATTATGCGTAGTTACACTGTATCAAACACCTTGTTTGGCCTGCCCCTCGCAGATTTACGCAACAGGATGCGTATTTAGTTCCGCATCTTTATGCGTAGATTAGCAGTGTATCCAGTAAAAATTAGCGGTGTAACGAACAACCCCCTTTTTTAACCAATCAAACCCTTTAAAAAAAATCAACAACACACAAATCGATACAGATCATTACGCAACAGAGGGAGTATTATTTTATTTTAAAAAAACAAAAAGAGATTAGGAAGCAACACAAATCACATGTTACGCTTTTTGGGTTACACTTCTTAAATTGATTTAAATTATGAATTAAGTTGTGTTGTAGGAGGAAATCGAGTTCAAAATATAGAAATATAAATCAAACCAGATTCGTGCCCACACAAATAATTACAAGACTTCCTCCCGATGTAGCAACAGGAAGTCAGGATCGATCATTAAGGAAGCGTGTCAGCGGATCTCATGTAGCGGATGAATCTCACGGGCAGAAGTCGACTCCATAGTACTCGACCTCGACCAAGGGTAGTCGACAGGGGTCAGGCACAGTCGAATACGAGCAAGCAAGGGTCACTGGTGGTGGTCGACGTCGACTAACTCTCCTCGACATCGAGTAGAAGTCGTTGATGTCGAGTAGGGCTGGTCGATCTCGAGTACCTGCAAAGACAAAAACGAGAACGATCTTGCTTGATCGAATATCAGTAGTCGACGTCGACCAAGGTTGGTCGAAATCGAGTAGGTAACAGTAACAAAACGAATTGCAAACTTCGAAATAAACAATGTAAAAGAAAACTTCTAAGATTGGGGTTTGCAACAACGATAAACAAACATGCATAAGGCAAGATAAAGAGTAATAATCATGCAAATCACATCAAAGGATCAAGCTTTCGCCTTTTCCAACAATTGGACAACTCTCTCAAGAAACCCTAATTGTGTCTACCAATTTTATGTTTATAATCCAAGTGGTTGACCCGAAACTCTATTAATTAGGTAATAAACATATAAAAGGCAGTGGATGATCAAAACACAATAAAAGTCGAATCTTTACCTCAGACACACTTGGCTATCGTCAGGCTCACCCCAACCTTAGAAGTAGGTGGACTACTCGGTCTTCATCATAGCAAAAGACATTAATAAAAGGGAAATAACTACTTGCATTAAAATAAACCAAAGCTTACAAACGATCGAAGCCAAATTGCTCTCGCTCTCCAACTCTTCTCGGCCTCCACTCTCTCTCTCTACTTGTGTTCTCTCTAACTTGGAATGATTGAAAACTAGCCTCATGGGCTTTATTTATAGGCTTTAATCCTTGCTAGCCAAGGTAAGCAAATTATATCTAACCCCAATGATATAAATTTGAATAAAAGAAACATTAATCCTAAAAGGAAAATATCTAAATCTTCATGTAGTGGATAAATCCTTCCTTCCATAGATAGATCTTGATAGAATCATGGATGATCCGGCCTTGCTTCATGCCCAAGTAATCCACACATGCTCGGATTGGCCCAACGGACTCGCGGCCCAAAAATAGTTTGGTTGATGTCGAGGAGGTTTGGTCGACGTCGAGGAGAACTCGTCGATCTCGGCTTCTCTTCGCAACTTCCCGAGTAGCTTTCTCTTCTTGAACTTGGGTAGGGTTTATGGTCTGGTCGACGTCGAGGAAGTTTGGTCGACGTCGAGGACAGTCGAGCTCGAGTTGTCTCTATCTTCCGTCCTCGATCAAGTCTGCTCCCCTACTGTAGTCAACTTCGAGTAGGCTTTGTCGACATCGAGCAGAACCGTGTCTTTGTTTCTCCTTTCTGGTTTCGTCCCAGAATAGCTCCAAATTCTACAATATTAAACATAAACTTATGTAGACCTTTATTTCTTGCAAATAAGCATAAACTACACAAATTCACTATATTCTCAATCCAGAATACATATGACGATAGAATAAGGAGCTGAAATAAGCATAAAAATATGGCATAAAACATGGACATCAAATTGTGATATGACATCTTACACACACACATAAACCCTAAGTGGATAACCCATAAAAAACATTATAAAAAACATCATAAAACATGGCCATCAAATTGTGATATGACATCAAATTGTGATATGTTTTACTCGTAGTTCTTAGGGTTTATGCATCTAATCCTAGGGTATCTTTTATAAGAGGTTAAAACAATATAAAAATATAGATTAAACATCAATTTTGTAATGTTTTAGCTTCTAGGGTTTATAGATTTAAATATAGAGTATTTTTTTCCTCAATTTTATTTATAATTCATATCAATTTAAGAAATGTAACACGGAAGATAACACGAAAAGTGTAACAGGGGGTCCGAATCAGGAATGAAGGACTATAAACGATTCGTAATCCTTCATATAACATCATTTTGGATGAGAACTTGCAATCCTAAATCTATGTTAGGGTTTGGTGGTAGTGGTTGAATGACCTAGAAGGGTCAAACCTATTCGAAATTCTATAAATTTCCCTAAACACGTGACGAATGTGTACTGTCTGAAATCGACTTCGGAAGGGCATTTCCAAATACCTTTTAGTGCATTGATAACAAATTATCATCTTCTATTTCGATGTTTTGAATATTAAGTTCTAATGCTTTACGGATTTCCTCTCTCAAAGCTATACCCTCGACTTTGATAACCGAGCATGATGGAATGCTGACACCCATCATCGAGACCCAGTTGGCTTTATGATCCCGGATCACAAAGCCAATTGCAGAGTTCCCGTTATCCCGAAAGGACCCGTCAAAATTTAGCTTGAAACTTAATCCTTTTGGTTTTTCCCATTTAATACCTTTTTTCCTTCTGTTCTCACATCGAGTTGAGTTGTTATGATAAATAAACATAGGCCTCACATTTATCTCTTCCTTGTCAATTTTAGTTGTGTTCCAATTGAGGATTTGTTATTTGATAAATTTGATAATATTGTTGACAATACTAGCCTCGTTTTTTAAAACTATTTGGTTTTTGAAGTTCTAGATACTCCACCAGATGGTTGCCATTATTCCTGTTTTGTTAGTGCCGATTGATTGTTTTAGTGTTTTTATAATGGAGTATTCGTCTCTCACATTTCTATTCCATTTGTCCATAACTTTAAAAAAATCATCTACTTTTTGGGTAATTTTTTTTTGATGAAATTGCAATTCATGAATAAATGGAAGAAATCTTCTCTATGGTGGTTATAGAACTCACAATGCCTAGGAACTGTGATTTGGCGTTCTTCCAATTTTCCTTTTGTTGTTCCTCCTTGGGATGCCCTCCACAAGAAGTGTTTGATTCTAAGGGTACAATCTATGTCCCATATCCCGTTTAGATCGAATTTACAATGACCTTTTTTTATTTTGAAGAAGATTGATAGATGATTTTGTTGAAAACCACTCATCCGGGTTTGGTCTCCAATAAAGTCTATTTGTAATATTATTACTTGGGATTGGAATGTTTGTTATTTTGTCAAGTGTGTCTTGGTTTAAATGATTTTCTAGTTCTCTCATAATCTTTTTCATTGTTCCATGTTTTATAATTAGTGATTATTTTTTACTATTTCAATAAGAGGTGTGTCCAAGACCCACTTATCGAGCTCGAAGTTGATGGTGTTCCCATCCTCTATTTGTAACTTAAGACCCGGGGCAAAGAGCTCCCTTATGGACATGAGTTTAGGCCATTGCCATGATGTGGATTGTTTCTTTTTGTATTGCATTAGGTTGCAATCTCTAAGGTATTTCTGTGTAACAATTTTGACCCATATATTATCTGGTTCTTAAATGATTTTCCATAGTAGCATAAATTGTAATGCTATGTTGATTTCCATCGCTTTCCTAATACTTGCTCCTCCATTTTGTTTAGATTTACAAACATGATCTCATCTAATTAAAGGGTGATAGTTTCCTTCTCTTATTCCAATAAAATTTTTTATTGATTTTGTCAAGTTCCAAGAGTATATTTTTTGGTAGGAAGAAACTTTGCATGATATATGTAGGTTTTGCGCTTAGGTTAGTTTTTATTAGAAACTTCTTCCTTCTTGAGATAGGGAATTCACTTTCCATTTTTGTAGCTGTTTTTTCAAATTAGTTACAATCTCCTCAAATGTTTGCTTGTTCACCCTACCGTTGACAATCGGACACCCAGATATTTATCTAAGGCCATCGTAGAGGTGATCTGTAGGTTGTTTTATGTTCTGTAGGTTGGATATTATTACTGTTTGGTAAAGGGAGAAAGTGCCAACGACGTTCGTCCCCCACCAAATTC
This sequence comes from Persicaria maculosa, assembly GCA_963922045.1. Lineage (NCBI taxonomy): Eukaryota > Viridiplantae > Streptophyta > Magnoliopsida > Caryophyllales > Polygonaceae > Persicaria > Persicaria maculosa. Next base: position 45,054,790 of record OY998263.1, on the reverse strand, counting down.
TTGGCACCGTTGCCAGGGAGAAGAAATGAGTTTGCTTTTCTTTAACTTTTTTCAATTACACTTTACTTTGAATTTGTTGTGTCCTTGTGTGGTTCAAACTAGATCTTCTAATTCACCGCTTTTGTCTTTTGATCCCGAGGTTGAAAGATCTTTTAGGCCGGAGAAGAGGCTCGCGTTTGAGACAGATGAAGAGATGGCAGACGTTGTTGTTAATCCGCCAAGAAGGACCTTGAGAAACCTGAAGGAACCTGATTTGAGTGTTCAACCACTTGCAATTAGTCTTCCGGATCTCCCTGAGGGTTCAAGATTTGAGTTCAAGTCGAATTGGTCATCTATTTTGCCTTACTTTCATGGATTGCCTAGGGAGGAACCAAACAAGTACCTTGCTACCTTTGTGAGCGTGTGTGATAGACTGAGACCCCAAGGCTTGTCTAACGACCAATTGATGTTGAGAGTGTTCCCCTTTACTTTGAAAGATGCTGCAAGCGATTGACTTTACTACCTACCCCAGAAAGCATTACTAATTGGGTGCAATTGAAGAAAGCTTTCCTGCAAAAGTACTTTCCTGCGACTCGCCTCAACAAACTTAAGAAGGAGTTGTCTAGTATTGAGAAATCACCTACGAAGAGTCTTTATGAGTATGTTGAGCGGTTTAAGAAGCTTAAGGGTAGTTGTCTGCAACACGGTATACCCGATGATGATCTAGTGCTATATCTTTATGAAGGCTTGCTTGACACCGACAGGAGTTTCATCAATGCTACTAGCGGAGGAGATATTTTGGATAAAATACCTCAGGAAGCAATGCAGAATTTTTAAAGGGTTGGTTAATGTATCGCAATAATATGGGAGACACCAAGGAGTTAGAGGATTTCATAAGTTGGATAGTTCGAGAGATGGACACAAGGATGATGTTGATAGGCTCATGGAGATCGTGAACAAGATGGCTCTGCACATGAATCATCCCCATCAGCCTAGACCTTGTGGAGTTTGTGGAGAGCCAACTCATCCGAATGGTAAGTGTCCCTTGATTCAGGAGGACACCGCCGAAGTGAATGCTATGGATTATGGACCTCGCCGTAACTTTGGTAACAATTATAATCAGGGCTACAATTCAAACTACCAAAGTGGATTCTACGGAAGAGGCCAGCAGCAAAAAGTTCCTTTTCAGAGAGGAAAATATGAGAATCGTCCTAGAAACACTCAATAAGATGACAAAGATGAGACATTGAGGTTGTTATTGGACAAGATGATTGTTCAAGAGAAGTTACTGAGTCAAATGGCTAAGGAGATTGGTGAATTGAAAGCGAAAGATTCGGATAAGTTTCCATCGCAGGTGGTAGTGAATCCAAAGGAGAATGTTAGCGACACGACCCATAGAGGAGGTAAACAAGTGAATGTACCCACAAGGAATGTGGAAGAAAGGCCTAGAGAATAAGTTGATTTTGGAAATAAGAAGGAAGAGACGGAATTGGAGACGCACTGTATAGACAACGCCCGACGCCCCTCACCACGGCGCCCGCCGCCAACTCCATTGACGGATCAGACTTCTGACGTTGATCAATTCCCAAAGAAATCTTCTAAAGAGTGGTCTTCTGAGGTTTTCAGACCTGTGCCACCCTTTCCTCTTGCCTTAAGATCCGATCCAAAGTGGGAAGATGAACAAATTATTTACGATACCTTTGCTCATTGTGAGGTAAATATTCCACTTTTTAATTTGATTAAAAATGTGCCTCGCTATGCGAAATTCTTGAAAGAGCTATGCACGATGAAGCGCAAGAAAAGGATGAGAAAGAAAGAAAAGGTAAGTTTAAGTGAGAATGTTTCTGCTTTGCTTCATAAACGATTGCTTGAAAAGTGCGGAGATCCAGGTATGTTTACTATACCATGTGCAATAGGTAATGCTAGCTTCACCAAAGCCATGTTAGACCTAGGTGCTTCAATTAATGTTATGTCATATAACTTGTACATGTTTTTGGGTCTCAATTCATTGTCTGAAACTGGTGTTACTAGACAATTCGCTGATCGTTCTAGTATTAAGCCTAGAAGAGTTGTTGAAGATGTTTTGGTTAAGGTAAATGATTTGATTTTTCCAGCTGATTTCTTCATTTTAGACATAGAACAAGGTAAGCCTGAAACCCCGATTATCTTGGGAAGGCCATTCTTGCGAACGGCTAAAACTAAGATTGATTGTTTCGAAGGTTCACTGACTATGGAGTTTGATGGTAGAAAGATTGAGTTTTCTATATTTGAGCCTATTGTTTCTTCTGCCAGTGACTCCGTAGATGTTCTTGACTCTAATGAAACTAATCACAGGAATGAATCAAATGCTTTGTTAGATGCTTCTTTTGAAAATGAATCTACGAGTCTTGAGTTTTCTAACAAAAATGAAATTGGTTTAGGGAAAGATGACATTGAGAAGAAAATTGAGAATTTATTTAAGTCACATGAAAATGTGCCTCATTCGAATGATTCTATTGCTTTTCCCTATGAAAATTCAATTCCTAATAATGTTGAGGTTTTTGCAATTGCAGGACAACCACCGGGAGTTACTCATTTCAAGAAGGAATCGATGGATGCAATGGATGGATATGTCGGAGAAGTTCTTAAAGTTCCACCCCTTGTTCTGAAAAGGACAAGTGTGGGGGATCTTGGTGGAATAACTTGATCAAGCATGCATCACGTCGAGCCAAAGACGTGAAACAAAGGCGCTTCTTGGGAGGCAACCCAAGGTAGTTAGGTAGTATTTATATTTTTCATTTAGTTTTTCAATTCAATAAAGTAGGATCAATCGTGTGAACGGATTTCAGAAGAAACAATAAGAGGAACTGATGTTGGGTCTGAGTTTTGATTGATTTAAAAGAACGGAGTTGTGCAGTGTGGACACGGCCCTCGCCGCCCCAGCTACGGCGCCCGCCGCTTGTCTGTCTGCCTGAGGATTCTGAATTTTGGTAAAATTGGAAGGGAAGTTTCTATTATTTTTTTTTGGTTATTTTCCGAGTTTAGGTTAGTTTATTTTTATTTTTCTAGGAGTAGATTGTTTTTCCTTTTTGTTTTAGGTTAGTTTATTATAGATATTCCTTCCAACTCACCATATATTATTTCTCCTTATTGTGGATCAATCAAACTTGCTTAAGAGAAATCTCAAGAATACCAAAAGCCTACTGGAATCCGATCCAACTACCTAAAGCCTTGCGTTTCAATCGATTCAATCCACCAAAATTCACTCTTTGCCCATTCCATTCCCTTACCTATCATAAAAGAACCCTTTGAAACCAAGTTGTTTGAGAAAGTTTGGAGGAGTGGGCGTCGGTTTTCCAGCGTGTTCACTCGGATTCGTGGTTCTGCGTATACGGCGCCCGCAGCCCCTGCCACGGCGCCCACTGCCTCTACAGCGAGCTCGTATTTTGGTTGTTTTTGTGGTTCTTCGTTGGTTTTTCCTCGAGTTACATCATGTCTCGTGCCCCTACTATGGATGCCCCAACCTACTTGTCCAGCATTGAGATGGAGCGGTGGTTTCAACTGAGGAATGAGAGTTATCGGTCGACGCGATTCTTTCATCTGGAGACATTGCAGAAGCTTGGTCTTCATAGTTCAGTATCCCTGCTGCTGGAATTGGGAGGTCCTGCTAATTTCATATCGATGAGCTTGCCAACTTATCCTATTTTGGTGCGTGAGTTCCTGTCAACTCTGGAGGTGCGTTCTGATAAGGACATCCGCTTCATACTGTTGGGTATTGAATTCTCAATTCAGAAACGATTGTTATCCCATGCTTTGGGAATGCACATACCTTGATCGAGTACTTTGCGTCGCAGCTTATCAACTACTACACCCTTGGGCTATAGTGGCGGGCCATGCTGGCAGACAACTTTCACGACTATTTGATTACTCACCCTGGCCTTAGACTTTGCCACAGGGTGTTGACCCCTGCCTTCCATGGTTCTGCTGATCCGACGATTATTCCCAAGAGGGTGTGGATGTGGTTACAATGTTTGACGCCGGAGGCCGAGTATGTACCAGATGGGATACAGTTGTTTCTGGCTGCTTGTGCAGACGTATTTCGAGTGAGAGATGATATGAGTGCCCCTGTTGTTACTTTTGGTTGAATGATTACCCTAATAGCACACTATTTGGGTATGGATTTGAGCTTCCTGCAACCCTTGTCAACGCCTTATTATTTTGACATGTCAGCCCTGCTGAACGCTCGCTCGTTTTATGGAGAGAGTTAGTTGCTTTGACATTGGTGGGCGTTTCCATTGGCTATCCGGCGAGAAGGGTGAGCACCACTTGTATCTTCCTGCGCATAAACCTATTTGCCCTACTTTGGTTGCGTTCGTTATTCGTCATGTTCTAGAACTTGCTGGGATGGTTGTAGACCCGCTCTCTTCAAGCAAATTTCTTCTGGAGGATGGGACCGATGATGATCTTGATATCCCCACTGAGAGTAGTCGTTTGACTAGAATGGAAAATCAACAACTGAGAAGTTTTCGTAGAATTTATGAGCATCAGTTGATTCTATAAAAGAAAATTGACAAGATAGAAACATGTCTTCGTAAGCCTTGGGCATACATTTCCCTGGACATCAATCAGTGGTCTGGACCCCAGACCCCGCCTTCACAGTAATTGGTCAGTCATTTGCTTCTTTTAAACCCTTTATTTTTTGTTCCTTTTTGTGTTTCTATGCATTGAGGGCAATGCAACATGTAAATGTGTGTGTGTGGGGGGGGGGGGGGGGGAGATTGAAGTGAATTAGTTAGGTTAGTTCATGTTTGAATTTCTGTTTTATTTTGAGTTTTTGTTTTTGAGTCTTTGTTATTTCCTTTATGTTATTTCTTTTATGTTATAGAAAATGTCAAAAATGAATTTTATTTTTTTTGAAAATTGTCAAAAAAATAGAAAAAAGTGAGTTTTGTTTGTTGTTTTGCATGTTGTGTTATCAAATATACCCATCTAATGTGAGTTTCTCCTGGCATGATCTTATAAATCCCATGGAATTCTGGAATGATTTGATCTTATCCTGAAAATTGGTTTTTATGTGAAATATGATTGAGCGTATATAATTGAGCATGTATGATCTAAGTTTGGGAATATGCTTGGAATTCAACAAAAATTTGCCCCAGTGAGATATTTTTGGCCTTATAAGGGATACGTCTTTATTCCTTTTGCTTTTCTTGTGTGATTTACTCTTCCTATGCATTTATCATTGAGTATTGCCATGGTTATCTATTTTCAAGGCCGATTATATACATGTTCATTGCTTGATAAGTTCAAATGATAGAGGCAACCTTTTAGCCACATATTTATCCATATCTACCTTATCTTATATCATGCTTTGAAGCCAATTTGAGCCTTACCCTTATTCCGGGGGAATTGAGATTTTGAGTGGGTTGTGGAATCTATTTTGTAGATTGAGGAGAATGAAGCTAAAGTGTGGTTTTATGGTTTATGGTTTTGAGAAGATGCAATGTTATGTGCTTACTTAGTCCCTCATGTTTATGCATTTGAATTTTCATGTATTTTGGCTCAAGTAAAAAAATTAAATTCCGAAAAAAAAAAGAAAAAAAAAAGGAATAAAGAGCCATTTATCTTATATTTGCATAATGAGGAAGAACTGAGATTTATGTTGGTTATGAGATACATCGGTTAGGTGTTGAGATTGCATGATATGATATTTTTGTGAGATTTGAGATTTTTGGAGTTATTTTGATGATATTGAGAGATGTTGTGCATTTGTGAGCTTGATTTATTGAGTTGGTTTGTATTATGTTGGGAGTTTTGGAATCTTGTTTTCCCGGAATTTATTGCACCACATGACCAAATACAATTCCTTGCCCTTGTGTTTCTACCAAGCCCCATTACAACCCCGCCGAATGGAATCTTCTATGAAGGTTTCCATTGAGCGAATGTCCTCTTGATGTCCTTATTTTTGCATTGACGTATGCGGTGGAGATTTTGTGATAGAAATGTCAATATTTGAGTTGATGCTTGTATATGGAATTGAGGTGAGTGTGTGCTTAAAGCCTAAACACATGAGAGTGAGAGATACACATTTTATCCTTGGTAAGGTTGATTTTTGAGCATGCAAGCAACTTGATCCCATACATGTTATGACATTTGTATGTTTGGTTATATTTTCACTATTGATGATGTTGCTTTTGATGAGTTAAGTTGTGAAAGATCTCATGTGGGATGCGTAGATGATGTTTTTCCTTATGGTTGGTTGAGGACAAGCAAGAGTTAAGTGTGGGGGGATTTGATAATGTATATTTCATATAGACATTATAGGTGTTTCTTATTGCTAATAGCTTGGTATTGGTTTTGTTATGTTTTGAGTCTAGTTCCGTATATTACTTGTGGAGTATTCGAGTTAGGAATCTATGCGTTTTTAGTGTTTATTCTACAAATTTACATTCCGACCTTGGATGGACTTTGGGAAGAGCTAAAGAAGCATATTTTGGAGCATATGGGAGTTGAGGAAGAGCTAAGGAGGAGCAAGGAGGCACAACATTGGAATTCGTCGAAGGAATTTGAGTAACGTCGATCACTGCAGAGATGGCGCTCGACGCCCCTTGCACGGCGCCCGCCGTTCGCCCAGATCCCGGAAACGCGGTTTTGGATCCGAAGATGATTATTTTATATTATTTCCTATTATTTCTTCTAGGGTTTTACCGACCATTGTGAGATCTTTTAAGGTTGTTTTTAGTTTATTTCGCCGTGTGTGTGGCTATTGTGTGAGACGATGAACACCATTAGAGAGAGAATTGGCCTATGAGTTGCTAAACTCATAGTTTCACATGTGATTCGAAGACATGGTTGTTTGGATTGTGAGGATTTGATTCTATTTGATTATTCATGTTCTTAGTTATCATCTTGTGCTTAATTTATATTTGTGTTCCTTTCTATGCCTGATCAACATGTTAGGAATTGCATCACTAGCTATGAATTCGTTGTTGTTTTCTCGATAGCAAACAAAGGTATTGATGATATTGATGTCTCTTTGTCTTTGTAGTGGATGATTTCAATTGATCTATGTTGAGGATATGCGATTAGGGTTGAGTTCGGTATGCGCCTTATCTATCTTGATTGTGTAGAGTCATTGTGTCAATTGGTCTTGATTACTTGAGTTCTTAATGCTATTCTTTAGTGATATTGAATAAGATGAGTGAATCTCTGTGGATCTCTCAACTTTAGTCAAGTAGACCTAGGAATATGAATAATTGATAGATCAATCCGATGACCATGAATTCCAAACATTGTCGGAGAATTACAAGTGAAATGTTCTTTCTACTTTGATATCAATTTGCTTTGTGATTTGCAATCTGGTTACTCTTATATATTTGCTATTGGTCCAAGATCATTGCTTTGCTTTAAGAGTGCTTGTCTAGAGTTATTGAATAGGAAATCGCTTCTCCCTGTGGGTTCGACACCGGACTTCATCGCTATACTAGTAGTTATTTGGTTTATCAAGTGATTGATTGTCTAACCTATTGGTTGTGTGTTTAAGTTTGGATATTATTACTATTTGGTAAAGGGCGAAAGTGTCAACGACGTTCGTCCCACATGATCTATGTTTGTCATGGTTGGAAATATTAACCGTGGTTTGGACCGCTGATTTTTTTATAGTTAACATCTTGGCCTGATATTTCGCAATAGTCATTTCAGATTTCCTTGATGTGTAAACAAGCTGATTCGTTTGCGTTTGCAAAAATTATAATGTCATCTACAAAGTTAAGGAATGGAATGATATTATCTTGGCGACATATTTTAATCCCTATGTTACTCTTAGAGTTATTGCTTTCTTGTTGCAGTATTCTAATGAATATTTCCGCTTCCAAGACAAAAAAGAAACAGGAAAAGGGGGTCACCCTGCCTAAGGCCCCTTTTAGGAAAGAATTGTCCCGAGGGACCATCGTTTACTAGATCTGAGTATGAGACCGTTGTGATACATTCTTTAATCCGCTTAATGAAAGCGGGATCGAATCCAAATTTATTTAGGATTTGAAAAATGAAGTCCCATTCAACTATGTCATAAGCTTTTTCCATATCAAGCTTGATTGTCATTAATCATTTTGCTCCTCTTTTGTTTCTAAAGTTGTGAAATATTTCGTGGGTGATAAGCAAATTGTCATGAATAGACCTGCTCGGGACAAAGGCCCCTTGCATGGGATGGATAAGTTTAGAAATAACGTTTTTCAGTCTGTTTATGATAGCTTGAATCATTTGAGTTTCATTTTCAACTTTTTTAATTTATTTGACGATGTTTCAAAATGTTGTTTTACTCCATAGTTTAGCTTTATTTTTTAAGAGTTGTGTTTTCTTGGTTAGATTGTATATGTGAGTACTTTCAAAATTTGGTCTCCAAGCTTGCTTTGCAATATTTTTGAATTCTTTTCTTCTCGTCCACATCATTTAAAAACGAAAAGGTTATGATTTAAAATCAGAGTTATCATTCATATCAATTAAAATCTGATAATGATTGGATGTTGAAAAAGCATGGTATTTTGTAGTTTGATTTTGAAACCATTGTAAAATCTGGTTCTGGATGAAAACTCTATTGAGTTTTCCAATTATGTTATCAGGGCCTCTCTTCTTTTATCTCGATGTAAACTCATTATCAAATGTTTGTAGATCGGTTAACCGACACTTGTTTTTGAAATCAATGAGTCTCTCGAATCTTGAAGGTTTTGGTTGCGAGCCATCTTGCTTTGTCACTGCTCTCTTGAATCTCGTTAAATTCGCCCATAATAACATATGGTAAATCTAGCGAGTTGAGAAAAATTTTGAGGTCACCCCAAAATAGAGTTTTTTCCCGATATCACGGAGGTGTGTACGCCGCTGCAGCGTACATGTGTTGATTCAAGTTAGAGTTATTGTATTTTAGGCAAACAAACCGGTCTCTTTTTGTAACCAAACAGACCGATTCCTCAGTCATTTGGTAGGATTTCCACAAAATACAGATTCCTCGATCGTGATCTTCCATAGGTCGGACTAAAGACCATGTTGTCAAAACCAACGTTTTTTTCAATTTGCCTCTGTTGGTTCAATTTTTGTTTTAGTTTCTACTAGAGTCGTGACTTGGATATGTTTAATGTTACAGATAGTTTCGAGGTCTTACAAGAAGTTTTACGGCCTAAAACTCTAATATCCCAAAGGCTAATTTTCATGAACTACCATTGAAATCTTCCTCCTCCAATTATTAAGAAGCGAAGGGAAGGTTAAGTAATTTGCTTTGGTTCATTGTTAGGTTTTATGGACTGCGGTTTTGGTACAATGTTTATAGCCTTATTTTTGTATTATTTTTACTTATCCCTCCATAGATATTAGAATCTAGGTTGGGGTATGTTTTCCTTGATGGAGAGGTGATAGTAATTATTTCATTGCTTTTTGGGATGGAATGTTTTTTTCCAAATAGTAGAAGTTAGATTGGTATTTGTTTTCCTTGTTGAAAATTTGAAAACGAGTGTTACTTGGCTATTAAGCGTGAAATGTTTTATTGGGACAACAAAAATCCTTTTATGCGGGTGAATATCTAATAATGCATATTTTATATAGGCATTATAGGTAGGTCTTAGTGCATTAGAGTATCCATATTGCATGTTTAATAAGCTTATTCACATTCTTGATCATTTGTTATTCGAAGTGCGGAATCTATGGTTTTTAGTGTTTATTTGTATATCTTATGATCCGGCCTCGACAGGTGGAGAAGACATGGAGCAAATGGACAAAGGAGAGATAAGGAATAAGTGCAGAAATGGTGATTCTTTCTATCACCACGCATCTAGTTAGAATTCGCATCTATGCTATGAATCCGTTGTTGGTTTCTTGATAGCAAACGAAGTCATTGATTTAGTAATATTTCTATGCCTTTTTATGGAGGATAACAATTGATCTATGTCGAGTAGATGTTGTTAGGGCCGAATGGGTTGTTCCTTTGTTTCCTAATTACATTGAATTTATATGCTAGTTGGTCTTAGGAACTCGAATCGTTAATGCTTTTCTTTAGTAATATTGAATAAGATGATTGTCTTTTTGCAGAACAATCGATTAAAGGTAGTCGACATAGGATTAAGAGTAATATCAAAATCACCTCAAGGATCAAGTAAATCAACCAATGTTGCGAATTGTATGCGAATCACACTCTTATCTTTTATCTTCTCTTTATTCCTATTCATATCTTTATCTTAGTTTATTTGCATTATCTAACTTCATTCGTATTTCTATTCTATCTTTAGAGTCATAATCGATAAATACACATTGCATTAAGGTACTGGTTTCTCTGTGGGTTCGACCCCTTACTTATCCACTATACCAGTTTAATAGTTAGTTTGTAGTTTGGGTTATTATTACTTTTGGTGGTGGAAACCTAACGACATTCGTCCCACCAAATTTCGGCGCCGTTGCTAGGGAATCAAGTATATTTCTTTGTTTTGTGTGTTTATTGATTCTTATTTATATTTCTATTGTTTTATGTTTATATTTCTGTATTTTGTCTATTGATTTCTTTCGAAATTAAAATGTTGAGGTTATATCAAAACCAAGGAGAATATTTTCACCATTACTTCAAAAAAGTGCAAGAATTAGTGGACGATCGTTAATCATTTGGTATTGTTGATAACCCGCGAGATATAGTGCGTTGTGTTTATAAAGGGGTAAGTTTTGAAATGAGAGAGCGTATAGATTCCATGGTTGTTGGTGTCTTTTACACCCCAGGACTGTCGGGAACGTGGGGTCTTTTCTACGACCTGGCCGACGAAACCTTGGAGGAAGAATGCAAGGCAATGGCTGAGCAAAACAAAGAGAAGTCGCCACTGCATAGGACGGCGCCCGCCGCTCCACAACCGGCACCCACCGCCTTTGCAGACAACTCAAACACAAGTGACGATATGATTGCAATGAAGAAGAGGATCTAGCGCCTTTTGAAACGGAGTCTCATGAGTCGACGCATGAAATTTCATCTATTATGCCCTCTCCTTCATCATCCATTACGTCTTCCTCCCCATCACCCATTGTGCCTTCTTCTCCATCATCTATCATACCTTCTGTTTCATTATCCATTATCTCTTCTAACCCATCATCCGGTGAAGTGGAAAGCCTAATGCTTATGAAAATGGAATCTCATGAGCGTACGCATGAGGATCTATATGTTTTGGCTCTTGATTCCTCTGAAGAACTCAACTTGATTGCGCCAGTCAATGAAACAAGTCTAGAGACGATTTATGTGGCTCCTGAGCAAGGCAATAAAATTTCTCACACTTTTGTAGACTATGGTGAATATTTAGATCCCTGGGAGCATTACTTTTATAAGACACCAGCAGAACTGTGATGGTGGTCTTACATTCCCTCTAAAGATGATCAAACTAAGGTAAATAGGAAAGTGTCAAAGCTTCCTTACAAGGTATCCTTAATTGCAAATGTTTTCATGTTTAGTGTTCATTCAAATTTTGGTTGGGCACAAGAATTTGATTTGCTTTTAAGGGCATTAACAATGTCTGAATGAGTCTTAAGGGAAGGACATAATAAACCGTCGAGTCTATGACGTTAACCAAAGACGCTTCTTGGGAGGCAACCTAAGGTAAGTTTTCTTGTTTGCAAGTTTTTCAAATTCTAGTTAGGTATTTAGTCTTTCAAATTCAATAAGATGATAGAGTTCCATTTAGATATGCATTTTTGGAGGAGTCTTGAGCTAACCAATGCAGGGAAGTTATCTCGGATTTGGCACCACCGCCAACCGGCACCTGCCGCTATTCCCAGTAACACGGTTTCGGATTTTGGTAACGTTGGAAGGGAGTATCTTCCATCTGGCGAATTTGTGGATATACCCTACCCAGAAAAAAGGGTTACAAAAGTACCCCTAGTTTTACCAAATTACAAGGGATGCCTATTTAGACATATTTGCAATAAAAGTATTGTGTGTTTAAGTATTTTTTTAAATTAAAATAAATATATATAATTAGTATTTACTGAAATTAAAAATTAAGAAATATGATTTTCGGATATTAAAAAAAACATATAGTTTTGGAAAATAGAAAAAATATGATTTTGAAATCCAAAAAAAATATGGAAAATGGAAAAAAAACATAAATTCGGATTTTTTTTTTCAAAAAACAGAATTTCAGAAAAAACAAAAAAGATTTTGAGAAATTGGAAAAAAAACCCAGATTTTCAGAAATAAAAAAAAAAAAAAGATTTTCGGAATTTTTTTATAGAATTAATAAGATTTTCTGGAAAAGAAAAAAAAAACTGATTTTCTGGAAATTAAAAAATAAATTCGGAAAAAAAAACATAAATTCGGAGTTTTTTTTTCAAAAAACAGAATTTCGGAAAAAGAAAAAAGATTTTGAGAAATTGGAAAAAAAAACCCAGAAATTTTGGTTGCGAAAACGTGTTGGTATATATCCTGACATGTGAAACAAATATCCTCTGAATAGGTAAATATATAGATGGTTGGCTAAAAAAGCCGGGAGTACAATAATCATAAAACCAAACCACGAGTCTTACTGTAAAATTGGAACCCACATAATTCCACCACAGACTTCCTACCACCAACCACCAGTAGCCATGACACCACAATTTCTACCACATAGTTCCTACCACAAAAAGCCACGTCACCACACTAGGATGCAATTTTAAACACAAACTAAACTACACAAAATAAATTAACTCCACAAATTTCCTACGCACTACCAAGTCAAACTTTAACCAAAAGCATAAAGCAAAAGCTGAAAAAGGTTAACAGCTTTTAATAAATGCAAAGGAAAAAGAAGACCAAGGGGAAGCAACATCTGCACGCTACCAACATCATTGGTGTCCCACGCGCCAGCTAGGAGACGCTAGCACACACACCAAGTGACCCATCACCAGCAGTCCGGCGGGATCCTCCACCCCGGGCCGAAGCCACTCAGCCCCACACAACATCCCAAACCTCACCACCCGGACTCAATGCGTGTTCAGCCCGTCAAAAAAATGTATGAGTCCGGTAGCCAAGAAGGAGGAGTTGAAGAACAGCAACAGACCCACAAATGAAGAAGATCCGCAAATCCGCACCACCGAACCTTGCATCGACCCAAAAGCACCTCAAGCACACCACCCAAGCGCCACTGAAGTCCCCTCAAGCCTAGCCCCGGACCACCACCGTGTTTAGCACAGATGTAAATAAATTCGTGCTAGTCAGGGCGAGACAAGAGGAGAAACCAGCAGCAAATTTGAGATGTCCAAACACAGCTCCACACACATACTATTTCGGCGGAACTCAAACCAGAACGGAGATAGAGGGAGAGGGGACCAGCAGATCCGGACGAGCCGAAACAGCGGCTCCGCTCAGCAGACCACCACAGCGTGGACCCCAACCCAGACCCCCAAACCGGCTCGAGGCGAGGAACCCTGACCCCAATCGACTAGGAACGAACCACAACACGCAGCCCAGGGAAGAAGAGAGACTCCGACGACCCGCGGCAGCGCTCCGGCCAAATCAGGTGGGACCCAATCCTCACACGGGCCCCAACTCGCCTGACTCACGTCCCCAGGAGCACCCACCACACCACAGCCCGCCCGGACAACCTCCTCGGAGTGCAAGGGCGGCAACGGACCCAATCGAGTGGGAAAGGGAGAAATCAGGGCTGATAACCGACCAGATCTGAGCAAAACCATCCAGATCTGATCCTCACCGCACGAATCCACCCAGATCTAGACAAGAAGATGACGGGGAACCATCACGGGAAGATTTCACCACCATCAGCGCACCAGATCCGCTTCAAAACTTCTCACACCGATAAAAAAAAACTCACAAAAACACCACCCAATAATTTGAGTTTGTATGCAAACTCGTTGAGATTTGGAAAGCGTGGGTGGGGATTGGAGGAAGGGCCAAAGCGAGATGAGGAACCCAAGAGAAGAGAAACACAAATATCCTGTTAACATATAAGTCTCATCCTGTCAATATTTGTTTTGTGATCATGTCATGTGGATAAGAATACCCTGTCGAGGTAAATTTTTTCCCCCATTACGTTATAGATGATATCATGTCAAGTGCTAAAAAAAGGAGAATGATATCCCGACCGATCAAAAGACCATGATTCATAGACGGGGATGGACAGACAAGCAGAAGAGACGGTTCTTGGAGCAAGCATATCAATTGAATCACTCTATGGAGCTCAAGTCACGTTCCACGACTCGAGTGATGATGTCTACTAAAATAGCTATGTTGAAATGCACATTTTAGCTCCATGTTCTATATACTTTGTATATTTCGGGCTGGGAATATGTTGAATTTATGTAGTATATGCTTAATTGTAAGAAATGGAGATCTACATAAGTTTTGGTATACAATTACAGAATTTTGAGCCATTCCGAGGCAAAACCAAGAAGCAAAGACGAAAGCTGAGCCTTACTCGATATCGAGTACTTTTCCTCGATATCGACTAAAGAAGTCCGAGCCAGGCCTGATCGAGAAGAAGCCTAGTCGAGAAGCACAGCTAAGGAACAAGCCAACTCGAGTTACAGTTTTTACTCGATATCGACATAATTTCTCGATATCGACTAAAGCCCAGCAGCAACACTTGATCGAGGATCCGAGGAGGAGCTGCTCGAGTTGACCAGACAAGCCGAGACCGAAAACAATTCTTCTCGATATCGACAAAACCAAGACCACTTGTCTAAGCCAGGTCGGGGAGAGGTTACTCGAGGAAGCCCAGTGAAGCCCAGTCGACGACAACGTTCCTCGATATCGAGGAAAATAACTCGATATCGACCAAAACTTTCCTGGGCTGCGCGACGCTATTGGGCCTGTCCGATTACGAGTTGGGTTGTTGGGTTGCTAGAAGTCCAAGTCTATCCAATTATATTCGAGTTTATCAAGGATTAATCCAAGGAGAGAAGATTATCCACTTATGCCAAGAGATATTTAGATATTCCTTTTAGAATTAATGTTTTATCTTTATTTAAGTTTTATCTTTAGATATAGATATAGATTGCTTTCCTTGAATAGCAAGGATTAAGCCCTATCAATAAAGCCCAAGGGGCTAGTTTTTCATTCAATTCAATTTCAGAGATACAGTTCCACAGAGACATTTAGGAGTTCAAAGGTTTTAGGGTTTTGGCGTTCAACGAAAGTTGGAGTGCCGGGATTGTAAAGACTTTGAATATAGTTTATTGCAATTTATTTCTTTTCAATCAATGTCTGCGATTGCGATGAGGCGCGAGTAGTCCACCCACTTCTAGGGTTGGGGCGAGCCCGACGATAGCCATGCGTGTTTGAGGTAAAGATCCGACTTTTATCTTGTTTTGAGCATCTACTACCTTTTATGTGTTTATTACCCATTCAATGGAGATCCATGCTAACAACTTGGATTGTAAACATAAAATCGGTAGATACAATTAGGGTTTCTTGAAAGAGTTGTCTAATTGTTGGAAAAGGCGAAAGCTTAATCCTTCGATGTGATTGCATGATTATCGTTATTTATCTTGCCTTATGCATGCTTGGTTATCGTTGTTGCAAACCCCAATCTTAGAAGTTTTCAATTCACATAGTTTATTTCGAATTTCGAAAAGTCTTGTTCTTTATTTTCTTTCGTTTTAAAAGTTTCTGTTTCTCCTCGATATCTACCAACACTGGTCGACATCGAGTACTGATATTCGATCGACGAAGAACGCTGTAGCTTCTGGTGTGCAGGTACCCGACGTCGACGAAAGATTTCCTCGATATCGAGGAAGTTTACTCGATATCGAGTAAAACCCGAGAGCTGCTGCTTCATTGTTTCGACTTGTCCGATCTTCTGCCGACTAACCCTAGTCGAGATCGAGCATCTGTAGTCGACTTCTGCCGTGAGATTCATCCGCTGCCTAGGATCCGCTGACACGCTTCCTCGTGGATCGATCTTGACTTCCCACTGCTACATCGGGATGAAGTCTTGTAAAAATTTACAAGGGACGGAATCTGGTTTGCTTTGCTTTATTCATATTTTAATTTGTATTATCGATTTCCTCCTATTAAAAAATTGGCGCCGTTGCCGGGGAGGCAATCATTCGTGCCTTAGATAGTTAAATCTCACTTTTGCTTTGAGGTACTTTGCAGGTATATGCGTCGTTCTGGTCAAACACCTGAGTTTGACGCCTTAGATAATCCGGAACGCCTTATACACATCAAAGCTAAATTGAAAAGAGCCATGGCGGCCGCAGAAACACAAGAACAGCTGATTGAGAGACTTCAGAGGGAACTAGCCACCAAGGATACTGCTCTCACCGCTGAGAGAGCAGGCAGAGAACAGGAAGCTGAGCGAAGGAGGCAAGTAGAAGCTGAGCTTGCCCAATACCCTACCACTGCAGAGGATTACATGCATCCGACTCTCGTCGTGCCTGAATCGGTCATTCTAATCCCTCAGAATAACTATGAAATTCGCACTCACTTCCTTGTTGAACTTAAAAATAATGATTTTCATGGTAGATTTAATGATGTCCCAATCGAACAAAAGACCAGGATTTCGGGTTTGTGGCTACGACAATTGCTTGATTGAAGTTGGCTCCATTTTGTTACGTATCCTGACATAGTTATGAAAATTTCCTGTAAGTATTTTAGTAGCATCATGTCAAGATTTTTAGGGGGTTTTCCTGTCATGTTGATAAGAATACCTTGTCATAGTATTTTAATTTTCCTGTCATGTGGTAGGTGTGTTCCAGTCAAGTGTCAAAACCGGTGCTGAATGAGGTCCCTACCGAACAAAACACTAGGATTCCGGGTGCACTTCACGACTACGAAAATTGCTTGATTGAAGTTGGCTCCATTTTGTTACGTATCCTGACATAGTTATGAAAATTTCCTTTAAGTATTTTAGTAGCATCATGTCAAGATTTTTAGGGGGTTTTCCTGTCATGTTGATAAGAATACATTGTCATAGTATTTTAATTTTTCTGTGATGTGGTAGGTGTGTTCCAGTCAAGTGTCAAAACCGGTGGTGAATGAGGTCCCTACCGAACAAAACACTAGGATTCCGGGTGCACTTCACGGCTACGACAATTGCTTGATTTAAGTTGGCTCCATTTTGTTATGTATCCTGACATGTTTATGAAAATTTTCTGTCTGTATTTTAGTAGCATCCTGTCAAGATTTTTTTTTTTCATCCTGTCATGTTGATATTAGTACCTTGTCATAGTATTTTAATTTTCCTGTCATGTGGTATGTGTGTTCCAGTCAAGTGTCAAACACAATTTGAACCTTAATCTCCAACCGACCAGTTGTGTTGTGTATGTGTTTTGTGTTATGCATCTGTGTGTTGAGAGAGGAATTGAAGAGCAACAGTTAGTTACAAAAGCAAGTAGGACCTCAATGTCAAATTCACATATCGTATAGCAAGAATGAAAAGTTGTTGCCAATAAAGTGAAAGAACTTGGTCCTACCTGTTATTGGCTCGGATAGCCAATAACTTATGCACCAAACTGAAATATGATTTGCTGACACTAGGAATGAGAAATAAAGCACATGATATGAACTTTCTCAACTTCAATATTCAATGCAGCGTAGTCAACGCCACAATAACAGAACATCATCAGATCACATATTAGTCATAACATGAGTCAGAGCCTACAAAGAAAAGGGACAATGATGATAGCAGCTACCAAAGTGGGAGTTGTTAGCCTAGCATAATCCAAAATTCAAACTCCAAAATACTAAACCCACGAATGTTAAGCCTAAGGTTTTCAGCCTAGCATAATATAATAAGAGTCGAGTTCCTAGCAGGATACAAACATATACCCGTAAAAAACCATCAACCATCAAACTTTACTACTTTCTAACATACACTATGTAACGGCCCAGAATTATGATTTCTGGGTTACGTTTCAAGAGATAAAACCCCTTGTTCGGATCTTGCAATCCAAGTACGGGTCGAGGTTTCAAACTCATTTTTAAGGTCAGTAATAAAGAGGGATTTCGAACCCTAAAAGTATCTTAGGGTCGTTGGGTACCCTTAATCTGTCCTAGAGACTATGTCGCGAAAATCAATTCAACCGGAAGTAAGGTGGAAACAAAATTAAGATACAAGGTGCCACAGCAGAGCCAGGTCAAAACCAAATCATAAGTGGGTGATTACCATTTATAACGAGTTAGAGAATTAGCCAGGTTCTTTGATTTGCAAAAAGGGAACCCCGTCATATAGACATCGAGCACTCAAAATCTGCAAAAAATACCTTAAAAAGAAGAACGTGGAAAGGAGTCAGATCGAGCCACTCTTGCGGGACCGGCAGTCCTCGCTGATGCCACATAGTATGTGTTATACCTAATAAAGATGCTCTAATGCAGTACGAAAGTCAAACACACTAGCATGCTCCTAGTTATAATAATGTGTAAAAATACTGTAAAGGGCCCAAGACAACGCCAAGTGGCATATCCCTCTCCTACCTCTGCACCCCTTCCCGTTAGTGCAGAGACTGGCCAGTTTGGTGCTATAGCATAGCAATTTCCTCGTGGTGGTGCATAAACCATGGCATCATCATATCATATCATCTCATCGCTTGTCCGATGGTGCTGGGCTATCATATCATGCTCATATAGACTCGATTGACTCAGGGTACCCGATGAGGCTGGCCTATCCTATGACCCTAGCAAAGACTCTAGGACTATCACAGATAACGGCCGTTCTGTTTCAAACACACATAGTAACCACATGCTCAGTTCAATGCAATCCTAGCATGATACTACATGGCATGCTTTTATGCATATGCAACACCTAACAAAAAATGCAACAACATGCATGAATATCCAACCTGAGTAAGCCCCTTCGGGAACTTACCTGAAGATGCAGAACAGCAGGATAATACAAGCAAGGGCCCAAATGCAAGTCCAAAGCAATCCAAAAGCAATACACACCTATCATCAAGCCATTTTCATAAGCCACCGGACCAACATTTATACGCACAAAACCCAAGTTCTCAACATACTCAAAACCAACCGATAGTAAAGCCATTTTCCAAAACCTTTCCGATATGATCAACATCAACCAAAATCATTCTTCCAGTTTCCTTCTCAAAACCAACATCATCAAGCCAAGACAAAATACGACATTCGAAATGACACTGTTAACATAACTTCAAGCTCAAGATCAAATAGTTCAAGTTCCGTCAAAACCCTTCTTTTAATATTGAAAATTAAAATAATATTTCAAACTCATTTCCCAAAGTTTTCCAAACTCTTAAATCTCAAGTTAAGTCAACTCATTTTTAAAACAATTTCTCAAATCATATTATAGAAATAATTCCAGCATTTCGGTTTCAACACATCAAATCCTTCAAGAATCATTTTCGAAAGACTTAAAACCCTTTCTAAATAATTTAACAACATTATTCATCTAAAATAAACACCATAATAAATCCATCTTTGTAATCCTTATTTATAAAACATTTTAAATAAATCACTTTATCAATTAACCTCAATAATCACCTTAAAATTCCTAATCACATATTAAAACATGATAAAGATACATATTCCAAATAATACCTCTTTTAAACCATTTTATAATAATAATAACTTCATAATTATATATTTATCATAAACCCTCAATAACATATATTAATAATATTGTTAATAATATTTCAGAAATAATTCAACCTTAAATAAATGCTTATAACAGAATTTATATAACATATAGTAATATGGAACCCACACATAATAAGAATAACAACAATCAATAATCCAAAGAGAGAATCAGGCCTAAACCCTTAACCGGATTTTTGAGTCCAACCCGAGCCCAGAATAAAGAAAGGGAAGGAGACCCGGAATATGTTTCTCGACCCGGCCCAACCCCGAATAGAAAAGAAGGAGAGAAAGGGTCCGGATGCATAACCCAAAATGAAAGAGGTACCCGGACCAGACCCGGAATATTAGGCCCAAGGATCTGTCCAATGAAAAGAAAGAAGAGGCTCGCCTCTTCCAAACGCAACCAGAGCTTCTGCGACGCCGCTCGGACAAACGAAGAGAAGAAGAAGATCTAGGCTCCGACGATGTTCCAGCCCCTACTCCGACCCTCACGGAATTTCCCCAACCAACAATAACCCAAACAAAACAAAATCACGGAAAAAGGAGAGGAATCGAACACTCACCGAGAATCGAAGTTCGCCGGAGAAGAGATTCTTAGGGGTTGAATTTCAGCTTCGTCGGAGTCCGATTGGCCTCATCGGAGTCGGAATCAAGCGAATCTGGGCCTGGGGTGAATGTAGGAGTTATAAAGGATGGCCTTTGCAACATTTGAGGAAGAAATGAGGGGGTAACGGGCTTACCATCCCTTGACGGAAAACAGGGAGGGAGAAGACGAGAGGAGGGAGGCGTCAGTGGTTCCGGGGGCTGCTTCTGGGCTCCTACTCGGCTCGGCCTCGCCGTGCACGTCGAAGGAGAGGATGGTGGAGCTCATGCTGCTCCTCGGAGGAGGAGGACGGAGGCGCTCTCGACGTCTTGGAGCTTCGTACAGGGGAGGAGGATATCGACAATGGTGGCTGCGCTGGTGACAAGGAACCCAAGAAGGGATTGTTTTGTGAAGAGGCTGGGCAACCACAACCGTGATGGTGGCAGAAATGGGGAATAGGCAGATCTGAAATCGGGAACGCAGCGAGAGCGTGGTGGAGGAAGGGTGGCTTTTCTGGATCTCTGCAGAGGGGGAAGATAGGAGAGATGGAGGGAGAGCTCCTTTTGTGGGTTTTGTTTTACTGAAATTGAAGACATGGAAGAGAAAGGTGTGCTATGAAATCAGAGGCAACAGAGGTGTGGGTTGGCAATTACAACATAGGGGAAGAAGACAAAGAACAATTGTGCTTGCTGCTAGGCAATTCGGTCAGGAGGAGAAATGGGCAAGTAAGTGGTCCCAAAATACAATTTTAAATACTTGAGGAAAGAATAAACCCGAACGCTCACCCTTTTTCCGACGCGATTAAAATAAGGTTTTGAAATCAAGATGATAATGACATCCGAGGTAAATTTCAAATCCCGATACTCGATCCCAATCCCGTTATCTGAAACGAAATCCCGAAACTAGAGACTTTAAATTAAATTTTCGAATCAATTTCAAGATGATCGGAATTAAATTAATCTTTAACAAACTCAGAGCTCGAAAACGGAATCAATTTTCGTAGAAAACCCAAATTCTAAAACAATGTCGGAAGGGTTTAAAATCAAACTTGTGCTCGAGGACAAGTTTTCTCCCATTCTTACAAACTTGATAGAATAGTAATATATTTATTTAAAACAATATTAAAATAATATAGAAAATATATTCGACATTTACACACTATCACATGGGCTCCCATTCGCCATCCCACACACTTTACACGAAAGAGTTGCGGTATCCATCAATATACTTGTCTGGTATTGCCTCCAAGTTAGACCTCCCAGTGCTCAAGACTTTAATTTACTTGAGCGTGTATACCCCGCAATCACCCCTGCCATATACATACTACACAACGTTATGCATACACAAAAGGGATATTAACCGATATAAGTAGTGAAATTGAATCTCTTACCCTCTCTTATTAGATTTCAAATCGGGGATGCAAGTTACCCTGAATGGCTCTTCACCCCATAAGGTCTTTCATGATGCTCAGTAAGCAACATATGTTTAGAAAGTAAACAACCAGAGACAAATGGAAATCAAGCATTTTCAGAGCAAGCAAAACCAGGTATTTTTTACTGATAAGAGATCTAATTCATACATACTCTGCAAACCCTCAAGTTGGATGTATTTGGATCTTCAACAAGGTTCAAACTAGGATCTCAAATACGAGAAAAAAACAACTACATTATGCATAATTTGCCTTCAATTAAGGAAACAATCCTTCACTTCATTACATCGAACATTTACAATATCATAGGATTAAAAAATATCAATAAGTAAAAAGATTAAATGGATAAAGTATAAGAATATTGGGTCAAATGAATCTAGCATTCTAGCCTACAAAGCAACTTTACAATGGGCATGACCTTTAGATGAGTTTTTAATCAGCAAAATTTATAAGCACTAGCAAGTTAGTTTAATCAAGTAAAAGAGCACTAGCATCTAAAAGATTATGATAGTTTGGATAATATTCAATCAACCATTCTTTTGACGTACTAATTCAGCTTCCTTCATCCTTTCCCATCCACTTTCACTATAACAGGGAGGAAAACTAACAAGAGAGAAGCTTACATGAACATTGCCTATGTAGATTCAGTCATGCTCATATATATGCTAAGGGTATACAATATAACCTTGATGTCATGATGTGAAAAAGGTTTGAAGCAATAACTAGAACTAGAAAAAACCCATTCATAGGGTTCTTGGAAGACCTTCTAGAGATTAAACTCAACTGCACTATCCCCAAAACCATAATCAATTCAACCTTGGAAGCAGTCTCTAGCTTCCCTCCAATATGCTCTTTAACTATCGTTTCACAAATGGTCAACAAAAACTCTAATCAGTGTAAAGCAAGGCCAAACTGCACCTTAAGCTAACACGCACAAGCAAATGACAATTTTCACATATCAGAACACACCTTAAGCAGAAACATTCACTAATTAGCTTAATCGCTCTCCACAAATTCACATATCAGAGTACACTTGTGCATGAATTATATACATTTACACAAATTCACAGTAGAAACAGCGACGAGGCATCATACAGTTTAGAGGCAAACCGATCAAACCCTAGAATATGTAAGCCAATTTTGGCAGAAATCGGACATAAACAAGAGAATAGAGGAATCAAGTAACATACCTAGGGTTTCTAGAATTCAACGACAGAGGGCTTCGAGGGACAACACTCGACCTGATGATGACCGATGGCGACAATTTCGATCTACTCGGCGGTGTTTTTGCTGGCTTCGGCGGCGGAACGGTGGTGCTCGATGCTTTGGGGCGAAACTGTCGGGGGAACGGTAGAGTGCTGATGGCGAGACCGAAGAGCAGACTCCAGTGAGAAGCCGCCAGCGGAGGAGTCTCGGTCGGAGAGGAGATCTTCAATGCCGACGGAGAAGGATCTTCATCTTGTTCGCTCGTTCGGGGGAGACGTTCGGGGCAGAAGGATTGAAGGAACAGGGAGTTTTACAACTTTTTCTTTTTGTTTTTTGTTTTTCGTTTTTATTTCTTTTATTTTTTCGGTCTTTTTATCTTTTCCCATTTACAACTTTTTTTTTCCTTTTTCTTTTTGTTTTTCGTTTTTATTTCTTTTATTTTTTCGGTCTTTTTATTTTTCTTTTTTCTTTTTTTTTTCTTTTTCTTTTTTTGTTTTTATTTTACAAAATAAGAAAATCCTGTTTTTTTTTTATTTATTTCACATATTTATTTTCTTTTGGGCACTTTTGCAATTTTATTAGGCATTTTTGCAATAAAATTAGGCATTTTTGCAATAAAGTAAACAACAATGCATATTTGCAAATATCCTATGAATTTTGAGTATTTTTTGCTATTCTTCCATCTTTCTATCCTATTATATGTTTCTATATATTTTCGATTTTAGGATTAGTTTATGTCTTTCTATCTTATTTAGGATCATATATATATATTCTATCTAGTTATAATAGGATTACATTTTATTTTTATCTATCTTAGATTGTTTATCTATCTTAGGTTAGTTTTATTTTTATTGGGTTATTTCTATTTATCTTAGGATTAGATTATTTATCTATCTAGTCATATTATATATTTTTTATTATTTCTATTATTTATAATATTTCTTTTTCTTTTGATAGATGATCCCTTCCCTTTCTAATTAACCATTTATCCCAATTCCCAAATTTTGATCATTCAAAGCCTTTGTATCCAAGTAAACGCAAGAACCCTAATTTTCCCACTTGAATCTAAATTCGAAAACCTAAGCCTTGTGTTTCAATCAAAAGCCTTTCTTTTCCCATCCATCATCAACATTCATCACTAACCTTCATTCATCAAATTCAATTATTTTTCATACCATCACCATCCCTATCATCAAATGAAGACTTTGAAACATGGTTTTCAAAGAGCAATTTGGAAGGAGTTTGGACGTCGGAACATCGACGTTGCAACTCGGATTCAAGGTTTTGCACAAGTGGCGCCAGCCGCCCTATGACCTGCGCCCGTCGCCGCCCTCAGTGCTCCAATGCTTGTTTGTCTGACGATTAAAACCACAACTACCATTATCAAGTAGGTTCCCTTTTCCCTCACTTGTGATTTTATTTTAAATTTTGTTGTCTTTATTTGATTTTCATTGAAGATGATGAAAAGTTTAAGTGTGGGGGGAAAGTTGCATTCATAGATTCATAGATTCATGCTTTCATGTTTATGTTCCATTAATTTCTTGCATTTATATGTTCATACATTCATGTTTATGTTATTGTCATGCATTCATATATTCATTTTTACTTTTCCATTATCTTATTGCATTAGAAGAAAAAAATGAAAAAATGTCAAAAACCCAAAAATATCATGCATTGCATAAATATGTGTTATTCAACTACACATCTTGTCATTTTTATCCTCTAAAGCATTTTTATGATCTTAATTGCATAAGTCCTTTGATTTGATTTGATTGCTTAAATGAATTTTGATTGGAGCATGAGTAGAGAATATAATCGAGCATGTATGATCCTAAGGTTAATTGAAATCCTATTGAATATTCCGATGTTTTTCTTGTGTAATTACTCTTTGTATGTTCTACCTCTTGAGATTGACTGATTTATCTATTTTCAAGACCATATTATACATGTTTATTATTTAGGAGTTACATATGATTGAGGCATGTTTTTGTTTAGCCAATTGTTACCTTATCCACCCGTCATATATGTATCCTATGCTTGAAGCCCTTTGAGCCTAATAAACCATTTTTCTTAATATATAGCTCCACAAAACATATCCTAGCCAATGATTAGACTGACCCTATCCGAGAATTAGGAGAACAATTGGTGAAAAATCTATATATTGGAGTTGCTTTGAGTAGAGTTGATGTATGTATGGTTGCGCATAGCGAGAGGCATAACCGAAATAAGGTAACCTTTCTTGCATAATTGCGATGATAAATTACTAGGGGCTTAAGGAGGATAAAATTCACTTATGAGTAAAAGTCTAGTAACATGTGACCTAAGGAGGATAAAATTCCCTTAGGGGTAAAAGCCAGGTAGCTTAGACCTAGGGAGGATAAAATTCACCTAGGGAAAAAGTAAGCTTGAAAAAAAATGCAGAAGAAAAAAGAAATAGTCGTCATCATTTGAACTGAATGAAGAAGTTGCATTTGGCTATTGAAAAATGAAGAGCTTATTGCTATGTATTGGATTTTTTATCATTGAAATGGTTTGCGAAGTATGGAGGTTTTGGTGTTGTATATAACTAACCTTTTTCCCGGATCCAAAGCACCACAAGCCTAAACGTTTCCCATGCCTTGTGTTCCTACCAAAGCCCCAATGCAACCTATAAAAGTCCTTATGAATGGCTCGCAAGTAATGACATTCATGGTTGAGATTTGTGATATGACTTTCAATTTCTATGTAGCTTAGGACATATTGGATTGAGTGGGCTTAAATTGATAAATATGAAATGCATTAAATATAAGGTTGGGTTAAATTTCCTTGGATCGCTCATATATGTGCTAGGACGTTTGTTATCTTGTTCATGGCTCCTCTTGTGATGTTGCTTTTCTAAAATATTAGCATGAAGATCTTATTTCTAGGATGATTAATTCTATATTTGTTTTTCATTGTTTGAGGACAAGCAAAGGCTTAAGTGTGGGGGAATTGGAGTTATGACAATTTGTTTACTTCTTTCATGTTTAATTTGCACTTGTTATGACATATTAAAAAAATTTGTTTAGACATGATGAAGTCTCTATCTATATACTCTACTATATGTTCACTAGGTGACTAGCGAAGCTTAAGTGTGTGGGAGTTTGATAATGCATATTTTATATAGGCATTATAGGTAGGTCTTAGTGCATTAGAGTATCCATATTGCATGTTTAATAAGCTTATTCACATTCTTGATCATTTGGTATTCGAAGTGCTAAATCTACGATTTTTAGTGTTTATTTGTAGATCTTATGATCCGGCCTCGACAGGTGGAGAAGACATGGAGCAAATGGACAAAGGAGAGATAAGGAATAAGTGTGGAAATGGAGAACATGGATAAATCCCATCTTTAAGGTTTTGAGAAGTTGGAATTAGCTTCTAAGGTCTTCATCAGAATTGTAGTTCTTGGAAAGAGCTTTCTAGCGCATATTCATATGCTTCAATCGGACCAAGGATGACTCCAGAAAGTGTATTACAAGTTCAGTCTATCGAAGCTGTCACAACTGATATAAGCGGCGCCCGCCGCTAAAATACCAGCGCCCACCGGTCTCGTTGTTTCCGGACTTGCGAGACGCGGCCTAATTCTATCTTTATGGGAACTTTCATCTAAACTTATTCTAGGGTTTGGCCGACAAAAGGAGGCTTATATTATGTCATCTCAGCAACTTTCATTCATACATTCATAGACCTAATTTCATTTACAATAAAGAGAGATGAGAGGATTTAAGTTTAAGGATTCAAGATACGTTATGTTTGCCTAGAATTCTTGTGGTTTTGCTATGATTCAAGACTTGGTTGGTTGATTGTGAGACTTGATTTCTATGTTATTCATGAGTTTATTTATTATCTTGTTCTTCATTGATTATATTTGTGATTCTTTCTATGACCGCGCATCTAGTTAGAATTCGCATCTATGCTATGAATCCGTTGTTGGTTTCTTGATAGCAAACGAAGTCATTGATTTAGTAATATTTCTATGCCTTTGTATGGATGATAACAATTGATCTATGTCGAGTAGATGTTGTTAGGGCCGAATGGGTTGTTCCTTTGTTTCCTAATTACATTGAATTGATATGCCAATTGGTCTTAGGAACTCGAATCGTTAATGATGTTCTTTAGTAATATTGAATAAGATGATTGCCTCTTTGCAGAACAATCGATTAAAGGTAGTCGACATAGGCTTAGGAGTAATATCAAAATCACCTCAATGATCAAGTAAATTAACCAATGTTGCGAATTGTATGAGAACCACACTCTTATTCTTTATCTTCTCTTTATTCCTATTCATATCTTTATCTTAGTTTATTTGCATTATCTACCTTCATTCGTATTCCTATTCTATTTTTAGAGTCATAATTGATAAATACACATTGCATTGAGGTACTGGTTTCTCTGTGGGTACCCCTTACTTATCCACTATACTAGCTTACTAGTTAGTTTGTAGTTTGGGTTATTATTAATTTTGGTGGTGGAAACCTAACGACATTCCTCCCACCAATATCTCTACTCCTTTCCTAGCCTTTAAACATGGAAGGGTGAACATATAAACCTGGTTGCCGAAAGAGAATTAAATAATATAGTTTGAATTGTTTTTTGGTTTTATGGTCCAAAGTATTGGTTAATAAAAAGAATTAATGGTTTACAAACTAGTTTGGTTCATAAATCTTGTTTTGTATGTTACAGTCAGACCAAGGAGACTGATAGGCTTGGTTGGTGGAAGCTAAGGCTTCCTGGCTGGTGGACCTTGGTGGGTTTGGTGTATCTTTCTGGCTGTTAAACATGGAAGGTGGGGAGTACGTTTATCCCAAATAGTTTGTGGGAGGTTGTTCCAAAAAATTTGTAGGTGATCATGTCAGTGAATTGTTCAAAGGTCTTACCTGATTGATGTTTTGAGACCCTAACGAAGGGATCTAAACAAGATTCAGAAAAGATGTACTCGATATTGCAACATGTAATTATACAAATTCTGTATAACTCTTTGTAACAAAAAATACAAGGGTAATTGCTTATTTTAATAAAAAATGCTTGGGAGAGATGAAAAGTTTGACTAATTTATCTGATTGGAAGCATGAATTTCGTCTAGATTTAGAGCTAGTGGTTAAAAACCCATTCGATAGAGTTTGCTCTTAATCCCATCATCCTGGGCAGAACTGGCAACATGCCAGGAATCACCAAAGTTTGAGGGTTTGTGATGAAGATTTTGGATAATTTTTTGTTTAAAAGTTTATATTTTGGATTTTTTTGGAGGTTTGTGATTGACTAGGTTAAGGAAGTAGTAGAGATCCACATAGATATCCAAGAGCGGATTAGATCTGCATATTGGAGATGAAGGGAACGCGGACCCAAGATATGTGGTGAGGTAGAAACGCGCCCAGGGAAAGATAGAAGTACTCAGGGGGCGCCCAAATAGCAGCATAAAGAAAGAGAGAGAGCTATCGTACCGACGAGATTTGGCACTGAAAGTTTTGATTTGAGGATTTTTTTAAAGGTTTGGGTAAATATGGGTAATTTTTTAAGATTTTGAAAAGGATGTGATTTGGCTGGTAAGTGAAACAACGTTTTGGGTTTATAGGTTAACTGTCGGCAAGGGGCGAAAACAACCATAGTGGACAGCGGAGACGATAAAGCACTGATCGCGGGGCACCAAGCAGGGGAGCCATACGCGTCGGGGGGGGGGGGGACAAATGAAGGGGGTTAGCGACCCCAACAAAGCGGTCAGTGAGAGGGATAACAGGCGGTGTTAAATTAGTAATACATCCAATATCCAAGTTCGAGAGAATACCTTGTAAATCAGCTCATAGACATTGAACATCCCAATTATTTGTTTGATTGATGAAACGTGCAAACTTCCAATCCAAACCGTTGACCCACAAAGGCATTAGAGTCCGACTTCTTAGTGGGGATTTGAAAACCCAATTATTTGTCTAAAAGCTTATCTTACGACCATCCCCAATATTCCATCATAACACTAGAGTAAACAAATGCCGAATTCACATTAGTTTAGCTTATTGGCAAGATGAATTGGCTTGTTTCTTATACTTGAGGATACCCCCCCCCCCCCTTTAGTATTTCTCAGTAATTACCCGAACCTAGATATTGGATGGTTCAACCATAATTTGCCACAACAGTTTCATCTGTAGCACAGTATTCATTATTTCCACTTTATATATATATATATATATATCCCCAAACCACCCTCTAGAGCGTCTGAATAGATTTTGTCCCAGCTGATAAGTGGTGTGAACCTCTTCTCTCTGTTCTTGAAGAACAATCGTTGCACTTTAGACAATTAACGGAGAATGCTTGTAGGTAGTAGGAATGATTGCATCAAAAAAAAGTTGTGCTCAGATTTGCCTTTATGAGCACTCTGCGCCCCTCGGTCGAAAGGCACGATGCTTGTCATATTGTTAGTTGTTGCTTTGTTTTTATTATTATATCTTCATGTAGTGAAACTTGCTTATGCGATAGGATGCAGTGGAAGAGTGCTATCCGGGTTGACGAACACTAGTCGGGTGCAGCGTTTACCGCATCATGTCTCCCTTCCCTTCTAGCACAACTTGCTTATGCGCATTCTTCGCACCGTCTCATCGTTTTCTTTCTTTTATTTTTTGATTTACGGTTTGCCGGAGGCGTGTTATCATATTTCCTTGTTGTCTGGTTATTTGGGTCACTAGGAAACACCCTCTCGACCTAGTCGGGGCAAGGGTGCGTACAATTCGACCCCCCAGACCCTGCTCTAAGCGGGATAGACTGGGCTTGTTGTTGTATCTTCATGTAGTGAAAGATCTCGAAAGAAAACAACACATTATCCATAATCAACCTTCCTAGAACAAAGACACTCTGGCTCTTTGAAACAACCTTGCTCAAGCAACGGTTAGCAAAAACTTTGCAATTATTTTGTAAATCACATTGTAGAGACTTATAGATTGGAGGTCTTTTATTCGGAGAGGACACTTCACTTTAGGGATCAGCATGATGAACGTGTGGTTAAGTGTCGATCTCCGGGAAAGTTGCTCCACCCAAAATATTAAGAACAAAGGTTGTGATGTCCGACTCGATGATATCCGAATGTTGATGGTAGAACAATGCTACCATACTAGCGGGCTTAGGTGATTTAGTAGGGTGCATAAAAAAGAGGGCAAAATATACATCGTCACTTATAAAAGCACGAAGGAGCTCAGCGTTATCTTCGGTCGAAATTAGTGGAGTAATATCATCTATTGCCGCATCATCGGAGGTACTCAGCTTTGTCTTGAACAATGCCGTAAAGTTATCCATCGCTGCCTTAGTCCTCCCACTTCGACTCCTCCACTCCATTCCACTATCATCAATTAGCCTTGGGATCTTATTTCTTTTCTCTCTTCATATCGCTCTCTGATGAAAAAACTTCGAGTCGCTGACGGAGGAGAAATGTGGTTAGTTTCACCTCGCCAAAGAAATAATAACCAAAACAAACAAACTAAACAATATAGTGAGTAAGTAAGGGGTCGAACCCACAAAGATTCGAATACTTCAATGCAATGTGTATTTATTAATTATGCAAGTAAAATAAAGGAAAGATAAGACAAGAATATCAATGAACTATAAGGAATGAAAATAAACTATGAGGAATGTTAATGAGAATGAATAAGAGACAGAAGAGAAGAGTGTGGTTTCGCATACAATTCGCGACGTTGGTTGGTTTCTTTGATCCTTGACTCAATCCCTAGTTATTATAATGCAATGAATGCAATTGATGTTATTTCGGCTTGATTTAAATAGATCGATATCCCACAACGGGTTACCAATCACTTACATTCCATAAAATACAACATAGAACAGCATGACTTACCAAAGTACATGGCCAATTATCAATATCAAATCTCAATGCAATTAGAGTGTCAAAAGGTTACAAGTCTCTTAACCCTAATTCCATATAAATCAATATTTAACCAACAGTTATTATCCTACATAGTCAATTGATGCTTGCAAGGGATCAATTACCTATTGCTTGCTACCATGGATTCCAATCTCACAAAAGGAATCACTAGCATAGATGCAGTTGTTGTCTAGATGATTAGTCATAGAAAGAACATGTGCAAATAATCAACAATAAAAAACAAGGATAATGGAATAACAATAGGAATAACAATAGAAATCAAATCTTACAATTCAACCAACCAAATCTTGAATTATAGAAAAACCACAAGAATTCTAAATACTCATCGAATACCTTAAATATCTCAACTTCAATTCTCTAAAGCGTTCCATGTTTCTTGGTTAGTGAATGAATAAATACTACTGAAAATATGTCTAATATAAAGCCTAAAATCGGCTGCACAAACCCTAGAAAAGATAAATAAAGTTTCCACAAAGATAGAATTGGGCCGCATTGCGCAAATCCGGAAAAGGCGAAACCGACGAGCACCGGTTAAAATCTAACAGGTGCCGTTCTTATAGCGGAGACAGCTTCGACAGACTGAACTTGTAATGCACTTGAAACCCCAAGATCTCCTTTTGATCTATAAGCTCTTGTTCCTCCCTTTGAGACCACAAGATCTCCTCCAGATCGATAAGCTCTTATTCCTCCCTTTCAAGCTCCCGTCTCCCCACCACCACCACCTCACCCTTCATCCCATTCTTGGCCAGCTCCCTCAGTTTTTCCCTCACCTTTTTGAGCTTTGTCAGCACGTTCCCAAAAATACGTTTGTTCCATTCCCTCAATTCCTCCATGCACCTCTCTATCTTCGTTAATTATGACCCCCTCCTCTCCTTCTCTATTGTGCCGTCCTTTCTAGACATTTCTGACAACCGTCTCGCAAACCTCATCCTCAAGCCAAAGGCCTCAAATCTTAGGGGCCTATGACCCCTTTCTTCTTCCCCCTCCAATCTCTCAATCCGCAGCGAATAAACCATTACCGGGACATGATCAGAGCCTGGCATGTGTAAATGAACGACCATAGCTCACGAGTAAAGACTACTCCATTCAGAGTTGGTCAACACATAGTCTAGTCTCTCCTGAATGAACTCCCCATATTTTCTCCCATTAACCCGGTGAATTTGTACCCTTCGAACTCAATAATTTGCAAGCCACACTCATCCATTGTCTCCCTAAACTCATCCATCTTAGCATAGTCCGGCATCAGGGCTCCATCCTCATCCTCCGTGCATAATATTTGATTCAAATTCCCCATCAAACACCATGGTCCTTGAACCTCCTCGCGAATCCTTCTAATCAAATGCAGGCCAGTGAACTATTTCTCATCCCTCCGTAACCAATTGTACATCAATATGATGGGCATTTTATGTCGTCACAGTAACCTCTTATCTCTCGTCCCACAAAAAACACAACCCACCCGATTTCCCTATGCAATCAACCTTAAAACAATATTCAAACTCCAATTTTTTCTGAACTTCCTTCATTTTTTTTCCTCTCACACTGAGTTTCCATCATAAACACGATTCTGGGGCACTCTCTTCTCACTAGATGGGTGAGCGAAACAACTGCACGAACTGACCCCAGTTCTTAACAATTGTAATTGGGGACACTCATTGCGACTGGTAAGAGAGGTTATCAACCTCTCCCGCCGATAAAACATTATCTCCCTCAACTACTGTCATCCTCCTCCATTTCATATGCCCATCTTCCCTTGACAGGCTTGTACCATCCTCACCCATAACCTCATGCTCCTTTATCTTCTCTCCAATAGACAAATGCCCCTCCTCTAAGCCTTTATTTCTAGCCATCCTTTTCCATTTCCTCCTTCTCTCCCCCTATTGTCCTGATCCTGCACCCTCCCCCCCCCCCCCCCCCCCCAAAAAAAAATCCTTTGGCCTACCATCCCCTCCCGACTGTTGCTCTCTTGTTTCCACCTTTCCCTTTTTCCTCCCTCTTTTTATCCCTCACCCTCTCTAGATTAAATCTTTCTAGCATAATCACTTCCTTCCTAATCAACTCCTCCTCTTGCCTTGTAAGCTTCGGACCCCCTCTCCATCTTTTCCTTCCTCATCGAGCAAGCACTTATAGGACGCCCGAACACATGTTCTTCCCTCAACCGCTCCCCTATTCACCCTTCTGACCTCCCTTGATCACCTCCCTCTCCTTCTCTCTTTCAATCTCTCTCAATTGGATATTTTTTTATTCGGAGAGGCTCTCAACCAGTCGCCATACTTCTGAACGTGTTGATCAACTTCCTCTTTAGTCTACCTCCACATACCCCAAGCACCAAAAAATATAATAGAAATTCGAGTCTTTCATATTTAATATCCACCTAAATTCTCCTATTCTCCATCTTCAACAATAATCCCCTCCAAAGTGGTTTATTTATTTCAACCAGCAACCGAATCCTTAAATACTTCTCACAAACCACAAATTCATCATCATCAAGCTCCATGTTCATCAAACTAATCGGCATGTCATACACACGTATTCAGAAAGCCAGTCTATCAAAAATAATTTGAGAGGGTTGTTCACAACCTAGATCCTTTAGCACCAATAAGGCTTTGTCGAACGCCCAAGATCCTCTTCACGACCTTTTCCTTCTCCAATTCACTAATAAATATAGGAACAAGTTCTGTCACAACTCTCGAAACACGAAGCCCCTTCAATCTCCATGCTCCCTTTATAGTTGCACTCAATGTATACGAATTGAAAGGCCTTTGCATCATGAGGGACCTAACCAACATTATCACACTACTACATGTTCCTTTATCCTCCTTTATCCTTCCCTGTCCCTCAACAGTCGAACTCCACACATTCATCAACTGTTAGATTGATCTTTCTCCTTTCCAAATCAGTAAAGGCCCACACCCTAACTCTATGAAATGATCTTGTAATTACCTAAGTACCAAGGCAGATTCCACAAAACGACGTCATTTAGGGTAGGTTTTTTTGCTCAACTGAGAGACGCGTGTTGGCTTTGGGCAATGGCGAGATGCGAGTCGTGAAGCGAAGGGGGAGGGCGAAGGGTGAAACTCAGCAGAACGCAGTCAACGGATGACCTCCACAACAGCCAGCAGTGCGCAGAGTCTAGGGATGGCAAAGGGTTGGGTGGTGAGTGGATGGTCCAATTTTTCACCCGATCCACCACCCAGAAACCACCACCCGACCCGCCTCTCCACCCGCCAACCCTATCACCCGTCACCCATCGGGTAATCGGGTGGATCGGGTGAAAATTCAGGTGAAAAATATCTCGTCCAATTTAACAAATTAAAAAAAAACAACCCTGTTTAACAAGTTATTTAAAAAAAACATGTTTTAACAAATTTAAGGAAAAAAACAGCCATATTAAACCAAATTCAGCCCTTTAACAAATTCAAAACACTGTATAACAATTTTTTAAAAAAAATGTTTAACAAATTTTTTTTAAAAAAAAACCCCTGTTTATTAGGATTGGATGAAATAAATAAATATATATTTATATTTATATTTATATTAAAATATGTCGGGTGATGGGTCGGGTGACGGGTGAAATTACTACCACCCGAATCCGACCCACCCCATCACCCATTTAATACCCACTTTGTATCGGATTTTCACCCATTTTTTTGTATCGGGTGAAGCGGGTACCCGTCGGGTGCGGGTGAAATTGCCACCCCTAGCAGAGTCGCCGGTGTCCGGCCACCAGGGCTGCCCAACCACCACTCCACTGTCCGGTTGTCTGCTGCCGCCTACCCAGGTTGCGAAGAGTAAAGACAGTGAACAACAATGACTCGAAAATTGGGGATTTTGGGCAAAACTGGTAAGTTTTCTTCGATTTTGTTATTGTTGGTTACTTAAATATTGAATTGAAATGTTGTTATTGATTTGTTCATAATTAAAATATTGAAATTTGAATTGATTTGGTGAATTGAAATTTTGTTAGGTTTTAGGGTTTGAGATTTGAAGTGTGAAAATTGGGGATTTTGCTTATTATCATTTGTTTACTTTATTGTTTATGAATGAATTAGGATTAGGGATTGGAGAATTGAAATTTTGTTACTTGTTAGGTTTTAGGGTTTGAGATTTTAAGTGATTTGAAGTGTGACAATTCGGGTTTTTTTTTCCATTTTCATTGCTTATGAATTTTAAGTGATTTGAAGGGTGAAAATTGGGGCTTTTTTCCATTTTCAGGGATGAGAAACAAATAAGAGAGCTTCCCCTTCCACCCTCTGTGAAATTGTTTGATGCAAATCGAGCAACTGCTATGAAAGGGTGTGATGGAGGAGGGGAGTACCAGCCAATAGGGAGGAGAACGTGCAACGAGGCATCATGTATTTAATTATGAAAAGAATGAAAGCCCATTATAATATAGCTCAGACATATATTATATTATCCTAGCTATATTTTCTTTTATTAAAAAAAATGGTAAATTACGTACATATAACCATCCTTAAATTATGGTTGTTTTCCGAAAACCACCCATATAAATCATAATTTCAGGAAACCACCCATAAAAGAGAAAAGTTATCAAAGAGCCACTCAACCCAAATTTGAAATTTCTATCCATCTCCCATTAAAATGGGGGCAAGCCACTGTGTATCTTCTTCAATACTTCGATCCCCCGTAGAATCAAAACTATAAACTTTCAAAATGCATACAACAATCTTGTCACCACTCACCATGCCTAATACTCGATCTCTTCTCCCATACCCATACCCTATCTTGCTACGGCCCTTGCCTTTCTTCCTCGCCAGAGAAAGCCGTTACTCAAGTTAATACCTTGGTCTGGTCAACATGTCTAATCTACACGAGAGAATTGAATACACTCTATCGGAACCCAGATCTATACCATTAGGGTGCAGTGAATTATTAAAATTCACGCACAAGCTTGAGACTGAGTACTATGATGGATAAGGGTTAAGATTGACGGGAAGACGGTGCTAATGAACCTGTGATGAAGAGATTGATGCTGAAATTCAGGGATCTAGAGGACTTTGAAATTTGAATGGCTGAAAGTGGAAAGCTTTTGGTATTATTCCAAATTTCCATATAATAAGTGGCTCATTGTCAAATTTTGGAGGCTTCTCCATTAAATTTTCTTTTCCTTAGTACAAATCTTTCTAATTTCTATTGTTTGGTGTCCGAGTGCTAAAAATTAAGAATATACAAAGTGATAACTGACAAGGGTAAGAACAGGTTAAAATCAAAACACATGATTTACTTTTTCTAGATGAATTAATTAAAGTTGGATTTTCCAATTAATAAGAGGGAAAATCCAATTAATAAGAGGAGAGTAATATTTAACGGGAAATGAGCGGAAATTAGGGATGAGTGGCTCTATGATAACATATCTCTTATACGGGTGGTTTTATGAAATTATGGTTTATACGGGTGGTTTTATGAAAAAAGCCTCTAATTTAAGGGTGGTTATCTGTAATTTACTCTAAAAAAATTACCAATTGAAATTTGAGCCATTACACCGGCTAATAGACTACGGGCTAAAATCACATGGTCGACGGTCGACCCCTTGAAAATGTTGTGGGATGCATATAAGATTAGTTTGAATGGAAATAATGGTCCCGTTTTTATTTCATACCAAGTTCCGCCATGGCAACAACACCTCACGGGGGATTATTTACAAGTTGATAATATACATGGATGGACCTTATTGCAAACCCTCGTTACCCATTCTAACTGAACAAGACAGACAACACAACACAATTTGGTAACCTTACTAATAATAATAATCCCTTTCACGGAGACTGACATGAAATTGGACCCCTTCCTTTTGTGAATCAATTGAGCACTTGGTTTCGTCACCAAAATAATGTCTTAATCAAACCTTTCTCATTCTACCTTCTCCACCATCTTGATTCCATATGCGTTAAGAATGTCCAGTGCTACAAATGACAGGAATTCGTGCAAAAACGAACTTGTGTCAGGCATCTTAAGCTACTTTCGATCTGAACACATTATTATTTCGTTTCGAGATAGCAATATGTGTAAGGGAAAAAAAAGACTGAATCAAATCATGTGTACCTGGAACGTATACTTCCGGATCAACAGGCCTTAGGAGGCCACGAGTCTTGATCTTTTTTGCTAGCAGAAGCTGCAGCAACAGAATTTGCAAGATAATTAGTAAAGGCCATAAAAGGAAGAGGAGTTGTTTGATTAGAGGCATTGCCCAGGATAGTACCAGGGCTCCTATTGCAGCTGGAACTCCAACAGTAAGAGCCATTGCGGTTGTTGTTTTTCCTTTATTGGTCTTCCCGAACTCCAGTAGGGTTGCTTGATGCTTCTCGACTGACTTTTTGCTCGTAAACTCTACCTCTATCTCGTGATGCAAGAGAACCATATCCTTGAAAGGGGAAGAAGTTGGGACAGTTGGCAGAATTGCAATACCAAAGCAAATTAAGTAGTGAATATATGGCATGTACCTGCTCTGTATCAGAGAATGCAAGCCTTTCTTCCATGCAGCGACATGTAACATCAAATGCAGATTGGCACGATGAAGGGATCAGCCTTCGATCAAGAAGCCCAAGAAATCTAAATGCTCGTAACAAGGTACGAATCGTGTAGCAAGTTGATCAGTTAACTTCCTTGTACCTTTTAAAGAAGGTTGTCTCCAATTTACCAATGAAACACACAAAACGGTGCTTGTTTGACTCACATGATAGTTTTGGCCGCCTTTAATGCAGCAGCTTGATCTTTGGAATATCCTGCTGTGCTGATCTTTTCGGTGATTTCTTTCTCCCCAATTCGATCCCCAGAACTGCCACTGTCAAGGCCAAGAAGCTTCAGTGTGAAAGCTTCAAAGGTGGGCTTTTCAGACTTTTGAAGAGCTAGATGCTGATCAAGATTAAAAAATCCCATTCTTGATAATGTTCCCATTGTCAGACTAAATCCTGCTCCATATAAAATATTATCAATACCACAATTTGAATCCTAGCAAATTCCATTATTATGCGATCGACTGTAAACAAGAAAGAGTGGCATGCCTTCATAGCGTAAAGTTCCACGAAAAATTGTAGCTGCTTCATCACCAATTCCATATACGTCGCCATAAACAAGAGAGTTACGGTTAGGTATACACTCCATAGCAAAAGCTGGATATTCTGATAACCGGAATGTCTTGGCCGAGTAATATAGAGCATCGCCTGCACAGTTATGCTCAAATGGCTTAAAAAGGGGGATAACGCAGAATCTAGAGCTCCGATATAAAAACAATATATTATACAACATATTTAATAAAGGGCATCCAAAGATTCAGTTACATCCTATTCCTTCAAGTCGTGGCTTCAATTAATAAAGTTTTGCTTACATATTGACCTGATACTTTAGAGACCTCGTAAAAACTATGGAATGTATAGCCTCGTTAAAGTGGGGAATATACATGAAGTAGAGAAGCTTAAGTCCGTGGCAGAGTTCATACTGATGAATACAGAATACTCACCACTAACATTTATGATTTCTCCATGAGATCGGTAGACGGCAGGGTTGCGTCCAGATTTTATAGCGCCAGCAGGATTCCAACTGGAAAAGTGAAAGGTGCAGAATCATGAGGGGTTGGGGAGGAAAGGTCTTCAAGAAAAATTAGTTCAACTTCAAAATTAATCGACTAATTTAGTACCTGGCTCTAAAAGGTAGATCAAACTAGAACCATAAACTGAATAAACTTCTTTTACATCACCAATTGATTTGGAAGGTTGATTATAGTTACTCTTATAGAAAAGCCAAATTTTGGTTGAAGTTAACCGTCCGAACAGGATGTAGCTTCTTCACCAACTAGCATACATTACTCGTTTAAGAATGCACTCCTATTAACGTGTAGTAAGAAAACCAAATACCTGAACTTGTATCCCAAGGGATTGTCTGCAGAAGCTGGAGATGGAAGACCTCCACAATAAGAAGTGAAAGACCGTATTTTCCCTCCATGCTGGTGAGCTTGGTTGATCATCTTCATCGCCATCATATGATCTGAACATCGAGTGCTATTTAGCAATGTCCATAAGATGATGCAGGATTTGTAAGACTGCATTGAGAATAAAACTTGCCTATTCCAGGGTCCAACCCCATCTCCCCAAGAATGGTAATACCAGCACCTTTTGCATTCTCCCCTAGCGTTGACATAGAATCGTCGACATAGCTTGCAGTAACAAGATGCCTTTTTAGCTGCATAAATAAAATGTAAAATGTAATAAACAGATGTAAATGGAAAGAAATATGTGATTCATCCAAGCAGAACATTTTACATTATATCTCCCAATGTTTAAATTTAACCGGCTATCAAGACCCATATTTAGGATTGAACTACTGATTGGAGTTTTCTTAACCACAGTTGCATTCAAAATACTGTCTTCTTCAAAATGCTGATATAAGATAGTTGGATCTGGGTCGTACCTGGCCTTTATGAACACATATACCACTTAACTTTGCTTCGAAAGAAAAGTATAAATTACCTTGATGCATGCATTGGCTATGGTGACATGGCAGCTAGCTGGTAGTAAACTAATTACAACATCAACCTGCATTATAGAATATAAGCGGCTTAGAAACAAAACTAACTTTCATATGCACATAATCATAAAATATTGCAAACAACAAAAGATGGAGCAAAATCTGTGCACGAGTACATAATATCTACTCAGCATTTCATCAACTTCGCACCTCATTCGTGAAAATCATATTGGACCTGTTTCGACACTTGAAAGAAGAAATTTTTGATCTAGGAACCTCGTCAAAAGTCAAAACTATTGGCATTACAATTTTTTGAAAGCATACCTGTGAAACATATTTATGGAGGCTACTATCATCTGACACATCAAGCTGGATGGCTTTTGCATTTGGGATGCCCTGGACAACCTGATGATAATTCATGGTTATATGAACAATCAAGCTGCAGAGCATATAATAATGTAGAAACCATATTCAACATTATGGAAAATTCTTTTCTAGCTCAGCTAGCAACATGGATTTACAGAACCATTGGCGGCCTGAATGGTTCACCATAAAGGTTGTAATTCCTTAGCACATAGAATTGCTTGTCATAGCATGGGAGATTCTCACAGGTTTATCTTTATCACAAAAGGATGATTTCCCAGTAGCCATATGAGCAACAATCATGGGGTCTTACTTCTTAGAAGAAAAGGCAAGGCTAGGACTAATAAAATAACATTATTTGCGAGGGAGGAAAGTGAATGTAAGCAGAAAGACGAATGTAGCTGGTTTTTAAACACACCTCTTCAGCATCCTTTAAGTAGAGAGACGCAACAATTACTTGGCAATCAGTAGGTTCACTGAAATAGATTTCTGCACATCTCTTGGACCATTGAGACGAGGAAATGTCACTTGAAGCTAGAAGCTCAACAGCTGGCCGACAAACCCGTCCTGCTCCAAGAATTAAGACTGTAGTTTTCTTTCTTGTTTCATATCCATTCTCCATGCCATTCTCTTGGACCCTGCCAACCTGAAGTGAGATCATGTTTGCATCCTTCTTCAGATGTCCGTTTTTTCCGCTTGCAAGGGAATTTAAGGAGTCGATAATTTGATCTAAAACTGCACGATCATCTGCCCCAACCTGTTAAGAGATTAACCAAAAAAGAAGGAAACAGAAGATCTCAATCACTTGAATTCTTGACCTCTAAAGTTTGATCAATAGGAATCAAGCAACCAGCCTTGAGAATTTATTGAAGCATCTCAGAGTAGAAGTTGTTAATTGAATGAGTACATCATCATTTTCCCGCTTTAAATAAAGGTAGCCAGCTTTTTTGGGGGAAAAGGGAACCAAAAGAGCCTCCCCATCCAAAACATATAGAACTAGAAGTATAGCAGTATGCATGTATTAGATACTCTTGCAAGTCATAAATGAATCATTGTGGATGCAATTAGTTGGGAAAGTATGCTAGTTTAAAGTTGGAAACTTTATTTCGGTATCAATATGTTCATTCTATCAGTGAGCTTACATTTATTATGTAACCAACTAACCATACACTCTAGTGACTGATAAATTTTCATTTCACATTTCACATTATTACTTTCGTTTGAAAGACAGGGCTTACCACAAAGGTAATATTTCGCTTAGCCTAGGGTTTAGACAGCTGAACTTTTTTCTTTATTCAAAGAATCAAGGGGTAGAAAGGTGTCCACATCCCCCAGCTGAAAGAGAGCTTTGTAATCTCTTAGGGATTTATTTTTGAACTTTTGCATTTCCCACCCATGGGGGACTTTAAATAGTGGCTAGTGGGAATTGCTCTTGAGATGATTACCGTCAAAAGTTGATGCCTTTACAACTACACCCATCCTCATAGGCAGAATTACCATTTGGCATAAAAAAAGAAGAGGGACCTTTAAAACTGTAGACCTAAATGTGATGGGACTTGACTGAACTATGCATTCCTTGCTAATATCAAATAGATGCATTCCAGGAAAACTATGGAGTCTACAGCAGAAGTGCAAGTCTTCTTCTGCCATGAAAGAGCCCCTATAGTATTCATATTTTAATGCAGTCACATCTCAGGTCAATCATCTAGAGCAAAAACACGTTCCTATCATTTGCGATAGCTACTAAGAATTAATTGAGGAAAGTTAATGGAGAAAGAGGATTGTTTATCAATATGTTAAAATGAGGAGTGCTTGCTTACTTCAAGCTCGGAGAATGACAAATCAATTGAGCTTTGACCAACTTGACACTTGACCAGATGAAAAGCACCACCAGCAGCTTCTATCATATCCAAAGCCTCATTAATTAGAAACTGGTCAAATAGATGACCACTTAAAGACACCTGCAAAGATTCATTAAACTGATTTAAAGTAGAGCTTTTGATAAATATTAGCAAGACAACTAGCCTGATTATGATCAATCCATTCTAGGTTGCTTGCTCCGCATTTCCACAAACGTGAGTGAGCTGAAACATAGAATAATTTGATGCCTAGATAAAGGAAATCAAAAGGCGCTTACCAATACAGTATGCTTCTTTCTAGGGAGAGAACTAGGATAGCTTTCTGACAACTGTCTGCATTTCAGAACAGAAATTTGAAATATTTTAACCAACACAACAAAGGAACCATAATATATGAGCAGGACAAGGAAAGAAAGGATGCAAGATATATTTGTATACCAGAGGGAAAAAGCGAAACAAAACTGAGCAAGACATTCAAGTTTTGAAGCCAAATTTCTTGAAGAAAAATTTGCTTTTCCAAAAAATGTATATTCAGGGAATCTGGCAACAAAAGAAGCTTACTCTGAAACAGAATTTCGCATCCGAGGGATGTACTCATACAAAGAAGTAAGAGATCCATTATGAGCTATACAAGCACGCCTCAAATGTTCAGGCAACTTTGTGATGTCTCTTGTCGATGCTAATTGAACCAGAAATTTGGAAAGAATGTCTCCAAAATGTTGGGAAGCCTTTAAATTTAAAGTGCACGTTAAGAAACAGGATATGAAAAGAAGGAATACTGATTAGGGCAGCTAATAGTAATTGGTAAGTGTTTTACCTCCTTTGCAAACTCAGTCGGCAGAATATCAACAGCTGAGCATATGACACCATTACCCTCCATATCATGATGGTAAGAATCATTAAGAGGATCGTATCTGCAAAAGCATACTGAGATTTACATAACTAATTTATTTCCCAGACATTGGATTTAAAAAATGGACATTAGAATCTATAGATCACCCACAATCTATCACTTTAGGATAGTGTACCTAAAAAATGGTGAGTCAATTGAGGTGGTTTGGTTCACTGACTCAATGGAGCCTCCAATGTCACAGGTTATATCCGCGATGCCAATGAGTGGACAACCTGTTCTCATTAAGTCCTGAAGCTGATTGGTGCTTAATAATCGGGGAAACCTTGGCTCCCAGTACATGCAGTTCACTGCCAGATTTAAAAAATCATACTTATGGAGGTATATGTTGAGTAATGGCATTTACAAAATAATTCTTTTCATAATGCACAGGATAAGGATAAGATTTGGACATTCAGAAGATAAAGCTTAAGGAAAATGTATCATCTCCTACTCCTATCATAACATGCCATAGTTCTTCAAGCAAAGCAGCAAGCAGGAAGAGAGAAGATCAAATGTACGAAGTCTATTCTGCAGATGACAACCAAAATAAAATACTTCAGCAATTAGACTATCTATTGAAATGTACAATGTTTATACATAATATCGTTCATGTATGAGATAGCACAAAGTAAAAAGGGGATATTCCTATACAACAGATACTTTGATTTAACATCAAACTTGTTAGGTAGATGGTAAAACAGCATACAAGTTGTAGTTAGTAATTAAGCCAAGTCTTAATGGTCAAAAGATCATGCAATCAATTAACTGAAATGTTTGCAATGCAAATTAGAACATACCAATCACAGATGCATATGGTGCAATCTTCTCATGAAAAATGGGGAGATAGTGCTCGGGATGGGAATAGTAGTCAGCCTGAAAACATGTTTGAAGTTGGTAGATTTGAGTTGTCAGAATGTAATGACGCGTGCTGAAAGTTTGAGATAACAGCATCAATAAAGATAAAGCTAAAATCAGATTCCCTCAATTATCTACAGGATGGTTGCTGTGCTTTTATCAAACATTTGAACAGAATATTCACTTGAAGTAATTCAAGAATCAACAAGCGTATCGATGCATTACTGATTCTTTCTAGCATAAAAACGGAATGGAAAATGTCAAAAAGAATAGAATGGTTGTTAAAGAATGTTACCTTATCAAAAGTTTTAGATGGGTCTTTGGGCTTAACCATATTTTGACATGTTACAACACAACCATAGACTTGGAAGGATCTCTTCATGTGTGAGGATTGAGTCGGATCTCTTCCCTGAGTGGATTAGATATACAGTGCAGAGAAAACAGAAAACAAACAGGTAAATGAGAAAGCCTTACGATATTGCCAAGCCCAAAAACTCAATTCATGCATATACAACTAGATCATGCCATTATTAATGAAGAATATCATGTACCAAGAGCTGAAGGGAGAGGGACAAAATTAACCAAAGTCTGAAGGCATTAATCAATTTTGCTTACAAGAAAATTTGAAAAATTATCATATGAATTCAGTTATTTCTTAATCCTTACATATTTGATTTTGAAACCTAGTGATGCCAACAGCTAACCCCATCAATTCAACCCCGCTCTTGTTCAATTGAAACACTAGACTATCATGAGGCAATAAAGTGTTTTTATGTGAAAATATTTTCCATACGTTAATATGATGACGAATAGAGACAATGGTCATACATCTAAACCATGAACCCTTGATGGTCATCAATGGTAAGTTATACTTGCCCCTCATCAGCCTACTTATCTCCAATCACAAAATGCTCCTTGGGAAATAGATATCTAATTTCAAATAGTCGGAATGAAATGATTCCACTAGTAGCTATGAATGAGATTTGGTATCAAGTCATTAACAGAAAGACACCTTCTTTTAATGTGTCATAAATGGATACTTCACAAATAACTAAAATCAACCACTTAGACAGTAGCAACACAACCATAGCTTCAAAAAAATCAAATCTACTTGCTGGTTATTGATTTAAGTGTGTGAGCAAAGCCACAGAAGGCATTTTGCATCCTTTATTGACATCAGTTTTGCAAGAAATAAAGGAGACAATAGTGCAGAAATCAGCTAAATGTTATGGATAATAGTTCCATTTACCACTCTAAAGAGCTCTGGAAGTTCATCTGGATCAACAAACGTATGGGGAAGAAGCTTGAATATCTCCTGTGCACCTTGAGAAACTGACCAAATTTGCACCAATATATTAAAATTAAGCTTAAAAATGAAGGAAATCAAAGGAACAAACAAAGGTGCTTCACATAATAATGCATGCACCTAGCAGGCTAGCAGATATAGATACCCTTAAAAGATGCCATGTACGAAGATTACAATTACATAATTGAAAAATCATGAAAATGTAACATAAGACTGCAAACCATCCAAAAAGTATCTAGTATAATTTCAAACAAAGAGGCCAAGCAGGAATAAGTAGTACATACCATTTCCTGTACCAGTGAAAACAAAAACTAGAGGACAAAGTCCTGAAGGCAGTCCAAGAGTAGCAATCTCTTCACCAACTGATATAACCG
Organism: Persicaria maculosa; assembly: GCA_963922045.1. NCBI lineage: Eukaryota > Viridiplantae > Streptophyta > Magnoliopsida > Caryophyllales > Polygonaceae > Persicaria > Persicaria maculosa. Next base: position 45,010,026 of record OY998263.1, on the reverse strand, counting down.
CAGACTTAGCTGAAGCCAAGCTAGGATACATGTAAGATGTACCCAGAGAGAGGAATGGTGTTGAATATCCAAGGCCTAGGTACCCTGAAATTGGATTAATAGTACCCACAGAAATGATGCATTGGTCTTTTGATGAATAATTTGTGCATGGCATAGTATTTATGATTACAAATCCAGCTTTTAATACTGAAAAAAGTTATATACAGATGTCACTGTATATCAAAGAAAGTTTGAAACATCTGAGTAAAAGAAAGACTCAGAGAAATGCTAATCACTGTGCAGCAAGAATAAAAGACAGAAATTGCTGATAAGTTTTTGGCAAATGGGCAAGATTCAAGATGCCATTCTGTTGCAATTCTTTCCAAAGATCTCATTAAAATTTTCTGACAAAGATGACCAACAATGGATTTCTAATGCTAATTGAGTAGAGATATTTGTCAAAGCAAGCACTTGCTTCAACACTGACCTTGAGATTGGACATCTTTGAAAGTATCTTTATGTGTAAGTTACTTTCTGCCTTTTGTGCATGTTTTAGATTTTTTTTACTATCCATAGTAGTGGTTTGGAAACAAGTTCTTTGAAAGATGGATGATTCTGACATAAAATTAACAGAAGATAGTTTCAGAGTAGAAAGCACGTACTCTCGCCCAGACAGTGCAAGAAGTCAATGATTCCAGCTCTACCAGCAAATTTTCCAAAGGCAATTAATCTCTTTCCATGATCTCCAACAATGAGCTCATAATCAAACAAAGTCGCCCTTTCAGCTAGGATCTACGCATCACCAAAACAAAGAGCTGAGGCAAAATGTCAACAAATTAGTGGAAATTTATAAATATATGTGGGACGCACACCTTGTCCAATAAAGGCATATTCTCTTTCTGAGCTTTATGTGTATGAGAGAAAAACGCATAAGCTCTGTCAGGAAGAATCATCTCCAACTGCAATCAAGGTAGCTCGCAATTTTCAATTTTATGATCCAAAAAGTTAAAATGACAGTGAAGTAAAACACCAAGCGGGTCTACCTTTGGCTGTTTAACGGCAATAATTAGACCACATTGTGACAAATCCTCTGATACCTCACAGCCAACATCCTCATACAGTGCATCATGGTAAATCCGCTTTGTTGATGGCTGGACTATAACACGCTTCACTCCTGTTTTACCACTCCCGCTATGTAGTAGCCGGGCACAATGTGAAGGAGTCAAAGGTGCTCTCCTTTCCCACTTGTTCGTGGTCTCGGCTAATATTCCAACAACTCCATTCCCAAGCATGGTGCCCTCACCCATGTTATCTAAGTAGGATGCAGAGATGCAGGTGTCATAGTGATGAAGAAGGGCAAATTATCCAGTAACGTGCCCAAATTAGAATAGAGGGCAGTCATTTCCACAAATTGATTGCATCAAATAGAAAGGCAATGTTAGTTTATTAGCTGATTACTGAACTACTGAAGGATATATTAATAAATAAAACTTAGTGACAACACCACACATTCCAGTATCAGTTTTGACCTTTGATTATAAAGAAAACTGAAACATCAGACTCTGAGAGTATTATAATCGATGCCATATCCGATAAGTGGCGGATCCTGAACGTGTTGATTGAGGGGGCGAAAAATCACGATAAAAAAATATTGTATACTTGTATAAATTAAACCCTAATTTTTCTTTTCCGAAAAATAATCAATATTATGGATGTGTAACTAGAATAAAAACATAAATCTTGCATGATTTATTTCATGGTTTTCAAATATTTCAATATAATCTCTTAATTTGAAGTTTTCGGATATAATTATATTATTAAGATATGAAATTAATAAATGATAATTACAATAAAAAAATATATGTGTTTGGTAAATGAGGTAGGAAGTATTGTAATTCAGTGCTGAAATTTGAAACATGTATGTTAAATTTCATTTTCGATTGGGGGAGGCGACTGCCACCACTGGCCCTGGCCCTAAACAGGATCCGCCTCATCACATTAATTGTCTTTTCGGGGATATTCTTTTGAAGAATTTTTTTCTAAAAAAATAAAATACAGGTAAATATCACTCTCTCCATTGCTTCTCCTTCATTCATCAACCGGATACTAGTTTCCGGCCTACAGTGTCCGAAATTGAAAGAAAAGTAGTTTAACAAAATAAAATCCAACAGTAAGTGGGGCAAACATCGGAAATCCTGATCGAAAAACATCGAAATTAGTGTGGACAGACATAAAATTGATCAGTTACTCGGAGTGGCCGAAATTGAACGATCGTTCCCTAAACAAAGCAAAAACAAAAGCTGAAAGAGAGAAAAAACTATAACTCCGCAGATTTGGTCCCAGAAAATGGGGCTGCATTAACGAAATCAGAACTAATGACGGTAACAAAAGTGGAGATCAGAGATGATCCGACAGATAGAGAGTTTCACCTTTCAGTGTAGTGGAACGAAGATCTTCTCCTCCAGAGATGAATTGATCGGTGGATGGAGCTCCACAAATCTAGTGCGAGAGAAAGAGAGAGAAATGGCGATGGAGTTCGTAATCTGAGGCAAGTCGATCAGTTGTTATTATAATTAGAGAAGGTTGGGCGTACAAGTAAGAAACGCCTTTGGTTTGGGATTTTCATGTGTATGTAGGTGGAGTGTGGGCCCCACTCGGAAGCGAAGACGATCAAAGGGCCGTGACAACACTGTCTGACGTGGATGACACGTGTTCCGCTGTTAACACTGTCACATCAAGTTCCGTTTCATTCCTTCATAGTTCATACGCTCTCTCACTATCTACGGATCTACCTTTTACTTGCATTGATAAATAAAGAGCTGTCATTCCGGGGTTCATATCGAAGACCTATGGATACTATCCACATGTCCTTTTCTGTGAGTTATTTCGGAATGGTTCGGATCTACCTTTTCCAAACCCACAAGCCAAACAGAAAGCTTTTTTTTTTTTAAATGCATTAATTCTGGGCTTCTGGTAACATCATCTTGTGCGGTATATTTATGAGGTAATTTGCTGAAATGGACCTTTTATCATATTTGATTAGGTAGTTAGCCCCCTTAATTTGTTTATTAGGCGCAACCAACCCCTCTAATTTTTTTTTAGCCATAGTACTGCTTCCTTCCTTCCTCCCATCTTCTTCCTCGGAGCTCACCGGATCTGGAGCCGACGAAGCCGGAGCCGCCCTCGGAGCTCACCGGATCTGGATTTTTCGACGGAACCGCCCTCGGAGCTCATCGGATCTGGATTTTTCAATTCCCCTCCCATCGCTCTCTTCCTAGGCCAAACTCGACTCCCCTCCCCCACCGACGAAGCCGGAGCTGCGCCTCGGAGCTCACCGGATCTGGATTTTTCGAAGCTCGGTAATCCTTCTCTTTCTCTCTCCTTCCTTGCCGCGTGGCCTCTCCTTCGCCCATGTGTTGGGTCTCCGACTACCGACCTCCGGCCTCCTCTATCCCCCGACATCCGATGTCGCCGAAGAGCTCCGCCTCCCTTCCGCCATGCTCTGTTCCGAGGTTGCCGAAGAGCTCGACCTCCCCTCTTCCCAATCCCCTGCAATTTCCGGGGGAAATACAAAAGAAAGTGACATAAATTACAAAAAAATACAAATCCCCCCCAATTCCCATTCCCTGCAATTTGTATTGATTTTCCTGGTGGTTAGTCGTGGGTTTGGTGGTTTCCGGCCTCCTTCTCCGTTGGCTGGTGGTACTGCTGAGACTGATGGTGTCGTGCTTGTGGTGGTGGCGCGTTGGTTGCCATTCCGGAGCTGGCGTGTGTGTCTGCAACCTTCGGCTAATCACGTGGCCTATTCTGAAGCTTAATTGCTTTTTGCAGATGGGTTTCTTTCTGCAATTTTAATTTTGCTTTTTGAATAGGCTTGATTTGTGGTGGGTTTGACTTCTGTGGGCCCAAGTTGGGGTGAATTAATTTTGTGAGTGAATATCTTTTTGAGAGGTTACTTAGTGGGGTATGGATTTGGTTGTGGAGGGTTTGTGGGGTTGGTCATGCGAATCTTCTTGCATCACATGGTGGGTTGTTTGAGGTCTGTGTGGAAGTTAGTTGCGGGTAGTATCACCTTTTCGTGGCCAATAAAATAAAAACAATTTGTTGTCATCATTAACTCCTAAGCTTTTGATTGTAAGAGATTGTATTGCCTTTGTTTGGTGACAGTATTTTGATTCCATATTTCATACTTCAATGTCACTAATTTTATAAAAATATCATCATAAATGATTGAGATCAATTAATTGTACTTACAAATGTGTCATCAATGAATAAAAGTCATCAATAAAATTGTCATCAATAAAAAAAGAGAAAACTAATTAAAATACCCCCACCTTTGGGGGTATGGCAAAAATATATCCTCAACTTTCAAATGTAATTAAAATATCCCGACCTTTGAGGGTAGTGGTAACATATTACCACGAGTTTTCTCATGGGTCATCAATAAAATTGTCATCAATAAAAAGATGTCATCAATGAAGTGTAATTACGTATTAAACTCATATGTCATCAATTATATAAAAATATCACCAACAAAGAATGTCATCACAAGTGTGTCATCACTCATCAGTGAATAAAAGTAGAATGAATGAAAATATATCGATGAATAAAAATTTAATGAATATGTCACCACAAGTGTGATTAATAAAGCGTAATAACAAATGTCATCCATGAATAAAAATTTAATGAACATGTCACCACAAGTGATTGCATCAATGAAGTGTAATCACAAACGTGTCATCAGTGAATGAAAGTATAATCGATGAAAATAAATCGATATACAATTGATTAAATTAAAAACATGTGGCATCAATCGATTTGATTAAAAAAATGGCATCAAATAATTACATTATAAAAATGACATCAAAACACCATTTTGAAAAAGTTGTATCACATTAAAGGAAAAAATGTCATCAAAATACTACTTTGAAAAAATATCATCAAAATACTACTTTGAAAAAATAGAGTGGAATGGTCAATGGTCAACTTCCACTTTATTGGGAAGGGGTCTACATAAAACTAATTAAATTAGTTTGGGGTCTTAGCACCTAATTGAACATTCAAAAAGGGTCCTCTACCAAAATCACCCTATATTTATTACTCCAGTATTTAATTGAAACTCAATTTATCTCAACCAAATAGATGCTTGACTGAACCAAACTAATCTCAAGTACATCACTAAACCAAAATTTAACGGTGTTTTAATAATAAGAATTTGGTTCAAACAAAATCAATATATTATGATTTGTAACATTAATTTTTTTTTAAAAAGCAAACAAAAAATGAAGCAATTATATGATTGAGTAGCATACACATTCGTGATTCTAAAAGCTCAATTCTATCTTTTTATTCTTTGCACCTTCAAGTTTTGAGCCCTTAGATTACTTTTTACTATTGATCTTTTTCAACTACTTTTTTATTATTATTATTATTATTATTATTATTATTATTATTATTATTATTATTATTATTATTATTATTATTATTATTATTATTATTATTATTATTTGTTTTTTTATTATTAAACTCCAAATAGTATAGAAAACAAACAATCAAATGTTTACAAGAAGTTAGCAGACAACCGAGAAACAAGCTGCGCACCAACCCCTTTAGCGATGGAAAAACAAACTCTGGTAAAAATATGAGCAGCTAGACGAGAACTAGAATCTAAGGCTAAAGAAAAAGAGTGGATCTGTTCCAGCAGCGCAACAGCATCCACATCCACCTCCTTTCCAGAGGTGATCCCAGCACGGAAGCAAATGTCGAAGAGGGTGTCACGCACAAGATTATGCCGATGTTTGAGCCCAATGGCACTCGAGCACGACACGGCATGATCCCCAAAAATATCACCCTCAAAAACCCGACCACATGCAGAGCAGTGGAGACCATCCCGAAATAAAGGAATACCCAAACGATAACAGAGCACAGACCTGTAAGTCCTACCATTCATGGTCTGACCGAGCCCCGACTCAGAAGAAGAAGCCACAACCCGGGCGAAGTACACATCTGCCAATTTCTTCATAAGTTTGGGGGCAGCGAACTCGCAAGAATCACGACTGAAATCAAAACCGGTAAGACCATTGAAGTCACACAGTGCAGCATCGAAAGAGGGCCCCTCACCCACGGGCAGCCCAGCAAAGCGGAGGAGCGAGGACTGCAACCCAGAAGACTGCAGACGACATGCCAGAAAAGAATAATGCACGACGTAACCAACAACATAAACACCAAGCCCACCGTACTGAAACGGAAGAGTAGCCAATCTCCATTGCCAATCACCAAACCCGGGTCCAGAAGCAGCCACAATACTCTCTAAACAGACACGGAGGGCACTGTCAAAGGTAGACTGAGCTGGGACAACGGCATCCGGCGGACAAGTACGCAAGGTGAAGTAGAGTCTAGAGATACCGGAAAAAGCCCGAATCAAAAGCAGCTCACTCTGCGGATCCTCAAGTTTGGCAACAAGACCCAAAAGCTCAACGGTCTTGGCCACCCGAGTCGCAAAAATCTCAGCGCTGTAAACAGGGCAAGTACTGACAGGACCACCCAAAACCGTAACGCTAGAAACAGGCCGAGCAATAAGGGCAGGGAAAACACCAGGCACCAAGCCCCTAGGATCCACAACCGGCCAGAAGACCTCAGTTTTATCCACGTTAAGGTGCAACCCAAGCGCTGGACCATCAGACATAATCATATCAAGAACCTGACCAACCACAAGAATGTCCCCTACAATAGTACCGTCGTCCAAATACCAAGCCTGCAAGCATAAATCAAACGAATCCCGGATCTTGCATAACAGATGATGCAAGACCAAAGCAAAGAGCAGCGGACCAAGGGGATCACCCTGCTGAACCCCTTGGCAAGACCAAAGGCAGTGCTCCCCATAGTAGAGCCGAGCGGGGCTAGAATAACAGAACTCGACCCACCGCGAGAGGCCAGGGCACTGACGACGGACCTCCAAAAGCAGAGTAGTGCGATCAACCAAGTTTAAAGCATTTTGGAAGTCCACCAACAGCATAGAAAGACCCATCTCAGAACCACGAGACTCTACAAGCCTATTTAAGGCATGCAGAATGGCCTCACCACCTCCAGAAACACCAACTCCGAACTGCAGGTCCCTAAAATACCCAGATAACTGAGGCCCAACCAAGAAAGCACCCACCTTAGACACAAGGCGTCTCCAGATCGTGCCGACAGCAATAGGGCGGATACCATCCCCTGGTTTGACCAAGGGAGTCAGAGGGGCACTAGCAACATACTCCCCGAGAGCAGACGGACACCGACCCTCGAAGAAGATGTTCACCACCCCCGTAATGGAAACAAGAAGATCATCTGAAACAGCAACTGTCGCACCACTCAAACAATCCAACAGATGTTGGGCCCTGAGCCCATCCCTACCACAAGAAGTACCACGCAGGAAACTCCTTATGGAATCCAAAACAATGGGCGGGCGAGCAATAATAGAAGGCTGAGGGGCGAAACCACAAGGCAAAACAGGGAGAGGGGCATCAGGGTGCTTGTCCCGAAGCGCAATCAAAGTAGAAGTAGAGTAAGGAGCAACACCGGAAGAAGAGAGAACACGCATAGCAGCAGTACGAAATGCCCATCAGAAATCTTCTTACGGCATTGACGAAGGTTGAGCTCCGGTGTGTGAGGCTCATCATCATCCCCAACACCCTCGCTGAAGGACACAGAGGCTGCCTTCAAGGCAGCCCTAAGCAACCCAATGTCACCCCCCGGAGTGCTCCAATCAACAAGAGCACTCGCAATCGACTCCTCCTAGCGAGTACGTCGAATACCCGATTGACGATCGCTACTACTCTGTGGTACAAAAGCACGCAAAACACAGATGGGCATAGCCAGAAACCGAACCCAACCAGCAATGTCATCAGGGGCGGCAATAACACGGTCAAGCACCCCTTTAAGAGCCCGAGCAAAACCAAGACGACAATGTGGCGGTACGGACTTAACTGTACGTAGTCCCTTGACCAAAAGACGATCAAAAGTACTCAAATCCCATCCAAAATCAACCCGCGTGGCCCCACTATCAGAAGAATCCACACGTGCAACATTTAAACGTGGAGCACTCCCATTTAGCGAAACAGGGGACAACAAAACAGAACCTGGCACATGCATAGTAGGCTGCAAAACAGGGCAATCAATATTGAAAATGAAAAACAGAGCATTACCATCACCATCGTCCGGTGGGGAAACAACAACTTCATCGGGATGACGGCATGGAGAACGTAACGTGTAAAGGGATGACACCACATAACCACACGTTCAACCTTCGAAAAGTAGCCTCAGCAGCGGCATAGACGGCCGGAGAAGACGACAAAAGTGAACAAGTGTCAACGGTGGCGATGACGACACCATGCCTATCCTTGAAATGACGCAAGAAGGCAGTTCTAACAAGTCCACGACCACCACCATTGGGGCAATTATGGAGGCTAACAAAAGGGCAAAGAAAACTTTCCTTAGGAACCGACATGGCAGCAAATCAAACCCGACGAGCCCGAATTCTACCGAAAAAAAAAACACACCAGTGCAATCAAGGGCTAGGGTTCTGATTTTCGAAACATAGTAGTTGGGGCAAATTGATGGTGCAGGGAGATGCGGCATGGCGCGCTGGTTCTTCTATCGGCAGCGGCGAGGCCGGAGGTGGCGGAGAGGCGCCGGAAAAAGAGGAGGGAGGGTGCGGGACGGGTTACTGTAAGGAGGGAGAGGGGGAGGTTGGAGGGGCTCGGGAGGTGCGCCGGAGGGAGGGGAGTACGCCGGTGGTGGTGGTGTTGCCAGCGCTGGCCAACGGCAGCCGCAATTCGGCCGGAGAGAAGGCGCGCAGGCCACCTGTTCTCCAGATCGCCGATCGCTGATCGCTCATGTTCTCCTATTATTATTATTATTATTATTATTATTATTATTATTATTATTATTATTATTATTATTATTATTATTATTATTATTATTATTATTATTATTATTATTATTATTATTATTATTATATAAATGATTAAAGTTTCTACATGAAATCAATCGGAGCCGGCTAACAAGCTGAACTCCGCACCCCTTTTTAATACTAAATGCTATCCTAGTCAAAGTGTGACAAGAATCTCTACTATATTCGGATAACCCCTTAGTGACCCCACACGCCCTCTTGAGATGTCCCATAGTGTCATCATCAAGGTCACCAATAGTGGAAAAGGAAAACGGCATAAAGTGATAACCCTTGGCCCAACAAACATCCTCATACTTCTTTCTCTTGTTATCAGCAGCCACTCTAGCCGCTTTACCCAGAATGAAGCTTGAAAGACAAGCTGAACTGAAGATAGAAGTTCCCGTAATATCCACACAAGTGTCTTTTCCCTGGAACCAGTTGTAGAACAGAATATCGGCTGGCCGAAGCTCCCCTCCCTTGTCATCAACCATACCAGTAGATGCCTCTTTACGAACCGAGATTCCGGCCTTCAAGCATTCATCATACAAGGCATCACGCACCACATTATGCCGATGCTTGACACCAATACCAGCAGCACAAGCAAGTGAGTGATCCCCCCACACGTCCAAAATGCCTTTCTCACAAGCAGGGCATTTGGAACCCGCACTAAACAACTCAATTCCCAAACGATATTTAATAATTGAGCGAAAGGTAACGGGGTTCATAACCTGACCAAGACCGGAAATAGGAGCAGCCTTTAGCCACTGTTGGGCCATAGGGAGCTTCAGATTCGCAATAAGAGCTTCTTCCCTCCTAGTAAGAGCAAAATCCACCTTAAGGTGCTTGTCCACATTTTTGTAGTAGCAGCTAGCCATTTTCTTCATTAGGCAGGGGGGCTGGTTGTGATACGCACATGTCCAAGTCATCCTTATCGATGGCACTAAACCAACTGGAGACTGCTGATTCGAAAAAGATCCCATCACTAGACACTCCAGAATTCCTCAAAATACGATCCTGCAATCCGCGGGACTGGAGCCTCAAAGCAAGAAAAGCATAGCGCAATGTATTTGCAGCTGTATAGACCCCAAGACCACTGTTGTTACAGCATGATGGTCAAGTATGAATTAAATATAAAATATAAAGCAAACTGACTCCCTGTCTCAGCAAATAAATACAAGACTTCCTCCCGTTGTAGTAGAAGGTAGTCAGGATCGATCCACAAGGAAGCGTGTCAGCGCCCGCCTTTTCAGTTCCAAATCTCAGCAGAAAATCAACCAGATAAACAGAAATAACAAAGAAAAGCAGAAAATAGAACAAAGACATAAACTTGGTCGATATCGACCTGTAGTAACTCGATATCGAGTAGAAATATCGATTGACAGAAACTTAAAAATCTGAAATTTGTGAAATTTAATCAATAAAATAAAAACTTCCAAGATCAGGGTTTCAACACCACAATGATAACCATGTAAAATAACACATAAAGGCATAAAAGATCATGCTTTTCATCCAATAACTCTCGTTATTAACAAATAGGAATATAGAGGCTTTTGCATAAACCCTAATTGTTACTAACCCTTTTTCACATTATTAATCCAAGTTGCATTAAGATCACTTTCGCTTCAATAATACAAACAAGGATCACCTTCAACTTTCGTAAAAGAATCATGCTTATAGGGATAGAAGACGAAATCGCATCAAAAGATTGTACCTTTACCGCATCACCTCACAAGGCTACCGTCGGGCTCACCCCGACCCTAGAAGTTGGGTGACTACTCGCTCTTCATCATAAAGAAAGACATCAATAATAAAAGGGAACTAAATTGCATTAAATAAACTAAAAGAAAGCTTACAACCAATCGAAGCCAAAATCCGCTCTCGTCTTCTCCAACCTCAATCGGCTCCAACTCTCTCTCTACTCTCTCTGTAACTAATTGTCTCTACTGGCTTGTAGCTTAGATGATTGAATTGGAATTGAATGAATAAAACTCAACCCCTAATGCCTTATTTATAGTGTTCCATGTAGCTATTCTATGATGGAACAAATATATCTAAATCTATCTAATAACATAAGATAAAACATTTTGATAAAGGAAATAAATCTAAAAGGGAATTATATCTAAAGTAGATAAATGTCTCTTCCATCTTGATAGATCTTGATAGCATTTGATCTTGTGGATATTTCCATTGGACTTTGGATAGAACTTTGATTAGAACTCGGACTAGCTCGAAATCGGCCACTGTTTGGTCAAGTCAATATCGACTAGGACAACTCGATATCGACCTGCAAATTTCCTCTTCAGCTTCTCGACTCGATCTCGGCTTCCAGGATGAAAATCGACTTGTGGTCACTCGATATCAACTTGGTTAAGTCGATATCGACCTCTGCTCTTCTTCCTTAGTCGATTTGGCTCTTCAGAGTAGATGTCGACTGGCCAACTCAATATCGACTTAGGGTACTCGATATCAACCAGTCTGTGTCGACTCGATTTTCTCGTTTCCGGCTCGATTTGTCCTGGTTCCGCTACTCCTTGACCTTGGACTTTCTGTAGTTGACTTCGAGCTTTTCCTCCTTTCTCTGAACTGCTGTGAATTGCCTCGATTTCTGCGAAATTAAAAAGAAACTGGTGTAGATTCCATAATTGGCAAATAAACATAAACTACATAGATTCTGTATTATTCTAGCCCAAATGTATGAAATGCATGCAGAAAACGATATAAAAGTAAGTATAAAACATGGCGAATTAGGCTCTCAACAAACACCCCATACTTAAGCTTGCTTGTCCTCAAGCAATACTTTTAATTGTCATTCAGGGGAAGAAGTCAAAACTCTCAACATCTTAGATTCATTGCCATATAACCCTGCAATCAATTACCATCATCGAAAAGGTACTAATGTCACAAATCCATGCATGTGCAATTAAAAAGCAACATCTACCCACAAAAGGAGGGTTATGCAAAACATTCATAAGTGACAAAGCATTAATAATCAAGAGGACTTTAATTTAAGCTCAATAAGGAGTAGATTGGTAAAAGGCTAAAGGTTGGCAATTTTTGGCAATGTGGTGCTAATGATCCGGGGAAATTGAGTATTTTCCAAACTTTTATACCACATTCCTTCTTCATAAGAATCATCACCTTTCTCTCATCGCTCAATGCTTTTTTTCAATATAATGTTTTTACCTCTCTAACCTCAGCACTGCCTTCTCGCGAGTCGCAAACATGGGTGTCATGAATGGCCCCGGATACTTAGTGCGTTGGACTCCTCACCTGTGTCCCATCTCGCCAAACTATTATCTCAGCGAGCAGGGTCGATCTACCTTTATCTCCCGAGGTGATCAGATTTTCTTTCACTCATTAAATTTTCCATATATTTTCAATTTCCTGCCAAACTCTAATAATGATAACAACAACATAAATACCATATAATAATCTTCACAATATGACTTCATTCTCAACATAATCCCCGGAAAGGAAATAAGGTAGAAAATGGGCAATATTTAGATCATGTGGAGCATAATATGAAATTAGGCATAATATGGCTTTTGTGATGCATAAGCATAGGTAAGGCTAGGATATAACGACATGAGCATTATATGGAAATATAAAGTCCTCCATCCTCTTATCATGCAACATGTCAAAAGCGATATCAAATTTTACCTCATTTCATGGTTTTCAATAAAAATATGCACTTCATTGTGACTTCCCTTTACTAGGCAATTTCATGCTATATCTCTAATGAATTTAATTTTGCATCGTCGAGTTTAATTTTAAACTTCCATGACATTAATCAAAAATTTTCAATGGGGGTCATTTTTTATAAACTTTGGAAAACATGCATATAAACACATAGATATCAATAATGAATTCCAAAATAGCCATGTATAAGCAATTCAAGAAATAATGCACAAATAATGTCAAATAAAGTCAAATATGCATCAAGTAAGCCCTTCCCCCACCCCATACTGTATAAACAATAAGGGTAAAGAAAGAAACTCACTAGACGGGCATGCAGGATCGTCGGAAATCGAGTGCTATGCTTCTGTGGTCTTGGTCGATATCGAGTTAGCCAGGTCGATATCGACCTACTGTACTCGATTTCGACTCCTTGTTTTCTTCCTTGTCCCTAAAAAAATTAGAAGAGAAATACCCACAATAGAAAATATAATGTCCAAAACCAAAAACAAAAACAACAATGTCCAAAAATCCCAAAAAGTAAATGTCTATTTACAAGCTCTAGACTTTATAGTTGCTAGGCCGACTTTCTCCATTAAGCTCAAGGTGGCATTTGCATGGCCCATGTGGCTTGGGCTTCAAACAGGACTCCATTCTTGTCCATCAGCTGTAGTCCTCCTGAATGGATCTTGTTTACAGTGAAAGGGCCCATCTTCTTCTTTTTAAACTTGTTAGGGAACCAATGATATTTTGACTTGGAAACATAGACATTGTCTCCAACTTCATATTCCTTAGGCTCATCATTGGAAATCCTACATAAGCGCACATACCAAGGCAAACCTCTCCCATGTATAGATAAATCATTAATGGAAATAGGAGAAGAAAGATCCATACCTTGGCTTACCTTCGCAGAATTGGATTTCGGGACCTCGGGGTCTAGTCGATATCGAGTAGGGTCACTCGATATCGAGTTCTGCTGCTCGAAATCAGGTTGTATTGGCTCAACAGGGGGAATTGAGTCAATGGGGGCAGGTCGATATCGACTAGGTTGAGTCGATATCGAGTCGGTTTGCTCGATTTTCCTTTGCTCGATTTCTGGGGGGAGATGTCTCGACATGGGAAGGTCGATATCGAGTAAGTGGGGTCAATATCGACTCGTTCTCTGGCTCAGTCGATTTCTCCTGGTCGATTTTGACCCCATACTTTAGACCTAGCAATGCATCCGAAAAATAGTTAGTCCAAATCGACGTACCTTGGTCTATGTCGAGTGGATTCTCCGCTTCTTCGTTCAGGATGGCCATGATCTCCTCCACCTGGGCCTCCATATTCCACTTTTCTAGCTCCTCGAGGGTCATATTTCTTACCTTAGGTTCCCCGCAAGTGATGTATCCGGCTGATATGGACTTTACCTCTTCCATGTGATCTGTATGCCTTTCAGTTTTATTGAAGAAATATTCAATTACCTCATCGCTGATGTTGAAAGTGAGCACTCCCTTCCTTACGCTTATGTTGGCATCCACCGTCGCCAAGAAGGGCCTTCCTAGAATAATTGGACAAGCAGGGTCCTCCGCCATATCAATAACTAAGAAATCAGCAGGGACGAAGAACTTACCTACTTGTACTGGCACATTGTCCACCATACCTGTTGGGATGACCACCGTGTTATTCGCCATATAAAGCTTAGCATCCATAGGCTCTAGGGCACCTATCTTAATCTTGGACCAGATTGATAAAGGCATTATACTCACACTGGCTCCCAAGTCACATAAAGCATTAAATCTATATTGACCAAATCCAATGGTTATAGCAAACTTACCTAGATCTAGCCTTTTCTCAAGAACGTCCATTTGGCTGCACTCCTCTGTGATCTCACCCATTGACCGCTTTTTGCTTAGGATCTCCTTGAGGAACTTGACACAGGATGACATCTCATTAAGAGTTTCTGTGAAGGGTATGGTAACGTTGAGCCTTTGAAGCATCTTGATGAAGCGTTGGAACTTCTTTTCTGCTGGATCCTTTGGAGATTTCGTTGGGAAAGACAGCTTTTTCTCCAGCGGAGGTGCTGATATCGAGTGGGGATGGTCGAAATCGACTGGTGCTTGGTCAATATTGACCTGTGTCCGGTCGATATCGAGTTGATCTGTTGGCCTCGAGATTTGTGGAGGAGTAGGGTCGATTTCGACATGTGGGTGGTCGATATCGACTGGGGACTGGTCGATATTGACTGGGTTGGTCGATATCGACTAGGTTGGTCGATATCGACATGTGGGATGTCGATATTGACTGGGGACTGGCGTTTGCATCTGTCGCCCACTCCTTAGGTTGATAGCAACTACCTATTCAGTTGATTTACCCTTAGGGTTAGGTTCAGAAGATCGAGGGAGCGTACCTGATTGTCTATGGATAGATGCCGCCATCTAGCCAATCTGAGTCTCCATTGATTTACGTCATATATCAATTTCCTCAAGGCTAGAGTTGACACCATGCATCTGAGTGTAGATGGAATTGATAGACTGCTTGGTGTCTGAATGGTTCCTCCGCATCTCCTCAAGGATGGTCTGCAGGTCATCCTTTTTACCTTCTTTGTCAGGGTGACCAGGGGCTCTGTAGGGAGGGGGATTCTAATGCTGGGGCTAGCGATAGTAGCTCCAGTTCTGGTTCTGGTGTGGCCCTGAGTAGTGTCCTCCCGCATACCTTACCTCTTCGTGGGTTTCCGCTTGATGTACTTGATCGACGTGTGAGCACGCAGTAGTGTTGTGCCTCACAAACCCATATTCCAAACAAGGTTTATCTTTAGAGAGGAATTTAACTTGTTTGGTAAGACGACGTACCTGATCGTTGTGGAACTGGTCCCTGACATCTGGATCAACTTCCTTGGGTGGCACATACAACGACATAGATGGGGCATGCCTTTCATACCTTTCGTCAGAAGCGGCCGCAGAAGTCACATAGGTGTTGTCATAGTTGGCCAGCGTCTCAAATACCTCCCATGCTCGGCGTGGAGTGTATCCAAGATACTCATAGTTGGTGTAGTTGTTGATCCGGTCCTTAGTAGGTGCATCCAAGCAGTTGAAGATGATCTCCTAGATGACGTAGGGCGGCTGTCCCTGCGTAGGACAGGATTTCAGAAGCCTTTTGTAGCGCTCCCAGACTTGTGCTAATGGTTCCCCTGGCTTTTGTCTGAAAGCCGTGATTTGTTGTCTGAGGGAAGCTTTCTTTGTAGGATGAAAGAACTTATTGATGAAAAGGTCTTGTAGTTTGTTCCAAGTGCGAATTGATCGCGCATGCAATCCTTCCAGCCATTGTTGGGCTATTCCTGCAAGGGACCAACGAAAAGCCTTTAGTTTTAAGTATTCAAGATTATCACTATCAACTATAGCTTCGCAGTAGTCTATAAAAGTGGTGACATGCTCTAAAGGACATTCATTTATTCTTCCCCTAAATTGACTCCTTCTAATTTCAGTAATAAAAGAAGGACGAATTTCAAAATTAACAGCAGGAAGAACGATCGCTGATTCTGGAACTTCCAGAGTAGGATGCAGATATTCCTTTGCGTTGGCTGGGACATGCCCAATCCACTCCTCAAGTTCCCTTCTTGCGTTGACCTCGCGATCTACCCTTGCTTCCCACCGTTGCTGATTTTTTGCTTATTCCGCCTCTCGTCGGGCGTGTTCAGCTTCTCTGGTGGTGAGTGCCTCAATCTGTTGGCAGAGTTGCTCAAGCTCCTGTGCAGGTGTGAGCGGGACCGCATTCTCATCCTTGATTTGCGACATCCTCCTAAACCTTTGTCGAAAGAGGAAGTATCGCTCTAGTTCTAGAAGCGGATCGATAGGCGTGCGATCAGTTCTTCGCATGCACCTGAAAATCAAAGACAAAAAGAAAAAGCAAGTAAAAAGGAACTAGAAAGTAAAAACAAATATAAAGAAAGGAAAAAGAACTAAAAAGGGCGCGATTAATTGCATCCCCGGCAACGGCGCCAATTTGTTGTTGCAGGAGGATGATCAAGTATGAATTAAATATAAAATATAAAGTAAACTGACTCCCTGTCTCAGCAAACAAATACAAGACTTCCTCCCATTGTAGTAGAAGGCAGTCAGGATCGATCCACGATGAAGCATGTCAGCACTCGCCTTTTCAGTTCCAAATCTCAGCAGAAAATCAACCAGACAAACAGAAATAACAGAGAAAAGCAGAAAATAGAACAAAGACAGAAACTTCGTCGATATCGACCTGTAGTAACTCGATATCGAGTAGAAATATCGATTGATGGAAACTTAAAAATCCGAAATTTGTGAAATTTAATCAATAAAATAAAAACTTCCAAGATCAGGGTTTCAACACCACAACGATAACCATGTAAAATAACACATAAAGGCATAAAAGATCATGCTTTTCATCCAATAACTCTCGTTATTAACAAATAGGAATATAGAGGCTTTCGCATAAACCCTAATTGTTACTAACCCTTTTTCACATAATTAATCCAAGTTACATTAAGATCACTTTCGCTTCAATAATACAAACAAGGATCACCTTCAACTTTCGCAAAAGAATCATGCTTATAGGGATAGAAGACGGAATCGCATCAAAAGATTGTACCTTTACCGCATCACCTCACAAGGCTACTGTCGGGCTCACCTCGACCCTAGAAGTTGGGTGACTACTTGCTCTTCATCATAAAGAAAGACATCAATAATAAAAGGGAACTAAATTGCATTAAATAAACTAAAAGAAAGCTTACAACCAATCGAAGCCAAAATTCGCTCTCGTCTTCTCCAACCTCAATCGGCGCCAACTCTCTCTCTCTACTCTCTCTGTAACTAATTGTCTCTATTGGCTTGTAGCTTAGATGATTGAATTGGAATTGAATGAATAAAACTCAGCCTCTAATGCCTTATTTATAGTGTTCCATGTAGCTATTCTAGGATGGAACAAATATATCTAAATCTATCTAATAACATAAGATAAAACATTATGATAAAGAAAATAAATCTAAAAGGGAATTATATCTAAAGTAGATAAATGTCTCTTCCATCTTGATAGATCTTGATAGAATTTGATCTTGTGGATATCTCCATTGGACTTTGGATAGAACTTTGATTAGAACTCGGACTAGCTCGAAATCGGTCACTGTTTGGTCAAGTCGATATCGACTAGGACAACTCGATATCGTTCTGCAATTTTCCTCTTCAGCTTCTCAACTCGATCTCGGCTTCCAGGATGAAAATCGACTTGTGGTCACTCGATATCGACTTGGTTAAGTCGATATCGACCTATGCTCTTCTTCCTTAGTCGATTTGGCTCTTCAGAGTAGATGTCGACTGGGCAACTCGATATCGACTTAGGGTACTCGATATCGACCAGTCTGTGTCAACTCGATTTTCTCGTTTCCAGCTCGATTTGTCCTGGTTCCGCTACTCCTTGACCTCGGACTTTCTGTAGTTGACTTCGAGCTTTTCCTCCTTTCTCTGAACTGCTGTGAATTGCCTCGATTTCTGCGAAATTAAATAGAAACTGGTGTAGATTCCATAATTGGCAAATAAACATAAACTATATAGATTCTGTATTATTCTAGCCCAAATGTATGAAATGCATGCAGAAAACGATATAAAAGTAAGTATAAAACATGGAGAATTAGGCTCTCAACAACCACCATAATCAAGGGGCATAGTAGACAGACGCTACTGTAAAGGGCCAAAGCCTGATCCCCCTAGGGTAACTATCTGTTCCATTGAAAGCCTCAAAGAATCATCAAAAACACAGTGGGCATCAATAAAACAGGGGGGTGGGGTTGTTCGCATCGCAAAGTAAAGACGAGAGACTCCTGAGCAGGCTCGCATGAGCAATAGCTCACATTGAGGATCTTCCAACTTCTTAATGGCTTCCATCGGAGCATTAGTTTTCAGAACTCTCCTCATCATCACCTCGTTGCAAAAGGAAAGATCCAAGCTAACAGCCCCACCAAGGAGCTTAACTCACCTTACTGGGCGAGAAATATGCTCAGGGAACAATCCTACTTCCCTACAACGTGGGTCCTCACTCGGCCAGAATATTTCTGTTTTATCAACATTGAGGTGGAGTCCTAGGGTCGGGCCATCCTCTTGGACAATGACAAGCGCCCTGCTAACCATCAAAGTGTCTCCAATCAGAGTCCCATCATCGAGGTACCAAGCATTAAGCTTCAGCTCACAACTATCCTGCACCTTACGAATCAACGGATGTAGAGTGAGTGAGAAAAGTAGAGGTCCAAGAGGGTCACCCTGCTGGACTCCTTGACAGGAATATAGAACCTGATCACCATAATAATAATAATAATAATAATAATAATAATAATAATAATAATAATAATTATTATTATTATTATTATTATTATTATTATTATTATTATTATTATTATTCGGGAAAAGAACTAGTTATTATAATAATAAAAATATATTGCAAGAAATTAGTGGGCAACCAAGATACTATTTGGGCACCCAATCCTTTAGCAGTAACAAAGCTAAGTCTAGTAAAAAATATAAGGTGCAACACGAGACCCAACATCCTGAGATACCGAGAATTTTTGAATCCGCTTCAGCAAGGCAACCGCATATGTATGCAACTCTCCCAATGAAGAGAAGGAGAAGGGTAGGAAACCATAACCAGCCGCCGCACACAAATCTCGATACTTGTCACACTTACACCGAGCAACATCATCAACAACACGACCATGCATAAAGTCAGATATCCCAGACTGAGTCGAAGGAGAGGATCCCGTCAGATCGACACACACATCCCTCCCTCTGTCTTAGGAATAAAGGAGCAAATCCACAGGACGAAGGGGCTTATTATGCCCATCAACCAAACCAATATCAACCTTCTTACTCGCAGAAATCCCAGACCTATAACAGATATCCAATAAGGTGTCGTGCACGAGGTTATGTCGATGTTTGATGCCCACAGTACCAGCGCAGGACACAGCGTGATCTCCATAGACATCACCATCAAAGACCCAGGAATAAGCCGGACATGGCCTAGATACCACGAACAAAAGAACACCCAGTCAATAGCTAAGCATACTACGATAGGTCCTTCCATTCATAGTTTGGCCCTGCCCAGAAATAGGAATTGGACGCAACCAATCGGAGGAGTGATCACCTTGCTGAGACTTCCACAATGCCACAAAGTCTGATGTAGCAGCAATCTTCGCAAAATATATATCTGTCAATTTCTTCATAAGTTTGGGGCAGCGATTTCACTAGGATTGCGTTTAATATTCAAAAGAGATGCGAAGCTCAGCTTGTTAGCGACTCTGAAGTAATTTCATATAGAAACTTTAATAATAGATAAATAAGTTATTATTATTATTATCAAATTGTATAACGGGAAAAAAATGAATAAAACATAACATTAAACTTGAAACAAACGTTACATGATACAAATATAAGAAATAAAACTGAAAATGCAATTATTTATAATAAAATATTGTAAGACTCTATTAAACATATGCAATATGGGTATTATTTATTGGAATTTTTTTCTCCCAAACATATGCAATATGGGTGTTTATGGATATATAAAATTAAATTACATTCAAAAATAATTTTTTTATTTAAAAAAATGCCAAAAAAAATATTTTTAAAAAATATATATAATAGCGCTACCACTTGGCGTCCAACCAGTAGTCCACGTGACATCACGTGAGATTTTTTTTTTCATGAGCCCGCGTTTTTGGGCTCATACTTTTTTTTTTTTGCTTACATAACATTGGTAAGAGCTCAAGTACTCATAAATGTCCATGCTCATAATCAATAAAATAATAAATCATCCTTTTGAAAAAACAAAAAAACAACACACACAAGTAGGGGTGGCCACGGGTTACGGGTCAACCCGTGACCCGACGGGTCGTACGGGTCAATGACCCGGCCTTAGAATAATTCATAATATATAAACATATACTAGTTTGCAATGTGCAATGTGGGTCAAAAGCACTATCACCCTTCCCTTTTTATAGATTTGGAAGACATCTCCTATTCTCTCAACTTTCAACGTGGGACAAGAGTCTTGTCCCACGTTGAAAGTTGAGAGTTAGAATGAGAAGGGATGGATGTATATATATGTGTACTCCATCCTCCCTTAACCCTCACTCTTTACTTTAAGCTTTATTTCTTATATTGAAATGAAGTAAAGTTTGAGAAGTTTTATATCCTTACATTTATATTGTAGTGGATAAAGGAAGTTTTATAAAAATATAAAATTTCTCATGTTTTTTTCCACTTCATATTAAAATGAAATGGATATAAAAAGTGATATGTAGAAAAAGTCTTTACCTATCATTTTTTTTAAAAAATTTTTAGTCAAAAATATTTAAAAAAATATATTTTTTTTTAATTTGGGAATCTGCCGGGTCAACGGGTCGACCCGAACCCGCCAACCCGTGAAATTCCCGGGTTAGGGTTCGGGTCGCCCTTCCCCGACCCTTGACCCGGCGGATCGAATCCGTGGCCACGCCTACACACAAGGAACAATATGCAAAATAAAACATCATTAAAAATGCATCAAACACATATCTTTGGAACAAACTCGATGGTAATAGAGATTTCATGGATAATGACAACTTCAGCAAGAGGAGAAAGCCGAGTTTAAGAGATTAGAATCTCTAACAACCTCCGTATTTTGGTTATTTTTTAATTTTTGAAGATTTTTTGAGTCTCGGAAATTTCTCATCTCATTCTCCAAAATAAGAAAACAAAATAAAAAATAGAGAATCTTTCCAAAACAAAAAATGCTTCTCAAAATCTATAAGATGGGACAGTTGTTGGAATTGGATAAATACATCACTTTCATGTAATTTTACTATATGTAAGCTACTTTATATATAAATCTCCAAAACTTAGGGGTGCCGTCTAAAAAAAATGTAAAATGGCTTATATTCTTGATCAAAGTATAAATGTTGATAAAAGTATATTATACATCATTTTTTAAATTTGTGTCACATATTCAATTACCTAAAAATGGAAATATTCATTTTTTTAAAAAAAATCTAATTTCAATGCATTTCCCCTAGAGTCAATATGATTTAGAGAGTAATAAAAAATTCAATTAATTTAAAGAATTTGTTAACAATTATACAAATATTTAATCTAAACTAATTTCTCTTTTGCTAACAATTATCTTACTTATCATTTGTATATACTAAAGGATAATTAATCTTAGCTACGTGACGACTCTTTTCAAACTATAATTATTGTCCAATTAAATTTATTTATTTATTAACATGACCCCACTTAAAACTATTAATTTAATTTAATGAATTGTCTATTTAATTTCATAAAATTTTAAATTATAGTCTTAATAAACTAATTAACCTAATGTTTCATATATCTTGAGAATATTAGATCTTCTATAATTAAAATCCGGGTCAATTTGGTAAATGTCCTTTTGGTGCCCAAAATTTAAGCCCTAAGACAAAAATGTTGAAATATTAGGTGAGTGTCCGTTTTTTCCAATTTTGCCCTTGCCTTAGTATTCCCGTTTCTCCCCCAAATTAAAACAGATCTGGCCTGCTCTCACCGCCATCAGTCCATCACCCCATTGCCGACAACCACCACCATCTTCATCGCTCTCACCGCTTGACGTCCTCCCTGTCCGAAGCCGGCCCACAGCATCTCGCGCCGCCGCTTGACGTCCTCCAGCATCTCGGCGCCGCCGCTTGACGAATCTCTCGCCGCCGCTTGACGTCTGGAGCTAGAGAGTTTAATCTCGGATTGTGTCGATTTGAGGTGGAGGCGTCAGCCGAGGCAGCACCTCGGCTTTGTCGCCTTCTGCGTTACAAGCGTTGGTGTTTCTACCGCTAACGGTGGAGGAAGAGTTACAGGCGTCGGAGTCCCGTGGAGGAGGAAGAGGTGCCGGATGATTGATCTCCAATTTCTGTACAAATTTGATCTCCAATTTCTGTACACTTCATCATCAAATTTGATTTCTGAAATTATAATGTTTTTTTCTGAGATGCTGCTACAGGTATGCTTTTGGGGATGTTCATTTAGGACAAAGCTGTAGGTTGAGATTTTCTTCAACAGATCTTCTGTTGCATTACCTTTAGTCTATGCAGGTACAGTCTTGTTTTCAAGTGAACATGGTGATGAACATGTCAATATACTGTCACTATGTGAGTGTAAATGGTGGTGTAAATGATGAGTGGTTACTGTATGTGGTAGTGGTGGTGTAAATGGTGTGTGGTGGTGACATGGTGATGGTGTGTACTGTGTATGTGTAATGTGAACATGTACATGTACTGTCACTTATGTGTGTTTAATTGTTGTTTATTTGTTTTTTAATGAATTATGAACTAAGGAGTAGAAACTATTATATAGAAAAATAGTGGTGTGTATACAATCCATTATCCATGTTATTCTCCATTTTACTAAGTAAGGTAATGTTCACTTCTTATACGATCCACATATCACTTTATAAAACATTATAATTACCAAATGACGTTATACTCTATAAAAATTAGAGAGGTATTAATTAATTTCTTCGAATGTAGGTAATTAATAGGGTCAAAGACACTATCACCACTATGAAAAAAGGGTCAAAGACACTGTAATCAAAGGAAAACCCTACGACAAGGGAGGCACAAACCCTATAGGGGCTAATAAGAAGCCAAAATACATGCGGTGACAGTTCTCCTCTAATAAATGAATGGGTAAAGGGATTATAGACGCTATAATCAAAATAAAAACAGGGTCATAGACACTGTCACCACTATAAAAACGTGGTCATAGACACTGTAATCAAAAGGAAATCATATGATAAGGGAGACACAACCCCTATAGGGGCTAATGAGAAGCCAAAATAAATATGGTGACGGTTCTTCTCTAATATATGAATGAGTAAGAGGGTCATAAACGCTGTAAGCAAAATAAAAATAGGATCATAGACACTATAACCAAAGGAAAACCCTAGGACGAGGGAAGTATAAACCTTATAGGGGCTAATGAGAAACCAAAATACATGTGGTGACAGTTCTCCTATAACATATGAATGGTTAAGAGGGTCATAGATGCTGTAAGCAAAATAAAAATAGGATCATAGACACTGTAACCACTATAAAAACAGGGTCATAGACACTGTAATCAAAAGAAAAACCCTATAGACGCTGTAACCAAAATAAAAACAGCTTTATAGACATTATCTCCACTATGAAAAAAGGTTCATAGACACTGTAATCAAAGGAAAACCCTAGAAAAAGGGAAGCACAAACTCTATAGTGGCTAATGAGAAGCCAAAATACATGTGGTGACAGTTCTTCTCTAATTTGTAATTTCTAGTTTTTTAGATTTTTTTTAAAGTAATGTCACCACAATAAAAAAAAAATTTAAAATGTAACTACTATTGTAACCACTATAAAAAAATAAAGTCATAGATACTGTCACCACTATAAAAACATGGTCATAGACACTGTAATCAAAGGGAAATCATATGATAAGTGAAGCACAAACACTATAGGGGCTAAAGAGAAGCCAAAATAAATGTGGTGACAGTTCTCCTCTAATAAATGAATGGGTAAGAGGGTCACAGACACTGTAATCAAAATAAAAAGTGTCATAGCCACTGTCACCACTATAAAAATAAAGTCATAGACGTTGTAATCAAAAGGAAAACTCTATAGACACTTTAACCAAAATAAAAACAGGGTTATAGACATTGTCACCAATATGAAAAAAGGGTCATAGACACTGTAATCAAAGGAAAACCATATGACAAGTAAAGCACAAACCCTATAGGGCTAATCGGAAGCATATATTCATGTGGTGACAATTTTCCTCTAATATATGAATGGGTACGATGGACATAGACGCTATAAGCAAAATAAAAATAGGGTCATAGACACTGTCACCACTATAAAAACAAAGTCATAGACACTGTAATCAAAAGGAAAACCCTATAGACACTGTAACCAAAATAAAAACAGCTTTATAGACACTATCACCACTATGAAAAAAGGTTCATAGACACTGTAATCAAAGGAAAACCCTAGGAAAAGGGAAGCACAACCCCTAAAAGGGCTAATGAGAAGTCAAAAGAACATTTGATGTACAGTATGATTTAGGGTTTAGGGCAAAGGCCCTAAACCCTAAATCCTAAACCCTAAACCCTAAAATGTTTAGTACAGTACGTCGTTAAGAGATGATTGCTGTCAACAAATGGAAAACCCTAGTACAAGGTAAGCACAAACCCTAAAGGGGCTAATGAGAGGCCAAAAAATATTAGGGGGACAGTTCTCCTTCAATATATGAATGGGTAAGAGAGTCATAGACACTGTCACCACTATAAAAATTGGGTCATAGACAATGTCACTACTATGAAAAAAGGTCATAGACACTGTAACCAAAATAATAAAAAAAGGGTCAAACACACTGTAACCAAAATAAAAACAAGGTTAAAGACACTGTCACCACTATAAAAATAGAGACATAAACACTGTCACCACTATAAAAACAGGTCATAGACACTGTCACCACTAACCAAACAAAGCCAACAAATTATATTCTACCATTATGGGAGCTGAATGTCAAAACAAGGATATATAGCAAATTAGCAACCACTTCCCACCAAAAAAGGGATATATAGCAATCACTGCACTAAGGAATTCAAAGCTTCGCCAAAATTAATTTTCTCATCTTTTTACCATCATTCTCGGAGCAATTCGTATATATCAATCAAAATCAACTAAGTAATTACTTAATTAATTCCTATACATAGCTAACCAGATCTCGATCAGACGATCACCTTAATTCACGATTGCGAAATGAATTAAACGTATATTATGCAGATTGGGCCTCCAAGCCGCCGTTGATGTCATCGTCTGATTGGATGAGTCGTATCAGGCAATGGCCTTCATGAGTTGCTCGAGCACCTGCTGGACCGTCAACTCGATCAAACCAGACTCGATCGATCTCCATCATCAATCACCATTGAAGCCACCAAGCGCTTCCACCTTCATCATCGAATTCGGTGCGGTTCCCGGTGTTCTCGATCCCGTCGATTTCACCATCGATCTCTTCTTCATTCCCATGGCGTCGACCAGTCGAAGCGATACCGAAGATCCACAAAATCGCCCCAAATCACCACAAAGAAGGATGCGGGAAGGTGGCTCCGGCGAGGCTAGGCCGGCCGAAGGCGGAGAAGGTGTCGAAGAGGTTCAAGCGTGGCCTCCAATGGCTAGGTCGAACGGAGGCGGTGGACGCGTTGAAGAGATGGACTGCGGAAGAAGAAATTAGAACGAGAGTTTTTATTTTAATTAAAACAGGTAGTGTTGGTATTATGAAAATATAATGGACATTTACTAGCAATGCTCCATTTTTATGACATTTAGTATTTGGTCCAAAAGTCGGACCAAATTATTTCTTAAAATCTTAACAACTGACTAACCTAATATTTCTTATATATTTGAAACATTTGATTTTCCATAATATATGTAAAAAGTCCTTAATATTTATTAGAGTTATCAAATATAATACAAAGTATTTTATAGTTATATTTTTAATTCAAATGATTATTTATTAGAATTAACCCAACCTTTCATTATAATCTTATTAAACACCTTGAAGAATGAAATCATTTACCCGTTACAAAATATATAAAAAAATCAAGATATTTATCACTTTAATATTTTTTTTTCAGAGAAACTATTATTTATTCCTATTGTTTATAATAACATACTGGGTATATAAGACCAAAAAGTTTTTTTTATACAAAAAAAGTGGGTGATGATATGTACACCGCTAATTTTTACTATTTACACCGCAAATCCACCGCATCTCTATGCGGTGACTTAATCAAATTTTAGCCCGACATATCGCATGTACATGCGGTATGTCCGTTGACCGTATAAAAACACCGCATGTACGTGCGGTGGGTTAGGCTAAAACGGAGTCCGTAATACGAGAATCCGGTTGGGTCGAAGTTATCCGAAACTCACCGCATGGGTATGCGGTGGTTTTTTAAAATATTTAAAATTTGGGTAAGAATTTACCGCATCTCCATGCGGTATGTTTTTTACCGTTGGGGGCCCATTATAAATAGGCGTGGGGGGCCCAGTTCTCCGACACACCGAATCTTCTCCGATTCCTTTCTTTCCGAGCCCGACTTTTGGTTCCGTCGATTCCCCGTCCCTATATCTACCACCACTTTGTACCCGAGTTTTGAGATGGTGAAAGACAATCGTGGAAAAGCCGCGGATGATGATGTCGGTCCTTTTCGGAGACATCCGTTACAGGTAACATTTAATGTTTATAAAAATCAATTTCCTTTAATTTTTAACCTGAAGGAAATAGTATTAACATTTAATTGTTATATATAATATAGCCGGAACCCACTATACAGAGGCGGAGGACGACAGATGTACCGCCACCGCTTGAGACACAGCCTCAGCCTACGGTATGTTAAAATTGTTACTAGGTGTAGGGAAATTGATATCGAATAAGTATATATTTCTGTTTTCTTAGGAATTGATAGTATTAGGTTGAAATCATTTATAAACCTTTGGAAAATCTTGCAACATTTAGTCAGTCATACGATATAGTATCGTATTCGAGCCATAGGATTCTGACAAATACTAGGTGCAGGGAAATTGAAATCGAATAAGTATATATTTATGTTTTCTTAGAAATTGTTAGTATTAAGATGAAATCATTAATAAACCTTACGAAAATCTTGCCACATTTAGACAGTCATACAATATAGTATTGTATTCAAGCGATAGGATTCTGACAAATATATTTTAATTTACACAGTCCACGTTATCGAGAGGGTTAGGAGAGAGGGTGGTTTTGCAGTCTGCTAGGAGAGCTGCTATTAGGCAGAGACAGACGTTGGAAGATGTATCAGTTCCTATGGAGACGGATAGAGACGCGGTAGATGATGATACCGAGGCTGCCGTCAGGGAGAGCCAGACGTTGGAGGATGTAGTGGATCCTCCGGAGAGGGATACTGAGACGGTAGGAGCTGATACTGGGCCATCTTCTCAGTCACGTGTTGACTAGAGTGACGGTTTGGGGCACACGTCGCAGTCGTCTCTAGAGACATATCAGAGTCTGGTGCAGATTGAGCTGGCATTGATGTCTGACCACACGGATGACCCAGTGGTGCAGTCGATCGGAGAGTCTAGTCACGGCGACCAGGGTATTGAGATGATGGAGAAGTACCTACGAGGGGACCGAGCACGGCAGACGGATGAGCAGTTGCAGACTAGAGCTGAGAGAGTGGATGAGCAGTTGCAGACTCAGCATGACGGTTATCGGGATTACTTTGGGACTGCCTTTGCGAGCGAGCAATTGAACTCGTATGACGACACGACACCTCTGCTCGGAGATGTGGGTGTTGGGACGAGTCATGCTCGAGCGGGCGACCAGGAGCCATGGGCCGTTGGGCAGATAGACTTTGCGTCGTTCACCCCGGTAGGATCTACGGGTGTAGGGAGGACGCCTTGGAGTCAGCATGCGGCGCCATCGTCGACGCCGAGGAGCCCCGAGCCTGAGTCGATCACCGGGAGTCAGTAGGCGGCGCCATCAGCGACACCTAGGAACTTGGAGGGTGTGCCGATTGCCGAGGAGCATGAGAGGATTGTACGTGGACAGAGGAGTTCTTCGGCCCCACCTACTGAGTCAGCTGCACTTATGAGGCATGTGTCGCTGGACCCCCTCGACCAAACCCATGATCCGATGTGGGGGACCGGTGACGATGTTTGTCAGGACAGGGGAGGAGACCAGGCGGCACAGCCCCCTGTCCGTGTAGTGCAGAGGAGGCGGAGACAGCGTGGCGAGAGCAGTAGGGCTGGTGGTGCTGGGCAGCATGGTGAGGGGAGTAGTGCAGGAGGTGATAGGCAGCATGGCGAGCCTATCAAGACAGGGGTCATTCGGGATGTTCTGCCCGAATGGCCAGGGGGGCCACATACCGTTTCCCTTCTGAGAGACTACGAGACCCACATTGCACAGGCTGCTTGGAGAGGGGAGGACGCAGCCTTGTGGAGCGGTGTGCGTGTGCAGAGACGAGGGCAGTCGCTGGGCCGGGTAGAGGCGTTGTTGGAGGTTGATGGACAGGAGTCCTGGTTTCCCGCAGTGCATGAGACTGGGTTCTGGGACTTGAGAGATTTCGAGTGGGATCATGTGGATCACACTCTGATCAGTGCGTTTGTTGAGCACTGGCACCCCGAGACGAACAGTTTTCACTTCGCATGGGGAGAGATCACCATCACACTGCACGACGTGTTCTTCATACTTGGCCTTGGTTTGGACGGAGAGGAGTGTATTCACTCGGATGACGTGGGCGCCTCGAGGGACACAGTTGGGGAGTAGTACGGCTTGACTCAGAACGAGCGGACGAGCGCATGGGCCCATGGAGGCCCTACTGTTCAGCTCCTCCTTGAGAAGATAGCACCGATGCGACAGCGGGTTCGAGATGGCGCCCCACTAGAGCATGATATGGAGTGCATCTTGGGTGTTGTGATGGGGATTATTGCGACTGCGACCTTGTTCATCGACAAGTCGGGCGGAAGATTGCGTCCGGAGGTGATCAGTAGGTTTATGGATGCAGCGCAGGTGTCGCAACTTTCTATAGCTGCAGGGGTCTTGGCGTGCTTGTATCGGGGATTGTGCGAGGCGACCCGGGAGTTGGCCAAAGACATGGACGGCTGTACAAAACTATTGGAGGTCTTGGTGTGTTACCAGCCGCCATCTCCTTTTCCGTCAAACGAGATGTTGTAATTTCGACATCGCACGGCGGTAATTTATAGCGGGGAATCATTTCGCGTTATATCTATGCGAGGATTACCACCGCATAACTGCATATCTATGCGGTATTAGATACCGCATATCCATGCGGTGATTTATACCGCATATCTATGCGGTATATTATACCGCATAGATATGCGGTGGTCAAAAAATATGCAGAAACATACCGACACGGGGACATCATCATCTTCTTCCGTCGTCGGAGTTGGTCGTCCAAATTCCATCAGTCGGGGAAGAGCGAGCCTCTTATAAAAGTGCAAAGATGAGAAATTCCGTCATACGTTCCGACGAACGTTCCGACGGAATTTCCCAGCTTCGTCCTCCTGTAAGAGGTTCATTCTCCCTCGACAGATGTAATTTGGACGCCCACTCCGATGACGAACGAAGATGACGGTGTACCCGTACCGGTACGTTTCCGAAGCATTTACAGTTTTGGTTGGATGAGCAACAGTCATCCGCAGGATAATGTCAAAGACGTTATGGACGTACATATGTACTATCACAACGTCTTTGACATTATCCTGCGGATACCTATTGCAATTTATTAGATCGAATCTACATAACACTATATCGAAGCGATATAACCCGAGCAACATGCCAGCGGCCAGCGATTTCAATCAAAAGACACAAATCGCCGGCCGTGGCATGTTGCCTAGGCTATCATCGCTATTGAGCCATGAAAAAAGCATACATACATATTTTTTTTTCATTTATGAGACGAAGCGATATAACCCGTGCAAACTAGTCAATGGTCAAAAATTTCGATCTGAAGACACAAATCTTTGGCCATGACTAGGTCGCACAGATTATCATCGCTTTTCCGCCACGGCAAATATCACACGCCGGCCATGGGGGTATATATAGATACCTACCGCATGGGCATACGGTATGTAGCCACCGCATAGGTATACGGTATGGCACCGCAGACCCATGCGGTATATATACCGTATACATATGCGGTGTTCCGAATACCGTATACCAATGCGGTGGGCCCACAAATTCAAATAATTCAACACTAACGGTCATCTGGAACCACCGCATTGATATGCGGTGTAACTGTATAAGAAGTCTTCCGCTCTCCGTTGGAATGCATCCAATCCCCTCACACCTCATCGACGGTCATTTTCTAATATGGTTAACGACGACACCAATCGGCGGCCTTCAAGCCTAGGGGAGGAAGCACCTACAACTACGCCAATGGCCGATAACTCACCACCCCCTCGTCTTCCGGTATGTGATTAATGTTTATCATTTGGAATGACGTTACAGGTAGAATATAGGTAGTGTAATAACCAGAATATAGGTAGTGGAATCATATCGAATGGAAACCAAAATATAGGTACCGCTTTTTAAATGTAGTGGAATAACTTAGGTTCTGAATTAGAGTAGACGGAAACCATGAATGTGTCACGTAATATATATGTACTGTTTGCATGCTGGCAGCTACCATTAGAGGAGCAGGCTGATCCGATGCCGGAACACGGTGAGGACGATCAGGCCCGTAACCAGGAGTACCGCGATTACACTCCCGAATTTGCTACATCCCAGACGTGGACCAATCACGACGATCTCCTACAACACTGTCGTGGGACAGCATTAAAGCTTAATATGGTTTTGACAATCAAGCGTTCTTGGGGGAGCACTCCTACAAGGCGTGGGAGTCTATTGCTCGCATGTGAGAAGTACGGCCAGTACACTCCCCGTAAGAGACCGCGAGTAGCCGGAGATGATGAAAGCGGGAACACGCGCAGAGCTGTTTCGAAGATAGAGGGGTGTCCGTTTGCATTGTCTGAGTGGAGTTCAAACGGGGCGAATGGGGCCTGGACGTTATTCATGGCAAGCACAACCATCAACTCCCCGGTGCATTGGACGGTCACCCGTACGTCGGACGAATGGATATAGAGGAAAGAGACACTACGTTGGCCCTTACCGTCGCTGGTACCCCACCAAAACCGATTTTAGCTACATTGAAGATGACAGCTGATGCACGACAGAAGTTGAACTTCACATCGCGGCGCCAAGTGTACAATGCGAGAGCAAAGTTCAAAGCTGAAGCGAGAGGAGATCGAACAGTCTCCCAGGAAGCACTCCGCATTTTGCGGGAGAAGGGTTACTTCTACTCTACGAGGAGATCCCCTGACGATCCCAACAAGCTTCAAGATCTATTCATCGCCCATATAGACGCTCGCCATCTTCTAGCCATGTTTCCATACGTCATCCTCGTCGATAGTACATACCGGACGAATGCGTACGTTTCTATATACACTTATTCTTTTACCCCTTCCCACCAGGGTATGCGAACTCCAATATTTCATTGTGCAGGTACGGGATCCCTTTGTGTGAGTTCGTTGGATTTACTTGCACAAAGAAGAACTTCGTCACCGGGTGCTGCTTCATGTCACACGAGAACACAGATACGTACATTTGGGCGTTGGGGCAACTCGTTTACCTCATGTGAGGTAATCTTCCTAACATTGTTGTCACTGATCGAGAGTTGGGGTTGATTACGGCGCTACGAGAAGTTCTTCCCAATGCCAGGCATATGTTGTGCACAGTGCACGTCCTCCGACGATGCGAAGAAGCTGCTTTCCAGAAGTCAAAGAATCTTGATGTTGCTAGGCGTTTTAAGAACGCATGTGTTGGCCTGTTCCAATCCAGATCGGTTGAAACTTTCGCCGCTAGAAGGAGGGGTATGCATGCAGAGTGGGGGCATATCGAAGGGCTTATGCCGTATTTGGAGGCGACGTGGTTACGAGATTACTCGGAGCAGATAGTTCGTGCATGGACAGACGCAATCCAGCATTTTGGTACGACCACGACGAACAGGTGCGCCTACGTTTTCATTATAAAATTCATTATACACGTAATTTGTTTACATATAACGATCTTCACCTGTGAGTCTCGGTTATCTTTTAGGGTTGAGGCTGCTCATTCTGTGTTGAAAAAGACCTTAAACTCTGCAGTCGGTGATTTGACTCACGTGATAAACACAATCGAACTGATGATGGCGGATCAAATAGGGGAGGTGAAGAATACATTGGGGAGAGCGAACAACACCTAGCCTACAGACTCCCACGGCCTATGGATTTTCGATCGAATTCGGAATATTGTGTCGAAGGAATGTTTCAACCTGTTGTTCGAAATCTACACAAAGATGGAAGCGGAGCCACCTTCGCAACCATGCAGAGATGCATACTGGAGGGACGTCTACGGTCTTCCATGCACACATGACAGGCAAGCTTGTCGAGACACGCAGATACCCATCAGACCATCCCAGATACACAATTTTTAGAAGCAATTGGATTTCAAGAGGCCTCATGTTGACAACGTCCAGGATAACACTCCCCTCAGCAGAGGTGATGTGGACATGTCGCGCATGATCAGTTTGTTCCAGAGCGGAGCTATGGACGAGGATACTCGTTGGAGAATCGCGTCGGCATTCAACGACGGGGATCGTCCCTCTCATACACCGTTGACCACCCCTGACCCGGAGGACCGTAGACCGCCCGGGAGACCGAGGACTCGCCACCCCTGTCAGACGAACCCTCTACCTTGGGAACGTGAGCGTGCTCGGGCTCAACGTCGGGCAGATAGACAGGCGACCACTGGATCCGCACGAGGGCGAGGCCGAGGTCGGGGTCAACCGGCATCAAACGAAACAGATGACGTGGAAGGTACTGAGGAGGCCACTGGGTCCAACGACATTGCCATCGACGACCTTCCTAGGGGCCGAGGAGTAGGCAGAGGATGAGGACGGGGTCGTGGAAGGGGACGTGGACGAGGTCGATCAGCGTCGGAGCCAGCTCCGGAGATTGTAGGTGACATTCCAACACCAGCACCTACGGCGCTTCCACCACAGAATCTACCTCGAGTAGAATTCAATTGGGGCACTGGCAACATCGACGAATTCATGATTACTTTCATACGAGCCGTCACAAATGTTGCAGGTGATGGTCACTGTGGGTATAGGTCTTTTGCTTGTCTTCTGAACTTGGGACAAGACGAATGGCCTCGAGTTCGACGAGAGCTGGCCGTTGAGCTGCAGCTGCATTCAGATCGGTACCATTACTATCCTGCCTTACATGAGCTCATCATGAGGGTCAACTATTTCGCCACGTGTCATGATGCTACGTATTGGATGGAGATTCCGATCATGGGCGAGGTGTTTGCCACGCTTCACCAGCGTCCTTTGGTGATTTTGTCACAGATGATGCCTATGTTGTGCCTACCTCTGTACGCCACCGGTGGCCCGTCAGTACCGGCCTATGAGGAGCTAGATGGAATAGCTTTAGTCGGCAACAGCAACCATTTCGTTCCGGTACGTTTCATATTTCATATTCATTAATTTGTTAATGTTTTGTTTCTCTTTTCTGATGTCAATATTCACCTTGTATTCACAGATTTGGTTGTTGCCTGGTTCACCTCTTCCTCCAGTCTACGTCACATGGACACGGCATCATGATCGCACGGTCGACGGTTGGGAAGAGCAGTTTGCAGCGAGGATTGCACGATATAGAGCTTACCGTCGTCGTGATGGTGGCCGTCCCCTATCGTATTAGCACTTTCCACTTTCTGGTGTCATTTTTCGAACTTCGTATGTTCAATTCGGTTGTATCTTTGTCTATTCCATTTTACAAATTATTTTTCGAACTCCATATTTTCGTCATCGAGGATATTTATCGCACTTTCGTTTTAATCAATGTTGATGCAATATCATCTTCCTTTTGAATTCAACAAATGAGTTTTTTCAGATCACGACTTTATTACAAGTTAATTCCACTGTAGAAGGATATAACACCGCAGATGTGCCTGTATTATACGATAAATCCGTAGTGTCGGAGTATACCGCATACCCAAGCGGTGTCTATCGGTCCCTATCGGTCCGTTCAGCTCCACCAAATAGTTACTCGCAAATCCGGTTATCCGAGACCCACCGCATGGGTCTGCGGTGGGGTTGAAACGGAACGGGGGTCCTCACCGCATGAAGATGCGGTGAGGTCCCATACGGCAGGAAGTACCGCATATACATGCGGTAGGTCACCGCATGTATATGCGGCAGGTGCGTTGACCGTCATTAACTCACCGCATATCTATGCGGTGATTAGCGGTGGAAATAGTAAAAATTAGCGGTGGAGATATCGTTTCCGGTGTAGAATAGATACATTTGTTAAATGCAAAATTGTGATAATTATTAGTATTTTTTGTGAATCAGTATATAAAACATTTTATTTTAAATATTTATAACAAATACTCCAAATTAATTAGAAATAGTAAGGTTAGGATCTGATTATTATAAAGTGATTCTCCATAGGTTTTTTTTATGTCAATTATAATTAATAGTACAACCTCATGAAATACACTAATTTTTAGCATTATATTTTTACTATATATTTCAATATTACATATTTAAAAAATTCAAATAAAATGCATAACTAATGCAAAACAAACAAATCGAAGGTTATTTGTTTGAAAAAAAAATTGTCACTTTTGTAAAAATAGATCAATTTAAAAAATCATTTATTATAATAGGTTGGCTAAATGTACACCGTCTATAACAAAATGGCTTGTGATTGTAAATGAAAGGCATCGTTGTTATCCAGTATCTTGACCATAAGATATATTATATATAACCTTCATTCTTTTTATTGAAATGAGAATTTATATCTATATCTGTTTATACTATTAAAGTAGAACACTTTTTGTCTATGTTTCAGCCTCCCCTTTCCATTAATTATGTTTTTTTTTTCTTTCCTTTATCTCTTTAAATTAAGAGTTATTTTAGCAATTAGCACATTATGAATATTTAATTAGCTAACTAGCACCCAAATAAAATTAAATAACTAACCTAGCACCCTTTCCAAATTGACTATTAAGGTCAACGGTCAGCCTGTTTGACCGTTGACCGGTCAGCGTTGATCGTTAACGTTGACCAACTCTTTCAGATTTTTTTTTAACCAATGATGCCACTTTTTTTTATGCCATTTTTTGCCGCTTTGATGCCATTTTTTATTACATTTTATTTTCGCTTTGATGCTACTTTTCTGATAAAATGGATTGATGACACTTTTTTAATGCCATTTTTTATAAACCTTGATGACATTTTTATTTACTGTGATGTCACATTGACAATTGATGCCATTTTTTTTACTGTTGACTACTGATGACACTTTTTTATGTCAATTTTTTGATGATATTTTTACCGTGATGCCATATTTTTTCAAAGTAGTGTTTTGATGATATTTTTTTTCTTTAATGCGATGCAACTTTTTCAAAGTAGTGTTTTGATGCCATTTTTCCCGCGTTAGCAACATTTTTTTTATATATTTTCTTTACGAGATTAGTGTCATCACGCTTATTAGTGGTTGATGACACGTGGCGATAATTTTTTTACGAGCTTTGTTATGTAAACTAACTGCTCATTGTTCTCAACAACACTTGTAAACTCTGTTTTGTAAACTAACTAATTAGACATGTGCAGTCATAATAAATTACAAAGTACGAAGTAAATAAGCCTTCATTAATTTATGTTTGAAAGCTTCATTTATCATGTCCTCACACAAACAACATAATACAGGATCTTATTAATTCCACTAAATCGAAACACATAGAATTGTGCCTACTAGGAATTCCATACACCACAAATATGTTTGTCTTTCTGTCGGAAGAGATACTAATGGCTTCCATCTGAAAACAAATTATCAAGGAAACAAAGCACTCTAAGCTTCCACAAATATCACAAATCTATAGTAGTATGACAGCAACTGATACAAATTTACAACTTTATAGGCAGTACAAACAGCTTTAGCGTAGAGCTTGCTCCACTTGAAGGTCACCTTTCCAGGATTGGGAACCTGTAGATCTCCCAGAAATGCAAAATTCCACACACTGTCTTCCATTGCAACACTGTAGAAATAGAGATTCGTAGCAGAAACTAATAATCGATGAAGATCCGCTGTCATTTAAACACCATGAAGCTAATTAAGTTTCCAAATCCAGCGAAATAGAAAACAGAAATGCCGGACAGAACAAAACAGATCGACAAATTGATTGTAATCTCTTAATCAAATTGAAATTCAAACCACTAGTGTCCTCAAGAGAAGACAATTGGAATTAGCCATGGGAATCAAACCACTAGTCAGCAACAGTTACATTCTTCAACTAGTAGTGCACCTTTAGATGCTACTCAAGAAACACCTTCGGTTGAAGTTGAAGCTTCTGGACAAGGTGACATCTTGATTGACATAAACGACCGCTTCCCGCGTGATTTCCTGGGAGATATATTCTCAGTGGCTCGAATTTCTCAAGGTTTACGAGATATAGTCCTCAAAGGTGTTGAGGTTCCATAATGATCTCATGTGCTTCAGAGAGGGACCCAATCTTATCATTCAAGTGAAGGGGGACAACAGCATCAAGTATGTTCTCTTCTATAGGCGAGATTGGTTCCGATGTCTACAAATGACATTCAAGAAAAGAAGCAGCACTAAACAATAAGTTGTAAATAATATCTATACTGATAGAACCCGGGAAAAAAAGGAGTAAAAATAATCTCATGGATGGGATAAAATTCCCAAGTACTCTGGATTTTAATGTAAACAACTATTTTTTTTATCTTTGCTCAAAAAAAATATGAAAAGAAGAATATAAAACCACAAATATGAAACCAAGGATATAAATGTCAGCACCAAGAACCAGATCAAATCCTTAAGGATATTTTTGAATAATCTCGCTTAAATGATCAGAACTTCCCCATTCAAGTTTCTCAGCCTTCAAACCTGGCAGAATTCAAGGATGATAAGATCGTATATCACCTATGCGTAATCATTTTTTCCTTCTCGAGAGAAGGCTCCATGCAATAATGTGATAACCATCCAGTAAGATTTCTCCTCACCTGAGCAGCTATGAGATTCTTCAAACGATGCATGAAGGTCGATGTTCTTGTTCAAAATCTGATACAAACCAATTAAAGATAAGAAAATCACATCAGAAAACCACTGAAATCAGATAGGTGATGAAATCACATACCAACACCTGAACCTAACTCTATGATAGAAGATCCTTTAATTATGTGAGAGTTCTTGGATAGATAATCATTCATCAACATGGCTCCTGGCCAGACCAATCGCCCTGTCAGATCAAAATCAGCTGCCCCAAGCAGGGAAACAAAATCAGGATACTGCAATAACAGTCCTTAACTAAATCAAATTAATCAAATGCTATCAGAAACCAGTTCATCGAGCAATTTCATCATAACAATTGCATTACGACACCAGCAAATGAAGAAGAACCCTAAAAAAAATGTTAACTTCCAAGTCCAAATTGGAAGATACAAATCAAGGAACCTACCAAACCAAATTCAAATTGGAAGAAGGAAAGCAAGGAAAACCTTTTCAAAGCCTGATTGCTCTTGATAGTATGGAATCTCGTTTTTATTTCAGATGCTCCAATCGCATGAACATAGTCCAAGAGCACAAGATAATGAAAATGACCAACCTGTAATACCGTTTTTCTGAAGAGCCAATCGCATGAACATAGTCCATGGTTGATTCCATCATCTAAGTTACTGCTGCAGATAACAAATTCAAATTCACTTCAACTGAATTTATAAAAAAATGCTAGAGCCTCAAAGAATTGACATTTTATCAACATCAATTCATGAACACATGTAGACTATTAAATGGAAAGGGTGGAAACTAGACCCATGAATAAACAAAGCAAAATCTGATGGGAATTCAAATGCAATTCCTTACAATGTTCAGATCACTTACATAAAACATAGGGCTTTGGAACAGTAAGAACTCAAAGACCTATATGATCTACTATATACATAATACTAGCAAAACAAAACACTGAGGATTTCTTTCAAGGCATGAAAATAGTTGATCTGTTGGAGCATTACATACAGTAATTCCATATAATCAAAAAGGCTATAAAACTATCAATAATACAACAAGAGATTGTTCTTCTTTAATCTAGTACTTAAAACCTAACAACTGAAACTCAATTAAGTTGAATCTTTACTAAAGCCCTACAAGGCTACATTATCTTCTACCATGGAAGCTGTAAATGCGTTGTTTATCCTAGTAAACCGGGAAAATTCGAGTATATTTTCTCAGAGACAAAACAACAAACAGGTGGCGTGCAACCATTGAAAAGCTAATCGGATACAGACAGGAGAGTCAATCATCTCGGAAAAGCAGGAATCAAACTCAAATCTAACCAAAGGAAAAAGAAGAAAAATTATCGAGCAACAAAATTTAGAGGGCAAATACATCAAATTGAAGCTGCGGGGGAAAAAAATTGTAAAAGGGGGGAACAAAAGCCTAAACAACTTGTTAGCCGTATCTCAGAAATCCAAATTCTTCATATTGTGCAAAGTTGATTCGCTCCACCAATTGAGAAATAAGAACTAATTCCAAAGGTCCACAACTCAAAAATAAAAGAATTAAACCGCAAGGAGGAATGGAGAAGTAGAAAACCTCGAGAGAAGCAAGAGAGAGGTGGTGAAAAGAAGGCCATTTCTCCATCCATCGGTTGTAATAGTCAATCACAGTGGCCACCCTCGTCTGCTGCAACATCACCTCAGAAGCCTATGCCTACTGTCAATTGACGCTTTGGCTCAATGAAAACAAAGAAAAGAAGGGAAGAGAAACCGGCATACCTGCTTGAAATGCCGAATTGGTGGCCACTCAGAAATCGTTGCCTACTCTCTTCTCTTGATTTCCCTAAACCAAATAATCCCAACAGTGCGAAATCCACGAAATTCAGTCGCACAAAACCACCGGTGGCCTTCAAGCGTTCACGCGACTCCTGTCGATCAAAATCATCCCAGGAAGCACAGAAAAATAAATAAATTAGAAAAGCCTGTAAATTGGACGTTCGATTGGATGGAAAAGTAAAAGAAATCCAAAATTTGGGAGTTTAATCACTCCAATTCCACGATTTGGGGCTAGAGAAATGGCAAATCAACAAAATCAGCCCTAGCTAAAGCCAAAATCATTCAAATTCGGATCAAACTGAGGAAAATTTGAGGGAAAAGAAAAAAAGGGCTAACCGATGTGTTCTTCAGATCACTGAAGCTCCTGGATTTCTTGTCTTCGAAACTCTTTTTGTCTTTCTTCCGGTTGTCCCTGACAGAGAGCCTCCAAATTGCACAAAATAAAGCCCTAAAAATCGCAGTTTTAGAAAGGAGTCAAATGAGCGTGGAAATTGAAACTCAACCGGAAATGGAGCTGTGGGAGAGGCTGGAATTTGTGACAAGACTCGTCTAAAAAAAAAATCAAACCAAAAAATACCCCGAGGCCGTCTCCGACGTCGCAAGGCCGCGTTGGAGAGCTTGAGCGGGTCATCGATGTGCTGCCTCGTTCAAGGACAAGACTCACTGGGATTTTTGCTGACCTCCTTGCCCTCTCGATTGAAGCCAAAAGCAAATCCCCAAATTATAACCCTAAAAAAAAGTTGCAAACAAAAATCGTTCAAACTCAGAAATTGAGCATACGATTAGAGGGAAGAGTGAAAGAAGTTCCTAATTTGAGCTTCAATCATTCAAACATCATCCAAATAAAAGGTTTAAGGGCGGAAATTCGGAATTAAAACAAAAACCCAAAGCTTACCAAGTGGGGGAGAATCCGGGTTGAGGCTCCACCTAGGACTCGGGTCGGATTGTCTCAGCTCGTTCTGATCGTCCGCGCTTCGCTGGTACTCCGCCCGTCGCCGTTCAGCCGCCCAGGATCTGAAGGTTGCTGGTGTCGTTGCTAAAAGAGGAAGACAACAACTGACTACTAAAAAAAAAATTAAGAAAGAAAGGGTTTAGTTTGGGTTAACAAAAAAAAGTGTGGGCTCGGTTGGTGAATTGGCCAGATCGGATAGATTGGGCTCCAACCTCATCGAAGTGGGCTGGCCTAATTAAAAAGCATATGTATGAAATCGACATATGAAAACAAATTAATGAAAGCAGCGTATAATGCTCGATACACTTTAGGGAAAATAAGGTTAATTGCGAAAGTCACCCGCTAAAATATAAGAATTATAATCGGTATAAAAATTGGAAATTGAGTTTAGGAAAACCCTAAAGTTAAACTCGTAAAATTTCATTGCCGCTTTATTCTAGTGGGTCGATCTCAAAATTGGCTGGAAATCTCGAATCAAATTTCAGCAAATTCAAACGGTTCTAAAAAGAACTACGTAAAGACTTGATACTCTTTTATGAGTTACGTAGGAAGTCCGATATTAAAATTCAATATATATTGGATTCAGTCGCCCATCTCAAATCAAGTTAAACTTGTCCTTAAAAGAATTGCGGGTGATTTGATCCCGTTCCAAACGGGTACGTAGGACACCCGGCATAAAGCTTAAGCTCGTCGGGTTCAATCACCAAACACCAAAAATTAAATCAGTTCCAATACTCTGAACTACGTAAGGCTTGATTCTCTTCCAAGAGATACGTAGGCAACCCGTTAAAAATTCGGGTGCAGCCCAAATCACCAAAACCACTTAAGTCTTGTTGTCGATACGACTTCGAATCAAGAGGATAACCAAAAGGGGTCGAACTCAAATTCTAAAAATTAAATAAAATATGTTTTACAATTATTCGCGCATTTGTGTTGAACAATATTTTTAAAGCAGAATACTTTTTTGCCTACGTGTCAGTCTCTCCTTCGTCTTCTCCTTTCCACTAATCATGTTTTTTTCTTTATTATCTTTTTCTTCTTTCCTTAATCTCTTTGAATCAATCATTTTTATTTCTTTTATTTTTAACATATTTACAAACTATTGAGCTTAATTCAAAACATTGAATTCGACATTTTTGACCCTTGAGAAATACTTCATTTGACAAGGAAGCATTTTTTACCCGTGAGAAATGCTTACCCTTGAACTGTCTTCTAGGTCTTCCAAGCAGCTCATAGTTCATCTTCAATGGAAGTCTTCCTCCCTTGTGGTCGCTCATCTCGAGCTGTCTCTCTCACATCTTCTTCCTATTTGATTCGTTCATGGACTTGGCTGAGTAAGTTTTTGTATTTCCCCCTCTTTGTTGTTGTTGTCAGTTTAGTTTTGTTGTCGGTTTGGTGTTAGGAATTGTCGTGGTGTGTTAATTTGACGCAATTTTGACTGGATTAGTTTTTTTGTTGAATCAATTTCATTTTTCGGGTTTAATTTTGTTGGCGATTTATTTTTTTTTTCCCTAATGAAACCATTCAAGAAAACCCAATGCTAGTGCTAATTTGTAAAAAGCCTTCCACGCAAGCTGCCTTGTAAAAAAATCAACGTAGGCTGCCTTGTCAGCATTTTTGACCCGTGAGAAAACTCGTGGTAATATATTACCACTACCCTCAAAGGTCGGGATATTTTTATTACATGATATATTTTTACCATACCCCAAGATGGGGGCATTTTAATTAGTTTTTCTTTTTTTTTTGGATGTAGCTAGTTCAAGTTGATTCTAGTGACCATCAGTTGAGCGACTAATTACCATGCTTTTCTAATAAATTATATTCCCTCCGTTAAAAAATATAAATCCTTTTAGACTTAGAGTTTTGTTTGAAAATATAAGTCATTTTTAAGTTTTATAGGTATTGGGATATGAGATTTGTTACTTTTTAAATTTTTTGCTCAAATTTTATTGGTTGATGGTAGGGGTGGGCACAAATCCCGCAAATCCCGGTCCCGTCCTGATTCCGGTGAGATTTCAAAAAAAAATAGCGAATCCCGTCTCGCAAAAATTATGCGGGACGGGAGGCGAAACGGCCCATCCCAATCCCGCAAATCCCGTTCCGTCCCGCATATAATAATACTAATTAGCGTTTGCTAATTAGTGAGGCAACATTAGCAATTGCTTCCATCATATATATTTGAATCAAAATTGACTTCGGCAATTGCGTCCACGACCACGACCCCACTCCTTTAGCATAGAAAATCCCACTAATTCTTTGTAAACACTTATATTTATTTAGAATAATAATAATAATAATAATAATAATAATAATAATAATAATAATAATTATTATTATTATTATTATTATTATTATTATTATTATTATTATTCTTAATTTTGAGTTTTTTTTCAAAAAATAAAATAAAAATATATACTGTAATCTCTATATTATATATACACACTAGTGCTATATACTACACTGTAATCTCTATATGTACGTACAGTTTACATATGTATATACGTAGTACACTGTACACACTAATGATACTGCATCATTGTGTATATATCACACACGTATATTATACGTGTATGTATATAAATATAGGAAAACAGTAAAATATAAAAAAATTATAAATTTACATGCATGTATTGAAAGGGATTTGATTCTTCTTGGCACTACAGCAGCAGTACAACTGTTGAAGACAAGCTCCAGAAACACAGGGAAGAAGCTACTGCAATGGTAGATTTTACGAGTGCCTACTTTCAACACCGTAATGTATAGTGGATTTGTTAACAGATGTTACATCACATATGTGTCTTTTATTTATTTCCTAAATGCTAAATTAAATTTTGTTTTACTTCCTAAATGCTAAAAAGTTTTTGTATAATTAATGCTTTAGTTAATGTTGATTACTTCCTAAACCGTAACATATGTGACTTATCAAAGGTTTATAAAGATTTATATATATTCGGTTAATGCTTTGGTTAATGTTTTTGTCTAGTTAAGGCTTTAGCTTAGAAAAGAGGAGAAAATAAATAAATAAATAAATAAATGTGCCAATTTTGACACCCTAGAGCGTCGAAAATGGTTGGTAGGTCTAGCAGTGACATAAGCCATTTTCGACGCCCTAGGGTGTCGAAAATGGCATGTCAATCTCGACGCCTTTGGGCGTCGAAATGGGTCCCGACATATTTTCGCGTCGAAAATGACAGATTGTCATTCGTGACGCAAAAAATACCAACACTTTCTTAAAGCGTCGAAATTGATTTTTTCGACGCTTTATAGCGTCGAGAATGGTCTTTAAAAGCGTCGAAAATGGTCTGCTTTTCCAGTAGTGATGTATTACGTCTTTGAAAACGCAAAATATATAGGAAATTTTTAATTTTTATATAATCTATTTTATTTGAGGGACAAGGTCCATCCCGTCCCGGTCCCGTCCCGCGAGGAACAAGGTCCGTCCGAAATTAAGAAAAAAAAGAGTAAATTCCGTCCCGGTCCCGTCCCACAAAGATTATGCGGGACGCGACGCGGGACAACCTCCGTCCCGTCCCGTCCCGCACCTAACCCTAGTTGATGGGGGTTGTGGATAATTAATGAGGGGTAAAGATGTAATAATTTTATGATATTTTTAATTTGTGTATAAATATCTAAAAAGATTTATATTAATTAATGAATGTAGTATTATATATATAATATATATATATATATATATATATATTTAAAAAAGTAGAAGATAGTGATAAGATATGTTTGTGTTTGGACACATCACCAATCATGAACTATTAAAAAAACTAAGCGAAAGATAGTGATCGATAAGATC
Source organism: Persicaria maculosa (assembly GCA_963922045.1). Classification (NCBI taxonomy): domain Eukaryota; kingdom Viridiplantae; phylum Streptophyta; class Magnoliopsida; order Caryophyllales; family Polygonaceae; genus Persicaria; species Persicaria maculosa. Next base: position 44,966,199 of record OY998263.1, on the reverse strand, counting down.
AATTATGTGTATGAATGTATCTATCTACCAACTACTACACGTCACTACCGAAATGAGACAACCCGACTACTACTAGTCACTACCGTCCAATAAGTCTGTGTTCAAATTTATATAAAATTATATCTAAAATCTTAACAGATAAAATTAAAACAATTATTGGTACGTATTCACCCTCTTCAGAGTGCATTTGTGGCTGGCAATAAAATTAGATATGGAGAAAGCGTATGATAGAGGTGATTGAAATTTCACAAAAATGTACTATAAAATTTTAGGTTCTACGATACTTTCATATCTCGTTTCCTGTTTATTCTAGAGGCCGAAATCCTAGCATGGAAACTCTTAGCTGAAGCAAACTTGGATAAAACCTCCATTGACTTTCCTTTTGGTAGAGATGGCCCTCGAATTCCGTTCACCTCCTTTGCTGACGACATCATTGTTTTCTCCAAAGGTAGCGTGGATGCCGGGCTTAAAGTGAGATCAATAATTGATTCATACTGAAAAATTTCTGGACAAAAAGTTAATTATCATAAATCAAGCTTACAAGCCACAAAAGGCGCATCTCGAACCATCGGATTCTAGAGCTACGTAACTGCTTAAATATTACAAATGAAAATTCTTTGGAAAAATATCTGGGGTGTCCGATTATCAATGGAAGAGTAAACAAACACACGTTCGAGGATATCATCTGTAAATCTAAAGAACAATTAAGTAAATGGCTTGCAAACGCTCTATCACAAAAGGAGCGTGCAACCTTAATCAACTCTAATTTATTAGCGAAGCCGCTGTATATTATGCAAAATTTCATGCTCCCGCTGCAATGCACAAAGAACTTGCTCGGATTAATCGTACTTTCTTTTGGAATAAGGATCTTCAACACCGGCCGCTTATAAGTTGGGATAGGATTTGAAGACCAAAACAGTGTGGGGGATTAGGGATTCAGATATCAAAAGAAATGAATGAAGCTCTCCAAATGAAACTCTTACGAAAGATTCTGGTTGAACCGAATAATGTCTGGGTTACTTTGATTAGACACAAATATCTTCGCTCTGCCAAAATTTTTGATTACACGAAAAGTCACTACAAAAAAAACATATTTGCCATGCTTGCTAGCAACGGAAGACATTTTCCGTGGCCGTTGGGTGGGAAAAAACAAACTAGCCACAGATAGTAGCAACGACAGAGTTTTCTGTGGCCATTATGTCAATTTTTACTATGGAAAAGCCACAACTCCCCTCCTATAGCCAAAATTTTCTACGGCAATGGGGTTTCCGTTGCTAATTTTTCCACAGCTCGGTGATATTTGCCTTGGCGAGGTGATGCCGTGGCTAAAACAAATGTTTTTAAACATGAGAAATAATAAAAATCAAATGTTTTTAAATAAAATGTAATAATATACAGTAAAAAATATCAAATTTTTGATAAAATTATTTAAAAAATAATAATTTAAAATTTTGATATTTATATATTACTGTATTACATTTTATTAAAAATTACGAGAAATAATAAAAATCAAATATTTCTGATCAAATATAGTATATAATTACAAGCACTAGAACTTATGAACAACGTCTTTAATTTTAGAATTTTAAATTTATCGCAAAATTATCAAATCATGATTTTTTTTAATTTAAAAAAGAAAAAATTTACCAACCCGAAATGACCCGAAACCCGATCAAACCCGGGTTCGAGTCAACCGAAAATACCCAAAACCCGTTTTACCCGAGACCCGTATTACCCGCGACCCGAACTGTCCCGACCCAAATGACTCGTTTGACAAGTCTAATCCTTATTCATTCATTAAACCAAACTTTTTCATAAGAAAATACAAGTGATAGTTTTTGGAAATATATATAGACTTTACATACTCAAGGAAGTTAGCATAACCTAAATAAGGATAGATCGGAGGAGTCTAGCTTATGTCTATTCAATCGTCCGATAATATGATGTTCTTCAACATCTCGACTCCTTCCTAATTTCATCCAACCCAATCTATTTATCTATTATTCAAGGAAGTTAGCATAACTCAAGGAAGGACGGATCAAAGGAGTCTTTTTTTTAGAGGCCGGACTCTAGCTTTCGTCTATTCAATCGTCCATCAATTTCGTAATATGATATTTCTTCAACATCTCGGCTCCTTCCTAATTCCAACTTACCTAATCTATCAATCTCTCAATATCTATAATAAAACCGATAAATAGCATTTTAAGTGGCAAATTGTATATGGTTGATTTTAAGAAAATTTATTAAAATAATATGTTGTTATAATTTATGAGATATAATCCACAAACTACAATATATATATATATATATATATATATATATATATATATATATATATATATATATATATATATATATATATATATATATATATATATATATATGAAAATGTTCAAATGTAAAATTGTCATATGGTGTCAAATTGGCTTAAGGTGTAAAATTCTCTTAATGAGTCTAATTATAATTAAATGGGCCTAATTTTTAGAAGTAAATTGCTAATGAGCCTAATTTAGAAGTAAATGAGCCTAATTTAATTAGCGAAAATTCCAATCCCATGTGCCCTTTTCCCCATGCGTTTGCCCCCTGCCCGATGCCCCCTAGTCCCCCCACTGTGCCCCCCCCCCCTTCTGGGTTTTTTTTGCTCCAACATTTTTTTTCGTTTCAACACTTTATGTTGTGCAAATACAACATTATGTTGTGAAAATATAACTTTATGTTGTGCAAGCATAATAATTCCTTATGGGTAAATAGGTAAATGAGCCTATTTCAATTTTCAAAATTTATAATTGAAATTTGCTTAATTTTATGGGTGAATAGGTAAATGGGCCTAATTTTATGGGTACATGCCACTGCCTCCCCATATTTTTTTTATTCCTACGAATATTGTCCTATTTCAATTATAAAAATTACAAATTTTAACCCGTAATTTTTATTTTAACTAATATTATAAGGTGCAAATATAAGATTAAAAAATCCAACAAGAATGTTATATCACATTTTTTTCTTTATTTTAAAAAGTGAAAAATATGATATTATAAAATATAAAGTGAATAAATAATACAATAAAGGTTATTATTAATAAATGTGCATTTTCATACTGTAAAGTAAGTTTCCTACCAAATTTGTCTTTATGAGGTGCTATTTTTATGATGGTTTTTTAATTTAATGTGACATGTGTCATTAAAAGAATATTAGCTCAATGTGCCCTTTCATGAATAATATTATAGAGTGCAATAATAAAATAATAAAGTGCATAAATAACATGATAAAGTGCATATACAATATTATGTTGGGCAAATATAATATTATGTTATGCAAATATAACTTTAAGTTATGCAAATATAATATTATTTTGTGCAAATAAAATGACACTCTCAAATCTAGCGCCCACCTCCTCAAGCCGCTCACTTTTAGATCTGAAGTATTAGCTTTCAGATATGAAAAACCCCTTCCTCTCGATTCTCTCTCTCTCTTTCGCTCAAATGTTCATTCATCTCCCTCTCGACTTTCAGATCCATCCATGGCTGCCTTTCCTAGCTCCTTCTCGACATTCATCTCGCTCAAATGTTCATTTATCGTCATCCACCATTAAGACCACGTACTGGAAGCTCTCCCGACGCTTCGAGCCTTCGACCTCTATCCGTCGTCATTCTCGGCCCTCGGCCTTAATGAAGAGTTGATTGGAATTTCACAAAAAAAATGTACTAGAAAAAATTGGGTTCCACGATACTTTCATATCATGGGTTATGGAATGCGTGACGACGGTTTCTTTCTCAGTGATAGTAAACAACGGCTCTATGGACTTGTTCCCTCCATCCAAGGGTCTCTGACAAGGGGACCCGATATCTCCTTTTCTATTTATTTTAGGGGTTGAAATCCTGGCACGGAAACTCTAAGCTGAAGCAAACTTGGATAAAACCTCCATTGGCTTTCCTTTTGGTAGAGATGGCCCTCGAATTCCGTTCCTCTCCTTTGCTGATGACATCATTATTTTCTCAAAAGGTAGCGTGTATGCCGGGCTTAAAGTGAGATCAATAATTGATTCATACTGTAAAATTTCTGGACAAAAACTTAATTATCATAAATCAAGCTTCCAATCCACAAAAGGCATCTTGAACCATCGGATTCTAGAGCTACGTAACTGCTTAAATATTACAAATGAAAATTCTTTGGAAAAATATCCGGGGTGTCCGATTATCAATGGAACAGTAAACAAACACACGTTCGAGGATATCATCTGTAAATCTAAAGAACGGTTAAGAAAATGGCTTGCAAACGCTCTATCACAAAAGAGGCGTGCCACCTTAATCAACTCTAATTTATCAGCGAAGCCGCTATATATTATGCAAAACTTCATGCTCCAACCGCAATGCACAAAGAACTTGACCAGATTAATCGTACTTTCTTTTAAAATAAGGATCTTCAACACCGGTCGCTTTTATGTTGGGATAGGATTTGCAGACCAAAAACAGTGTGGGGGATTAAGGATTCAGAAATCAAAAGAGATGAATGAAGTCCTCCAAATGAAACTCTTATGGAAGATTTTGGCTGAACCGAATAATGTCTGGGTTACTTTGATTAGACACAAATATCTTCACTCTGCCAAAATTTTCAATTACACGAAGAGTCACTACAAAAAAAAAACATATTCACCATGCTTGCTAGCAACGGAATACATTTTCCGTGGGTATTGGGTGGGAAAAAACAAACTAGCCATAGATTGTAGCAATGACAGAGTTTTCCGTGGCCATTGTGTCAATTTTTACTATGGAAAAGCCACGACTCCCCTCCTATAGCCAAAATTTGCTACGACAATGGGGTTTACGTTGCTAATTTTTCCACAGTTGGGTGATATTTGCCTCGGTGAGGTGATGCCGTGGCTAAAACAAATGTTTTTAAACATTATGAGAAATAATAAAAATCAAATGTTTTTAAATAAAATATAATAATATACTGTATAAAATATCAAATTTTTGATAAAATTATTTTTAAAAAAATTATTTAAAATTTTGATATTTATATATTATTACATTTTATTAAAAATTACGAGAAATAATAAAAATCAAATATTTTTGATCAGATATAGTATATAATTACAAGCACTAGAACTTATGAACAACGTCTTTAATTTTAGAATTTTAAATTTATCGCAAAATTATCAAATCATGATTTTTTTAATTTAAAAAACAAAAAATTTACCAACCCGAAATCGACCCGAAACCCGGGTTCGAGTCAACCGAAAATACCCGAAACCCATATTACCCGCGACCCGAAGTGACCCGACCCGAATGACTCGTTTGACAAGTCTAATCCATATTCATTTATTAAACCAAACTTTTTCATAAGAAAATACAAGAGATAGTTTTTGGAAATATATATAGACTTTACATACTCAAGGAAGTTAGCGTAACCTAAATATAAATAAGGACAGATCGGAGAAGTCTAGCTTTTGTCTATTCAATCTTCCGATAATATGATGTTCTTCAACATCTCGACTCCTTCCTAATTTCATCCTACCCAATCTATTTATCTGTTATTCATGGAAGTTAGCATAACTCAAGGAAGGACGGATCAAATGAATCTTTTTTTTAGAGGCTGGACTCTAGCTTTCGTCTATTCAATCGTCCATCGATTTCATAATATGATATTTCTTCAACATCTCGGCTCCTTCCTAATTCCAGCCTACCTAATCTACCGACCAATCTCTCAATATCTATAATAAAACCGATAATAGCATTTTAAGTGGCAAATTGTATATGGTTGATTTTAAGAAAATTTATTAAAATAATATGTTGTTATAATTTATGAGATATAATCACAAACTACAATATATATATATGAAAATGTACAAATGTAAAATTGTCATATGGTGTCAAATTGGCTTAAGGTGTAAAATTCTCTTAATGGGAGCCTAAATTTTAGAAGTAAATTGCTAATGAGCCTAATTTAGAAGTAAATGAGCCTAATTTAATTAGAGAAAATTCCAATCCCATGTGCCCCTTTCCCCATGCGTGTGCCCCCTGCTCGATGCCCCCTCAGTCCCCCACTGTGCCCCCCCCCCTCCGGGTTTTTTTTGCTCCAACATTTTTTTTCGTGTCAACACTTTATGTTGTGCAAATACAACATTATGTTGTGAAAATATAACTTTATGTTGTGCAAGCATAATAATTCCTTATGGGTAAATAGGTAAATGAGCCTATTTCAATTTGAAAAATTTATAATTGAAATATGCTTAATTTATAGGTAAATGAGCTTAAATTTATGGGTGAATAGGTAAATGGGCCTAATTTTATGGGTACATGCCACTGCCTCCCTATATTTATTTATTCCTACGAATATTGTCCTATTTAAATTATAAATATTATAAAGTTTAACCCGTAATTTTTATTTCAACTAATATTATAAGGTGCAAATATAAGATTACAAAATGCAACAAGAATGTTATATCACATTTTTGTCTTTATTTTAAAAAGTGAAAATATGATATTACAAAATATAAAGTGAATAAATAATGCAATAAAAGTTATTATTGATAAATGTCCATTTTCATAATGTAAAGTAAGTTTCCTACCAAATTTGTCTTTATGAAGTGCTTTTTTTACGATGGTTTTGTAATTTAATGTGACATGTGTCATTAAAAACATATTAGCTCAAAAATAGTATAGGGATATTGTTCCCTTTCATTAATAATATTATAGAGTGCAATAATAAAATAATAAAGTGCATAAATAATATTGTAACGACCCGTAATTATGATTCCCGAGTTACGTTTCGAGGGATGAAACCCCTCATTCAGATCTTGCAATTCAGGTACAAATCGAGGTTTCAAACCTCTCTTGGATCAGTAAGAAAAAGGGATTTCGAACCCTAAAATCATCGTAGGGCCGTTGGGTACCTTTAACCTGTCCTAAGACAATATCGTGAAATTCAATTCAAATGAAAGTAAAGCGGAAGCAAAGTTAAGATACAAAGCGCCACGGCGGAGCCGGGTCAAAACCAAAACATAAGCGAATGATTACCATTTATGCCAAGTTAGAGAATTAGCCAGGTTCTTCGATTCACCAAAGGGTTTCCCGTCACAGAAGCATGGAGCAAACAAGGATAGGAACCTAACACTATCCACGAAGTCAGGTCCGGTAATCGCCTGCAGGTCCTCTGACTGCGCTGAGGCCACATAATATGCATATACCTAAATAATGAATGACAAATGCAGTGCAAGATTTAAATCACATAAGCATGCTTTAAATAGTTATAATATGCGGAAAAAACTGTAAAGGGCCTAAGACAATGCCAAGTGGCATATCCCTCTCCTACCTCTGCACCCCTTCCCGTTAGTGCAGAGACTGGTCAGTTCGATGCTATAGCATAGCAATTTCCTCGTGGTGGTGCACAACCACGGCATCATCATATCATATCATCTCATCGCTTGCCCGATGGTGCTGGTGATACGGGGTTAGCCATCCTCATTTGATACGGGGTTAGCCGTAGGATGGCCCGATCTTCGACAAACAAGCAAGAAACTAAAGAACAGAAGCAAGAACTGAACAAGACTCAACAAGAACACCAAGAAACGATTCAAGATGCTCAAGAATGACTCGATGTCGACCAAGAAAAGTAAGAACCTTTCCAAGATCAAACAAGACGCAGCAAGAACAAAGAAAGACTCAACAAGAAACAATAAAGACTCGAAATTGAATGCAAGAATTGAAAGACACGACCGATAAGGACTGAGTCGATCTATATAGAACAAGATAAAGACCCCAGGCCTCCTCAGAGGGTAAGAACCAATAACAATGACTATATAACCCGCCTCTATAACCCTACACAAGCAAGCGGACAACTTGGAGGCTCAAGGAGGGGGCTCGTGGATACTAGGATCACCAAGTCTTGCGAAGTTGATGAACACAAAGCAAACCAAGCTAAAACAATACCAATAGTTGCAATCGATGAGCCATGCTTCTAATCGATTGACTTTCACTCATGTGTTTAAACACAAACTGAGATTTCATTCGTAATGGAAGACGACTTATGTTTTACAAGGAGATCAGCCTCTATTTAAAACCCCTAAGGACTGATTTTAGATAGAAATAATAATTAAAGAGAAATTTAAAATAAATCCCTAAATTACCTAAAATAACTTAAATAAAAAAGGTTACTAAAAATAAGAAAAGAAAGTTCTTTATTTCCGTCAAAACAGTGACAGCTTGCAAAGATGTTGATTTTCGGCCAAGTTCTAAGTCGAATCTGGAAAAACCTTCAACATCAAAGTTGTAGATCTCTTCGTCCTCGTTCCGACAAGGTATGGCACGCCTCAATCCGATTAATATTGAATCCGTACGACAAGGTATGGCGTGCCATACCTTGTCGGAACGAGGACGAAGAGATCTACAACTTTGATGTTGAAGGTTTTTCCACATTTGACCTAGAGCTTGGCCGAAAATCAACATCTTTGCAAGCTGTCACTGTTTTGACGGGAATAAAGAACTTTCTTTTCTTATTTTTAGTAACCTTCTTTATTTAAGTTATTTTAGGTAATTTAGGGATTTATTTTAAATTTCTCTTTACTTATTATTTCTATCTAAAATCAGCCCTTAGGGGTTGTAAATAGAGGTTGATCTCCTTGTAAAACATAAGTCGTCTTCCATTACGAATGAAATCTCAGTTTGTGTTTAAACACATGAGTGAAAATCAATCGATTAGAAGCATGGCTCGTCGATTGCAACTATTGGTATTGTTTTATCTTGGTTTGCTTTGTGTTCATCAACTTCGCAAGATTTGGTGATCCTAGTATCCACGAGCCCCCTCCTTGTACCTCCAAGTTGTCCGCTTGGTTGTGTAGGGTTGTAGAGGCGGGTTATATAGTCATTGATATTGGTTCCTACCCTCTGAGGAGGCCTGGGGTCTTTATCTTGTTCTATATAGTTCGACTCGGTCCTTATCGGTCGTGTCTTTCAATTCTTGCATTCAATTTCGAGTCTTTATTGTTTCTTGTTGAGTCTTTCTTTGTTCTTGCTGCGTCTTGTTCGATCTTCGAAAGGTTCTTGGTTTTCTTGGTCGACATTGAGTCATTCTTGAGCATCCTGAATCGTTTCTTGGTGTTCTTGTTGAGTCTTGTTCAGTTCTTGCTTCCGTTCTTTAGTTTCTTGCTTGTTTGTCGAAGATCAGGCCATCCTGCGGCTAACCCCGTATCAAATTGGCATCAGAGCTTTGGTTTCGACATCAAGATTGAGTCTTTTCTTTTCCTAAACACAAAAACACAAAAAAAAAGAGTCCTTTTCTTGTTTGGTCTTTTACTTCTTGCATTCTTGATTTGATTATTGCACTAATCTTGAGTTTGTGATTGTTTGTGGTTGCATAGCCTAAACACAAGCCTAGCCGAGACCAGTGGAGTCAACCAAGCCGTGTGCACAACCCCTTGTGTTCACCCTAGAGCCGACGGCATACATATGTCCCCATAGATCTTGCTTGGCCGATCCATCACACACACAAGAGAAAACCCTGGTTTGTTCTATCTTTTCTATCTTTGGAACTTTTATCTATCTTTAATATATTTCATATATCTATTTGCCTTATTGGAAAATCAGATTTTATTTGGTGGATTTAATTCATTATATCTATCAAATATCTCTAAAAGGCACAAGATATATCCACTTTCCTATTTTATCCAAAGTTGTTTATTTATTTATCTTTAGGGCTATAATTTTATCTTTTATCACCATTACCATCAGATTTTCGAGTCCTCTTTACTACTAAGAGTCTTTTCTTGCATTAGGTTTTCTATATATTGACGGCTGATCATTGTAGAGAACTCATGCTTCCATTGAATAGAAATTTCCTTTGTGTTTTAAAAAAAAAATCAGTTTCGAAAATATTCAAAAAAAAAAGAGATTGAACTTGGACCTAGGAGGATAAAATTCACTAGGGGCAAAAGTAAGTCAAAAAAAGAAAAAAAAAGAGTTTGTTGATCTATCTAGTGCAAGAAAGCACCAAAGGACCACTTTTGGTGAATTCTACCCTAGCCCTAGTCGACAACCCTTCCATCAAACACATTACCTCCACAAAAACACAAAATTGAAATCCTAACTTGCAACTACAACATCCTAACTTAAGGTTTTCAATCAAAAGAGGTAAATTTCCATACTTTCCTTTGTGTTTTATTTCTCTTTAAGTTTTGTCGAGTGCTTGATCCCTTGATCGAGTGCTTTTGAGTCCATATCGAGTTGCTCTTGACCCCTGTCGAGTGCTGGAAACCCACAGGTACTGAGTCGAAACCCCCAGGTACCGAGTCGATACCCCACATATCGAGTCGATACCTTGGCATACCGAGTCCATATTGTGACAATATCGAGTCGATACTTCCCAGTACCGAGTCGATACTTTGCTACTGTTGTTATTTTTCGGTTGTCTTGTTTTTGCCCATTCTCTTGATCTCTTACCTTGTGTTGCTAAGTTTTTGCTTGAGTGTTGATTTGCCCAAGGCGGATTGATCCAACAAGCGTGACATACCAATTGGAGAGAGAGTGTGAGAGAAACACATTGTGAGGTTGTTTATAATTTTTCTAACCTTTACATAGTTCTTTGTTTCTTTTCTTTGTGCAATGTCTAATAGCCAGGGCAATGACTGGTACAATACCTTCATAGAGAACATAGCTAAGATGAATGCAAGCATAGCTAAAATGGAAAAAAGCTTGGTGGCAATAGAGCTTCAGCGTTTTGGCTCTAATACGGTGTTCGTACAAGGAGTCCCACTTCAAGTTCCAGTGCCACCAATTAAAAGGGAAGAAACTCATCCTATTTCTACTCAACTTAATGTTTCTTCTAGCATAGATAATTCGATGATTAATGATCATGAAAATCATGTTTCTACTAGCATAGATGCTTTTTTTATTGTTGAAAATGTAGAGCATGTTGATAATAATGATCAAGATCTTAATTTACTTGCCTATGATCATGATGATTGCATTGAATATGAGCATGATGATTCATTGATTGATTTAAATGTTCAACCTATGTCTTGTGATGATAATCAAAGAGAAGATTTATGTCATACTAAATGCTTAGAGAAAAGCAAAGTTTCTAATATGATCATTGATGGTGAAAATTCTTCTAACAGTGCTAGCCTTGAATTAATTGAAAATCCAGCCTTGAAAAAGGATGAAAACTTGCTAGCATTGGATGGAAACTTAGGGATCAATGACCAAGCTTAAGTGCATATTAAGTTAGAACATCATGAAGATGACATGAAATATGAATTATGCACTAATAAAGTTTCTTTTCTTGGTTTTGTAGAGAGCTCTAATGGCCTACAAGTTGACGGAGCTGAGACAATATCCATCGAGGAGTGGTCAATCCCTACATCAATCGGTCTTGAGAAGAGTTTCCATGGGCATGAGGTTTTCGATCCAGGAGCTCGTGTGGATGCATTTGCGGAATCATATGCGACCTTGGATTCGAGGACGAATCCTTTTCAAGAAAGGGAGATTGATGCTGGACCATCCAAGACACCTTCGGATGATGTCCTTCTCAAGAGGAAGAAGAAGGCTCCACCATGGGAGAAGATCCAAAGGTGCAAATGACGTTTTAGACTCGTTCAGAATACTTGACAGCTTTTCGACGTTTCAGTAAAATGAGTCGTACAGATTCAATATTAATCGGATTGAGGCGTGCCATACTGTAAAGGCCGAATATATTTTATATATTATTTTATTATGATTTTAATTAAATATATATTGTTTATGAAAGTTGGAGAAAACTCATCCTTGAGCGCCAAGTTTCGATTTAAAAGTCATTCCGGCATCGTTTTAGGAAATTGGATTTTAACTGAATTTAATGCCGCTTTCGAGCTTCGAGTCTTGATAAATTAATTTAATTCCGATAATGACTTAAAAATTCGATATAAAATTTATAATGTCGGGATTGGGACAGAATGTTGAGATATTTTAACGTCGGTATTGTGTTAGAGTCGGGATTAGCGGGTTTCGAATTTGGGTGTCGGGATTTCAAATTGGTATAAGTGGGACCATTTCATTTCCTTATTTCCATCCCCTTTTCTTTTCTTCCCTCCTCTCTCTCTCTCTCTCTCTCGTTACACACCCACAATCAGAGGCTCCTTTCTCTTTCTTTCTGTTTGTTTTGTCTGATTGCACACACACATTGCTCCCTCACACCCAGCTGCATGTTCACCCGGTTTTGTCCATATGTCCCTATAAATTGGACAACACAAACCCTAGGCCTTATACACAGATCAGCCAAGCCGCCATCACCTCCTTCTCATCTCTTTCATTCAGCTCCCAAAACAGCCACCAAGACACTCCTCTTCCTCCATGTTGCCGAGCTTCAAACCACCCCTTTTTGTCCCATGAGCCGAGCCAAAACACAAGTAAGCAACCGCCACCATCTCCCTATTTTTCTGTAGAATCGGCGAGCCTTCACTGCCCCTTGCTTAGCCTCGCAGCCACCACTGTCTGCACCACCATCGTCGAGTCGGAGAAGCCACATCGCAGCGCTCCCCTGTTCTTGCCGCGAGAAGAAGAAGAGGAGGACACCTCCATCTCCTCCTTGCACGAGCCCAGCAGCAGATCTCCGACGACTGAGATGAAGACCGAGTCTAGGAGCGCCACCGGCGAGCCGCTCTGCGCATCTGTTCTCCCGTCAAGGTCTAGTTTCGGTTTCACATCGATTTCGATTCCAATGATCTCCAATCCGGTTTTGCTCATTCCTCTCCTCACCCAGGTCTCAATCGAACCCCTCTCGGGCTCTCGCAGATGGACGGCCGTCATTGACGCCGGAGTCCTTCCTCGAAGATGCGCGGTGAGTCTTCCTTCTCTCCCTTCTTCTGTGCCTCGCTTGCCGCTCTCGGGGTGGGTAATGTTCGGAATGGTGCGTCGGTCCGATGGGGATTGGTCGGGGTCGGAAAGAGGTCCGTCGGAGAGAGAGAGCTTGGATTTCTTCTTCCTCTTTCGTTCTGTCGTTGCCGGTGTTCTGCTCTGAGTTGGGGAAGAAGGGCCTCAACCGGGTTCTCCTTTTCTTTTCTTATTTTGTCTGGGCTTGGGCTTCCGGATCCGGGCTGTGTTTCCGGGTTATATCATTTCCTTGGGCATTCTGATTGGGGAAAAAGATGGATCTGGGTAAGGTTCCGGGTCGGTTTTCCGGGTCTGTGAGAATGGGTCCTCATTTCTGGGCCTTCTCTTCCTTGCTGTGGGTTGATCATTTGGGTTGCGAGTTGGGCTTTTGTGAACAAGTGTTATTTTATGTTATTGGCTTTATGTTATATTATACATTATGGATACATTATGTGATTTGTATTTATTGTTATAGTTAGTATTATTATTACTTATAATATTCTGTTTTTGAAGAAATATATTTCTGAAAGTATTATTAATTATATATTATAAAATGGTTTAAAAGAGAAATTAATTGGAATATGCCTTTAGTGATGTTTTAAATTGTGATTTTAGAAATTTTGAAACGAATTATGGATTTTGATTTATAAATATGGTTGTGAAAATATAATTATTGTGGTGACTAAATATCGGGCTTTGTTATATAATGATTTTGAAATAAAATGCCGGAATTATTTCTATAATATGATTTTGGAGAGGATTGGTTTTAAGGTTTAAGTGTTTAATGTCGGGATTCTTTGTCTTGGTTTGATGATATTGGTTTTGAGAAGAAAGTTTGGAAATATGGGTGGTACGATTTTATCAATGGGTTTGATTGGAAGTAAATGAGTTTGGTTGATGTTGATCGTGTCGGAAAGGTTTTGGAAAACGGTTTTACTATCGGTTGGTTTTGAGTATGTTGAGAACTTGAGTTTCGTGCGTGTGGATGTTGGTCCGGTGGCTTATGGAAATGGCTTGATGATAGGTGTGTATTGCTTTTGGATTGCTTTGGACTTGCATTTGGGCCCTTGCTTGTATTATCCTGCTGTTCTGCATCTTCAGGTAAGTTCCCTAGGGGGCTTACTCAGGTTGGACATTCATGCCTGTTGTTGTATTTTATGTTAGGTGTTGCATATGCATAAAAGCATGCCATGTAGTATCCTGTTTAGGTTGCACTAATTGAATGAGCATCTGCTTACTTTATGCGTTTGAAACAGAACGGTCGTTATCTGTGATAGTCCTAGAGTCTTTACTAGGGTCATAGGGTAGCCCAGTCTCATCGGGCGCCCTGAGTCAATCGAGTCGATATGAGCATGATATGATAGCCCAGCACCATCGGGCAATCGATGAGATGATATGATATGATGATGCCGTGGTTTGTGCACCACCACGAGGAAATTGCTATGCTATAGCCCGAACTGGCCAGTCTCTGCACTAACGGGAAGGGGTGCAGAGGTAGGAGAGGGATATGCCATTTGGCATTGTCTTGGGCCCTTTACAGTATTTCTGCACATTATTATGAACTAGGAGAATGTTAGTGTGTTTAACTTTCGTACTGCATTAGAGCATCTTTATTAGGTATAGCACATACTATGTGGCCTCAGTGAGGACTGCCGGTCCCGCATGAGTGGCTCGATCTGACACCTTTTCCCCGTTCTTCTTTTAAAGGTATTTTCTGCAGATTTGAGTGCTCGATGTCTATATGATGGGGTTCCCTTTTTGCGAATCGAAGAACTTGGCTAATTCTATAACTCGTTATAAATGGTAATCACCCACTTATGATTTGGTTTTAACCCGGCTCTGCCGTGGCACTTGTATCTTTACCTTGCTTCCGCCTTACTTCCATTTGAAATGGATTCCACGACATAGTCTTAGGACAGGTTAAGGGTACTCAATGTCCCTTCGATGTTTTTAGGGTTTGAAATCCCTCTTTCTACTAATCTTAACAGAGTTTGAAACCTCGACCCGTACCTGGATTGCAAGATTCGAACAAGGGGTTTTATCCCTTGAAACGTAACCCGGAAATCATAATTCTGGGCCGTTACACATACCTTGTCCGAACGAGGACGAAGAGATCTACAACTTTGCTGTTAAAGGTTTTTCCAGATTCGACCTAGAGCTTGGCCGAAAATCAACATCTTTGCAAGCTGTCACTGTTTTGACGGGAATAAAGAACTTTCTTTTCTTATTTTTAGTAACCTTCTTTATTTAAGTTATTTTAGGTAATTTAGGGATTTATTTTAAATTTCTCTTTAATTATTATTTCTATCTAAAATCAGCCCTTAGGGTTATAAATAGAGGTTGATCTCCTTATAAAACATAAGTCGTGTTCCATTACAAATGAAATCTCAGTTTGTATTTAAACACTTGAGTGAAAGTCAATCGATTAGAAGCATGGCTCATCGATTGCAACTATTGGTATTGTTTTAACTTGGTTTGCTTTGTGTTCATCAACTTCGCAAGACTTGGTGATCCTAGTATCCACGAGCCCTCTCCTTGTGCCTCCAAGTTGTCCGCTTGGTTGTGTAGGGTTGTAGAGGCGGGTTATATAGTCATTGGTATTGGTTCCTACCCTCTGAGGAGGCATATGGTCTTTATCTTGTTCTATATAGATCGACTCAGTCCTTATTGGTCGTGTCTTTCAATTCTTGCATTCAATTTCGAGTCTTTATTGTTTCTTGTTGAGTCTTTCTTTGTTCTTGCTGCGTCTTGTTCGATCTTGGAAAGGTTCTTGCTTTTCTTGGTCGACATCGAGTCATTCTTGAGCATCTTGAATCGTTTCTTGGTGTTCTTGTTGAGTCTTGTTCAGTACTTGCTTCCGTTCTTTAGTTTCTTGCTTGTTTGTCGAAGATCGGGCCATCCTGCGGCTAACCCCGTATCAACTGGGCTATCATATCATGCTCATATCAACTCGATTGACTCAGGGAACCCGATGAGGCTGGGCTACCCTATTACCCTAGCAAAGACTCTTGGACTATCGCAGATAACGGACGTTCTGTATTCAAACACACATAGTAACCACATGCTCAGTTCAATGCAATCATAACATGATACTGCATGGCATGCTTTAATGTGCAACAAACTACACATCATATGACACATCAGGCAGGAGGTCCAGGTTACTGAGTAAGTCCCGTAGGATACTTACCTGAAGATGCAGAACAACAAGATAACACAAGCAAGGGCCCAATGCAAGTCCAAAGCAATCCAAAAGCAATACACACCTATCATCAAGCCATTTCCATAAGCTACCGGTCCATCATTCGTTACACACGAACTCCAAGTTCTCAACATGCTCAAAACCAACCGATAGTAAAACCGTTTTCCAAAACCTTTCCGATGTGATCAACATCAACCAAAATCATTTACCTCCAATCAAACTCATTGACAAAATCGTACAAACCATATTTCCAAACTTCCTTCTGATGTGAGCCTAATTTGCCATGTTTTATACTTTCTTTTATATCGTTTTCTGCATACATTTCATACATTTGGGCTAGATTAGTACAGAATCTGTGTAGTTTATGCTTATTTGCCAAATTATGGAATCTACACCAGTTTCTGTTTAATTTCGCAGAAATCGAAGCAATTTACAGCAGTTCTGAGAAAGGAAGAAAAGCTCGAAGTCAACTATAGAAGTCTGAGGTCAAGAAGCAGCGGAAGCAGGACAAATCGAGCTAGAAGCAAGGAAAAATCTGCTCGGCAACACTTGGTCGATATCGAGCAACCTTAGTCGATATCGGGTACATTCAAGTCGATTTCCACCAGAGTTAGCCAGAATCGAGCAGAGTTGAGGAGTTAGTCGATATCGAGGTGTTTTACTCGATATCGAGTAAGCCATATCGAGCTGGAGTACTAGGAATCGACGAGTCAAGCTGGAGCTGGAAGACAGAAGTCGATGTCGAGGAACTTTACTCGATGTCGAGGAAAAATCAAGTCAACTTTGCTCCTGGAGGCCGGAATCGAGTTGCTGAGTAGAAGACGAGAAAATTGCTAGTCGATATCAAGGAAACTACTCGATATCGAGGAAATCCCCAGTAGCCGACGTAGAGTAATCCGGATCTTGTTAAGTTTCTATCCCGAAGCCGATGGAGATATTTTCGAGATGAAATTCTATCAAGATCTATCAAGTGCTATGAAGTCAAGAAGAGAAGATATTTACCTACATTAGATATAGTCCTAGTTGATTTATTTATTTATTTCCATGTTTTTTATCTTAATTATTTAGATAGATATAGATATGTAATTCTTTCCTAATTAGAGAGGGAAGGAAGCCTATAAATAAAGTCTTAGGGGCTGATTTCCATTCATTCAATTCTAGAGAAGGAGAAGAGGTAGTAAGTAGAGAGAGAGAGAGAGCTTGTGGCGAGAGCAAGGTGGAAAGGCGAAAGCGGATTTGGCTTGTTCAATTGTAAGCTTTCTTTTTAGTTTATTTTAATGCAAATTTATTTCCTTTTATTATTGATGAGTTTATTTATGATGAAGAGCGAGTAGTCCACCCACTTCTAGGGTCGGGGTGAGCCCGACGGTAGCCATGTGAGGTGATGCGGTAAAGGTTTGATCTTTTTATGCAATTCGTCTTCTATCCCTGCGAGCATGATTCTTTGCGAGAGTTGAAGGTGATCCTTGTTTGTGTTATTGAAGCGAAAGTGATCTTAATACAACTTGTATTAATTATGTGAAAAGGGTTAGTGACAATTAGGGTTTATGCGAAAGCCTCTATATTCCTATTTGTTAATAACGAAAGTTATTTGATGAAAAGCATGATCGTTTATGCCTTTATGTGTTATTTTGCATGGTTATCGTTGTGGTGTTGAAACCCTGATCTTGGAAGTCATTAGTTTATTGATTTATTTCATCGAAATCCGTGTTCTGTGTTACGAAAGGTTGCGATTTAAGTTTCTATTGCTTACTCGATTTCGAGGAGTTTTGTCAACATCGAGGACTTTTACTCGACATCAAGGAAAGTTGTCGAGATCGAGTTGAGTTTGCTGAGTTTGCTTTCTGTTAGTCGAATTCGAGTGCAGTTGGTCGATATTTTTAGTCGATATCGAGTACTGGTAGTCGATATCGACTAGTTCTGTTCTTTGCTTTATTTTCCGCTTTTATCTGTTCTTTCTGTCTATCTGTTTAATATTTTTGTCTGTGAGATTTGCTGCTACCTGAGATCCGATGACTTTCTTCCTCGAGGATCGATCCTGACTTCCCGCTGCTACATCAGGAGGAGGTCTTGTAATTATTTGCGGCACGAATCTGGTTTGATCTATTTTATTATATTTTAAACTCGATTTCCTCCTACAACAAATTGGCGCCGTTGCCGGGGAAGCAATCATTCGGGCCTTAGGTAGTTAGATCTCACGTTTTCTTTGAGTTTTCTTCTACAAGTATATGCAGGACACCTTCGAGTATTTCAAAAGGGAAAGAGAGAGACGGTATGCAAAAGAATTGGAATATTTGAGATGGCTATACATCGTTGATGAGGAGGCATGGCTTGAGGATGTACGCGCGTTTAGGAAGCTACAAGATTCGTCAAAATCACCGCCAGAAGCCCCAATCCCGCTAGAAGAAGGATCCGAACCTGAGGTCGACCTCGACCAACAGCCAGTCGATGTCAACCCATCTCTAGTCGATATCGACCTATCTCTAGTCGATACCCAGGTATGTCCCTCCGCGATCTCAATTCCAACTTTGCTACCTATCTTTGAAAAACCACTTGAAGGACCCCAAGAAGAAGAAGAGCTAGAAAAGAAGAAGTCGGACGTCGTTGCCCATGATGTTTCTAAGTGGCTTTGACCTTACAAGGTGAAGGCTATCCCCGACGATTTTGAGCAACCGATGTTTGTGTTCAAGTATGGGGTCCTCGCAAAGTGGCATGAAGCTCCACAAGATGAGGTGGAAATACCTTTTCCCACTCCACCGTTTTGCTGTGGTGGAGATGTGCAAATAAATCAACCAATGAAGTGGAAGAGGTATGATGATAAGGTATGTATATTTTCTTTATATCGTCCTTTACGCATGCCAGCTGGAGCCCAGGAAGATGAATGGATGAAGCCATAGAGCGTTCATTCGGGGAAGTTTAAGCTTCTTCACATGATGCCCCCAGATGACATTCCACGCTTCCCACCACCGGAGGAACCACCAGATCCACCTATACCTCCGGACAAAGATGACCCAGGCTAATGCTTAATGGAGAAGTCAGTCTAGCGACTATAAAATCTAGAGCTTGTAAATAGACATTTATTTTTGGGACTTTTGGACATTGTTGCTTTTGTTTGTTTTTGGTTTTAAACTTTTAATTTTTCTGTTGTGAGTATTTCTCTTCTACATTTTTCAGGTCCATGGGGATAGAGGCCAGCTAAAATCGGACTTGGTCCAACAGCATAGCACTCGATTCTGACGATCATGCACGCCTGTCTAGTGAGTTTCTTTCTTTATCCTTATTTTTTATATACAGTGAGGCCACTTTAATGTTTAAGTATGGGGTGGGGGAAGGGCTTACTTTATGCATGTTTGGTTTTATTTTGCGTGCATATTTGAAGTTTATTTCTTGAATTCCTTATACATGGCTATTTTGGAATTCATTATTGATTTATGTGCTTATATGCATGTTTTCCAAAGTTTGAAAAATGACCCCCATCAAAATTTTGATTAATGTCATGGAAGCTTTATTGAACTCGACGATGCAAAATTGGATTCATTAGAGATATAACATGAAATTGCCTAGGAAAGGGAAGTCACAATAAAGTGCATATTTTCTTGAAAACCATGAAAGGAGGTAAAATTTGAAACTGCTTTTGACATGTTGCATGATAAGAGGATGGAGGACTTTATATTTCCATATAATGCTCATATGTTTATATTCCTACCCATACCTATGTTTATGCATCACAAAAGCCATATTGAGCCTTATTTCATATTATGCTCCACATGATCCAAATATAGCCGTTCTTTACCTTATTTCCTATCCAGGGATTATGTTGAGAATGATGTTACATTATGGAGATTATCATATGGTGCTTGTGTTATTGTTATTATTATTGGAGTATGGTGGGAAATTGTTTGAAATATATGAAAAATTTAATGAGTGAAAGAAAATCTAATCACCTCAGAAGATAAAGGTAGATCGACCATGCTCGCTGAGATAATAGTTTGGCGAGATGGGACACAAGGTGAAGAGTCCAAAGCACTATGTATCCGGGGCCATTCTTGACACCCATGTTTGCGACTCGCGAGAAGGCAGTGCTGAGGTTAGAGAGGTAAAAGCATACTATTGAAAAAAAGCATTGAGTGATGAGAGAAAGGTGAGAAATCTTATGAAGAAGGAATGTGGTATGAAAATTTGGAAATACTCCATTTCCCCGGATTATTAGCACCACATTGCTAAAAATTGCCCACCTTTATCCTTTTACCAATCAACTCCTTATTGAGCTTAAATTAAAGTCCTCTTGATTATTGTTGCTTTGTCACGAATAAAATGTTTTGCATAACCCTCCTTTTGTGAGTAGATGTTGCTTTTATTGCACATGCATGGATTTGTGACACTAGTACCTTTTCGAGGATGGTAATTGATTGCAGAGTTATATGGCAATGAATCTAAGATGTTGAGAGTTTTGTTTCTTCCCCTGAATGACGATTAAAAGTATTGCTTAAGGACAAGCAAGCTTAAGTATGGGGTGTTTGATGTGAGCCTAATTTGCCCTGCTTTATACTTTCTTTTATATCATTTTCTGCATACATTTTATACATTTGGGCTAGATTAGTACAAAATCTATGTAGTTTATGCTTATTTGCCAAATTATGGAATCTACACCAGTTTCTGTTTAATTTCGCGGAAATCGAAGCAATTTACAGCAGTTTTGAGAAAGGAAGAAAAGCTCGAAGTCAAGTACAGAAGTCCGAGGTCAAGAAGCAGCGGAACCAGGATAAATCGAGCTAGAAGCAAGGAAAAATCTGCTCGACAACATTTGGTCGATATCGAGTAACCTTAGTCGATATCGGGTACAGTCAAGTCGATTTCCACCAGAGTTAGCCAGAATCGAGCAGAGCTGAGGAGTTAGTCGATATCGAGGTGTTTTACTCGATATCAAGTAAGCCATATCGAGCTGGAGTACTAGGAATCGACGAGTCAAGCTGAAGCTGGAAGACAGAAGTCGACGTCGAGGAACTTTACTCGATGTTGAGGAAAAATCAAGTCGACTTTGCTCCTGGTGGCCGAAATCGAGTTGCTGAGTAGAAGACGAGAAAATTGCTAGTCGATATCGAGGAAATCCCCAGTAGCCGACGTCCGGATCTTGTTAAGTTTCTATCCCGAAGCCGATGGAGATATTTTCGAGATGAAATTCTATCAAGATCTATCAAGTGCTATCAAGTCAAGAGGAGAAGATATTTACCTACATTAGATATAGTCCTAGTTGATTTATTTATTTATTTCCATGTTTTTTTATCTTAATTATTTAGATAGATATAGATATAGATATGTAATTCTTTCCTAATTAGAGAGGGAAGAAAGCCTATAAATAAAGCCTTAGGGGCTGATTTCCATTCATTCAATTCTAGTTTATTTTAATGCAAAGTTATTTCCTTTTATTATTGATGAGTGTATTTATGATGAAGAGCGAGTAGTCCACCCACTTCTAGGGTCGGGGTGAGCCCGACGGTAGCCATGTGAGGTGATGCGGTAAAAGTTTGATCTTTTTATGCAATTCGTCTTCTATCCCTGCGAGCATGATTCTTTTGCGAGAGTTGAAGGTGATCCTTGTTTGTGTTATTGAAGCGAAAGTGATCTTAATACAACTTGTATTAATTATGTGAAAATGGTTAGTGACAATTAGGGTTTATGCGAAAGCCTCTATATTCCTATTTGTTAATAACGAAAGTTATTTGATGAAAAGCATGATCTTTTATGACTTTATTTGTTATTTTGCATGGTTATCGTTGTGGTGTTGAAACCCTGATCATGGAAGTCATTAGTTTATTGATTTATTTTATCGAAATCTGTGTTCTGTGTTACGAAAGGTTGCGATTTAAGTTTATGTTGCTTACTCGATTTCGAGGAGTTTTGTCGACATCGAGGACTTTTACTCGACATCGAGGAAAGTTGCCGAGATCGAGTTGAGTTTGCTGAGTTTGCTTTCTGTTAGTCAAATTCGAGTGCAGTTGATTGATATTTTTAGTCGATATCGAGTACTGGTAGTCGATATCGACTAGTTCTGTGCTTTGCTTTATTTTCCGCTTTTATCTGTTATTTCTGTATGTCTGTTTAATATTTCTGTCTGTGAGATTTGCTGCTACCTGAGATCCGATGACTTTCTTCCTCGAGGATCGATCCCGACTTCCCGCTCTACATCAGGAGGAGGTCTTGTAATTATTTGCGTGGGTACGAATCTGGTTTGATCTATTTTATTATATTTTAAACTCGATTTCCTCCTACAACACCTTCTTAAAACCAACCTCTCAAAACCAATATCATCAACCCAAGATAAAGAATCCCGACATTAAACATTTAATCTTAAAACCAACCTCTCAAAATCATATTATAGAAGTAATTCTGGCATTTTGGTTTTCCAACATGAATCCTTAAAGGACATTTCCAAAAACGTGAAAACTTCTTTTTAAATAATTTATCATCAATATATATAATTAACATAAACATCACACACTTTATTAATAATTCACTTCCAAAAAAATCCCAAAATCACATATTTAAATCATTCCACAAAACTTACCCCCATAATAACACTTTTAAAGTAATTCCATAATGTGAAATAATTTCAGAAATTTATTTTTATGAAATCATAATCATCATAAGGATAATAATAATCACAATATTAAGTAAATACTAACATATAACATAATCTATGTATAACATGTAAGAATAGTCATTTAAAACCATTAAGAAAAGGCCCAATAAAGAGGAACCCAGCCCAACAAAACAAGAAAAGAGAGGGGAGACTCGGATCCTGGACCGGCCCAAAGAAAAGAAGAGACACCCGAGAGCAAGGATGAACCGGAGCTGAACCCTCCCCTAATCTGAAACCCGAATAGAAAGGTGATGTGACCCGTTTCCCACGCCCGGATCTGTCCCAGAAATTAGGCCCAACAAAGAACGGAAAGATTCACCGTCTTCAACCCAGGGCAGAGCTCGGTTTCCGACGAGAACACGGAAGAACAAAAAGGGGAAGGAGCCTCAGGCCTCTGGCGGCCCGTTTGGCTCGGAGTTTTCCCCAGGTGGTCGGAATTGGATCCCGGCCTCAATCCACACATCAGAAAGTAAGCGCGAGCAAGAAGGAGAAGGAGGAGAGAAATTTACCGAGCGGGAAGAAGAACTCCGGCGAGGATGCTCCGAGCGGCATCCGGCTGCAACGACGGGGAGAAGAGGTGTATCTTAGCCCAGGGAGGGGGAAGAGGAGATTAGAATCTTCCTCTACGAAGAAGAGACGAAAAACGAGAGGAATTTCAGAACAACCTTCCGCGCAGAGCAGGGGGGAGATAGACGCGTCCAAGGCTCCGGCGTACTCCGTCGAGGTCGGAAGGGGTTCTTCTGAGCCTAGGGAGGAGGGAGAATGAGTAAAAGCGGGATTTTGCAAGATCTTCGAAGTGAAGAGACGAGTACTGAAATGATTTACCGATTGCCACCGAAACAGAGGGGATGGCGGCTCCCGGCGTGGATGGTGTCCCTGGCGGCGGCGTCTGTCTTCCGGCTGCGTCCTGGGTGCTTGGACTGATGCTAGCTGCTGCTCAAAAGGGATGGAGGGAGGAAGAACAGGATGCTCGGTTCTCGGCGCTTGGGGCTTCGAGAACAAGGCGGAGGTGGGGTCGATGCACGAAGGAAGCTTTGGAAGAGATGAAGGGTTCGGTTGTGCAAGGAGAGAGTTGTTTGTGGGTTTGGTCGAATTTCTGGACGAGAATCCTGAAAGGACCTCTCGAATTTTAAAAATCGAGATGATTATAAATCATTATTTCAATTATTTAATATTATATAATTTCCTGGTCTTTACAAAGATGATAAAGTGCATATACAATATTATGTTGTGTAAATATAACTTTAACTTATGCAAATGTAATATTATTTTGTGCAAATAAAATGACACTCTCAAATCTAGCGCCCACCTGCTCAAGCCGCTCACTTTCAGATCTGAAGTATTAGCTTTCAGATATGAAAAACCCCTTCCTCTCGATTCTCTCTCTTTCGCTCAAATATTCATTCATCTCCCTCTCGACTTTCAGATCCATCCATGGCTGCCTTTCCTAGCTCCTTCCTTATTCTTGTTTATCGTCATCCACCATTGAAGACCACGTACTGGAAGCTCTCCCGACGCTTCGAGCCTTCAACCTCTATCCGTCGTCATTCTCGGCCCTCCGCCTTAATGAAGAGTTGTTTGGAATTTCCCAAAAAAATGTACTAGAAAAAATTGGGTTCCACGATACTTTCATATCATGGGTTATGGAATGCGTGACAACGGTTTCTTTCTCAGTGATAGTAAACAACGGCCCTATGGACTTGTTCCTTCCATCCAGGGGTCTCTGACAAAGGGACCCGATATCTCATTTTCTATTTATTTTAGGGGTTGAAATCCTGGCACGGAAACTCTCAGCTGAAGCGAACTTGGATAAAACCTCCATTGGCTTTCCTTTTGGTAGAGATGGCCCTCGAATTCCGTTCCTCTTCTTTGGTGACGACATCATTATTTTCTCAAAAGGTAGCGTGGATGCCGGGCTTAAATTGAGATCAATAATTGATTCATACTGTAAAATTTCTGGACAAAAAGTTAATTATCATAAATCAAGCTTCCAATCCACAAAAAGCATATTGAACCATCGGATTCTAGAGCTACGTAACTGCTTAAATATTACAAATGAAAATTCTTTGGAAAAATACATGGGGTGTCTGATTATCAATGGAAGAGTAAACAAACACACGTTCGAGGATATCATCTGTAAATCTAAAGAACAATTAAGTAAATGGCGTGCAAACGCTCTATCACAAAAGGGGCGTGCAATCTTAATCAACTCTAATTTATCAGCGAAGCCGTTGTATATTATGCAAAATTTTATGCTCCCCGCCGCAATGCACAAAGAACTTTATCAGATTAATCGTACTTTCTTTTGGAATAAAGATCTTCAACACCGGCCGCTTATAAGTTGGGATAGGATTTGCAGATTAAAACAGTGTGGGGGATTAGGGATTCAGAAATCAAAAGAGATGAATGAAGCCCTCCAAATGAAACTCTTATGGAAGATTCTGGATGAACCGAATAATGTCTGGGTTACTTTGATTAGACACAAATATCTTCGCTCTGCTAACATTTTCGATTACACGAGGCCGTCTCCTGGCAGTGGACCAAGCTGACAACTCTAATCGACAAATTTAAGACGAGACTTACTTGGTCAGTTGGAAATGGGAAATCAATCAAGTTCTGGACCGATAATTGGATAACAACCGCTTCTCTGTTGTCTAGAGATAATTGCCCCCACATCTATAACATGGAGGAAACTGTTAGTGACTACATTATGGGGGGTAGATGGTGGACGGAGAAGTTACAACATGCGCTACCTAATTGCATAGTAAATGTAATTCTAGACATTCCGCTACACGCTTCTCATTTTGAGGATCGACTTTACTGATGGCCCGATAGAGTTGGTTGGTTTACCACTACAAGCGCATACAAATTAATTACAACTCAATCATCCCTACACTTAGACAACAACGCCTGGATATGGAAAGTGAACATTTCGCCAAAGGTTAAAAATTTTCTCTGGAAGATTTCTCAGGATGGTCTCCCAACTGCCTCCAGGCTTTCCTGTAGAGGTGCCGCTATCCCTGCTACGTGTAGTCTGTGCAACGGTGCGGTTGAAGATGAAGTCCACCTCCTGCTAGAATGTCCCTTTGTACGCTCTATCTATCAATTCCCTTTTCGTGTACAATCAACTATTACAAACATGATAGTTCATTCTCGTGACAATAAACCTATCATGTCGTTCATTGGGAACGATCTCAATTCGTCGGCCAAGGATGTGCTTGCCTTTTCTTGGCGGTCTGTATGGTATATTTGAAACCAACATTTGTTTCGGCAGGTCCCCATCCCGCGGAAAGACATAGCTTTACACTTGATTAACTCCCACATCAATAATTGGAGTAAAATAGCCTTGCTAGAGGATGGCCTAGACGAGGAATTTCCAACACTCCCACATAACTCCAACCCCCCTAAAAAAGAAAAAGAACCAAAGAAGGATTTTGTGGCGCAAACCCCCAATGGGTACGCTTAAGCTTAATTTTGATGGATCAATGCTAACAAATAATGAAAGTATGGCGGAGGCCATAATCCGGGACTGGACTGGTCAACCAATACGAACATGTTATTAAAAACTTGGTAAATAAAGCCCTCTCAAAGCGGAAGCACTTGCTCTTAAAATGAGAATCCAACACGTTCTTCAACTCAATATTGACAAATCCACATCGAAGGTGACTCTAGTATAATCATTGACAGGGTGAGACGACACCCATCGAACCACCTGAATTGCCCGAGATGTGGAGAGGAGGAGACGACCCTCCACTAGTTGCGTGATTGTGGTGCTGGAAAGGAGGCATGGCGAAAGGTAAGGGAAAGACAGCTACCCCCTGATTTTTTCAACAGTTAAAATGTGCAGGATTGGATTTTTAAAAATGTGGAGGAAGAAAATAGATGGAGCACATCCTTTGTTACAATGTTGTGGGCGACGTGGAAACGAAGGAATGAGCTAGTTTTTCAGGGCCAAGACAACGCCAATGGGCTAGCTAATAGGGTGTGGAAGACGACGTCTAATTACCTCCATTGCAAGCAAAAAGAAAGCACTCCGGAGTAGCACATAACAGGGGCGACCTTAACACCGAAGGAGTGGATGCCTTCAGATGAAGGGTGGGTTAAATTGAACACCGACGGTGCCTCGAAGGGAAACCCAGGCCGAGGAGGAGGAAGGGGCGTGCTTCGGAATTCGAAGGGTGAGTTCATCAAGGCCTTTTCTTTTAAATGTCGGAGTTGTCTTGCGATCGAAGTGGAGCTATGGGCAGCCCTCTATGGTCTCAAAATGGCCCGACAGTTGGGCGTATCAAAGCTAGTCCTAGAGATGGACCGTGGGAGCGTGTGCAAGATGCTGAAGTTAGATACAAATGAAGTTTATGCCCACCAGAATTTGATTATGCAGTGCCGAAGCATAATTAGTACCACAACTTGGGAGGTAGAAGTCCGTAATGTGCCAAGAGATGCACACACAATCGCGGATAAGCTAGCAAAGGTAGGAATTGAAGCTGTCGAATCTTTCCAAACTTTCTCTTTTATACCGGATTGTTTTCGGAATTGCTTGTATCCTACATACTCTGTTACACAATTTGCATAATTTAAATAAAGCTACGGGACACTAGCCCCCTTATTTACCAAAAAAAAAAGTATAATCATTGACCACTTAAACAGAAAAACTAAATGTCATTGGGAAATTGAGCTAATTTTATCTAATGTAAAACTTCTTCTATAGACTTTGAAAGAAGTTTCCTTCTTTCATGTGCCTCGTTTGGGGAATAGAGTGGCTGATAAGGCTGCACACCTTTGCCACTCTTCCCAGGGAGTCGATATTCACAACGATTTAGGTCTTTTAGATCTCATCCACAAGGATGCTACGGGGTAGAGCTTGCTTGCCTGAATCCTTTCCTAATAAAAAAAAATCTATCTACCAACTAAGACAACTGGTGGTGATACTCCAACTTTTTTTTAACGAAGGTAAATGTGTAAATTCAAAATAATCTAATTTATTATCCAATTAATCCCAACTAACAATATACGAAAATAATTCCAACTATTTCTAAAATGTCAAAGAATGAACGAATACCGATTTAATCCTATCTATCTACCAACTATTTTTAAAAAGTCAAAAAAAAATGAACGAATACCAATTTAATCCTATCTATTTATTTATCTATATCTAACTAGAGAAGCTTAATAGATGAGGTGACACACTCTCCTTATTTCTATGACTCCTAACCAATTAAAATTAAGTTTCTATAATTATAATTTTAGTATTAAAAAAAACAATTGGATTAATTGAAAACATAAATAATAAGGAAACATAAAATTAATATCAGTAATATATATATATATATATATATATATATATATATATATATATATATATATATATATATATATATATTACTACTTTAATATCTAGCTAGCTAGTTAAGTTTATTCGTCATTCAATCCTCACATTTTATTTCAAATTTCAGTTTAAAAAGTTTTCACTAATAACACTCAACTTCGCTGGAAGAGAAGTTCGTGTTTGTGTTTGATTCATTTAGATTAGGGCGATGGAAGAAAAGAATAAACGAAAACAAAGAAAACCTAAAGATCTGAGGATCGGCGCCCGTCGCTACCTAAGATGCGCCCGCAGATGAGTTCCCAGTGAAGTCGACGCCCGCTGATACCCACTGGCGCCTGTCGATAGACCCAGAAACTCAAAACAATAGGATTTTTCTTTGAAAATCTGATCCAAACTCGGATTTATCTCTGAGAATTGGATGAGGGAGTTTAAATTCTATCTTTTTGCATTCAGATTTTCCTATTTCTTTGAGAATTCAATCAATATACATCTTAATTCTATCTTTTTCTTTAAAATTATGTCTTATATCTCCTATAAATATAATGCATTCGAATTCAATCCGCCCCATCCTAAATTCTTTTGAGTTTTCAAAGCATTCAAGAAGAATCAAAGCAATACAGAAGGTTTGATTTTGAGAAGAGAAGGCGGAGATCAAAGGTGTCTTCATCGGAATTCGAAGAAAATCCGAAGAGCAGTCGAGCGGTGCCCATCGATCCTACAAAAGGTTGTTTCTTTCGAGTTTTCACTTGAAGTTCGGTGAGATCGCTCCTATTCTTTTGAATTCTGTTCTTTTTAATCATGTATGATGATATGGAGATGTCCATGCCAAATAAATTGGAAACTCATGAGTGAGTAAGGTGGATTTCGTTGGAGGCTTGCTGTAACGGCCTAGGTATAAACACCCGGGTTACGTTTCGAAGGTCAGATACCTTCGTTTAGATCTTGCAATCCAGGTACGGGTCGAGGTTTCAAACCTCTTTTAAGGATCAGTATGAAAGCAGGGATTTCAAACCCCAAAATCATTGTAGGGCCGTTGGGTACCCTTAGCATGTCCTAATGACTAAGTCGTAAAATTCATTTAAGGAATTAGGGCGGAAAACAAAATTAAGATACAACATGCCACAGCAGAGCCGGGTCAAAACCAAATCATAAGTGAAATTAATTACCATTTAGCCAAGTTAGCGGATTAGTCAGGTTCTTCGATTTCGCCCTAGAGACTTCCTGTCACAGAAGCAAGGAGCAAGCAAAAAGCAGGTACCTAACATTATCCATGAAGTCAGGCCCAGTAATCGCCTGCGGGCCCTAAAGACCGCGCTGAGGCCATATAACATGCCTATACCTAGATAAAGGATGGTCTAATGTAGTACATGATTTAAACATGCAAGTCATGCTTATCAGGATATAATATAATGCAGAAAAACTGTAAAGGCGCCCAAGAAAATGCCAAGTGGCATATCCCACTCCTACATATGCCCCCCTTCTCGTTAGGGCAGACACTGGCCAGTTCGATGCTATAGCATAACAATCTCATCATATATGTGCATCAATCAATCATAATCATCATACTCATCATGCTCAGGCCCGATGGCGCTGGGCTATCATAGCATCTCATGTAATGACACAACGACTCAGGACAAACCCGATGATGCTGGGCTATCCTATATACACTACAAAAAAAAAGATATAGGCAACGGCCATTTACCGTGGCTAAAAGTCTATTTGCTGTGGCAAAAGACCATTAGCAACGGCGTTAGCCACGGCAAATCAGGCGTGGCGAAACCTGTGGTGGCAAAAGATACTAGCAACGGCTACAACTGTGGCCAATTCCTAGCCACGGCAAAAGCGACGACATCTTGCCGTTGCTAAATTATTTCTGGGCAATTAAAAAAAAAGCACTGCTTTTTAGCCCGGATTCTTCAGATCCGGGCTAAAAAGTCCCATATTTATAAAAAAAATATAATACTCATAATTCAGGCCAGAGATTGAAAAAACCCCAATTCTTTCAACAACCAAATATACAAATTTAGTTACTTATACAAATTTACATATAAAAAAATCTACATAATTTACATAAAACTCAAATTATTCAACAAGTAATTGGAAACAACGGATCCATTTCCAATGCACTTTCTTACATGTGACTTTGTCAACAAACTTTCGGATCTCAATATACCTGTAGAAACAAATTAGCTATAATTCACATTCATCAACAACGGAAATCAAACAACAAATAAAAAAAAACTCAATAAGATAAAGTATAAAGTTAACCATAAAACTAAAGGCATAACCATAAAACTAAAAGCTGCAAATAATTAAGTACTCCATAGTACACAAGGCTTTCATACAAATTAAACTCCAAAGTTAAAAAAAGTCAAGTAAAAATATATTTTTCTCCAAGAAATGAATCATATACCTATCAAATTACACATGATTCCTACACACTGGTCGTATGCCCTTGCTTACATGAGTCTTAACTGAATGACAGACATAACAATTTACATAGCATATGTAACTTGCTTCATTCGAAATTATAATTTCATTTTCTAACTAGTTTGAGGACTACAAAAAAGATAAAGAGTAACTAGCCATCCTTCAGCTCTCAAGAGTGGAACCATGGAAGCACATTAAGTAGAGAACAACAAACAAGGTACACACTTGTTAAAAAACAGAGCCATCACAAAGCTGCCAGCATAATTTAAGCATGGATGTGGACACAATGCATTTTTACATTCAAGACATTATGAAGATAACCTAAATCAAATGAAAAAGTACCTGCAGTGGCCAATACATACGACCATTCATTAGAGTAGGAAGGAGGTCACTCTTTAATCTTGGTATGATTTTTTTTTTGGTTGGTTTTCACCTGAGATTACATTGAATCAAGCAATCAGAAACCGAAATGTGAACAGGACAATGCAGCCAAAAGTGATACTAAAGGGTTTTAATTGTACCTCTAAGGGATGCATTGTATGAGAAGAAAACATTTTTTATGCAAGGTTCCTCACCCAAACTCCGAGCATCCATTTTGAGGATTCTTAAGAAGAAGCTTGCTGGATGGAAAAAAAATGTTGGCGGTTTATTAACAGACATAAGGAACTCTTGAAGGTGTAAAATATGGGTTTGTTGAAGAACCAATGTAAGGGACTAAGAAGTAGAGATCTTTTCAAGTGAATAAAATTGTACCACCATCAAGATTCTCCCTGTCATGTATCGCCTTATTTGTTGAGGGTCCACTTTATAAAGCTCTTCACTGATGCCACCATCAAGACTTCACTTTCCTTGGAGCTTCCTTGATCTTTCCTCCTCGGTCACGGCCTCCTCATTCACATTATGTTGAGGCTCCACTTTATAAAGCTCTTCACTAATGCCGTGATTACCCACACTACTGCAGAAGCACCGCTTGAAGAAGAAGAGCTATCACTCTCGTGAAGCAACTTTCCAGCTACAACAGTCAACAACTCAAATGCACAATGCACATAGTTGCCCATCCTAAACACAGTGAGATCTTTTACAAAAAAAGAAAAGATCAAATATATGAGGAAAATAAAAATAAATATAAACCCTGAACACAATGATAAGAAGGGTTGATTGTTGTAAAGGTAATGATGATAAAGGGATCTGGAGAAGTAAAATATGTTCAGGAACAACCAAATAAGAAAGAGACACAAGGGTGGCATGAATCTAAAAAATTCTTTGACGACAAAGGATACAATTGAAGGAAAAAAAAAGAATCCAATGTGTAGTTATGCTACTCCATAAAGGCAACAAAGAATATAAAGACAACAATCAACCTATCTCATAAAGCAATGTGTGAATTAAAGCATGAATTATGGGAAAAACATTACATTCATTTTTGAGTAGGTTTCTTTTATTCTAGAATAAAAGCATGAATTATGGGAAAAATCAAAGTCAATGCAAATTAAGAGAGGAATACCTTTGCAGGCTGAAACAAGATATGGGCAGGCCGGGTGGTACAACTCCCATTTATGCCATTTGAACATTCCTCTTTTATGCCTTCATTTGATTTAGAAACTGGGCAGGCTCAGTGACAAAATCAGTAACATTGGAATGGAAATAATCAATAATAGAAGTATAAAAAAATGCGTCTATTATAGCCAATCCACATGTGACTCAAAAGTATCAACTAGTATCTTGCCAAGAAATGCGAATAAGTTGCAAAGCATAAATGATATTGCGTCAACTACAACTACAACTTCGCTAAAATTCAAAATACACCCTGCTTGTAATTTTTGTTCAAAAAAATTACTACTTTTTACACCGTGAGGCCAAGATGATACTCATACTCACAAAATTATGTCTCCCAAGTCTCATAACAGATTACATGTCTCCGTACTTTACATATTTTCAAAACAATCAAATAATATTGAGATTAGAAACCAATCATCTAGGATAACAGAAAGAATAATCCAAAAGTCAAGTACATGAGCTACAAAGAAAATGGTCAAATACCCAAAAACAAAAATCATGATAGAATAGTACAAAGAAAGAGCAATAATGTGTTACATTCTAGTATATATATTTTACTTTAGCTATCAAAACAGTAGCCGTAAACCGTAGAGGAAAAAATAAAATAAAAGAAAAGACGACTTACATTTAACTATTCTTTGAATATCGGATAGGATTCATCAAAGAACTGGGAGCGGTGAAGGAGAAACGAGGCAGTGGCCAAATGAGTAGGCGTAAGTATTACCTAGTATATAAATAAAATATACACATTGAGCTCAACGCATACCTTAATACTTCATTATCCTTTCTCACATTTTCAATTTGAGTTAAAATTTGAGGAATAAAAGTAAGCACTTACCTATTTGAATCTGACAATGTTAGGATGCCTCAAAGATCTATGACTGCCAATCTCTCTCTGCACATTCTCAATTCTCATCTATCTGTGCATTAAATAAGTTTAATTTTTTGTATGATTCTCTCAT
Source organism: Persicaria maculosa (assembly GCA_963922045.1). Classification (NCBI taxonomy): domain Eukaryota; kingdom Viridiplantae; phylum Streptophyta; class Magnoliopsida; order Caryophyllales; family Polygonaceae; genus Persicaria; species Persicaria maculosa. Next base: position 44,933,243 of record OY998263.1, on the reverse strand, counting down.
GACAAAATACTTTTGAAAAATCCCAGCAGATGAAAACAAGATTCAATTCAAGGCTATAAATTATTTATAATACATCAGAAATCAGATTCCAGAAATGGAAGAAAGAGGTGTTTCCTTCCAACAAGATGAGATATACTCAATCACATGTATATACAATTATCAAAACGATATCTCTCAAACAAGGCCTAAAACAAAATAGAAGAGATATGTAGGTAGTCATTTATATAAAAATCGAATCCTCATAGAGAGGGCAGGGTTATATTAGTTTAGCTGTAAACAGACAAGGTAGGAAAACCTTCTCACTTCTCTTAATATACTTGATGGCTTGGAAGTTTAGAATAAAGGGAACAACAGAAGTTTAACCTTAGAATTCAGCAATGATCAAAATCAAAGTTTATGGCAAAACACCCTAGTTAAGATCAAGCAAACTGATCAAGGACAAGTAATTCAAGCATGAGACAAGAATTATGTAACCAGCAGCTAAACCAGATTAATAAAGATAACATTACCTTTATCATTTAAGGCTTAATAGAGAACACAAACACTCATAAAGGGACAAATGTAGGAGACCAAACAAAATGAAATAAGAGGTAAAGTGGTGCAACAAGAAACTCCCTTTGGTCTTCTTTAACAAATCTTTGATTGAAATAAGCATCTCCCGGGATAATTTGATGCAGCTTCAAGCTTGAAGGAATGCCATCACTAGGCTAATTTCAGATTTGAACACCATCCTCTTTCAATTCTTCTAAGGTCTTCACATTTCCTTTGATTTCCTTGCAAATACGGAAACAAAGATCTGAGACGTGTGCCTTGACAACTGGAGTGTATTTCCCATAGGAATAAGGCAAGAGGTCCACGGCTAAAGCCAAAGGCCACTTTCATGTAACCTCTTAAAGATTCAATGAATCGATCTTTGTCCCTGTAACCTCTTAAAGATTCATATGTTTTTTTTTCTTCTATTTGGCTCGTTGGGAGCTTATCCTATTTCCCTGTAACCTTTTAAAGACTCAATAAATTGATTTTTTTTTATATTTCCTAGAGGATTGAAAGAAATAAAACAGTTATTTTCTTAGAGGATTGAATAACATAAATCAAAAGCACTAGTGCTCAAACCTGAATGTGCAGATTAATTAAGTTACCATAAGTAAACATCAATAGCATATAGATTGGCAGGTGATAAAAAAAAGAGATTACCAACGAAGAAACCGAAATCAGAAGGGAAATGGAGTAGTTGAGAACCAGACCTAGATTTGGAGAAGAACCAGATCGAGGGTGAAAGCGCAAGCGACGAGGATGAGAAGTATGAGCTGAATGGAGTTCACGCGGGTCGAATATGAGACCTCTAGGGCTTGTTGGCGTAGGAGCAAGGGTTGTAGATGGAAAACTAGCCGTCCCTAGTGCTGCTGTCAGCGGGAAGGCCATCGTTGTAATGCAGAGCAACCCTTGATTTTGATAGAATTCACTCTGTTTACAACAGAGAGTTGCCTTTCCATTGTAATAAGTAGAAACTTATAAACTCGTCATTTAGTGTTGTTGAACTGCGTATCGTTGTAATGCAGAGCAGCCCTCGAGGTTTGTACGCCTTTTTCGGATCCTTGAGGTCCCTGATTGGCTTGGTTTATCCCTAATCAATATCATTGGTATCAGAGCAGTCGGTCTTCTAGGCTCTAATGGCGGATGGTACTCGCGGGCAAGCAGTTGTGCAGGAAATGGCTAAACGCATGGACGGGGTGCAAGAATCTCTGCATTCGTTCCAGTCTAAGCATGATCGGGAGATTGCGGAGTTGAAAGATATGATTTCTGCAGTCACAAACCTGATGAAGCACCCCATTAACACAGAATCCCCTGAGCCGGATTTTTGAGATGGAGGTCCGCATAGATCTGGCTCGTCGCAGTCGATCCCCAACCCAGGTAACCCTAATTTTACGCCGATTGGCCCTGCTATTACGTCGAATGGGGGATATGCTCTTCCGGGTGGGTTAGTGTCCAAATTATCGAAATTCGATTTCCCGAAATTTGACGGTACCGGATTACGACCTTGGTTGTACCAATGTGAGCCGTTCTTTACCTTAGACAATACCATACCTGAGTATCGAGTTCATTTGCTTCCCTTCACTTCACTTGTGATGCTCTGGAATGGCACCATAACTATATTCGTGAGAGGGGCCATCAATTTCCCTCTTGGTCCGAGTATGTGGTGGATATCTCATCGAGATTTTGTGAGTTGATAGATGATCCTCCTGCTGAATTAGTAGGCATTAGGTACTCAGGTGATGCAGTCGCTTACCTCAAGGCTTTTGAAGGGGCCTTGACAAAGCTGTCGCTATCCAAATCCCATGCCCTGAGTATATTCTTAGCAAATCTCAGCCAGCCAATGCAGCTTCATGTGCGCTAATTCAGTCCCACTTCCATCCATCAGGCTGCTAAGCTTGTGAGGTTGCAGGAAGGAATCCTCAAAATTGGCCCAAACCGTAGTTTCCAACCATCTAATACTCTACCCAAAACACAAACACCCTTATTTCCGAAACCTCCACAAAATAGCCTAACCAAATTCAGCCCTCCAAAACAACTCACAGATCGCCCCCATAAGTCCCTTACCGCAGCTGAGATGCACGAGAGACGATCGAAGGGGTTGTGTATGTTTTGTGATGAACCATACACCCCGGGGCATCAGCTTAAGCACAAGAGGGGTCAAATACATCTGATGGAGGGGGGCAAAGTTGACAGTGATGAGGAGGGAGTTGTTAATGAGAATGGGATGTAGATTGAGGAGCTACCCCAAGATACCCCTTGTCATATATCTATCAACGCCCTCACTGGTGTACCACAGTTCATCACCATGAAGGTGACGGATTACTATAAGAACAGACCCATGAGCATCCTCTTGGATTACGGAAGCACTCACAACTTTTTGGATGAGGAAGTAGCTCGTGGTTTCGGTTGTAAGTTGGACCCTATTTTACCCTTGACAGTGTCGGTCGCAAATGGCCAAAGACTGGGAGCTAAATGGGTGAGCAGAAATTTTTTATGGCAAGTCAAAGGCCATGATTTTACCACTGATGTCATCTTGTTGCCTCTGGGAGGTTGTGACCTCGTCTTAGGCATTCACTGGCTCGCTTTGTTGGGTTCTATTCTGTGGGATTTCAGTCAGCTATGAATGGAATTCAAGTGTAATGGGAAAAAGCACGTTTGGAGAGGCTGTCCTAACGCTTCTCATAAGGTGGTTAGTAGTGGTAGCTTGATCCGAGCCCTTCATGATAACCCAGAGGTGGCCTTGCTACAGGTCTGTTCACCCGGTCCTAAACTTAACCATGTTACTGCTACCCAAGCTGATTTCAGCCACAATAGTGACTTGCAGCAGGTGTTACAGTCCTACAAACGGGTTATGACAACACCTACATCCGTTCCTCCTTTTCGGGACGGATTTGACCACAAGATTCCACTCCTCAACGGTGCTAATCCGGTTAGTAAACGGCCTTATCGTTACTCAGCCGAGCAGAAAGATGCTATTGAAGCCTTGACCAAGGATATGTTGAGAGATGGAGTGATCAGACCCAGCTCTAGTCCTTACACGTCTCCAGTAGTGCTGGTTAAGAAGAAGGATAATACTTGGCGAATGTGTGTTGATTACAGAGATCTTAATGCCCAAACGATCAAGGATAAGTATCCGATTCCACTGTTGGATGATTTACTCGATGAGTTGGGCGGTGCCTGTATATTCTCGAACTTAGATCTCCGGTCTGGATTTCATCAGATTCGTATGAACCCTCCAGACATTTTCAAAACAGCACTCAAGACGCATTCCGGGCATTACGAGTTTCTTGTCATGCCTTTCGGCCTCACAAATGCTCCGTGCACTTTCCAGAGATTGATGAACCATGTCTTTCGAGACTTCTTAAGGAAGTTCGTTTTGGTATTTTTTGATGACATCCTCGTGTATAGCTCCAATTGGCCTGATCACCTACAACACCTAGAGGCTGTCCTGCAAGTTTTACTGGTTCAGCAGCTCTACCTTAAGCCGTCAAAATGCACTTTTGGCGCCACTAGGATTGAATATCTTGGCCACTTTATTTCAACAGAGGGGGTGAGTACAGATCCAGCCAAAATTCAGGCCATTGTCGACTGGCCTCCACCTAACACACTCAAGAAGCTACGGGGATTTCTTGGCCTCGAAAATTATTATCGAAGATTTGTTAAGGGTTATGGTTCTATTTCGAGGCCTTTGACTGAGTTGCTAAAGAAAAACCAGTTCAAATGGTCCGAGCCCACTGAAGAAGCCTTCCAAGCATTGAAGCGCAGCCTTTCATCTACACAAGTGTTGGCCCTCCCAGACCTTAGCAAACCCTTTGTTATAGAGATGGATGCCTCAGGTACAGGTGTAGGGGCGGTGCTTATGCAGGACCATCACCCGATAGCTTTCATTAGCAGGTGGTTAAGTCCCAAACAGCAGGGTCTCTCAGTCTATGAGAGGGAGCTCTTAGTTGTTGTGTTTGCTGTGCAAAAATGGAGCTCCTCTCTTATGCACAAACACTTTGTGATTCGCACCGATCAGAGGAGTCTAAAATACTTGCTTGATCAGGCTGTCACTACTCCTTTCCAACACATGTGGATTGCGAAACTGCTGGGCTACGATTATGAAATACAATACAAGCAAGGAGGGGAGAATGTAGCTGCTGATGCCTTGTCACGAGCTACCCATTCTCAGTTGCTGCATACTCACCTGACAGTTGGTGATGATAATTTGCTCCTGGAGATATAGAACTCATGGGCCACAGATAAACACTGTCAAAAGATCATTGTTGACCTCCACCTAGACCCAACCACTCATCCCCAATATTCCTGGACCAATGACGAGCTTCGGAGGGGCACAAGGTTGGTGGTTGGAGCCAATGCAGATCTTCGTTCCCGGATACTTAAATGGTTGCATGATTCTCCCTTAGGAGGTCATTCCGGTAGAGATTCTACAACTCAGAGGGTGAAATACCTATCCTACTGGAAGGGTATGCACAAGGATATTAAAGCTTATGTCCGAAATTGTCCCATCTGTTTGCAAAACAAGTATGATAGTGCAGCTTCACCGGGCCTCTTACAACCGCTACCAATTCCAAATGGGATCTGGGAGGATATCAGTCTCGACTTCGTCGAGTGGCTACCTCATTCGAAGGGTAAGCACACAGTGTTGGTGGTGGTGGACAAATTGAGCAAATACGGTCACTTCATGGCGCTCCGACATCCCTACACAACGCTCGATGTTGCTCAAGTCTATTTAGACAACGTCTTCAAGCTCCATGGATTCTCTCGTTCAATCGTCAACGATAGGGATTCCATTTTCTTGAGTGAAGTGTGGCAGGAGATTTTCAAACTGCAGGGGGTGAATCTGAACCTCTGGTCAGCTTATCATCCTCAAAGTGATGGTCAAACGGAGGTGACAAACCGGACTCCCGAAACGTATCTCATGTGTATGTGTTCTGATGCACCACACACTTGGAGCTCCTGGCTGCCCTTGGCAGAGTATTGGTACAATACGACACACCTTACCGCCATTGATACTACACCTTTCGAGGTGATTTATGGCAAACCACCTCCTTTTCACCTACCTTATCTGCCTGGGGAAAGTAAGGTACATTCCGTGGACCGAAATTTAAGCAGAAGGGAGGAGATTATCAAAATGCTCAAGTTCCACTTGCAGAGGGCACAGAATCGGATGGTGCAAATGGCCAACAGGAAGAGGAGTGACCGAACGTTTGATGTTGGGGATTGGGTTTTCCTTAAGCTGCAACCATACCGTCAGCAGACTCTCCGTGCTCATCGCTCAAATAAATTGTCACCCCACTACTTTGGTCCTTTTCTGGTGGTTGAATTGGTTGGGAAGGTGGCCTACAGGTTGCAGCTCCCACCGTCGGCGAAAATCCATGACGTGTTCCACGTTAGCCAGCTCAAATTATGCCCCGACCCATCAGCTATCACAAACACTTCACTCCCGCACTACATCCCTAATGTGGGCTCAAATCGGGAGCCAGAGGCTATACTTGAGTGCCAATTTGTCCGACGAGGCAATGCTGCTGCTACCAGGGTGCTGATAAAGTGGAAGAACAGTCCGGTCGAGGACGCCACCTGGGAATTCCTCGATCACCTTCGTGCTCGCTTCCCTTCTTTTGATTCTTGAGGTCAAGGATCTCTTCGATGGGGGAGTACTGATGTAGAGCATCCCTTGATTTTGATAGAATTCACTCTGTTTGCAACGGAGAGTTGCCTTTCAATTGTAATAAGTAGAAACTTATAAATTCGTCGTTTAGCGTTGTTGAACTGTGGGTTTACTGGAACTCCGGTTCCTGGTGTATACGGTTCAGTTGAACCGGGTCGAGGTAGGGGCTATATAACCCTCACTCCGTCTCTATCAGAGTAATCAATTTACACACAAATTTTCTTCTTTCCCAAACAACTCTCAGTACTGTTTTATTGGCAATTCCTTGCTCGATTGGGGGTTTCTGCCACTCATCTTCCAATCCTTGAGGTTTGTACGCCTTTTTTGGATCCTTGAGGTCCCTGATTGGCTTGGTTTATCCCTAATCGGTATCACGTTGCCAGCGGGGCTTCGTTGCGATGGAGAATAGGGTTTCTGGAGAAGACGAGGTTGAGAGGCTGTTGGTGGCGCGCTATGGCTGACAGTGGAGGTTGTTGGTTGCGCGCTATGGCTGACAGTGGGTGGAGATCTGAGATTGGGAGAAGATGAAAGAGAGGAGGCGACTTACCAGAAGCAGAGGTCGAACTGTAGAAGACGCGGGTTGAGCATCACCAGATATGGAGTTCAGGAGGCTTAACAACGACAGAGGTCGAAGAACGCATCTGAGAATCTGAAATAGGGTTTTGGGAAAGGGGCTTGTTTTAATGTTTTTCACTTTCCGTTTTTCTTTTAATTTTGGGTGAAAGTTATATTTTTAGCCACGGCAATGCCAGCTCTGGTGGCGAAAACCAATTAAAAAGCCACGGCAAATTCATGCCATTGCTACCGTCCGTGGCTAATATGTTTTTTTTTTGTAGTATGACCCTAGCAAAATACTCCAGGACTCACAGATAACGGTCGTTCTCTTTTCAAACACATAAAGAATAGGGATGCTCATTCATAAGTGCAAGTCCTAAGCATGATACTACATGACATGCTTTTATGCATATGCAACACCTACACATTATATGACACATTAGGAAGGAGGTTCAGGTTGCTGAGTAAGTCTCGTAGGATACTTACTTGGAGGCTCACAGAATCCAAGCAATCAACACCAATAGCAAGCAATGTCCAACAAATCACAAATCACCTAATAGATATATACAAATATGCATAAGCCTATCTAAATCACACAAGGCGCCCCTAACTATCATACATAACTTCACATATCCCATTTCCGATCATTCCGTCTTATCTCATCATATATCATATATCATTTCATATTCATCTCATATCAACATATAATATCTCATCCATCATCTCATCTTGCATCATCATATAACACTTCATGTCGTATTTAAAATTCACAAAATTCTCAACCAGGATTCAACGATAAATTCACCGAGTTAAATCAGGTAAATCACTTTCCCAATGTTTTCCAAACTCTTAAACCTCAAGTTAAGTCAACTCATTTTCAAAACAATTTGTCAAATTCTATATGGCCAAAATCCATTTATAAAACATTAAATCTTTAATCAACTTGCAATTTCATACCATTAAAATAATCCCGCCATGTTTCTTATTTCAAAATCATTATCTAAATAGGTTCCGACCATTAGGACTTTGGTAAATTACCCAACAACATATAACTAAATACAATATCAAAATAAATCCATTTTTACAACCCATATTTATAAGTCAAAACCAACAAATTACTTCAAAATTCCTAAAATCACACATTAAACGTCACAAAATACATATTCCAAATAATGTTATTTTTCAAATACTTTTATAATATGTAAAATTCTAGAAATATAATATTTTCCAAAGAAATAACCGGATAATATAAGGATATAACAAGTAACACACATTATCATATTTATATAACAAAATAACACAACAATAACAACTAATAACCCATCAAATCCCAACAACACAGCCCATAAGAGAGAATCTGAATCCAAGCCCAGAAGCCAGCCCATACCCGCACCTGAGTAAGGGTTCGTATGGAACGGGGTTAATAAACTGACTAAAATTATAAACAGGGTAAAATTTATAAACTGTTGGTAAAAGTAGTTAAAAATTTAAACAACAAAATAATCTCCGTATGGGGTGAAAAACAGTTTATTTGTAAAAAGTGGAGTTTATTTGGTTGTTATTAGGGGTATTATGGTACTTTCAAACCAAATAAACCCCCAAAACCCAAAATAACCTTCAAAAACAAGCTTTTTTTTTAACTCAAAATTTTAACTACTTTTACCTATTTTTCTCTATCCATACACTCTTTAACTTGTTTAAATAAAAACTTCTACTTCTACTTAATTTTTTACCTATTTATTTGTGGCAACCATACACACCCTAAGTGAACCGGATAAATTAGGCCGAACCGACCGGTCTGACAAAAAAAAGGAAAGGATGAACCCGACCCGCCCAATAGAAAGGAAGGAAAGAAAGACCCAGGCGCGTCTTCCTCAAACAAAGAAACAGGAACCCTGAAAAGCATCGACGAAACGGACAGAGAAGACGAGATCCAGGTCTCTCCGGCGGTGCGCTCTCACTCTGACCCTCACAAGATCTCCGACACCCCATCCCGACGTCCTAGGGCCAAGAAACAAGCAAGAAGGTGTAACAGGGTTTTCGGGCCTATATACATATTATAGGTTTATAATTCAGTTTGTGTAACCTGGTCTATATCAAACCGGTTTAATATTTTATTTTGGGTGAACCCGTCACTCACCGCCCTTATGTAATCTCATCCTCAGCATTTGCAGAAGCAATCAAATACAAAACCCAATTCTCCAATCTCAAACTCTCTAAATCAAATCCCGTTCTAGCATCCTTCGAATCAACCCTTCTTCCCTTCGTGGTTGGTTTCTAGGCCTAGAATACTCAGTTTCGAGATCGATCTTCGATCTTCTACCTGAGATCTATCGGTTACTTGTCACTTTTGAGTTTCTGTTGTTTCAATGGTGTCGATCGATGGAATTCCTGTCACAATGGTATCAGAGCCAGTCGATTCCTTGGCGGATTTGTCTATGGAAGATGAAGATTGGACGGACGAAGAGTTGGAAGCTTTGGAGGCTCTTAAGGTATCGATGGAGAAATTGACGCAGAGTGTGACCTCGTGTATCCATGAAACGCGGTCGGCGAATGAAGAGATGAACGGGGGCAGGGCGGAGATGGAACGGCATATGAGCAGAATTGAGGCAATGATCGGGTCTATGGTAGCGGAAGTGAATCCAATCCGATCTCAGGAGGTCGACGGCCCGCTTGTTGTTGATAGTTCATCGATAGTCCTCACATCGAACTCTCTAGATCTGCTCAAATCAGATAAAGTGAGGTTGATAGATGATGAAGAAGGTCATCAGGCGCTCAAGGAAACACCTAAGCCAGCCGATGACAATCGAACCCCTTCAAAGGAGCCCCTAGGACTAGTTGCTTATCAAGTGTTCGATGAATTTTCTACACAAATCGAGAGTGACGAAATTGAAATGGAGAGTGATCTGCCTAAAGAAATGGATGGGAGCATCCAACTGAAAGGGCTGATTGCAGGTAACTATCATATCGATCTAGTTACGTCTCTTGCTCATGATTTTAGAAATATTCCTATTCTGATAAGCGATGAGGATCAGCTACTGTGTTTCGATCCGGGAGGGGGATGTTTGAGTATCGACAGCTATAGTTTGCTGGGGGAATCGCCTAAGCTTAGAGGTGATGGTCCTATCCTTGCAAAAGATCTCACCAATTCGGACGCCCGCCAATTGTTCGACAATATGCCAGAGTTCCTGAAGAAGGGGATTGAGCTGTCAGGCACATTTCCTAATGGAACGATGTTGGCTGAATATGCAGTGAGTTCAAATAAGAAACAAGGGACCTTGAGTTGTGATAAGAATATGACAACCATGGGTACCTTATTAGGAGCTGTTTCATTTGGAAGTGGAGACGTGTTGGCTGAGCACAGGAATGAATTCATTGTTGCAAAAAGTGAGCCCACTTATTTGTTTAATGTGCAACGCGTTTTCGATCCTGGGATCATAGGTAACTCCTATAATACTGAAGCTATGCTACTTATTCCTGCATTAGAAACATTCAGAAGCAGTACTCGAGTTACGACATATGATTGTGATGGATGGGTGTCTTTTGACCCTGGAGGTGTACAAATGATATTTTATGGAAGTTCTCCCTTTGGATATTTGTCATTGTTTGATGCTGTCAAGAAGCTAGAAAACTCTCGATATATGGTAGAACATGTTGCACTATTGACATTCGATTCGGGAGGAGGTTCATCTATGAGTAAGGCTCTTTGGTTATCTTCTATCACTGCTGATGTTATTGCCCCACGTTTGCTGGCAAATTTGAAGGGCAACTGAGAGTATATTGAGGATCATAGTGCTGCTGAACTACTTCTCCAGGCCTCATTTGGAACTGCATTTCTTTTGATCCTTAGGGACAAGGATCCTTCAAGGAGGAAGCATTATGATGGGGCTGCTGAAACAGAAAGTGGGGATGAGAAGGTGCTCATTGTAAGATCTCTTGTGTTAGTTTATGAAAAATCTTCGGTTTGCAAAATGAAGTCATTTCTAAGCAAGCAAGGAGTCCTTGAGTTGTGCATTAGGAAGGAAAAGGTGAGCTTTCAGGGCAAGTTGGGAGGTGCTGCATACTTACCCATGGCTGCTGTTGTTTGGGAAAGAGAGCAAGGAGAGCCTGATGAAATTACAACTTGCTTGTTATCGCTAGAAGGCATTGAGGCGCTAGTTTTCCATGAGCATGTTCAAGGTAAATCAGGAGGAGCTGCAATTATGGAGAGCAAGATGACAAGTACAGGTGGGGCTGATATTAAGAAATTGACTGAGAATAGTGCAAAGCTAGGGAAATGGCAATCTTCACTTGTGCTGATTTGTGATGTCAGAAGACAGATTATGGGTCTTGACAGATGCCTTTACCCTTGTTTGGATGTGGTGATTTTTTATCCGAGAGGTGGAGAATTGCAAGATGATAAGGAGTTGTTTAAAACAACGATCATGTTTGCAACTTGATCCTTGAGATTAGTCTGCTTGTCTTTCTTGCTGCTGAGCTTGGAGATTGCACATCATTATACAATTTACAGTGAAGCAGCAATTGCTGAAATTATAGCATCGAATCAAATTGGAAGGAGAGATCAGCAAGGTATCAAGTACATTGATTATCGAGGGTCACTTCTTCAAACAATACACACAGATTTGAGATCCAAGAATGCTTTGCTGCCGCCAATGACAGATGTGAAGCGAGGGAGTACTTTGCTACTGCTACTATTAAATCCCACTTAGAAAATGAGGAAGAAGGTTGCTGTTCTTAGTGTACAAACCTGGGCTATCAAGGTTAGTTCATTTGTTTTCGATCCCGAAGGACAAGGCTCCATGTTCACCCACAAAGCTCATCATTAGTCATTGCTATTAGGAGTTGCTCTTGAGAATGATTTAAATTCCATAAGGTTAGAGAAGATGCAGGCTGAAGAGGAAACAAGAGTTGAGTGTCAAATGTTGGCTGCGATGCTAGTTAGTACTGCTATGCAGGATCTATGACTCCTCTGTCTCTATACAGTAAATGCCACTTCTTTTGTTTTTGACCCCGGTGGACAATGCCCCAAGTTTGCAGTTGAGACTCATCAATACAGGTTGCTCATTTCAGATGATGAGATTGTAGTTGATCGATCCTTGAGGACAAGGATCATTTCAACAAGGGAGATTTGTAACAGGATTTTCGGGCCTATATACATATTATAGGTTTATAATTCAGTTTGTGTAATCCGGTCTATATCAAACCGGTTTAATATTTTATTTTGCGTGAACCCGTCACTCACCAACCTTATGTAATCTCCTCCTCAGCATTTGCAGAAGCAATCAAATACAAAACCCAATTCTCCAATCTCAAACTCTCTAAATCAAATCCCGTTCTAGCATCCTTCGAATCAACCCTTCTTCCCTTCGTGGTTGGTTTCTAGGCCTAGAATACTCAGTTTCGAGATCGATCTTCGATCTTCTACCTGTCACTTTTGAGTTTCTGTTGTTTCAATGGTGTCGATCGACGGAATTCCCGTCATAGAAGGAGAAGAGGAGAGAGTGTTTACCGAAGGGCTTCGATCTCGCCGGAGAAGACCGTCAGGGTTCGATTTGGGTTTGCCGGAGGTGGATTGAAATCGGAATCGGCCTAGGAGGGAAGGTAGGATCATAAAGGTTCACCTTTAAGGGGTAAAAGATTGAAAACAGAGGGAAAGCCAGGACCGACCTTTTTTCGGCGAAACAAGGGAGATGGGTGGCTCCGTAGTGGCTCGGGAGTGCTCTGGGGTACTCATTGAAGAAGGAAGAGGAGTGGAGCTGCTGTTGCTCAGTTTGCTTGGCCAATGGAAAACAGGGCAACCTTGGACTTCACGGCGACGACGAGGACGACTGGGGAGGGTCTGTCGGTGGCTGCTGGGTACGGCGATGGGTAGTGACAGGGAGGAGGAAGCTGCTGGGTGGTTCTACAGAAAAATAGGGAGATGATGGTGGTTGCTTACTTGTGTTTTTTCTCGGCCGATGGAACCAAAAGGGGATAGTTTGAAGCTCGGGAAAATGGAGGAAAGGAGTGTCTTGGTGACTGTTTTGAGAGCTGAAATGGAGGAGATGAGAAGGAGGCGATGGCTTCGCTGATCTGTGTATAAGGCCTAGGGTTTGTGTTGCCAATTTATAGGGACATTTGGACAAAATCGGGTGAGCAGGGTGAGCTGTGATTTTTGAGGGAGCAAGGTGTGTGTGTGCAATCAGACAAAATAGCCAGAAAGAAAGAAGGAGCCTCTGATTGTTGCTGATTGTTGGTGTGTAGCAGGGCAACGGGAGAGAGAGAGAGAGAGGGAGGGAGAGAGATAGAAATGAAAGAAAAAGAAAAAGGAAAATAAATGGAATTGATCCCATAATATACCAATTTAAAATCCTGACGCTCGACTTCAATCCCGCTCACTAAAACGAAATCCCGACACTAGAAGACTTAAAATCGAATTTTAAATCATTTCTGAAATTAACTTAAATTTTATCGATACTCGAAACCGGAATCAGAATCCGCCAAAATCCCAAATTTAAAACGATGCCGGAGGGATTTTAAAATCAAAACTTGTGTTCGAGGACGAATTTTCTACCACTTTTACAAATTGAATAAAATAAGAATATTATTATTTGAAATAATAATAAAATAATATATAGAATATATTCGACCTTTACACTTGCGATTACTTATCAACCAAGTTCTTTGATATATAAATGCTTTACGACACTTAGGTTTGCTTGAGAATGTGCAGGAATTATTAAGAAGAGGGGGCTTGGATCGATTCATCCATATGGCTGCGCCTACTTATCCTGACCTCACTTGAGAATTCTTAGCCACTTTGGAGGTTTTGAGAGACCCAACTATCAAATTCTCGCTGTAAGGTAAACACTTCAAAGTTACACCGATGAAACTGAAACAAACTTTCAGAATCAGCATGAATCTGCCTTACAAAGGAAGGAACAACATTAAAAGCTCAGAGCTGATCAAGACATGGAAGCTAGCCACTCGGAAAGAAGCATTGACTTGGTGCGGAAATCGCGAGAGCAGTATTACACATCCACCACTGCGACTATGCTCAAAAGTCTTAAACAATACATTCTTCGGGCACCTAGACACCGAATTGTTCTCAATTCACGACTGGAGCCTACTCTATTATTTTGTAATGGCCCAAATATAAATATTCGGGTTACATTTCGAAGGTTGGATACATTTATTCGGATCTTGTAATCCAAGTACAGGTCGAGGTTTTAAATCCAAAAGGTTAGTTTTTGAAAGAGGGGGTTTCAGACCTCAGAATACGCGGAGGGCCATTGGGTACCCAAAACCCGTCCTAGTTGACTAACACGCTCAAAAACAAGTGGAGATCAAAACACGATAAAAGGGGAATTACGTACAACTTGCCACCGTAGAGCCGGATCAAAATCAAAATACGGAATAAAATATGAATTGAACTCAAACAATTTATAAGTCGGAGGTCAGTCTCTCGATCCATAAATCGCCAAAAGGGAAACCCCGTTATAGAGACATCGAGCAATCAGACCTGCAGAAAAATACCTCAAAACAATATTGCGAGGCGTGGGATAAGACTGAGGCCTAACACATGCTATATCCGACAGTAGCACACATAAAACACGCAAGTCATGCTTATCATATGTGTGTGTGCGCGCGCAGAAAAGCTGTAAAGGTGGCCAAAGAATGTGAAGTGTCACATCCCTCTCCTATCTCTTGAACCCATTTCCGATAGTGTAGAGACTGGCCGATGCAGTGACTGGAGTGAGTCGCCAGCGGCTTCAAGGGTTCGAGCGGCTAGGGTTCGATCGATCTGTCTGAGAATGAAGGTTGGGTTTGGTTTGAGATCGATCTGTCTATCTAGTCTACTGTATATCCCTAAAACTATTATTGGTTTATTTCTTTAAACCGGTTACCATTTTCTTTTTATAACTTTTTAAGAGCGGTTATATAAGGAAACTGGTTCCCTTAAATAACTGCTCTTAAATTTACCCGGGTATTATTTAACACCACCAATCTTTTAAAAACTGGTTTTAACCTTTTGGAAACTGATTTAATACCGATTATATAAAATAACCGGTAACTGAGAACACATTATTACAAGTTTTAAATAACCGGTGTTAAATTATCGGTATTAACCAGCACTTTTGTAGTAGTGTCTCGTATAATATACAAGTAAATGACTCGATTAGAACCCTCCCAGTGGAGCTGGGCTGACCTAAGACCCTAACAACGACTCTAGAAATCATAGATAACGGTCATTCTCTTTCCAATCACATAGAGAAATAGAATGCTCATTCAAGAGTGCAATCCCTAAGCATGGTACTGCATGTTATGCAGATGCAACACCTAGTATATTATGCAACCACATACATGATGAATCATTTTGATTAGTTCGAGTAAGCCCGTAAAGGAACTTACCTGGAGAAGCGCGGAATCCAAAGCAATCACAACAATAGCAAGCAATCCAACATATCACAAATCACGTAACAAATATACAAATATGCATAAGTCATCTAAGTCACACAAGACGCCCCTAACTATCATACATCACCTCACATATCTCATTTCAGTTCATTTCATTTTATCTCATCATATATCATATATCATTTCATGTTCATATCGTCTCAACATATAATATCTCATCCATCATCTCATCTTGCATCATCATATAACATTTCATATATCTCAACATATATCATCACATTATATATCATATAACATCCCTTCATGCTTCGATTCACATACATTCATATCTTATTTAAAATTCACATAATTCTCAACTAAGATTCAACAATAAATTCACCGAGTTAAATCAAGTAATTCAATTCCCAAGTTTCCCAAAACCCTTAAATCTTAAGGTAGTCAATTTAATATCTCAAATAATTCTTTCAAAACCACACTTAGCAAATTCCATTTATAAAACATTAAGTCTTTCATTCAATTATAAAATTATACTATTAAAATAATCCCAGCATGTTAGAATGCTCCAAAACCTCATTTCGAATCGTTAAGTCAACTTCCGACCGTGAAAAATGTTTTCCTCAAAATACCCCTTTTAAATCTCACTTTCAATTAATACTATTTTTAAAATACTTTTATAATATATATAATTTTAGAAAATATGAATTTTCACCAGTCTCAAAAATAACATAATAATAATAATATATTAATATTAATAATATATATATAAATATAACAACACTAACAACAAATAACCCATTAAAACAACCCAGCATCCCAATACGAAATAACCCAGAAAAGAAGCCCAACCCGAAAATAATCCAAAGCGAAATTTGAAGAAAATGAACCCGGAAGAATAGAATACGGATCCGGCCCAGACCCGAATTCATCCAAAAGCTCAACCCGTATAAGAAAGAAAAGAAAGAACCCCCACCCGTCTCCTTCCTAGCCCTGTTTCACGCTCGGAAAACCAAACGAAGAAAGAAGAGCAACGGCTCCCACCAGACTCCATTTGCAGCCTGACCTACTCCCAGCTAATGGATACACCATCCGACCATCATAGACTCGGAAAGAGATAAACGCGAGCAAAAGGGGGAGGAAGAAAAAGAGGCTTACTAAGGGAGTTGGTTCTCACCGGAAAAGGGCCATCTGAGCTCAATCTGGCTCGGTTGAAGGCGGTTTCACATTGTCTTGGCCTGGGATGCGAGAGATGACTTAAAGGTGGGCCTTTATTTCATTTGAGAGTGAAAGGACTAGGGAGGAAGCTCACCTAATGGTCTCGAGGTCGTTGCCGGAAATCGTCGTCGGAGGCGCGATTTGGCTTCGCCGAGGTCGGAATCAAACAAGCTTGGTTTAGTAAGGAGGAGGGGGGGTATAGATGCAGTTTACACTGATTTGAAGCAAGGAGGAGAAGGATGATGCCTTACCGCGGAAAAGAAGTGAAAACAGAGGTACGGAGGTGAGTGGAGGAAGTGCTCCGCCGACTTGGTTCCTCGGGCTCCTCCGGATGGTTCAGACGACGGAGGAAGAAGAGCTTCAGTTGCTATTTGCTGTTGCTTCGAAGGAAATGGATGATGGAGGAGGGATGGTGCTCGGTGGCTTGCAAAGTGAACATGGCTTGATGTATAAAGGATTGGATTTTCAAATCCTAATTTTTCGAAAAAAGAGAAATAAAAATTAAATTAAATTGAATCTAAAGTTCATTTTGTGGATTCCGACCGGAATATGAAATTTGACGAACAATTTCCGTCCTTTTACCTCGAAAATTCAAAACAATTATTGGATTACGATATCCTTTTCGATTTTAAAAATCTAATTGATCGAGAAAGCGAGATTGGGAAAACTAACATCTGGAAACTAATTTTGGGGTTTGAAATTCGCGTATTCGGGATTTATTTTCGGGTATTGGTTTCCTTCACTTCACCATCCCCTGCCAACACCATTCGGCTTCACCAATACCATCACACTCCCGCCCACACCCTTTCACCATAACCATATCACCATCACCATCTTCGGCTCCAGCTCTCCGCCATCACGTTCACCATTCTCCAGCACTATCACACGCCATCACCATCGTCCACTTTCCTTCACCATCGTTCATCAACGATCACCACCTCTAGCCGCCCTTCCATTGTTGCCGGACCACCACCAGCGCCACCAGCATCCACCAAGGCGCCATCAGCAGCCCCGGAGCCACCATCGCCGTCGACGAGCCACCGAACAGCCTCCTTGCTCTATTTCATGAAGCCTCATTCCGGTAAGCCGCTCTCCTTCGTTTCCGATTGAAATCTCCTTCGGTCTTCACCAACACACTCACCCATGTCCGGCGCAGGTCCGAGGAGCCATCGCGAGCCACCAACAAAGCCCAGAACTCCAATCGAAGCTCCGACGTCCGCGAAATTACCTCGGTGAGCTTCGTTCCTTCGTTCCCGTTAGCCATTTCAATTCCTTTCGTTCTTCGGGGTCGGGAAGGGAGTGCGTGAGCTGAGAGTGGAGAGCGTCGGGGAGCTCGAGAGCTCCAGCGAGCTCGAGAGCGGAGAGGTCGAGCGCTAGGCCGTGTGTGCAAGGAGGGATGTGAGCTCGGGCGAGGGAGGATATGTGAGGGCAAGGGAGTGTGACCTTGGTCGGGGAGGAGGGTCCGAGTGAGCTTGAAGGCAGGGCGGAGCTGAGGAGCGCTGCAGGCGAGCAAGCGGGAGAGCGAGGAGGATCGAGCGTGGAGGAGGCGTCGAGACACTTCTTTTGGTCGAAGCGGAACTGAGGAGGAGGAAGGAGATGGGTGCGGGTCCCACCTCCTTTGATTATTATTTGTTTATTTCTTGACCGGTTTGGAATTTATTAATTAGCGGGTTCGGTTGGGTTTGGTTCGGTTCGGGTTTATCCGTTTATTTATTTAAGTATTTAATGGTATTTAAAATATCATATAATATTATTTGAGACTTAAAATATATCATTTGGACTTGAAGATTTAAAAAGAAGTTTTGAAAAGAATTTCAAGGTTGGAAAATGATTTAATACACAAATTGAGAAGAAAGGGGATTTAACGAGCATTTTCAAGGGTCCAAATTCTTAACTGATTAATTTGACTTTCAAAACGGTTTTGGAACTAACTTGAGAATTATATTTGTTCGGTGACTGACTAGCATGATGTTCTGATATGTGTGACTAATAAGATGCCTTGCGGTAATTTACTATAAGAGATTAAATATTAGATATTATGATGTTGACGATATATATATATATATGCCAAGTAGGGGTGGACACAAATCCCGCATATCCCGATCCCGTCCCGGTCCCGTCCCGATCCCGGTGGGATTCAGGACAAAATAGCGAATCCCGTCCCGATCCCGTCCCGCAAAAATTATACGGGACAAAACGCGGGACGATCCCGGTGGGATCCCGCAAATCCCGTCCCGTCCCGCATATAATAATAATAATAATAATAATAATAATATAGAATAATAATAATATATTATTAGTATTATTATTTTGAGAAAATATTATAATTATAATTATAATCATAATCTTCCATTTACAATAATAATAATAATATTTGTTTATAATAATAATATTATTATTATTTGAGCAAATATTATTTATAATTATAATAATAATTTTCAATTTATAATAATAATTGATTATAATAATAATATTATTATTATATAATATTATAATATATATTAATAATAATATTATTTTATAATAAAATTATTATTATTATCATTATATTATATTATTATATTATTATTATATCATATTATATTTTTTTCTAGTAAAGTATAATTATGTTATAATAATAACAATAAAAATAAGTAGTAGTAGTAGTAATAATAATAATAATTATTATGATTATGATTATGATTATGATTATTATTATTATTATTATTATTATTATTATTATTATTATTATTATTATTATTATTATTATACCCATTTAGAGCTACAAGAGATACAGTATTCTTCCCAACTATCAATCGATATTGAGACAGTATCTAGTGAATCTCGTGTCAATCCCTTTCCGTCCCGATCTAGTAAGATAATGTAGCCAAATATGTTGAACATTATAATTAATTATACAATCATTTTATGAATTAATAATAGTATTATAATAATAATAATAATAATAATAATAATAATAATAATAATAATAATAATAATAATAATAATAATAATAATAATAATATTGAATAATATAGTTGAGAAGAATATCGTATTCAACATATTATACAAATTAATGAATTATGAAAGCATTTTTCACTTTGCAAATTTATATAATATTTTATTATTTTTATTTGCGGGACATGGCCCGTCCCGTCCCGATCCCGTTTCGTCCAGACATCATCCCGTCCCGATCCCGTCCTGAAAAAAAAGTGTCAATCCCGTCCCGATCCCGTCCTGTAAAAATTTCGCGGAACGAGTCCCGTCCCGGCTCAATCCCGTCCCGTCCCGTCCCGTGCCCACCCCTACTCCGTATAACATTTAATTGAATTAAAAAAAATTTATGCAAAAAAAGAAATACTGGGTACGAAATTAAAATTATGGAGGGGATTGGGTGGGACCATGGGAGGATCAGATAACTAAAAATAAATTGTGGGGCTCATTAGTTCCCCTTTTGAAAATCTTGTAAAGTGGCTGGTACAGGAATCGAACTTTGGACCAAAAGGAAGTGAAACAAGTCTAAAACCATTGAGACAAAGAGACACATATGTTACTACAACCGTTTTAAATATATTAGGCCCAATAATTTTTGGGGCCCTGCGCGGTCAGACTGCTTGAACCGCCCAAACACCGGGTCTGGCTCTCGAAGGAATAGTTGTGGCTCCCATAAAGAGGGGTTACGGCTCTCGAAGGAGTAGTGGTGTCTCCCACATGGAGGGGTTATAACTCCCAAGGAGTGAAGGTGGTGGCTCACCGGCTCCATAAGGAAGGGTACCGGCTCCCAAAAGAGGAGTTTTGGGTTATGGGTAAGCGAAGGATAGAGGCTAAGGCAGGGAGGCGGGAAGGAGGAAAAGGGAGAAGCGGCAAGGGAGGGCTAGGGACGAGGGAGGCTGAGGCAAGGGCGGGGAAAGGACGGAGGATGGAGGTCGGGCAAAGGAAAGAGGCCGGGAGGGGGGGGGGGGGGTGGAGGCGGTGGGGCTAGGAAAGAAGGTGACGGAGGAGTGGAGAGGCCGAGGAACCGGGACGAGGAAGGCAGAAGATGAAGTGGAGGAGAGAGAGGACCGGAGCGGGAGGAGGAGATCGAGAAAAAACCAAGCAGCTAAAAGACAGAAGAAATACAACAAAATGAAAAACAAAAACCAAACAAAAACAACAAAACTGCCACACAAAAGAATAAGAAGAAACGGAAAAAAAACACCCAAAACCCATCAAAAAACAAAAGCGAAAAGACGGAAGGAGAGACCAAGACAAGCCGAAAAGCAAACCACACGAGAAGAACACCCAAACAAAACAACCAGAAGAACTCGAACACCAAACTAACAAAAACGTCAAAAGAACAGAAGGCAAAAGAAAGACGCAAAAAAACAAAAGAAACACGAAAACGACGAAAAAGAAAGAAGAAAACATAACAAGAACAAGGAAAATGATAAAAAAGCGAAACACAAACACAACACAACCAAAAAGGGGTACCGAAAATCAGAAAACAAGCGGAGAAAAAGGGACGAGGAGGAGAAAACGGAGAAGAAACAGACAAAAGAAATAGGAAATGCAATGAAACCGAGAGCCCCAAAACGAGAAAACCCTAGACATTAGGGGTTTTCAAAAAAAAGGAGAAAACAACAATAAAACTGAAATAGAGGGAATTGAAGAAAAGAGTAAGAAACACTAGAAATCGGAAATAAAAACCAAAATCGGCCCGAAAACAGCCACCAAAGAGGCCGACGACACCAAAAAGAACCTCCCGCACAGACAGAAGTCTGCCATTGAAGGGCAGAGGCCTGAGCACCAGAGAACACAAATGGAAGGACAAACAACGAGGAAGACAGCAGCAGAACAAAGGATTGAGGGGGCAGGAATAAGAAGAGAAAGGGATTTACGGGTTAAGAAACGAGGATGCGGGAAGGAAAATTGGGGCGCATTCTCCAGTGCGTGGGAAGGAAAATTCGTTGTTTCTATGTATCTACTAGATTTATGCTACATTTGGTAACATAACCAAACTAAAAGTTTTAATATTATAAAACTTTTAAATAAAGATACGATTTTAATTTAATTAGTTTTTAAATTTAGATTTTTTTAACAATCACTTATATTAAGCTTTTACATAACTCGAATTCTTACTCAATAAAAAAAAAAAAACTTTAACAACTAGAATTATCAAACACTTTACTAGCTTATGAACCGTTTAACTTAACAAATATTTAAAATACGTAATTTATTAGCCTTAGCTCCTCTATTGATTTTGACTACTCCATCAACTATGTGTTCTCAAACTGATCCTATATTCATCTCCTGAAGTGCTTATATGGTCTTGTATTTAATCAGAGTACAGAGTACCTTTCTTTCAAGCCTCTCTTTCTAGTACTTTCTTTGGTGTTGTTTTCCTCGTCTTTTCACCCTTTTGGTATATACCTACCACCTTACACGGGCTTTCTCGCCAAGCTTCTCCTGATGCCCCATCGCCCTAGCTACATTAATCCGATCCACAGGTTGCGTGCATAACTTTAGGGAGAAAAGGTAGAAAAACCTGACTGTATTTTGCACATCTACAATCGATCTGCATGTCAAATGTGGATAAGAGGGTCGTGTCCATGATACGTATTAGAGATTTTTCTCGTAGTGCCTAATATCCCTTAAATTCTGAGACATTTCCCCCATTAACGGTGAGAACGGTGTGGGATAGCTTTTCGTCATTGAAGATTTTGTGAACTTGGTTTATGCTAGATTTCTGATGTAGATCAAATGGCTGTCTCAGTTTAGGTACCAAATTTTATTGAATGTGTTAAGAAACATGTATATTTTGTCTAAGTTGTATAATGTTTTATTATATGGTTTGTAATGAGAACAATAAACTATAGGTTATATGTGTAATAAGGTTTAAATGTGTGATCGAGCTAAGGTTAAGCTCAATGCTATGGACTGGATTGAATTGAGCCTTGTTGGCTTGATCTCCTAACCACAACATTAGCCCAAACCCAAGCCCACTCTCGAAAGCCATTACACAGGCCCTTTGGGAGACGCTTGCTGATCATCAAGAGTTGTAGCCTCATTTGAAGCGATGCGCTTCAAATAGGGTTTCAGCTCTATATATACACTTGAGCTCGGCTTGCCCTCAGTTATTCATTCACTGTTCCTCCGGCTTCTGAAAAGAAAGAGAGAGAAGAAAGAGTGCTAGGGTTAGGGTTTCGCTTCTCGATCTCTTTCCTCCTCCAGCCGTTGAAGCTCTTCTTCCTCGCCGTTCCCAGGGTGGTGCTAGGTTGTAGGCTCCTCCGATGATCGGTGCCGTCTCCTGTTGAGGGATTACCTTCTCGATCTGGATCTGGATCTCTAGATCCGAGAACGACGAAGGGAGTTCTTTCTTCCTTTGTTTGTGCGGTTGTTGTTTTCGTTTTTGTCTTAGACTTGTATGCTTTATCTTTGGCTTTGCCAAACCCCTTGTATTGTTCGATTATTATAGTGGACTAGGGCCGACTCTTGAGGCCCCGGGATGTAGGATCTTTGTATCTGAACCTCGTAAAACTCGTGTGTCTTTGGTTCCTTTTTCGTCTTCTATGTTCTTCGTTCATATCAGCACTTGTCTTGCTTAAAACGAATCCATCTATACCCTCTCAAAGTGGTATCAAAGCATGGTTTCCTTATCGAGAACCTAATTTCTGATATTATCGATTCTGTGTGACCATTTCTTGCTTCCACTATATTTGTGCCCTTAATTCTTGAACATTCGAATTATTTATGCTTTAGAAAAAATGTCTGATTCTGTTTGTTTGAAGCCTTTCAATGGCACTGCTGATTTCGCTATATATGTTGGAGGTAAAAATGCGAGTTGTGCTTATGAAAGAGAAGTGTTGAGTCGCAGTCACTAATAAGTTCCCTGATGATACACCCAAGGACAAGATTCATGAACTGGATGATCAAGCCCATAGTGAAATCGTGCCACGTCTCTCAGATGAGGTAGCAAGGCAGGTAATTGAACATCACAAAGCTGAAAAGTTGTGAGATGCTCTTGAAAACCTTTATCTGACCAAATCTTTGCCTTCTCGTGTGAATTTGTTCAATAAACTCTTTAGTTTTAAAATGAACACTACATGCACCTTTGCTGAGAATCTTGATAGATTTTTACAAATAACTCAAGATCTTACTCGGTTTGGTGACAAACTTGATGAAACTCAGTTGTGTGTGCTTCTGTTAAACTCTTTGCCTAGTCAGTTTGACACTTATAAGGATGTGGTCCAATATGGAAATAATAAACTAGTTAAGAAGGATATCATTGAATCTTCAATCCAGAAAAATGAATCTCTTAAAGTGTTTAAAACTACTAATGGCTCCAAATCCGAACCTAAGGCTGAGTCTAAAGATGAGGTTCTTATGGCTAAGCCTAAAGGTAAAGGTAATAGGAAGAGAAATAACAAGAAGAAGGAAAATAACAATAAAGATTAGGGGTGGGCACAAATCCCGCAAATCCCGATCCCGTCCCGGTCCCGTCCCGATCCCGTCCCGATCCTGGTAAGATTTAGGACAAAATAGCGAATCCCGTCCCGCAAAAATTATGCGGGACGAAACGCGGGACGATCCCGGTGGGATCCCGCAAATCCCGTCCCGTCCCGCATATTATAATAATAATAATAATAATAATAATAATTTTTATAATAATAATAATATTATTATAATATTATAGAATAATAATAATATATTATTAGTATTATTATTTTGAGCAAATATTATAATTATAATTATAATCATAATCTTCCATTTAAAATAATAATAATATTTGTTTATAATAATAATATTATTATTATTTGAGCAAATATTATTTATAATTATAATAATAATTTTCAATTTATAATAATAATATTATTATTTAATATTATAATATAATTTAATAATAATATTACTTTATAATAAAATTATTATTATATTATTATTATATCATATTATATTTTTTTCTTGTAAACTATAATTATTTTATAATAATAACAATAAAAATAAGTAATAATAATATTATTATTATTATGGTTTTTAATTATAACGTGGCATTATTATTATTATTATTATTATTATTATTATTATTATTATTATTATTATTATTATTATTATTATTATTATTATTATTATTATTATTATTATTATTATTATTATTATTATTATTATTATTATTATTATTATTATACCTATTTAGAGCTACAAGAGGCAAATAGCTAAATACGGTATTCTTCCCAACTATCAATCGATAATGAGACAGTATCTGGTGTATCTCGTCTCAATCCCTTTCCGTCCTGATCTAGTTAGATATTGTAGCCAAATATGTTGAACATTATAATTAATTATACAATCATTGTATGAATTAATAATAGTATTATAATATTAATAATAATAATAATAATAATATTGAGTAATATAGTTGAGAAGAATACCGTATTTAACATATTATACAAATTAATGAATTATGAAAGCATTTTTCACTTTGCAAATTTATATAATATTTTATTATTTTTATTTGCGGGACAAGGCCCGTCCCGTCCCGATCCCGTCCTGTCCAGACACCATCCCGTCCCGAAAAAAAAGTGTCAATCCCGTCCCGTAAAAATTTCGCGGGACGAGTCCCGTCCCGGCTCAATCCCGTCCCGTCCCGTCCCGTGCCCACCCCTAATGCCAAGTGTGAGTATGAAATAGTAATATGCAAATTTGATTAAGTATGATATGAAAGTTATTTAAGCTAATGAGTTGACAAGTTATGATGAATGGTATGAGATAAGAGATGGTTGATCATGATGAACTGAAAGTATGGTTGATGCGAGCTTGTTAATTATCTGTTTGTATGAATGTGTGATATATGTGTTCAGAGTGGCTAGAGACCTACTCAGTATATTCTCGTTATGTAATTAGGTGATACTCAGTGATCGTGACTACTGTGTGCTGGATTCTTCTTTTGCTGATCTGCTAGCTAGGTAAGTCCTCCGTGGATTACTCAGTAACCAGTACCTCCTGCCTGATGTGTCATATAGTATGTAGGTGTTGCATATGCATAAAAGCATGTCATATAGAATCATGCTTAGGAATTGCAGTTACGAATAAGCATTTTTATTCTGTATGCGTTTGAATACAAAACGGCCGTTATCTGTGAGTCCTAGAGTCATTGCTAGGGTCATAGGGCAGCCTAGCTTCATCGGGTGTTGTCCTCCTTGAGTCATTTATATATATCATAAGATACGAGATGAGCATGAGATACGATGTGATGATGAGATTTGATATGCTATAGCATTGAATTGGCCAGTCTCCACCCTATATGGAAGAGGGATGGTGGTAGAAAATGGATATAGCACTTGGTATTCTTTGTTAAGAACTTAATTATTATTTCAGTATTGCATGAAGGCATCCTTTATTCTAGGTATATGCGTATTATATGTCCTCAACGTGATCTTTAGGGCCCGCAGGCAGACTCTTGGCCTGACTTTGTGGTATAGTTTCAGGTACCCGATCCACTGCTTGATTTTGTGCTGTTATGACGGGGTCCATTCGTATGGCGGAGAGTGAGTGTTTGAACCTTGACTTCACCAGATTAATACTTTTGGGATTTCTTCCTACTTATACTCTGTTTTGACGGGGTCCATTCTTACCCCGGGGTCTCCAACGGACCTTTTGGATTTGGGTGCGAAATCCCACTTTAAACTACAAATCTTCGGTTTCAAACCTTCAACCTGTACTCAGGGCGCAACATCCCAACGAGGGGTTTCATCCCTCGAAACGTAAGTCGGGAATCATAATCCCGAGCTGTTACAAAGGTGGTATCAGAGCCATGTTTTGCAATCCGAGTACGATATGTTGAAGTGGTTTTGAAATCGCCTAACAATTTCAAATGGTTTTGGAAAATGTTTTCAAAAGGGAAAAATGAGTTTAATTGGACTTAAACCTAAAATGAATAAAGGGGAAACAATCTCGTGGGTAGAGACCAAAGCGATAGACATCCCTTATGGATGTAGAACTCGGGGAACGGTAGGCAAAATACTAGCTTTTATTTACAAATGGGCCTAGAAGACTCCAAGGAACACCATGGAGGTTGGAGTGTTGAATTAGAAAGTTGTGAGGTTCTTGCCCCTCTGGTCTGCCATTCCTCGAAGGATGGCATAAATCGTCTCTATGCTTACGTTTATATATACATATATGCAATTGGGCCCGAGGGTGTGTAACACCCCCTTCTGTAAACGAGGAAATGTTGCAGCGCCAGTAATTATGCAGACTTTAATGGTCTCATAATTACCTTAGGCTAATAGAGACATGCAACCATGCTCCCATAACCAATAGGATAAATAAATAAATAATTTAAAAGAATGACAGCGGAAGATATGAATATAATTTTTATTACAAAGTAAAGGTTATTGCTTCAAAACTTTACATAAATCTGTTTTCAACACATCAAACAAAAGAAACTGAATTAAACCAGAAAAATCATTTACCGAAAGATGTAATTATACAATAAAAGGCTTGAAAATCTTTATTCCTTCAACTTCAACTCTTCAAGGTCTTTTTCCATAACCTGCAAAATTTAGTCTGATGTACATCGCATGCAGGCGAAGGACACCAGCCAACCATTTCACAACACGGTTGGTTAGTTCGGTGAAGAACTAGCAAATGACAAGGAAAGGAATTTTTGTGGCTTTCTGGACACTTAAAAGAAATAGAAATACGATAGTTCAATAATATTAGATATCTGAGAAATTGAATCTCTGCAGAATCATATTTCCAAAAGAAATGGAAAATGATATCGGAAAAGAATAATGATCACCGTCACCCACACATACACACGCGCGTGCACACACACACACACATCACTTGTATAAAATATTTCATTTAGAACACGTGGTACCGGCCTCTACCAGACACTAGCAAGACGGCCTAGATTACCCCACTGGGGTAAACTGTATCCATTCGAGAAATCTGCAGTTCGAATGGGCATTTCATGAAATTTTTATAGAGCAAGGCTTAGAAACCTTGACTTGACTTTACCATTTTATAATAACTTTATTTATAAACACATCACACACTATCACAATCACAATTAAAAACACAAGTTCACGTCTCGGTGATCAACTCATTTTTATCCACTTTAGAACATTAAAGAATTAAAGTGGATGAAATAAAAAAATGACTAGTATGGATATTTCAAAGAAAATCTTAATATCACATACTTATAACTTAGCATGAAAGAATAAAGAACAATTCATGCTATAAAGAAATTTTGGGCCTTTTATGCAATTTAACAATTAAACATAGCCCAAGTTTCTAAACATGCCTTAGAATACAATTATAAATAAATTACAAGAATAAATGGATTTTATAATTTATTTCCAAGGATAGGCATGTTTAGAAACTTGGGCTATGTTTAATTGTTAAATTGCATAAAAGGCCCAAAATTCCTTTATAGCATGAATTGTTCTTTATTCTTTCATGCTAAGTTATAAGTATGTGATATTAAGATTTTCTTTGAAATATCCATACTAGTCATTTTGTTTATTTCATCCACTTTAATTTTTTAATGTTCTAAAGTGGATAAAAATGAGGTGATCACCGAGACGCGAACTTATGATTTTAATTGTGATTGTGATAGTGTGTGATGTGTTTATAAATAAAGTTATTATAAAATGGTAAAGTCAAGTCAAGGTTTCTAAGCCTTGCTCTATAAACATTTCATGAAATGCCCATTCGAACTGCAGATTTCTCGAATGGATACAGTTTACCCAAGTGGGGTAATCTAGTACGTCTTGCTAGTGTATGGTAAAGGCCCCTTCTGTAAACGATTAATATGATAACCATAGTTATGAAATTTAATAGAAT
Source organism: Persicaria maculosa (assembly GCA_963922045.1). Taxonomy (NCBI): domain Eukaryota; kingdom Viridiplantae; phylum Streptophyta; class Magnoliopsida; order Caryophyllales; family Polygonaceae; genus Persicaria; species Persicaria maculosa. The sequence continues at coordinate 44,905,069 of OY998263.1, read as the reverse complement.
TATTATACTTATATTTAATTTATAAAAAGAAGTCCATTTATAAAAACCGAAAAATACTAGAATTAATAGAATTATTAACACTAATAGTCTAATATAATTTTTTAGGTGAAAAAGCCCCTTAAGAGTTAGCTTTGTGAAAATTAATAGAATTATTAACACTTAGTTATGAAAATTAATAGAATTCATATGATAACAATTAAGAAAAATAATTGGTGTTTTATATGTTAAAGTATAATCATAAACTTGTGTTAATATAAAAAAAACATTTAACATTCAATTATTAAAATGTTGATGTTAAATAACCATTTCAATTCGGGTCGGGTCGGGTTGAGAGTTGGGTCGGGTTCAGAGTCGGGTCGGGTTCAGAGTCGAGTCGGGTTTGGGTCGGGTCGGGTTTATCTGTGTTCGGGTCTGTTTTGAGTCGGGTCATGTTCGGGTCGGGTTCGGGTGAGTCGGGTCGAGTCAGATTTTGCCAGCTCTAGGCGTGGGGGTAGGACACGTTGCGGCAGGGGACGTCCCCCTCGCCGAGTTACTACTGATCGCACCAAGGAACATGTTGCCGACGACCACGCCAAGGAGCGCACCGCTGACGATCACACCAAGGAGCGAGCTTTGCCACCGTCGGCCGATGACCGAGTTTCAGTTTCCATAGAGACTAGTATTGGGCAGCTAGAGGCGACACTTTACGATAATCTGAGCAAGTTAGGAGGAGGAGCTCGACCTAGGACACCGATGCCAGAGGTTCCTGTTCAGCAGCCGATGCCAACAGATTGGGCTAGGCTTGAGCAGATAGTGTGAGGTGCTTCAGAGGACTCGACATGCAACATAAGAGACTCTTGCGCAACAGTAGATGCCCCCGGACAGGGCTGGACTCGGGCAGGCGATGCTAGAGATAATTTAGAGGCAGACGAGACAACAACATGGACCACAACGTCTTCCGCCAACTGCGACCTACCAGTATTCTCACCCTCCTCGAGGTGAGAAGAGGCGGAGAGCTAAGGAGTCTAGCCGAGACATTTTTGTCAAAGAAGACTCATCCAGAGAAGGATATCATCGGAGTTGCACCTAGAGTACCCCCACCGCCCCGCGTATTCCAGATGAGAGCTGATGATTGTACTGCCCCTACTTTTGCGGGTATGATACGATGATCGTACTGCCCTTACTTTTGCGGGTATGATACTATTCCATGTTGAGTGCTTGGTTATACTGTTTGATACTAGTGCTACTCACTGCTTTATAGCAGAGGCATGCGTTGCTAGGCTGAGCCTGAGCTGCACGAGTGGTTTACCCCTTACTATTTGTCTACTAGATGGGTCCAAGATTGGGACAACTCGAGAGATCTTAGGATTTCCCATCCGTATAGATGAGCATGAGTGGCGAGCCGACCTTATCGTCATCCCGCTGACTTTGGAAGATCTTATTCTGGGCATGGATTTCATGGACCGCTATGGGGTTATTGTCAACCAGAGGACGAGGACAGTATCCATCTTGGCAGACGACGGGGCTAAGCACCAGGTTTGGGGAGCGACCCCAGAAAGAATAGGGTGCCCATTAGCGCAGTCAGAGCCGCCAGACTTCTAGACCAGGGATGCATAAGATATTGGTGTTACACTTTAGAGGTGGATCGCACACACCCCAGCTTATCAGATGTTCACAATGTTAGAAACTTCACAGATGTGTCTCCAGAGGAGCTACCAGGACTTTTTCCACCGAGAGAGGTCGACTTTACGATAGAGCTAAAGCAAGGCACCAGACCCATTTCGAGAGTTCCTTACCGTATGGCGCCGAAGGAGATGGTAGAGCTGAAGGCTCAGTTGGAGGAGCTAGCCGAGAAGGGTTACATCAGGCCAGTGCATCACCTTGGGGAGAACTAGTGTTGTTCGTCAAGAAGAAGGACAGGCCATTGAGGCTACGCATCGATTATAGGGAGCTGAACCGTGTAACGGTGATGAACCGTTATCACCAGCTGAGAGTGAAGTCAGAGGATGTCCAGAAGACTGCTTTCAGGACCCGCTATGGTCACAATGAGTTCGTGGTCATGCCGTTTGGGCTGACACATGCACCAGCTGCTTTCATGGAGCTCATGAATCGCGTGTTCATCAACTACTTGGACAGATTCGTTGTCGTCTTCATAGATGACCTTTTAGTCTACTCGAGGAGTAGAGAGAACACGAGGAGCATTTGAGGATTGTGCTCGATACGCTGAGGAAGCATCAACTGTATGGGAAATACAGAAAGTGTGAGTTCTGGCTTACATAGGTGGCTTTCTTAGGCCATGTGATTTCAGCTGAGGGAGTCGCCGTGGATCCGGCAAAGATTGATGCCATCGTTGATTGGGAGGTGTCCAAGAACGTTAGGGACATTCGCTCGTTTCTTGGATTGGCCATTTATTACAGGAGATTCGTCTAGGGTTTCTCAAGCATTGCTAGGCTGATGACGCAGCTATTGAAGAAAGATGTTCCGTTCGAGTGGACACTAGTAGAGAAAGCCGGTTTTAACTCGGTTCCATGTGCAAGCTTTACCACGGTTCTAAACCGAGGTAAAAGTGGCTATGGTAAATTTACCAGAACCGTGGTAAAATAGCCCACCCGTGGTAAATCCGTTTGAAATTGTAGCCATTGTGAACCGTGGTAAATGAGAGAACCGTGGTAAATAGGTTGCGTGGTAAATGTTTTGAACCGTGGTAAAATAGCTGACCCGTGGTAAATCTGTTTGAAGTTGTAGCCATTGTGAACCGTGGTAAATGAGAGAACCGTGGTAAATAGGTCGCGTGGTAAATGTTTTGAACCGTGGTAATTTTGTGAACCGAAGTAAATATGTATTGTGGTAATTGTTACTTCATTATTATAGTAGCCTATGTGGGATTTGAACCCACATCTTTGTGTATAAACACATTGCTCTACCATTTGAGCTAATAGGCTTAAATAAAACAATATTATAATATTCTACTTTGCAAAGGAAACTGACAAATAAATTAAGATAATTGCATGAAGAAAAACATAGAGCACTCTATAGAAAAAAAAAACACAAGGCATAAAACACTTATAACTCAAATGTTATAATGTTGTGGAAATTGAACAAGTAGCCAAAACAAACACAACAACCATGCTTGGTACGGAGATCAGAGAGAGAGAGCGCTCAAAGTTTAAGTGTAATATAAAACAGCTGCATAAAGAAAGAAAAAAAATCTTGAATACACAGTATGCTCATTCGAAAAATCACCTCAGTAGCTGCGCCCATAGTCTGGTCAGCAGACCTAGTCAATCTATATGATGGCCCAATCTCTCCATCTCCCATGAGCACCCAAAATCTGGTACCTTCAAGATTCAATGAAGAATTATTTATTGCACCAGAAAAAAAATAAAACAGAATAATACTGAAGCATGTACTATACATTTCAAAATAAAGCCAAGTTAAGATACTCACAAGAGGATTTCACACACACAAAAAAAAGCGTCCATATACTCTGCTGCTGCACTTGATGGTTATTTTGGCCAAAATGTTGCACTACTGCTAGAACGGCCTTCATCAACAAATAAAAAATTACGCATTCTCTTTTGCCCTCAATGATTTTAAATAATATGTGATTAGAGGTTGAATACAACAAGAGCTTAACATAACAGATATAACATCCAAACAACTAATAGCAAAGTGGGTCGCGATGCGCCAATGAGCCTAGAGTGAGGTTCTCAAATTTTAAAATTTGGTTTGTAATATGAACTGTCTCGTGACACTATCCACATGCTTGGATACAACTACATCAAAGCAATTACCAAAATGAAAGTTAACATCATGATTACTGCTCACTCGCTCAGCCATGGCATGGGTAGTCAGCATAAAAGTTTAGAGTCCCCCCGGGAGCTAGACCTGCCAATTCTATTATGAGACACCTAGCAACTCCACAAACAATTAAACGTAAGAAAAATCAATGATCAATAACAACATGCCTTGGCTGTTTACCGATTCAATTCAATTTCTGAGCCTATTAATGAAGTTCTAAAAATATAAAGATAAAAGAAAACCATATAAAGCTTGAGTAAATGAATAAACGGAAGTCATTCAATTCAGAAAACCATAAAGATCATGAAGTTCTCAGTTATAGGAAAGTCTATGTAAATTAACAACTACATCTCCACAAAAAAATATCAATAATCAGCTAACGTACTAGCCAATGGCAGCTTGAAAGGTAAAATAAGTATACTCATGGATGGGCTTGTTAGGAAAGAAAGCACACATGCAACCGCCAGCCAGCATGGGCTTTAACAGAATAAAATAAAAGATGCAGCAACATGAAGAAAGGAAACACTCACCACATAGTAAATCGGGCAGTTGTCTTTATCCTCCATATAGGTGGATCGCAGTTTAAAACGGATCATATAGATAACCCAGAGAGTTGTTGCTAGTGTAGCCGTGTCCGATATAGTGTGAATGTCATATTCCATCACAAAACTGCAATAGAGTCTAATAGCTAAAAATATCGTTGTAAGTTATTGGGATTTGAGTGACAATCTTGCAAAATAACAGAAAAATCAGTTGGATAATATGTCAGGAACAACAACTGAGTGAATTCCTAATTTGAGAAACAAGTAAACCAAGTAAAAATGGAAAAACCTTATGAACATGGATAATAAGAAAAGTCAATTAATTCCAGGATTCACACATAATAAAAATATCGGAGATTACGATTACTTAAAAATATCAAAGTCAATTAATTCCAGGATTCACACATAATAAAGATGAACAAGGATAATCTGATGCAAAGTCTGGGTAAGTAGAGATCAAGAGATTAGACTAAGCACTAGGAGAACATAACCCAGCAAGAATTGATCGTAGACTTTGAGTATCTTTTTGTATGTAGTAAATTTATCCTAAAGATCTTCCCAAGTACCTTAGGGTCTATCAAATGCCTTGCTTTCTACAGCCTCCCCTTGTCACAAAAGATCTTCCCAAGAACCTTAGGCCTCATTTGAATGGATAGTCAAGGATTGATATATAAGAACTCGTCTCATCACCGATTAGCTCGACATCAATGTTGAGGCACCAAGTACTGGGTGGAAATTAAGAGCTTTCATCTATTATAGAATGAAAACTAATTTACAGATTAGATTGATTACATTTTATAGAGCAAATTAAATTCTTTTCATCAAGTTATAGAATGAAACTACCTGACACGTTGGGCTGGTTACATTTAATTAAGAGGTTTTATGTTTGGCACTTAACCAAGTAGGTATCTCATTCATGAAATTGATTGTAGATATTGCCTTTTGATTTTAACTGCAAATAGAAAGAGAAAATGAACTGAATGTCAAGTATTTAGTCTAGTTGCATAAGATATGAGAGCTATAAGCTGAAATTCCAAACAAAGTATAGACTGATCAATAACCAATACGGGGTACAAAACATAAGCCACAATAAGCAGTACATTGACGTATGTACAAATATCAGTCCATCAAACACCTAGAAGGCATGAATTTCCCAAACCACAATGGTGATTCTTCTTCTAATCTTTTTATCAAACACCTAGAAGGCATGAATTTACCCAAATCTCAATCTCCATTTTTAGTCCATAAATCTCAGTCTCAATCCAATTTCCATCAATCAAACAAATTTCATTTCATAAATCATTTAATTTAAATTAACAATAACAATTAACAATAGTAACCAAATCAAATACCTAATTAAATCGGGGATTATACCTATTTGGTGAAAATCAGAATCCAAGACATGGCAATGGCAGTGCTCCGTCCTGGTTCCCTATGTAACCGTTTGGCAACAGGTCCTCTTTATGGGGGGTTTTGGCTTCAGATCTGGTGGAGGCGTTCAACGACTCCAAACAACGATTCAACCTTTTTCAATCGATGTCGACATCGGGATTCAGCATGGAGGAGCAGTCGGCATTACCACCGAGCCATCGGACACCTAGATCGAGAGACGAGGGAGATCGCCAAAGAAGGAGAGACATAATTATAGATGAGATAGATGCAAGAGACAGTGAGATCGAGAGGAAGAACTAAAAAGAAGATCGAGAGAGGGAGATGAGAAATATGAACGTGGTGCTCTCAGATCCAAAATGTGGAATGAGGGCGGCGAAAAACAAGAACAAGGTTGACTGGCTTAGGTTTAAGTTAGGATTAGGATAAATTACATAAATAGCCCGTAATTTAATCATAATTTTTTTGTTAAACTACCACGGTTCTTTTATAACATGGGGTAATTTTGCATATTTTACAAATTCACACCAACGCGGTGGTAAATTTTTTATGTTGATTTACCACGAACTGTGGTAATTTTACCAATATTGTAAATTTACCATGGTATAAGACAGAACCGTGGTAAAATTTGGTGTAGCATTACTACGGTTCTCCAAAGAACCGTGGTAAATTTGCACTTTTGTAAATTTACCACGTTTAGACACGGAACCGTAGTAATTTCACCGTCGCCAAAGCCTATTTTTCTACTAGTGGGAGTGTAAAAACTCAGACCAACTTTGAGCTTTTGAAGGAGAAGATGATGACCGCTCCAGTTCTAGCATTGCCAGACTGGACAGAGGACTTTGTCATCTATACGGACGCTTTGCGTTCCAGATTGGGTTGTGTTCTACATCATAGAGATCGGGTCATCACTTATGCTTCGCGCCAATTGAAGCATGCAGAGGTGTCTTATCCCGTTCATGACTTGGAGTTGGCAGTTGTAGTTCATGCTCTGAAGATTTGGAGGCATTACCCGTACAACACTTCATGCAAGATGATGACGGATCAGAAGAGCTTGAAGTATATTTTCGTTCAGAAAGAGATCAACATGCGACAGAGACGGTGGCTAGAGCTTCTGAATGACTATGATTCGGACATAGTTTATCACCCGGGGAAGACCAATGTGGTGGTAGATGCGCTCAATAGGAAGACTCACCAGGAGGTATCAGTTGCTTTGAGGTGTGGGTTCAGCGAGAGAGTAAACAATTGTCATTCTTGGAGGTTCAGGCTGCATTGACCGAGGAGATTCATCGAGGTCAGGTAGACTGTCTAGATATTGCAGTTCTGAGGGATCGGATGGCCCATGGTCGATTCAGAGAGCTTGTAGAGAGAGCAAATGGGATGCTCATCTTCAAGGGCAGAGTTCTAGTTCCGTCGGCACCAGATCTGAGGTAGATGATCATGCAGGAGGCTCACTCCAGCTCTTATTCTGTCCATCCGGGGACGAATAAAATGTATCAGGATTTGAGGTGTTATTTATGGCAGAGGATGTGAGCAGACATCGCAGATTTTGTAGCTAGATGCCAGGTTTGCCAGCAGGTTCGGATTGAGCACCAGAGGTCGGGAGGACTTGTCAGGTAGCCTCTAGTTTCCGAGTGGAGGTGGATGGACATCTCTATGGATTTCGTCACCCGGCTGAGGCGGGATGTTTGAGGTTTCGACCCCATTTGGGTCATGGTCGATAGGTTGACCGAGTCGGCTTACTTGTTTCCGATTCAGGAGACATGGCCAGCATCACGGTTAGCTGAGGAGTTCATTTGCCAGATCGTGAGACTTCATAGAGTACCTGAGAGGATCATATCTGACAAAGATGGACGTTTTACCTTGAGGTTTTGGCATCAGGTTCAGGAGGGCCTAGGTACCAAATTGCACTTCAGCACAACTTATCATCCTCAGACAGATGGCCAAAGCGAGAGGATGATTCAGACTTTGGAGGACATGCTGAGATCGTGTGTGTAGAGTGGGGTGACCGTTGGGTCAGATTCTTACCGTTGGTTGAGTTTTCGTACAACATTAGTTACCATGCGTCAATCGAGATGGCTTCATACGCGGCTCTGTATGGGAGGCGATGCAAGTCACCAGTTTATTGGGATGAGCCTGCGGACACTGTTTTGTATTTGCCAGACCTAGTTAGAGAGACCGTTGATTAGGTGGGATGCATCCATGAGCACATGAGAGTCTCCCGACTCATCGAAAGAAGTATGCGGACAAATGGAAGACAAAGTTTTAGTTCGAGGTAGGTTCGCATGTGTGGCTTCGAGTTTCGCCTACCAGAGGAGTTCGACGGTTTGGCATCAAAGGGAAGTTGAGTTCGAGGTATTGGCCCATTTGAGATCTTGGGTAGAGTTGGCGAGGTAGCCTATCGCTTAGCTTTGCCCCCATCCTTGGCTGGTGTGCAGGATGTCTTTCATGTCTCCTAGCTTCGCCAGTATGTCCCTGACCCTAGTCATGTCTTGGACTATTCAGACCTTCAGCTTGAGCCCGACCATACCTGTGTAGAGCGTGATGTGAGGGTTCTTGACCGTCGTGTCAAGAGGCTTAGGAACAGGGAGGTTCCTTTGCTTCTAGTTCAGTGGTCTAGGAGGAGTCCTTAGTAGGCCACGTGGGAGACCAAGGAAAGTAATTGGGCTAGCTATGGGGGTGTTTTAGATGAGTTGCTTGCTTCTTATGTCGAGCCGATCGTAGATATTTCCTTGACCTCGCAAATGCGGTGAGTTTGTCTAGTTGGATTAGGTATAGGTAACGATATGTCCTTGATTTCGTGCTTATGCTTGGTAGTTGTGCGTAGATCTTTGGTGATATGATGAGATTAGGCTTGATGATGTGATGAGGTGCTAGATATATTATGGTATGTGACTATCCTTGATGATGTCATGCTATAAACGTGATATATGATTGCTATTCTATATACGCTGCATGATAATGAAATTGATAGAGGCTGAATTATTGAAATATGATTCTGACTTGGAACCTAGGAAGAGAATATGAGATTAGCCCTTGGAGGTGGATGGTAAGATGATTGGGAAGTTGGGAATGCTTTGACTAATGTCGAATTTAAAGCATTTGAACGGTGCTTTAAACAGACTAACTTCGATTTTGAGAAAAACTAACGCGATCCTAGTTTTCATTATAACGCCCCACGAAGTGGATACAAATATTTTATGGGCGTAACTGTAGATTGCTTGCTAAGACCTAGTGAGACGCTATTATGCTTTTTGAGTTATGATATGGTCGAGAAGTCGGAATAAGGATGTGGTAGGGGCCCATATTACATTCTTGCTACGATCTATTGACGATATTATGATCACGACAACTGTATTGTGAGGATCTAATAGGGGAACTTATGAGGTGCTTGCATGATCAATGACATGATCCTTGGGCTCACCAATTTCAAACTTCATCCCTTATTTTAAAATGATTTTAGTCTCGGGGACGAGACTTGTTTTTAGAGGTGGATGATGTAAATGCTCGGATTTTTAAATCCTAATTTTTTGGAAAAAGAGAATTAAAAATGAAATTGAATTGAATTTAAAGCTCGTTTTGCGGATTTCGACTGGAAAATGAAATTTGACGAGCAATTTCCGTTCTTTTACCTCGAAAATTAAAAACAATTATCGGATGACGATATCCTTTTCGATTTTAAAAATCTAATTAATCGAGAAAGCGAGATTCGGTAAAACTAACTTCTGAAAACTAATTTCGGGGTTTGAAATTCGCATATTGGGAATTTATTTTCGGGTATTAGTTTTGACCAATTCAACACTGTACCTCTCACCCACTCCCATCACTTAACCATACCCTGCCAACACCATTCGGCTTTACCAACACCTTCACACTCCCACCCTCACCCTTTCACCATAACCACATCACCATCACCATCTTCGGCTCTGGCTCTCCGCCATCACGTTCACCATTCTCCAGCACTATCACACGCCATCACCATCGTCCACTTTCCTTCACAATCGTCACCAATGGTCACCACCTCTAGCCGCCCTTCCATTGTTGCCGGACCACCACCAGCTCCACCAGCATCCACCAAGGCGCCATTAGCAGCCCCAGAGCCACCAACGCCATTGACGAGCCACCGAACAGCCTCTTTGCTCTGTTTCGCGAAGACTCATTCCGGTAAGCCGTTCTCCTTCGTTTCCGATCGAAATCGCCTTCGGTCTTCACCAACACACTCACCCATGTTCGATGCAGGTCCGATGAGTCATCGCGAGCCACCGACGAAGCCCAGAACTCCAATCGGAGCTCCGACGTCCGCAAAATTACCTCAGTGAGCATCGTTCCTTCCTTCCCGTTAGCCGTTTCAATTCCTTTCGTTCTTAGGGATCGGGAAGGGAGTGCGTGAGCTGAGAGTGGAGAGCGTGGGGGAGCTCGAGAGCTCCGGTGAGCTCGAGAGCGGAGAGGTCGAGCGCTAGGTCGTGTGTGCGAGGAGGGATGTGAGCTCGGACGAGGGCGGATACGTGAGGGCGGGGGAGTGTGAGCTTGCTCGTGGAGGAGGGTCCGAGTGAGCTTGAAGGTAGGGCAGAGCTGAGGAGCGCTGCAGGTGAGCAAGCGGGAGAGCGAGGAGGATCGAGCGCAGACGAGGTGTCGAGCCGCTGCTACTGGCCGAAGTGGAACTGAGGAGGAGGAAGGAGATGGGTGCGGGTCCCACCTCCTTTGGTTATTATTCGTTTATTGCTTGACCGGTTGGGAGTTTTATTAATTAGCGGGTTCGGTTGGGTTTAGTTCGGTTCGGGTTTATCCGTTTACTTATTTAAGTATTTAATGGTATTTAAAATATCATATAATATTATTTGAGACTTAAAATATATCATTTAGACTTGAAGATTTAAAAAGAAGTTTGGAAAAGAATTTCAAGGTTGGAAAATAATTTAATACACAAATTGAAAAAAAAAAGGGATTTGACGAGCATTTTCAAGGGGCGAAATTCTTAACTGATTGATTTGACTAGAGCTGGCAAAATCTTACCCGACTCGAAAACCCGACCCGAATCACCCGAACCCGAACCCGACCGAGACCCGAAAATCTGGAGTCATTCATAACCCGAACCCGAGACTGAACCCAATCCGAACCTGACCCTACCCGAAACATACCCGACTCTGAACCCGACCCGACTCTAAACCCGTTCCGACTCTCAACCCGACCCGACCAGAATTGAAATGGTTATTTAACATCAACATTTTAATACGTGAATGTTAAATGTTTTTTTTTAACACAAGTTTATGATTATACGTTAACATATAAAACTAATGGGTCAAAAGCTAAAAATGAAATGGGCATTGAAAACGATATGGGTTAATGATATAGTCAAACCACAAATAAGTCCATTTGCAACTTGCTAAATAAAATAAGGTTAAAACCAAAATGTACAATTAATTTGATTTAATTATAGCACCGATATCAATTGGTTTAAATGTTTAAAAAAGGACGATGTTTTGCCGAATATCGAATTTTCGATTATGACTTTTTTGAAAATCGGTCGACAACCGATGAGTTAATAACAATGAGTGTATTCAACCAAGTCAAAATTACATATTCAACCGAGTCAAAATCATTTATTTTAAGTAAATTACATATTTAAGTATTCAACCGAGTTAAAATCATTTATTTTAAGTAAATTACATATTTAAGTATTCAACCAAGTCAAAATTAACTATCCAAATTCCAAACGGGTCGAATATGATTCGACCGAAAAGTCAAACCAACTATACCGCTATACCCACTTTGATTCGAAACTCAAATGAGACCGACCCGCCTCTTGACCCGAAACCCGAACGAGAACGACCCGCGTTGACCCGAACCCGAATGGGCATGACCCGACTTAACCCGAAACCCGATCAATCTAAAATTCATTATGACCGAACCCGACCCGACCAATGTCCGACCCGACCAATACCCGACCATAAATTTTACCCGAATTGACCTGACCCGAGCAAGCCTGACCCGAACCCGACCCGAACGACCGACTTGCCAGCTCTAGATTTGACTTTCAAAATGGTTTTGGAACTAACTTGGGAATTATACTTGTTCGGTGACTGACTAGCATGATGTTATGATATGTGTGACTAATAGCATGCCTGGTGGTGATTTACTTTAAGAGATTAAATGTTATATATATATATATATATATATATATATATATATATATATATATATATATATATATATATATATATATATATATATATATATATATGTATGCCAACTGTGAGTATGAAATAGTAAATATGCGAATTTGGTTAAGTATGATATGAAAGTTATTTTAAGCTGATGAGTTGGCAAGTTATGATGAATGGTATGAGATAAGAGATGGTTGATCGTGATGAACTGAAAGTATGGTTGATGCTAGCTTGTTAATTATCTGCTTGTATGAATGTGTTATATATGTGTTCAGGCTCTGAAGACAGTATATTCTCGTTATGTAATTAGGTGATACTCTATGATCGTGACTACTGTGTGTTGGATTCTTCTTTTGCTGATCTTCTAGCCAGGTAAGTCATCCAGGGATTACTCAGTAACTAGTACCTTCTGCCTGATGTGTCATATAGTATGTAGGTGTTGCATATGCATAAAAGCATGTCATGTAGTATCATGCTTAAGAATTTCACTTACGAATGAGCTTTCTTATTCTATATGAGTTTGAATACAGAACGGTCGTTATCTGTGAGTCCTAGAGTCTTTGCTAGGGTCATAGGGCAGCCCAGCTTCATCGGATGTTGTCCTCCTTTAGTCATTTATATATATCAAGAGTTACGAGATGAGCATGAGATACGATATGATGATGAGATTTGATATGATATAGCATCGAACTGGCCAGTCTCCACCCTATCTGGAAGGGGGGTGGTGGTAGAAGAGGCATATACCACTTGGTATTCTTTGTTAAGGCCTTAATTAATATTATGCATATATGAATTAGGAGCATGATAGTGTGGTTAATTTTTCAGTACTGCATGAAGGCATCTTTTATTCTAGGTATAGGCGTAGTAAATGTCCTCAGCGTGGTTTATAGGCCCCACAGGCCGACTCTTGGACTGTCTTTGTGGTATAGTTTTAGGTACCCGATCCACTGTTTGATTTTGTGTTGTTATGATGGGGTCCATTCTTATGACGGAGAGTGGGTGTTTGAACCTTGTCTTCACCAGATTCATACTTTTGGGATTTCTTCCTATTTATACTCTGTTTTGATCCGGATTTGCCGCGGAACTGGTTGTATCATTTTCAGAACTTATGTCCTTTGCATGATAAAAGGTATTCCGCGTTGTAGACTGAAGACAGGTATAGGGGTTTACCCCGGGGTCTCCAACGGACCTTTCGGATTTGGGTGCGAAATCTCACTTTAAACTACAAATCTTAGGTTTCAAACTTTCAACCTGTACTCGGGGCGCAAGATCTCAATGAAGGGTTTCATCCTTGGAAACGTAACTCGGGAATCATAATCCCTAGCCGTTACATGGCGGTTGCAGGGAGTTGTTGTGGAAATCTGGATGAAAGGGGTGAGAAGAAGAAGAGGGTGTGGCTGATTTGTGAATAAGGGTTTTGGATCTCTTATAGGAGAATTGGGAGGTCATCTTCGGATGAAATGGAGCATCAAGGTGAGTTTTGTGTGTGAGAGGGGGGTGTTGGGTGAGGCAGAAGAGGACAAAGGGTGAGCTGGGTTGGTGGGGGGGGGGGGGGGAAGAGTGAGAGAGAGAGGAAAAGAAGAAAAGGCCGAAAAAGGAATTAGGAAAGGAAAGAGTGGTCCCCACACATGACAATTTGAATTCCAAAAATTCGAACCCAAAACCCGCTCGCTAACTCAAATCTCGACGCTAGAATTATTTAAATCGAAAATTTTAAATCATTTTCAAATGATCGAAATTAAATTAAATGTCTCTCAAACTCGGAGCTCAAAAGCGTAATTAGAATCCGTAAAAATCTTTTAAAACGATATTGGAATTATTTATAATGATTTTTAAATCAAAAATTGTGCTCGGGGATGAGTTTTCTCCAACTTTATAAATCGGATAGAAAATAATAGTATATATAATTAATTAAAATAATAATAAAATAATATTACAATATTTTGGTCTTTACATGTTTAACCCAGAAGCAACCGTAGTCCCATTCTGGTCAAAGATCTTCATTGATAATTGCTTCAAGGTAATATATGGAAACAGGGATGTCACTATCAGTTTCGGAGGACTGGTGATCCTGCTGGCCGATTGGTTACAAGTGGATTACAAGAGTCTCACTCCCGTTGACGATGGAGGTTTTCTATAGAGTTTAGACTACTTGCGCAAACATGGCATCCTGACCCAGAACTGCATATAGAAGTCGGAAGCAGGGCACATCTTGTTTCTACCTACGCCAATCCCACCGGCTAGGAAGATCGCAAATTTCTATTTTCCTCTGGCAAAAGAAGGCTGCCTTGTCAAACACACTCGATGTATGATCTCAATAGAAGCCAAGGAGAGCCCACTTCGCTCAACATACCAGCAAGGCTCTTATAGATGGAACAAAGGATGCAGACATTGGAGATCCTCAACGAAGAACTATATCTAGAGATCATAGCTTTGTAGGAGGAAAGGCAAATTATGCAAGAAAGCCGCAGTACGCTTGTCATAGCTACAAAGTATGGAATGATAGATCTACGCGATCAGATGAAGAATTTACGAATGCCGGAGCCGCACTCGTCTCAAGACAAATGAATCGATTATCCACCCGTACTCTCCCCTTGAGTCTTTTGTTTTTATTTTATTTTACTTTTACTTTTATTTTTATTTTTATTTTTATTGTTTTCATTCACTGAGGGCAATGAAATGTTTAAGTGTGGGGAGAAGGGTTTATCTTAACTCTAGATTTTTCATTTTTATTTTGCATATTAGAGCATGTTTAAATTATTTTTGTATATTAGTACAAAAAAAATAAAAAAAATAAAAAAATGTCAAAAATACCAAAAATATCATGCATTTTTGCATTAAGTTATGTTATTATTCAAATACTCATCTATCATAGTTAGTTCTCAAATACCCATCGTTGCATTAAGTTGTGTTAGTATTCAAATACCCATCTTTGCATGCTAGACTCGTGATATTCATAAGCAACGCTTTGGCTCATTTCATCGGAGGCATCATCCTGATTATTGCTCATATTCCTGTCATACGGACTACAATTTTGTGAGAACAAACTAAGTATAGGTACTAAATTTTCAGGTAACTGAGGCGCACCCATGTATGCATGCGGGATGCGCACACCTAGCCTACGCACAATGGGGGCACCTGCATGCAGGTTTCCCGCGTGTTACCACACGTGTGGTGTGGAGTAAAAAATCTTTAATAAAACAATAAATAATAAATAAATACAAGTATAAATAAATACAAGTATAAATAATAATTTATATAAATAAATTATTATGTTTTTAAATTTAATAATAATTTATAGAAGATAAGTAAATAAATAAATAAATTAGTACATAAACAATATCCCTTTAAAAAAATTTAAAATAAATAAATAATATAAAACTCTATTAGTAAATAAAGTAAACACATTTAAAATTAAATATAAGAAATAAATACAATATAAAAAAAAACAAAAAATATGTAAATAAAATTTATTACAATAAATTGTTGTCCTTAACTAAATAAATAAATAAGTTTAAATAAATAAATAAATTAGTACATAAACAATATCCCTTTATAAAAATTTAAAATAAATAAATAATATAAAACTCTATTAGTAAATAGAGTAAACAAATTTAAAATTAAATATATGAAATAAATACAATATAAAATAAATACAAAAAATATGTAAATAAAATTTATTACAATAAATTGTTATCCTTAACTAAATAAATAAATAAGTTTAAATAAATAATAAAGAAATAAATAAATCAATAATAAAATAAATACATAATGAAATAAATAAGTTTAAGGGCAATTTGCTAAACCAACCCTCTTTTCCGAAAAGTTTGCAGGGTTAACCTTATCCGAAAAAAATTTGCACAAAATCAGATTGGGGTCTACCTTCTTGTAACCTGTGCACCCGGTATCCCTTGGACAGAGAGAGAGAGGGGAAGGGAGAAGGAACGGAGGCGGTGCTGATCAGCGAAAGAGGGAGATAGGAGGAGGAAGGGGATCGGAGGCGCGAGGCTGACCGGCCGGAGGTCATCGACGGAGAAGGAAGGGGATCAGAGGGAGCAGCCTTCAATGGCGGTGGAATCAGCGAGAGAGAGAGAGAGAGAGAGAGAGAGGGGGGAGGAGGGAGAAGAAACGGGCTTCTTCAATCGTCCTCTTCCCTCTTCTGCCCTTTGCTCGCGCCCAGCACCGGTCCCGGAACTTCGGGCGCCGCACCACCCGACCCCTGAACCACTTGAACCCTAGTCACTCGTTCACTCACGGAATCGTTGCTCGAAAGTTCTGCTGCTACTCCTGAATCTACTGATAAATATTGAACTTTTTTGCATAGCAATTGTACTTCTGTAGATCAATAGCAGTAATTTTCTTCGGGTGTTATGGGTGATTATTGATTTGTTATGTTGTTGATGTGATGAATAATAAGCTTTGTAACACGGTCCTGTGCTGTTGAGACTTGAGAGAAGATAGGCACTTGTGCATTGTGCTCATTATCATTGTTTTTATACTAAAGGAATTGTCTACCTCTTACAGCAATGCTCCCAGGTTCTTTCCTCTTACTCCCTCCTTCATCTTCCGGTTAATCGCTCACTAGCTCGAGATTGATTAGAACTGCTGGCTATTGCGGGAGTGTCTTGATTGAAAAATTTTGCTATGTGAAATTTGTACAACTTACTTAATAATTATGGTGATTAGAAAGTTGTAGAACTTGAAATTGAAGAATTTTACTTTATTAGAAATTTGTACAACTTGAAATTGAAGATTTTTACTTGATCAGAAATTTGTATAGCTTAATTATTATAAATAGAAATATTTAGAGCTTGAAATCTAAGGATTGTGAGATTTTGGATATATGAAATTGAAGAATTTTGCTTGAATTTTTGTGTACAGATTGGTGCATTAAGCTATCGTAATCCGTATTCTCAGAGAAATCAAGAAGCATCTCAGTTTTCGTGCTTGGATTTATGTTCCGGACGAATCTGTCACAATCTCCCAACTCCTAGGTAACCTTCTCCAGCAGCTGCTCAAGTCCAAGGAGAGTGGGATACCGAATGCTGAACAGCTGATTACCTGAGTTCACGAATCTCTCAAGAAAAAGACCTACCTGGCTGTCTTGGATCATGTAAGTGATGTCAAGCTTTGGGGCAAAATAAAATCTGCATTCCCAAATTTATATACCGGGGAAAGAAAGGTGATTCTCATCACTCGTGATCAGAAGAAAGCTGCCAAACTAGACAATTGCATTCCTCATTTTCTTGATAAACTGTGTGATGAACATAGTTGGGAGCTATTGACCAAGAAACCTGGCCTTGATCAGCAAGACAGCCAGCCAGATAAAGATTTGAAAGAGGAGATTGTCATATACCCCAAACATCAGCCTAGAATACATGATCCCATTCCTTAATTCATGTTTATTTTTATCAGTCACATTTTGTGCCACTACTTTGAGAAACTGAATACTGATATCTATTGTCATGTATAATTTAGGCCAATTTATATGCTTGTGTTTGGTAGTTGTGTGAAAGAAGAGGTAAAGTATTAGTAAACAACAATATATAGCATCACAATATTAGCCTATTAGCTCAAATGAAAGAGCGATGTGTTTATGCACAAAGATGCGGGTTCAAATCCCGCATAGGCTAATCTAAAATTATGTTAAAAAATTTCTTTGTAAGCTGATTTTTAGTTGGTTTTTATCTTTAATTGATTGCATTACTGTCATGTCAAGTGATGTAGGTGACGTGTCAAACCTATTACCTGTCATGTTAAAAACACATCTTATGGTGAATTCAACAAACAGGGAAGATGAATTCCAGGTTAAAAACCCTCTTCAAATGAGACTTGCTTTCCATCTTAGTCATTGTCTACTTTAACTCGAATGATGTCTCTCTTTTACCAAATAAGCTTATAGATTGCAGATCAGTAAATAACATGTCATGTTAAAGGGTATAACCTGTCACGTTAATAGCATTACCTGTCATGTTATTTTCTTTCATTAAGGAGAAGAGGATCGATTTGGGTTTTACAGAGCATTGTAGACAAGTATTTCAAATCCATAGTCTGCAAACTTTAAAGTTTAAATAACATATTTACAGTCGCTTAACCTTATTACTTCCATTACACAAGTTCAATAAAAAAGATGTACTAAATATATTGGTAAGGTTAAAGCTAAGAACCCATGCATCATCCTCTAATCTGAATTCATAATCTAATACAAAATGGCTAATTCTAAGCAGTATATCATTCGCTTTTACTAAAACTTAAGCAAAATTCTAAATTCAATAAAATACCAAGCTTCACAATGCTAAAGTTCATCCAAACATGATTTTCAATTCATTAGGCATGTCAATTCTCTACCCACAAAAAAAAGGGGTCTAGCAGAAGGAATTTTGATTCATAAAAAATGAATAGAATATGTCTTCAATACATGTGTCAAGTAAAAAAATTGATGTGTAAAGTAAAATACATTATATGTCATTTAAATCCGGTATGGGTGACATGTAAATTCAGTATGGGTAACCGGTAATTATATGCTGATCAGTGAGTAAACTTGTGACCTTTTAAGATGTCATGTAAAACAATTCAGATGTCATGTAAAACAACTGGCGTGTAATGTAAAATAATTCAAGTGTCATGTAAATAATAAGCCTATGTGGGAATTGAACTCATTCAGCTAATAGGCTATATGTGAAGAGTATTTATGTCAAAATATGCCTAACATGGCCATTACTTGAACTTATGCCTCATAAATTTAGTAGTCCCCTTTACCTTTTCTTTATGCAAAATAGCCCTAAAATGAGTTATGGGTTATTTTTGGTGCTGCTGTCAAAAAATTTAGTGGCATAAGTGTTTGGTTTCGATAGAAAATTGTGTAAATTCGTCTACAGAGCACCAAATCAAGTTTTGTAAATTCCTACAGTTTTCTAAAGAGGTAATCACCCTTTTTCTTCATGAAAATTTGGCCAAAAATGAGGTATGGATTATTTTTGGTGCTGCTGTCATAGAAAAGAGAGGAAAAAGTGCTCGGTTTCGATAGAAAATTGTGAAAATTTGTCCACAGAGCACCAAATCGAGGTCTGTAACTTCCTATACCTTTCTAAAGAGGTAATTACTATTTTCCTTCTTGAAAATTTTGGCCTAAATGAGGTATGCATTTTTTTTTGGTGCTGCTGTCATATAAAAGAGAGGAAAAAGTGCTCGGTTTCGATAGAAAATTGTGTAAATTTGTCCACAGAGCATCAAATAGAGTTCTGTAACTTCCTATAGCTTTCTAAAGAGGTGATCACTCTTTTCCTTTATGAAAATTTGGCCTAAATGATGTATGCTTTATTTTTTTTTGTGCTGCAGTCATAGAAAAGAGAGGAAAAAATGCTCGGTTTTGATAGAAAATTGTGTAAATTCGTCAACAAACCAGCAAATCGGGTTCTGTAAATTCCTATAGCTTTCTAAAGAGTTAATAACTCTTTTTCTTCATGAAAATTTGTCCTAAATGAGGTATTTTTTTTCGGTGCTGCTGTCATAGAAAAGAGAAGAAAAATTGCTCGGTTTCGATAGAAAATTGTGTAAATTTGTCCACAGAGCATCAAATCGAGTTATGTAACTTCCTATAGCTTTCTAAAGAGGTAATCACTCTTTTCCATCATGAAAATTTGGCCTAAATGAGGTATGTTTTTTTGGTGTTGTTGTCCATTGTTCCAAAAAACGGCATGGGCGGCCGCCTAGACCCCGTCTAGGCGATGGGCGGTCCTTGACCTTAGAGCCAAGGAGCTTGGCGGGATTGGTGTGGCGGAGAGCTATCTTGGCGGGTTTCTGGGCGGTTCTGGGCGAGTCTAGGCGGTTTTGGGCGGGCCTAGGCGGGTCTGGGCGGTTCAGTTAAAAAAAAGCAAATTAAAAGGTTTTAACCCAAATGAATACACAAAAGTCTAGAAGATTAATGTGCAACCATGATTATATTTTAAATTTTATGTTTTATTATACAACTTCTAGGTTGTTTTAGACTTTGGTTATATTTTATGCTATTAATTTTTTCCCGGTTGAACAGGAAGCATTATGGTTTATGCTTATTGGCTTTGGAAAAGGTTGAACAATATGGACAATGAACATTATGAAAGTTTATTAATTTATATAGCCTTTATTAGGTCTTTGACATGACATACAAGTAAAAGTACATGTTAAAATAAAAAGTCTGCCTAGAGCCCACCTACTCCGCCTAAACCCTTGAACACATCTCTCCGCCGAGAATCCGCCAAGCGTTTTTTGGAACGTTGCTGTTGTCATAGAAAAGAGAAGAAAGAGTGCTTGGTTTCGATAGAAAATTGTGTAAATTCGTCCACAGAGGACCAAATCTGGTTCTGTAAGTTGCTATAGCTTTCTAAAGAGGTAATCACTCTTTTCTTTCATGAGAATTTGGCCTAAATAATGAATACACATAATGCTATAATATCTTGTAATGCATATTCTAATCTTAAGCATTTGATCTAGGAACAATGGATGGCCTTAGACAAGATTAACTGGTAGAATAAATACACATGTAAATATAATATGTAGTTATATATATACTAACATATGTTATAAGTGTAGGTTTAACTACTTATGCTCACATATGTTACTATGTATAGATATATGTATAAGTATATGTTATATATATATATACACACTTTGTATGCACATTATGTACTGGGCCTAAAAAGCCCATAACCCGGCTCGCTTTACTATACTAGGCCGAGCTCGGTTACCTGTTGAGAGCTTTTAGCTTCTGGATGCTTGCAACGCAGCGTTTCATTTAGAGCTCCTCTATATAAGCAAAGCTTGAGCTAAGGTTGCCTCACTTCTTCTGGTCCAACTCTTCAGATAAACCAAACCCTAAGAGAGAGAGAGAGAGAGAGAGAGAGAGAGAAGGCGACGGAGAGAGAAAGCCAGGGTTTCCTCCAACCCGGCTCGGACGAAGCTCACGGTGGTCCGATCTACAGCAAATCTCCTCTGAGACTCTAGATCTCGGTCCTAGGAAGAAGACGAAGGTCATTTGCCCTCTATTCAGGCCAAGTTTCCCTTCTCTGGTCGAATCCGTCGAAGATCTGACTATGTCCTTCAGATCTAGGGTGTCCTCTTCCTTTACTTCTTTTGTTCTTGCTTCTCTCGTGCATACTCGTCTTGTATTGTGTGTTTCCGTCTTTGTTTGCCTTAGTCTAGATCTAGGACTACTTGTTCTGTAACCTTGCTATTTGATTAGTGGATTGAGATCTCAAGCCGATCCGGTTGAGGCTCCGTGGACGTAGGCTCCGGCCAAACCACGTAAAACCGGTTGTTGATTGCTTGTTTACTTTCTTGTTGCAATCTCCGATTGCGTACCCCGTTCTTGGCTTTCGATCTGTAAAGCCGAGGACGCTTGGGAATCACAAAGTGGTATCAGAGCTTGAGTACCTTTCCTTACCTACCCGTGCCATTATTTGTTCTCAGGGAGCGGGATTGGAGGCAGAACATTGGGTAAACCTTCAAAAAGCTCAGGCTTGGTGCTATTCCTCTCCTGTATGAAGTACCGTTGGTCTAGATCCGTTCCAAGACCTGTGATTCTAGGGTTTTTCTTGGGTGTCTTGTATACTGTTGCACTCATTTAGCTCCCGCTTGCATAAACTTTGATACTTACCTGTTTCTTGGACAATACAGGTACCAAATACCATGGACAATGCTTTAAAGATCAAGCCATTTGATGGTGTTATAGACTTCGCCATGTGGCAAGTCAAGATGAGAGTTGTTCTCATCAAAGAAGGTTGTTGGAAGGCGGTCTTGAAACCTGCAACCACAGCCTCTGAGATGACCACCCTTCTCAAGGGTTTGGACATCAATGATGAGGATCCCCCAAAGCTTACTGAAGAACAAAAACTGAAGAAGGTTGAAGGAGGATCCTCTACCCCAAAGTCCACAATTGAAGAGCTAGAAATGGACATGAATGCCCACTCTGAGATAATGCTACGCCTCACTGATGGTATTGCTCGACAAGTGGTAAAACACTCTTCCGCTTACTCCCTTTGGCATGCCCTGGAGGAGCTCTTTCTCTCTAAATCCTTGCCCTCCAGGATTTCTATGCTATGTCGTCTGTTCACTTTTAAGATGAATACTGTTTTAACTCTTGATGACAATCTGGACAAATTTCTTAAGATGACTCAAGAATTAGAAGGCTGTAATGATGACATAAAAGATTCTCACCAGGCTATCTTACTTCTGAATTCTTTGCCCACTCAATTTGATAACTTCAAGGATGTCATTCAGTTTAGTCGTGATGAACTTACTAAGGATAAGCTAATTGAATTTATCATTGAAAAGAATGAGATCATGAAAGTTTTCAAGATAAAAGATCTGAAAAATGATAAAGCTGACAAACCTGAGGTTCTGTTCACTAAAGGAAATGACAAGAAGGGCAATAAACACAACAAGAATAAGAAGAATAAGAAAGATAAGCCTAAAAATGGGAAATATGAGAAATCTGACCCAAACTCTAAGTGTAATTACTGTGGTAATATTGGACACTGGTCAAGGAGTGCCGAAAAAAGAAAAGAGTTGAGGAATTGGCTAAAAAGAACAACACTGAATTGTCTGCTTCTGTGCTTGAGAATATGGGCGATTATTCTGCTGAATTGTTTATGTGTTCTGCATTAACATATCTTGATACATCTGATGCATGGATACTAGATTCAGGTTGCACAATACATGCCACACCTAATAAGCATTTCTGTAAAAACTTGAATGAAACTGTGTGTGGTGATGTTATGTTGGGTGATCATACTTCTTTGAAAATAAAAGGAGTAGGAGATGTTCCATTACTTATGCATGATGGCATTGTTAGAATTTTCACTAATGTCAAGTGGGTCCCAAGTTTGAGGAGAAGTCTCATGTCTGAATCTGCATTAGAGGAAATAGGCTGTGATGTTACTTCTGCTGATGGCATTAGAACAATCTCTAGGAATGGTAAAGTGATTGTCAAAGTTGTTACGAAGAAAAGGTTATATCATGTGCTTTCCTCTATGCCTGAGCTCAATGTTACTGCTTGCACTGATTCCATGACTCTCCATGAAACTAAAAATTGGCACAACAGGCTTGGTCACATAGGAAACAAAGGATTAAACAAACTGTATAAATCTGGATTATTGCCTAAGAAACATGTTGACATTAAATTCTGTGAGCATTGTGTGTTAGGCAAATCTGCCAAGCTTAAATTTCCTGTTTCAACTTATGTTGCTGATAATCCTCTAGAATATGTGCATTCTGATTTATGGGGACCCTCACAAGTCCCCACTGCAGGAGGTATGAGGTATTTCATTAGCTTCATTGACTAGTTCTCAAGGAAAGTTTGGGTAAGTCTTCTGAAATCAAAGGATCGGGCCTTTGATGCCTTCAAAAGGTGGAAGGTAATGGTGGAAAGTCAGTCTAACCACAAATTTAAATGCTTCAAAACTGATAATGGGTTAGAGTTTTGTAATACATAATTTAATGAGTATTGTCAATCACATGGGATTAAAAGATAGTTGACAGTTCCATGTACTCCACAACAAGTTAGATGCATGTTGATTAGTTATGGTCTTCAAACTTCTTTATGGGGTGAAGTTGTGTTAACTGATGCATATCTTATAAACAGATCTTCTTCTAGTGTTATAAACTTTGAGACTCCCCAATACAAATTGACAGCAAAACAACCCAGCTTAGCTTATTTGAAGCCTTTTGGTTGTGCAGCTTACCCACATGTGAGTGAGGGAAAGCTCCAACCAAGGGCCTTGAAAGGACTTTTGCTGGGTTATCTTGATGGTGTTAAGGGCTACAGGGTGCTTCTCTTGCAACCTGGCCCATACAAAGTTATAACAACAAGAAGTGTTATATTTAATGAATATATTTTTCCTCTAAAATCTGAACTAACAACTTATCCTGAGCTGATAGGTACCATTGAGCAGACCAAAGAGTTGATCCCTGATGATGATGATTCCTCTGATGGTGAAGATTCTGAGCACGACACTGGAAAGATTACAACATCAGCTAAGAAAGCTCCACCTTCCACGCTACAGGGGGGACACAAAGGAGAAGAAAAATATTCTAAAGAAGAAACTAAGGATGAGGCACCTGCATGCTCCGAGGAAGTTCAACCTCCAGCTTCTCCTAAGGATGTTTCTCCTCTTACTTCTCCTCCTCCCTCTCCTATTTCTGGTGATGTAAATGGACGTTCTAATGACTCCCAAAAGGAGTCCTCTGTTTTCTCCTCATCCCCTTCTGTTTTGCATGCTTCTAATGTTTCTGCATTACCTACACTGCATGACTATCAGATGACTAGGGATAGAGAGCTTAGAACTATCATACCTAATAGGAAGTACACTTCATATATTGTGGAATATGCATTCTTAACTGCTGATAATGTTAGGCATCCTTCCACTCCTACCTCATATGAATCTGTCATTAAGAGCAGTTATGCCAAAGACTGGCTAGCTGCGATGAAGGAAGAAATGGAATCAATGCACACAAACAAAACGTGTACATTGGTTCCAAGGCCTTCTAAAACCCAGCTCATTGACTCTAAATGGGTCTTTAAGCTAAAAGAAGGTCTAAGCCCTAGAGAGCCTCCTAGGTTTAAAGCCCGACTTGTTGCTAAAGGGTTTTCCCAAAGAGAAGGCATAGATTATAATGACATTTTCTCTCCTGTAGTTAAGTACAAAACTATGAGATTAATGCTAGCTATCTGTGCTGTGTTTGATTGGGAACTTGAGCAAATGGATGTAAAAACTGCATTCTTGCATGGGTCTCTGGATGAAACCATTTATATGAGACAACCTAAGGGGTTTATAAACCCCAAATACCCTGATCATGTTTTCCATCTTAAAAGATCCATCTATGGACTCAAGCAGTCCCCTAGGCAATGAAATCTTAAATTTGATGCTGTGATTAAAAAATTAGGTTTCATAAGAAGCAGTTATGATTCAAGTCTTTACTTCAAAAATATTTCTAAACAGTCTATGATCTATGTGCTTTTATATGTGGATGATATCTTGCTTGTGGAACTCTATGATTTCTATTAGCACTGTGAAAAAGGACTTAAAGAGATACCTTGACATGAAAGATTTAGGGAAAGCCAAGAAAATCCTTAGTGTTACTATCATTAGAGACCGACCTAATAAGAAAATGTGGTTATCTCAAGATGAATATGTTCTTAAGGTTCTAGAAAGGTTTCACATGACTTCCTCTAAACCTACATCCATACCCTTAGGAGGGCATCTAGAGCTTACCAAACAAAGCTGTCCCTCCAAACCTGAAGATATAAAAGAAGTGGCTAGGGTCCCCTACGATGCTGCTGTAGGATCGGTGATGTATGCTATGTTGTGCACCCGCCCAGACCTTGCTTTTTCCATTTCTGTGCTTAGTCGTTTCATGTCCAATCCTGGTTCTGACCATTGGACTGCTATGAAATACTTGCTTCGTTATATTGCTGGTACTAAAAATCTATGTTTGCATTATGACCTACATGAAACTGTTGATCATCTATATGGCTATGTTGACTTTGATTATGCTAGCAATAAAGATACCCGCAAGTCCACTACTGCCTACTACTTTACGCAGGCAGGCAACTGTGTGTCATGGAAATCTCAGCAACAATCAGTTGTTGCTTTATCTTCAACTGAAGCTGAGTATATGGCGGCCACTGAAGCTGCCAAAGAGGCTATATGGCTCAACGGAATTCTAAAAGAAATCCTCAGAAAGCCATTTAAACCCGTAATCCATACGGACAGCCAAAGCGCACTATACTTGTGCAAAGATCCCATGTACCGCGAGCGGACTAAGCATATTGATGTTCGTTTTCATTTCATTCGTAACATGGTTGCTGCTACAGAACTAGATGTGAAGAAAATAAAAGGCGACATCAAACCAGCTGAATTCGGGACAAAGATAGTTCCTGCTAATAAATTTGAGTTTTGCAGGGATTTTATCCATCTTGGAGAACCGCCTTAGCTCACAGGTAACTTGAGCTAATGATGATACTGGATCTCTTGAGTGTTTTAATCCACTATGATATAGACACGTTTTAGTAGGTCTAATGCTTCGATTAGGAGGGAAAATTGTAATGTCTTTTCTAATCTTAAGCATTTGATCTAGGAACAATGGATGGCCTTAGATAAGATTAATTGGTAGACTAAGATAAATACACATGTAAATATAATATGTATATATATATATATATATATATATATATATATATATATATATATATATATATATATATACTAGCATATGTTAAAAGTGTAGGTTTAACTACTTATGCTCACATATGTTACTATGTATAGATATATGTATAAGTATATGTTATATATGTACACTTTGTATGCACATTATGTACTGGGCCTGAAAAGCCCATAACCCGGCTCGCTTCGTTGTACTGGGCCGAGCTCGCTTACCTGTTGAGAGCTTTTAGCTTCAGGATGCTTGCAACGTAGCGTTTCATTTAGAGCTCCTTTATATAAGCAAAGCTGGAGCTAGGGTTGCCTCACTTCTTCTGGTCCGACTCTTCAGTTAAACCAAACCCTAAGAGAGAGAGAGAAGGCGACGGAGAGAGAAAGCTAGGGTTTCCTCCAACCCGGCTCTGACGAAGCTCACGGTGGTCCGATCTAGAGCAAATCTCCTCTGAGACTCAGATTTGCTCTAGATCTCGGTCCTAGGAAGAAGACGAAGGTCCTTTTCCCTCTGTTCAGGCGAGGTTTCCCTTCTCTGGTCGAATCCGACGAAGATCTGACTATGTCCTTCAGATCTAGGGTGTCCTCTTCCTTTACTTGCTTTGTTCTTACTTCTCTCGTGCATACTCGTCTTGTATTGTGTGTTTCTGTCTTTGTTTGCCTTAGTCTAGATCTAGGGCAACCTGTTCTGTAACCTTGCTATTTGATTAATGGATTGAGATCTCAAGCCGATCCGATTGAGGCTCGGTGGACGTAGGCTCTGGCCGAATCACGTAAAACCGGTTGTTGATTGCTTGTTTACTTTCTTGTTGCCATCTCCGATTGCATACCCCGTTCTTGGCTTTCGATCTGTAAAGCCGAGGACGCTTGGGAATCACATATCTAAACACACAAAAAAATGGAGTTGTGTTCATTCCAGCAGTTTCACTTACTACATGACATCTACACAGATCAACATGTCCACTGTATATTCATACATGATAGTCTACTTTTTAACTCAATAACTTCCCAATTTGGCAGAAATTATTTACAGTTTTATATCAAATTTTGATCTCTACTCTTATATCTACTCAGTTTTATATCAACTTTCGATCTACTCATATAGCTTTCCAATTTAGTACACACATCTTTTCTTCTGATGATTTCAATTAGTTGGTCAAGTAAATTTTAGTATTTGACTACCTAATACTCAAATTTTAGACAAAATAATGCGTCATACTAGCTACTTTGACACCGAAATGTCCATCTAAAAGAGGAGGCTTATGTGCCGCATGAGCTCCTGCTGAAGATCGCAAGCGACTTCTACCCATCTAGTATATAACAAATGAATTCTTCGACTCAAATAGATACTTTCTGAACGAGCTAGGAAACCGAGGGGTTCGAGTCATGTGAATGGAAGTACGCACACCGAGGTGCAAATCAAGATGCACACTTCATTGCAAGCATTAAGCCTGAATTGTTTTACTTGACACGTGAATTGTTTTACATGACACATGGATTGTTTTATTGGATATGTGAATTATTTTACTAGACATGCCAATTGTTTTACACGATACGTGGA
Organism: Persicaria maculosa; assembly: GCA_963922045.1. Taxonomy (NCBI): domain Eukaryota; kingdom Viridiplantae; phylum Streptophyta; class Magnoliopsida; order Caryophyllales; family Polygonaceae; genus Persicaria; species Persicaria maculosa. The sequence goes on along the minus strand of OY998263.1, from coordinate 44,877,444 downwards.
TTGTTTTACTTGACACAATCATACAGGTGGTTCGTGTTTGGGACCTAAGAACTGGTTCCAAAATGATGAAATTGTGGTAATCAATAAATAAGGTATTGTGTTAGTATACGATATGAGACAAAAGGTGTGAGCATACATGACAGGTAATAGGTTTGACATGTCACCTACGTCTCTTGACATGATAGCAGACTTACCCCGTCAGTTTCGCAGACATTTTCAGCACAAACACACTTTGCTAACCACATACTTTGCTAACCACATTCAACCATAATATTGAGTTAACCAATTACAGACACAATGCAAGCTTGATTATCAACAATGAAGTCAACAAGTTCTCGTTACTTGATCCAAAAACAAGTGGATAAAATTCATTCCAAAAAAACCCTAACTACCTTAGTCTTCTCCCACCAAATTTGGTGAGTTTGCAAGTTAGGCAGCCCTTCCCTTAGTCTTCTCAATTTGGTAAAGAGGATACTTTGTTCAGCAGGCAAGGGTGGGCTCTCTTGGGCTGACATCCTTAACTCTTCTAGATGTAGAAGTGAATCTTATCACTTATTTAACCATCAATAAAAGAGTTTCTTAGCATCATAAACAATGATCACACACATGTATCAAGCACGAATCCTAAAGCCGTTATTTCTATACCTAAAACAAGTCTAAGAAAGAGCGTTTAATCAAACAAGATATGGTGCTATGACTAGAAATAATCAAACCAATAGATTCATAACAAGCACACATAAAACACATGGATTTGTAAACTTAAGTGAAATAGGAAAAACAACAAGTTAAACCTCTCAGCTTAGCAAGTTCACCTAAGTTTATGCAAAATCAAGACCGTAAAGCAGAACTTATCAATGTAACTCAAGCATACAAGCAGCTCTATCTTCTAATCTACTACACAACACAAAATAATATTCAAGAACTACTTAATATCAGCAAGAATTAAGGCACCAATATTACTGTGATCAGGAGTAATAAGCAACCATAGAATTCAGCGGCAAAATAAGCAGCAAAAACTTTAAGAATCTGATTTCAAAACAATAGCAAACTCAAGATAATCTCATAACATGGTTATAAGAAGCCACAAAATGTAACAGATCCATTAGATCAAAGACTTAACAGATCAAAGACGTCAAAACAAGGGATTAAGGGAGGTCAATCTAGCAGATCAAAGACTCAACAGAATATCTACCTACACAAACCTATAAACAAAGCAAATACTCAACTCAGATCATGCAAATGGCCCCGAAAAATAAAGGAAAACAATCTAGAAATATTTGTTTTCAAGTATTCACCTCTCGAACTTCGTCTTCTGATAACTTTCCATCTCCATTCTTGTCACACCTGATAATTTAAGAGAAGACAATATTTCATTCCTTTGACGTAATTGTTTCTCAAAAGCTAATATTTTGAAATATTTGCTACTGTTAGAGCAATTACAGATTTATAAATCAGAGGATGGTCATACTAACTAACATGTCAAAGAAAATCTGAAGCTAGGAATCATATCTTGGCTAGTCATATCCTCCCAAAAGATCCTCACCTAGTCAATGTTGATCCCATTTGAAGTGCCAATATGTCGTGTCCTTGCTAATGTATCAAAGAACTCAGTTGTGAACTCCTTGGAATCAACCATTCCTATTAAACAACAAAAACAACAGGGAAGAGCAATGAACAATGGCTCAGTCTCATCTTTCACTCACCATTAAATCATAACCCAGATAACCCAGAAAAGAACTAAACAAACCAAACACAGTTGCAATTTTATCACACCAAATCTCTCCACTAGAAAGACTTCAAATAAGGCACCAAAGGATTAATATGCTAATATTCAGTTACTTCCCAAAGAAAATTAAATAACAGATGAAAGAGAAGAACAATGATGCAAAAAAGTTTTGAACAACAAATCCAAATATTTTAGCACTGAGACGGTCATAATTCACCAAAAAAACATGATGAGTTTCAACACTGATCATAAATCACAGCAGATCATAAATCACAACATATCCAAATATTTCAGCACTGAGAAGAACAATGATGCAAAAAAGTTGTTTACGCATCTTCCAGACAACATGCTGAGTAAAAGAGAGATGAAATTGCAGTGAAACGTAAAAAAAACATATAATTTTGTGTGCATTACCTCTGGCTGAGTAAAAGAGTGATGAAACATGGAATGGATGACAATAGAAGAAGAGTTACTTAAAACAAAGAGACTTTTACAGACATCCTTAGGCTGCTTTATTTTATTTTATTTGGCATTGTTAATGTTAATTTTGTCTGCATTACCTCTTTCTTTGCATCTATCTTTTGAAAAGATACCTCCCATTACATATTGGATTATCTTTTTTTTTATTATCTTTATCTTCTTCATTTTAAAGTGTGCAGGCTAGGTAGCTTATATTATGAGTGTCCTTCCTTTTTTCATCTGATACTTGGAGACTCTATCCATATGCTAACTGTTGTAGAAAATACAACTATTATTTGGTTAGCCAGCGAGTATGAAAATCATCTAATGATAAAATGCATTGGTTTGTTTCAGGAGCCACTGATAGATATCACTGTTACCTTTTATTTAGTAAAAGAGTGAAAAGCTTCTTAGCTAGATCACTGTCTCTAATTCGCCCTCTCCTCGATCCACTTCTTTCCATCTCCTTCATCTTCCCCCCTCTTTTACTCGTGTTCCCAATCGAAGTGAGACAATCTACCTAGCCTCCTTCTCAAATCATTCAAGAAACAAAATGCAATTCGACACAAACTCAAAGAGCAGATTATGATAGGTAAACTGGACCTCAGAAGATAGGAACATCCTATCAATTCATGAATTCCATAACCATTATGTCCCTATAAGTTTCATTTGAAGATTTCAAACCCTAATTCAATTCCACAAGTAACAACTCTCCGATCATCTTAACAAATGGCTGATACAAATCCTATTTCAATTCCATACCATCAAATTCAACAACAAACAACAAATAATTGAAAAATTGAATGAGAGGTAGCAAGCAAAACTCACCGATTTCATCTTCCTCTTAGAGCCCTCCCAGAAATCCGTGTCCTTTCCGGGGATATAATTGATTCCGCCACCCTCCCTTTCCCGCACCTTCTTCCCCCACACCTTCCTCCCCTGCTGTCATCCCACTTGGGCCCTCCCAAAAATCCGTGTCCTTTCTAGGGAGATTCGGCATAAAGAATCCATCATCCGCAAACGTCTCCATCATCCCAGCCTCATCGGCCTCCTTCTCCCTCTTCTCGAGCATCGTGCGCCACCCGGGAAGTGTAACAGCCCGAGATTATGATTCCCGGGTTACGTTTCAAGGAATGAAACAACATGTTGGGATCTTGCACCCCGAGTACAGGTTGAAGATTTGAAATCAACACATGTGCTTTAAAGGTGGGATTTCGCACCCAAAAACTGAGAGGGATCGTTGGAATCCCGGGGGTAAGTCCCCTGTACCTGTCCTATGACCTAAGTCGTAAAATCCATTTATCATGCAAACCGGAAAAATTCTAAAACCACACATTAGGTGGCCACGACGAAGCAGGGTCAAAACGTAATCCAGATATTCAAATCCAAGCCATTAATAATTTAGCGAAGTCAGAGTCTCAACTCCCTTTTTCCGCCATGTCAAAACCTCGCGACCATAGAGCCAAATCAGCATCATTATACATATATGACATACCTAAAAAAATAATACAGGGCGTGAGATCAGATTGAGGCCTACACACAGGACTAGGTCCTACTGTAATCATACCATATACACTATTCCTAATATCATGCTTCTAATGCAGGACATAAATTTAAATCACGCAAGCATGCTAGCAGTTTATATATATATTTATATACACACACACATACATATATACATATATATACATACATACATATATATACATATATATATACATACATACATACATACATACATACATACATACATACATACATACATACATACATACATACATACATACATACATACATACATACATACATACATACATACATACATACATACATACATACATACATACATACATACATACATACATACATATATATATACATATATATATATACATATATATATATATATATATATATATATATATATATATATATATATATATATATATATATATATATATATACATACATACATACATATATATATATATATAGGGAAGCTTTAAAATGTAAAAACTCCTTAACGTGTAAAATATGCTTAACGTGTAAAATGTATTTTTTTTAATCAAAAGGCGCGCTCACCATCAGATTTCAAACGGAGACCAAATACCGGCCTTCTCTCTCGGCCTCCCACACCCACCTCGAGCCACCTCCGGCCACCAACCCCGAGCCGCACTCGAGCCCGCCACTGTGCGCACCTACCGAGCCCAGACTTGGCTTGGTTCGAGCCCAGACGCGCCCAGACGCGCCCACCTCATCGCAGCACCGTCGAGCCACCAGCAGCTTCGGTTGTCGGCCTCCCACGCCACCCACGAGCCACCTCCGGCCACCAGCCCCGACCAGATCGAACCCCCTCCCTCAGGCGCACCCCCCGAGCCCGGAACCCCCTTGGTTCGTGCCCAGCCGAGCCCACACCGAGCCATCTTCCCCAACAGCGCTAATCGGTTCTTTTGGCTCGGAATACCTTCGAAATCCCGATTTTTCTCCTTGTTTCCACTCGAATTTGGTATGATTTCTAACTCTAAACTTGTTTATTACAGTTATTTGGATTGTTTGAATGATTTAGGTTGAGATTGAAAACCTAGGGTTTGATTTAGGAGCGGAATTTAGGGCTTTTTGATAAAAGCCAAATTGATTGAAATTGATGATATGGTTGTGTTGTTGGGTTGATTTTGAGCTAATTTCATGTTCATATCATTGTCAAATTGTTTATGGATCATGAGCTAATTGAATTTTAGAATTTTAGGTTGCGATATGTTTTAGAATTTGGGGTTTTTTTCCAAAAGCCAAATTGATTGAAATTGATGATATGGTTGTGTTGTTGGGTTGATTTTGAGCTAATTTCATGTTCATATCATTGTCAAATTGTTTATGGATTATGAGCTAATTGAATTTTAGAATTTTATATTGCGATATGTTTTAGCATTTGGGGCTTTTTGCCAAAAGCAAAATTGACTTAAATTGGTGATATGGTTGTGTTGTTGGGTTGATTTGGAGCTAATTTCATGTTCATAGCATTGTCAAATTGTGTATGGATCATGATCTAATTGAAGTTTGGAATTTTATATTGAGATTTGCTTTAGAATTTGGGGTTTTTTTGCCAACGGCCAAATTGACTGAAATTGATGTTATGGTTGTGTTGTTGGGTTGATTTGGAGCTAATTTCATGTTTATAGCATTGTCAAATTGTTTGTGAATCGTGAGCTAATTGAATTTTAAAATTTTATTGCAATATGCTTTAGGTCGATTAGGTTCTTCTATTTTAGCATAAAAATCATAATTTAGCCTATTAGCTCAATTGGTAGAGCAATGTGCGTTTGCATAAAAGATGTGGGTTCAAATCCCACATAGGTTACATAATAGACAAGAGCGCAACAATCGCAAATTGTTAATCATGCACATTATAATTTAAGTTATGCACTAAAAATTAGGGTAAAAACCGTGAGGATCAATTTGATTGGTTGAAATTGAAGGGAAAAAAAGGGACGCGGCTAAACTAAAAAAAAAATCTCTCTGTTTACCCTTCCCTACCCATTCCCGTCAAAGAGAGGCGTCTCTCTATTGAACGAAGAATGAAGTAGGAGATGTTCTATCGTCTCAATTCAGCCCAGATGTCCCATTGTCTCTATCGAAGAAGAGCGATGTCCTGTTCGAAAACCCAATTTCTTGACTTTGATATTTTCTATGAAACGTATATAGAAAGCTCTTCGATGGTGAAAAGCAGGCATTTTAGCTCTCGGAAACAACAAATACGACTTCATAGAGGTCCGACGGGTCCGAGAGCGGCGTCAGGCAGCGGTTGAGGTGTCGACGACGATCGAAATCCGTAAACTTTCTCAGAGTTCATACCACCATTCCACCAAATATCTGGGATCCAAACCTACTCCAACATGTTCTAAACACATCCATGAACAATCATATCAAAAAATTTCTCACAAAAACATCCCTTATTAAAAAGCCCCAATTTTGGAATTTTCGTTGCCGGCACCACCATCGACCACCGCTCTTCACCGCTGTTGCGATCACTTGAAGCCATCAGGGGGAACGCCTCCGCCTCATGGAGATATAGCCATCGTTCTGTCATGTCGCCGCATTGCCTTTGGAGCTCACCAAGTAATCAGAATTCCTTCGGAGCTCACCGGAGAGGGTTTGGACAAAGCACTGTCGGGTTGGGGGAGAAGGAGGACAAAATATGTTTCTACTCCCATACTTTTGGTTTCTTACCATTTATGCCCATGTTTTAGTTTTTATATTTATGAAAATTAACCCAAAGTTTCATTAGTTATTATAAATTGCCAAAATTTGAATTTATTATAAAATATTGAACCTATAATTGTGTGTATTTGAACCTATAGTTAAAAATATATTGGACCTATAGTTATGAAATCTTGAATTTGTGATTATAAAATCTAGAACATATGGCTATAATTATAAAATTTTGAACATGCAATTATAAATCTTGCATTATTGTCAAAATTCATTACATTACTTTTGAAGTTCATTTTGATCGACCATATAAAATATATATAGTATATGATTCAAACATCTATAACTATAGGTTCAAAATTTTATAAAGGAAGGTTCAAGATTTTATAACAATAAGTTCAAGATTTTCTAATTATCAATTCAATAATTTTTTATAACGGTAGGATTAAGATTTCATAATAGTAGGTTAAAGATTTTTATAACTAGTTCAATATTTTATAACTAAAGTTCAAAGATTTAATAGCATGAGGTTCAAAATTCATAGTTTTGCAATTCATTGTGACCATAGAAAAATATTTATTATATATGGTTTAAAGATAAAAAAAAACTATCGGTTCACGATTTTTATAGTTAGGTTCAAGATTTTAAATAAACTAACAAGAAATGTAAGGCGGTAAGCATTATCAAACACTTTAAATGGAGGCAATAATTCATTAAAAATGAAGATAATAGTAACATTAGAAAATGTCAATTTAAGGCTAAATATAACTATGAGTTCAAGATTTTTAATATCGTGAATCTACTTTAAACAGAGGCAATATATCATGAAAAAAAAACTTGAATCTACATAAAAAACAAATATGAAATGTAATGCAGCAAGATAGAAATTTAGGGGTATATATCACTATGGACTCAAGATTTAAAAATCTTGAACCTACTTAAATGTATGGTATACATCATGAAACAAACTTGAAATCTACTAAATAAACCAACATGAAATTTAAGGTAGCAAGGTTTATCAAACACTTTAAATTGAGGCAATAAATCAGGACATGTTGGCAATACATCATTAAAAAAAAATAGGAGTAACATTAAAAGACTTGAATTTACGGTAGATATAACTATGAGTTCAAGATTTAAAAATCTTGAACCTACTTTAAATAGAGGCAATACATCATAATAAAATTTGATCCTACTTAATCAACCTACATGAAAGGTAAGACAACAAGATGTCACTTTAAGACTATATATAACTACGGGTTCAAGATTTAAAAATCTTGAACCTACTTTAAATGGAGGTGATACATCATAATAAAAACTTGAACCTACTTAATAAATTGACATGAAATATAAGAGAATAAGATGTCACAATGGGGCTGTATATAACTATGGGTTCAAGATTTTAAAATCTTGAACCTACTTTAAATGAAGAGAATACACTATGAAAAAAACTTGAACCTACTTAATAAATCAACATGAAATGTAAAGCGACAAAATCTCACTTTATGGATAGATATAACTATGAGATCAAGATTTAAAAATCTTGAACCTAGTTTAAATAGAGGCAATACATCATAATAAAAACTTGAACCTACTTAATAATCCGACATGAAATGTAAGACAACAAGATGTCACTTTAGTGCTATATATAACTATGAGTTCAAGATTTAAAAATCTTGAACCTACTTTAAATGGAGGCAATACATGCATCATAATAAAAACTTGAACCTACTTAATAAAACTACATGAAAGGTAAAACAACAAGATATCAGTTCAAGATTTTAAAATTCTGAACCTAAAATTTAAATGAAGGGAAATACATCATGAAGAAAAAACTTGAACCTACTTAATAAATCACCATGAAATGTAAGACATCAAGATGTCACTTAAGGGCTAGATATAACTATATGAGGGTGATTTACAGTTTCTGTAAATCCCTTCTAATGTTTGCACGCTGTAAAAAAATAAGAAAAAAAGGGCTAGATATAACTATGGATTCACGATTTAAAAATCTTGAATATACTTTAAATAGAGGCAATACATTATAATAAAAACTTGAACCTATTTAATAAACCGACATGAAATGTAGGACAACAATATGTCACTTTAGGACTATATATAAACATGGGTTCAAGATTTTAAATCCTGAACCTACTTTAAACGACAATACACCATGAAAAAAATTTGACCTACTTAATAAGTTTGACACGAAATGTAAGTAGGAAGTCACTTTAGCACTATATATAACTATGGGTTCAAGTTTTTAAAATCATGAGTCTATTTTAAACGAAGACAATACACCATGAAATTTTTTTTAACCTACTTAAATAAACCCATAATTATATATATATATATATATATATATATATATATATATATATATATATATATATATATATATATATATAAATTGACTACTTAATACACTATGAGCAACCATAAATATAAGATGAAGATTTTAAAATTTTGAACCTACTTTATATAATGAGGGAATTTGGTGGTTTATATCCTTTAGCATTTTTGATTAGATAGTTGGCCCCTTTATTTTTTTTATTAGCCGTACCCAACCCCTTTAATTTTTTATTAGGCGCTTCCATTCTCAGCCCTTTCTCGTTCCTCCTTTCAATCGATTCAACGATTCTTCCTCCTCCAATGCTCCATCCATGGCCGAAGAAGAAGACGTTGAAGGCGCTTCTCCTCCTGATCTCCGACGACGATTTAGGAAGCGGTGCCTCCTCTATGAGATTTGATAAAAGAAAGGTGCATTAGCGGGACACTATCAATGGTGATTCCATCTCGGATTTCAGATCTACCTAGGTTTTCGAATTTCAGATCTAGAATCCTTGTGATTTCGTTTTTTCGATTAGTGTATGTATTGATGGAGAATCCCTGCAATTTTCAGATGCAAAGGTGAGATTTGAGTGTATGAATAGGGTTTCACAGGACTACAGGAGGCACTGACGGTTTCTGTGGGAATGGCAAGCGACGCGGTGGAGGCGGCCGGAGATCCTGTTGCGATGTCGGCAATGCTAACGCTTCCTGGAAGCACATCGGAGAGAGATGCCATGCCGAGAATCCGTTGGCGTCTTCGGTCTTCCTCACCAGCGTCGGATCCGTCGACGTCCTTCGTCGGCTTAGGCTAAGGCTCAGCCCCCGCCCTCCTCCACCGGATTCATCTCTTTTACAGCCCGGAACGCCGCCCAAGCCGCCCCTCCATAGTCGTCGCCGCCGCGCTCCTTCTTTGTAACTCCAAGGTCATGTTCTTCTCCTCCTCTTCTTCGATTAATTGTTTGAATTGCTTAATTGATTCGATAACTAGGGTTTTGATATGAAAATTGGGGATTAATTATTTGACTTGAGCTTCCATTTCAGTTTTTGTTTGTTTATCTCCCCAATTTGATTTGGCATCAGTAATGATTGGTGTTTGAATCCATATTTCTGCTCATAAGATGTAATTCTCCATATGTGACCTCATATGCGATTTGTGATTCCATATTGCATGTTTTCGATTGCTCTTGTTGATTCTGAATTTTTTAGATGGAATTTGAAGCACCATATCGATCATATGTTCTCTCTTGTTGTTTATCATCATTGAATTTGAAGCACCATTGCTTCTAAAATTTCTGGGTGGTTGTGTTTTTTTATATGATTTGGTACTGTTTTTTGGATTGCTGGTACTTGATGGAATGTTGGTCTTTGGATCTTTGTGTGTGTTTTCAGAGTATGATTTTCTCTTTAATCAATCTTGTAAAGCATTGCAAATATCTTAAATGTGGCTTGTGGGGTTAGTCTTGATTCTTGACTGATGAAACAGGACATCTATTGCAAAGAGAGTAATTTTTATTATTGAAGACTTCATATCTATGATAAGTCGGTGAAGTAAGATAGTTGGAGTTAATCAAATTAGGTTCACTTAGATTGCCTGAGAATTGTTTTGTTCATAGAATTGGAATTGCGCCTTGGTTGAGTTAATTGTACTCGTAAGCAGGCCTGCAACTCGTCTTCCACCAAGTTTATTTTGGCCATTGTAGTTTAGAGAAAATTATTCAAGTAGTCTTATCAAACAAAAGGCTTTTCTGCATTATTCTTAAGTTTTCTGTGTTCATTTAGCTCAGTGGCTTTGCACTATCAACTTTCTTTTTTGATATGTTAGCTTGCATAGTTGCATCATTGTGTTGTGAGGGTGGAAATCTAATTGCCTTTAGCCTTGATTTGGACCAGTAAAAACATAGCTTGCATAGTTGCATCATTAAGTCCTTGCTCTTGTCTCATACGCTTTCATGATAGCTTTTCTGTTGACTACTTTAGAATTAACTTGTTCTAGTATCACACATGTTAATAGCTCTGCCATACAAGATACTGTTTTACTTCTAGCATGATTTTTATATTCAATAATTACCTGGTTGAATATATGTATAGTATTATGACATTATCATCTCCTATGGGATGCTTTTTTTGGCAGAGCCATTGCAGGCTGAAGGTCTTTTTAACCCAAGGACAGAAGATGAAAGTCATCATCATCATCATCATCATCATGAAGTGACTGAAAGAGGACTGGATTCTTACTATTCCCTCAACTCCTCACCACTAAATGACATCAATATGTAAGATTTGGACTGCCATTCATTAATTCATTTAACTATGAATGCTTTCGTTCAACAAAAAGTCAATTGAACTAGTGTAGTTAAAAGCAGCTCAAATCTCACAGCATTGCTCCCAATCAAAAGGTTTATGTACTGTACCAATATGTGGGTGTAGGGTGAAATATAGGGGTTACTCACTTACCCTCTTCAACCTTTCTCTAGTTCTGTTTGCTTTTGTATTTGGTTGACTTGCTTTTATTCTTTTTTTGTTGGTCCCCCTTCATTTGGGAGGCTACACTAGAATAGATCACCTACATAGCTCTACATTTTCTACATTTTCCCAACTACTCACTATAACGGACTTTTTTCCCCCTTAGAATTAATTGCTCATGCTCAAAGATTTTAATTTAGCCTCAATTGATTGATCCATCCATTACACAATTAAGTAATTTGTTACATCTTTTTAACAGAGGTTCGCAATTGTTTAGCCATTCGCACCCCCGAATCAATCAAGTTGAGCTTGGGCACCTGTAGATTCTCCCTGTGAAAGCTACATCTACACATGCTAGTTCTAAGTTGGAATTGTTACCAACTACTTTGATGCCACTTTTAAGAAGCTGGAATCTTTAGAAATGTTGTATATAATTCTTGGATGGTTATGTCACCTTGTATTGATTTTATTGATTCCGCATTATATTACTTACATTGATGCATTTTTTTTAGTTGATGACATGTTATAATAGGTGTTTTTACGTATACAACCAATATTAATGTCGTAGTTTCAAAGACTTTGTATTTTTATATGTGCAATAAGGTGACAATATTTTGATTCCACGTTTTAAGCTCTTATGTCATCAATTATATAAAATTGTCACCATAAATAATTGTGATTAATGAAGCGTAATAACAAATGTCATCCATGAATAAAAAATTAATGAATATGTCACCACAAGTGATTGCATCAATGAAGTGTAATCACAAACGTGTCATCAGTGAATGAAAGTATAATCGATGAAAATAAATCGATATACAATTGATTAAATTAAAAACATGTGGCATCAATCGATTTGATTAAAAAAAATGGCATCAAATAATTACATTATAAAAATGACATCAAAATACCATTTTGAAAAATATGTTTCACATTAAAGAAAAAAATGTCATCAAAATACTACTTTGAAAAAATATCATCAAAAATATGGCATCACGGTAAAAAAAATATCATCAAAAAATTGACATAAAAAAAAGTGGCATCAGTCGTTAACAGTAAAAAAAATGGCATCAATGATCAACGTGACATTACTGTAAACAAAAAATGTCATCAAGGTTTAAAAAAAGTGACATTAAAAAAGTGTCATCCAATCATTTTCATTAGAAAAGTGGCATCAAAGTGAAAATAAAATATAGTAAAATTTTGGCATCAAAACGGTAAAATATGGCATTACTAAAAAAAATGGCATCAAAATGGGTTGGTCAACGGTCAACGTTGACCGGTCAATGGTCAAACGGTTGAGCATTGACCAACCCACTCTATTGGGAAGGGGTCTACATCAAAATAATTAAATTGATTTAGAGTCTAAGTGCCCAATTGAATATTCAAAAAAGGTCATCTACCAAAATCACCCTTATATAATCTTGAACCATAATTTTATATATATATAAATATTTTTGAAATTTTGAACCTACTTAATAAAATTTCGAACCATATAATTATAATATCTTGACCATGCCATTATAAAAATCCTTTTTTTTTGTTTCTAATGAAGGATTCATGTCCATTAACTATTCAAATAAAAGTCTAAAGGAGTAATTAAGACTAATATGTTAATTAATTTTTTATATATAAATAACATAAATTTAATTTAGGTCATACAGACTAAAGAAAAAGTAAGTGCTTTTTAAGCCATAAAATCGTTCATGCCCAGTTGGTATGATTTCTTTGGTTCGACAGTTCGGCTCCCCCAGAACAGCAGGTGCAGTATTAATTTTTGAGGGAATCGAAAGAAATATCCTTTGTCCTGGTTTGGTTTGCATGTCTAATTCACTAATCGGTTCAAATTGTAAGGGTTAGACCCCCTTTAAAAAATTGCAAGGCAGCCGGTTGAAAGAAGGGGGTTGAAACCGGTGGTTGAGGGTAATTAAAGAAGGGAGAGAGCGAGCGTGGGAGGGAGGAGGAGAGAAAGGGCAGTTTTTAAAAACCTGTCACTTCCAACTGTGTGTAAAACAGAGAGGAGGGAGGGCAATAGGCACGAAACCGCCATTCGAGATACGAGAAAGGAGAAGAAGAAGCCCAAGGAAGAAGACGAACCTGGGAGTAAGGAGGAGAAGAAGCTGGCGGTTTGCAAGCAAGTAAATCCGACAACGTGTAGAAGACGACCCTGACAGCGTTTAGAAGAGAGGGACCGACAGTTTTCAAGTAAGTAAACCCTAACTCTACCGATTTAGTACCGATTGCAGAAATTGAAAGGAGGAGGGACCAATTGAAGAACCTAATTTGTTTGCCATGGTCTGCAATTAGATGAAAGAACGGGTGGAATATCCGCCCTTGTCATGTGGGATGTAATCGGCGTCAAGTATGAAAATAATGGGTGGAAATGTGGGAACGGGGTGTGTTGGCGACGGGGAGAGAAGGGAATTACCATTGCCGGGAAGTAACATTGCCGTGATGATATGGTAAAGGCCATGAATGGAGAAGCAAATTAGGGAAATCGACAAATGTATTGTGTGAATTTTGAGAAATTGGTGAAATTGGTGAAAATTGTGGGAATTGGGGAAATTGGTGAGATTGGGGAAATTGGATAGATTTTTATAGATAGAGGAAAATTGGGGGACGTTTTTGTGGGTAAAAAAATTTCAGGAACATGTTATTGAATGTAAATGCTGTTACATTGTAACATGTCATGTTTTGAATATTTAGTTGGCATGTTTAATAGGCTTCGTGTCATGTTTATATGCAAACTTGCGCGACGTATATTTTGTGGAAGCTATAAAATGGTTACAATGCTCAGGTGATAAGTATAGGGTAAGATATGGTGAGGCTAGAAATATACTTGGAGTGTGATAAGTATAGGGTAAGATATGGTTTCTGTCATGTTATAATGGTCAGATGACATGTTATATGAACTTACCGTTATGTGTATTGTGACTGGTGTTATGATAATGTGCAAATGTTTGCAGAATGCTAAAGTATTGCTCCCCAACCTGCAGGGTATCAAACAAGAACATGGGTGGTTCAGGAGAAAGAAGGATAATGCAGACACCGACAACAGGCGAGGTATGGTTTGGGTAGTGTCGATCAAGGGTAGAGTGTTTTACAGATGAGTCGCTCTAACATTCCACCCCACCGTGCAGTCGATATATGCCGTCCCCGAGGACCGGCATTTCAAGTGTGGGTGCAACCAATACGCCAGGCCCCAGGTCCTTTTAAAGCTAGACCAGTACCTGTCCGCCTCAGACTGGAAGCGTCTGTGTGAAAGCCAGTTTGGCAGCATTGCGAGGCTCGGTGCCAAAGTTGAGTTCTCACCACAGCTGGTCCACTACGTCCTGCAGCGGCAGCTGCGGTCGAAAATAGAGAATGAAACCTGGTACATGATCCAGGGGTCCATAGTCCGGTTCTCCATCGCGGAGTTCGCGCTAGTGACCAGACTGAAGTGCTCGTCAAACGTGCTGCGGACCGTGGACACTGAGGCGCACAAGGCTACCTACATAGAGTTCTTAGGGGCGGAGAAGATGAGGATGGAGGACTCCGAGACGGAGTACAAAGTGGCGATGAAGTCTGAGCGTTCCGCCGCCAAGCGCTTTAAGTTCGCGCTCATAATGCTGGTGGAGGCGGTGCTCTTTGCGATGGAACCCTGCAACTATATTCAAGGGTGGGTTGTGAACATGGTGTCTGACACTGAGGCGTTCTTGCGTTACCCGTGGGGGCGATTGTGCTACGAACGAACCCACGAGTTCCTCTACCAGGCTGTTAAGCGCAAGCTACAGCACGGGGTCAGCAGCTCTCGCCCGTCGTACTTGTTAGCCGGCTTTCCCCTTGCATTCCATGTATGTAAATAAAGCTCACATGACAAATAATGATTTAAATTGGACACTGAGTCATGGTTAGAGGACATAGGCACTGTGCATTGTAAAATGCAAACTGAAGATGATTACATGCAAAGTGTCGACATGTCATAACCTGGATTTTTTTTATTTGTAGTTGTGGGTGTACGAGGCTCTGCGCCCAGTTGCAAGACAATTTGCTGACACCAGCGACGACATAATCTACCCTCGGTGCCTGCGGTATAAGTCGAAAGAGCACAATATCATGTACGATTCTCTTGCCTCCCTCATCCAGCAGTCGAAGGACGAGCTGGGCATATTCGACAAGGTCGACGCTGTTCGGACAGTCCTCCTCCCGAATGCCGAGGAGGTGAGGAAGGGGGTTATCCTTGGCGCCGTCTTCGTGACAGAGAAGCCGGATAAGTTCTTCGACGACCTCATGGTGGAGTATAAAGTGAAACATGGGCCGAGCACGACGGAAGCATCCGGGTCAGGCACGCAGGGTGAGGGAAGTACGACGGCTACCCAAGTGGATGTGTCAAGGATGTTGCCTAAGATGGATGATCTGGGGAGGAGGATAATGGAAACGTTTAACGAGAGGATGCAAAGGGTTGAGGAGGCGATGCAAGAGCTGAGAAGGGAGGTGAGGACGAGGTGACACACTCGCAGGACAGGCATGGAACCCATGGGGAGGAAACCGAAGATGTTGAGTTGCAGTCGAAGGAGGTAAGATGTTCAATTTGTCATGTCAGTATCCATAACCGTCATGTATAACAATATAGGCGTCATGTATAACAATATAGGCGTCATGGTAACGTCATTCCCATATTTACGTAGGGTGAGGAAACTGTTAAGGAAATGGGCCAGAAATCGGGTACCGATGCAGATGGAGATGAAACCACCAAGACAACCTATGAGGTAAGTACTCTAACTGAAACCGTTATGTCAGTTTTGTGAATGACGGTGACACGAACTCATAATCTGAAGGAGATGGGTAAGAATAAGGGACCAGGCCATGGGGACACCGAAATGGAGAAGGATGCTGATCCACAAGAACCCCCCAAAGAAACACCCACCACATAGGTAAGTCATCCTTATCGTACTGCGATGTCAGTGTTAACAATGGTGTCGACACTAAGTTCATTCGCATATTTGCGTAGGGTGATGAAGTGTTGAAGGAAAAGGGTCAGACTGAGAGCACAGGGCAAGGGGAAATGGTAAGAGCGACTGGTGTTGAGGCAGTAGTAGCCACCACCGTCACAACCGCTGAGGTAAGCCATCTGACGCAGAGTGTCATGTGAAGTACGTTAGTTGTCATGTCAACAATCATTTGCTGTCATGTAGCAGGACCGGGCTAATGTGGATGAGGTGTTACCTGAGGGCTCTAAGACTGAGGCCAAAGGGCCTGGGGCCACGGCAACCTTCTCCGAGCCAGAAGCACCCACGACACAGACAACCCCCGAGGTAGGTCGTGTTAATGGTACTGTCATGTCATGTGACGTATCTGTCATGTTATTTTAAGTTTGTGTCATGTCTACCACCATAGGAGGCGCATGATGAGGACGTCGTTCCCCTTCAGCATAAAGGGGGAAGGGTGAGGCGAGCGCCTACGACGTTAGATGGCCACGAAGTCACTCAGCCGGTGAAGAAGGCCCGTGTCGAGAAGGGGAATAAGGAAAAGGAGGTGGTTGACGAAGTGACGAAGGGGCTGAAGAAGCCGCGGGCCGCCAAGGGGAAGAAGGTCATTGTGGGGGTTGACGCCGTGGCCTTGGGCCTGACGACCAGGGCCGACGTAGACGCCTTCTCCGTGTGGTTGACCAGCGACGATGCCGAAAGGACTGACCCCGCACGTACAATGATGGGCACCCTCCTCCAAAGGGAATTCTTCGGGGACCTGAAAACGCCAAAGAAAATGGTGGGCTCAGAGGTAATGTCCGCCCACCCGTGCTCCGATAACATGACAATTTTGTTGTTGACTGGACACGTGTTCCTTGTTTGCAGCATATTGACCAAGCATGCGGCATCCTCCGAAAGGAGGTAGCCAGCGAGTCGAAGTACGCAGGCGTCGCAGTCGTCGACCCCTACTTCGGGGTACTGCTGCAGAGACATAACAGCATGAAAGTCGACGAGGAGTTGGAGTACTACTTCAGCGGTATGTTGCCTGAGCGGTGTCCGAAGCCTTGGGCCAGCATCGACCGCGTGTTGGCCCCCTGGAATCTGAAGGACAACCACTGGGTTGCGCTGGAGATCGACTTGGCCGAGTGGACTGTCCGTGTGTATGATCCGCACACTCGTCTGACTCCTGAGCGACATTTGCCTGGCCTTCTGAAGCCCCTCACGCACACCCTGCCCCCGCTGATGAATGGCCACCAAGAGCTGCACGCCAAGCATGCAGGAAAACTGCCCCAGCCGTTCAAGTACAACCGTGTGAAGGGGATCCCTCAGAACAAGCAATCGTAAGTCAGCGTTGTCCATCTTCTGATTTATAGTGTAATTGCTGCGAATTTGGTTTGACACATATACTTTTTGGGACGCAGAGGAGACTCCGGCCCCTACGCTATCCGTTTCATGCAGATGCTCGCATCAGGCGACCGCGTATTCAAAGGGGTGGACGACACCTTTATCGATGCCTACTGCCTAGTCCTCTGTGTGGCCATCTACCACGGTTCCTTTCGACCCAGCCCCGATCCTCAGTAGCCATTGCCTCCGTCTCCATTTACAAGAACATTGTTGGTTGTACTGTTGTCTGGACATGTTGTTGGTGGCTTGCATATTTGTGTTTTCGTAGGATTTTATTTGGTTGACTTTGGTATCGACGGTATGTCGTTTTGGGAAACCTAGGGCTCAGGTTTTGAAACTATGATGTCATGTGGTTTTTGAAACTATGTTAGCATGTAGGTCGTACGATGGTTGATACTTATATATTTACGTCGTCCGCATTTCCATTGAAACTGACAATTACAACATGTAATGTCCAAACTGAAATAGCTGCACCCAGGCCCAACAAGCCTTAATTACAAAACACGGTTGAAGTTCATACTTCAATGTAAAAGGGGGAGCGATAACGTTTTGCGAATAAGTGAGCCCTGATTACAAAACGTGGTAAATACCTACTGTCATATCTTAACCATTATATGTCATGTCAAAATATGTGCCCGTCATTTAATAACCATATGATCGACCAAGTATGTCGCGGCCGGTTACTAGGTGCGGCGCCGTTTCGGGAACTTCCTTTCCCACTGAGACGGGTACCTAGATGTCTTTGGCCTGCCAAGGCGTACCTTGATAGGGGGGGGGGGGGGGAGGCAAGTCTCATTGGCGATTGCCTCGGGTACCCTCCAAGTGTCTCGCGACGGGACTGGGTAGATCACGTCCTTGTAGCACGCACGCCACCCGTCTACCTTGTACAAGTCATTGACGAGCGAGTACACATCCACCCCGTGCAATTGGGATGTTGCGATTGCGTGCGCGCATGGGTACTGGTCGACGTTGAAGCGTCTGCAGCTGCATAAACGTCCTGTTAGGTTTACAAGCCAGCTGGAGGTTTCCTTGCGTACCTTGAACTCATGAGGACTCAGCTGTCTAACGACCATGGAAATGGACTGCACGAAGTTTGCTCTGATGGCGTTACCAACCCAGTCGCTTACGACTTTCCCCTACTCGGCGCTTGTCTTCCTATATTTGGCGAACCACGTGCCGACGGTCTCAAGGATGACATCTACAAGGGTTGTTAGCGGCAAATCCCGAGGATATTTGAACACCGAGTTCAAGCGCTCGGAGTTATTAGTGGTTGTGATGTTGTACCTATTCCCGACGTAGAAAGCCCTTGCCCAATTGCTGAACCCGGCCTCCTTCATGTGTAATCAAACATATGTCATGTCGTAGTAATATGAGCGTCATGTTGAAAGTAGATGAGCATCATGTTCCATTTACGGAATGACTGACCTTTCGCAGGTTGGGGATAGACCTCCGCCACACTCCAAGACTCACAAACGCATACTTGAATCGCCCCTCCGTGTCGCGTTCTATCCTCGTGTACATCCCAGGGTTGGCCTGCTCCAGAATGTACATGTACGAGTATATTCACTACAACAAAAAGGGTTATTAGCGACCAAAGTTTGAGTGACAAACTATTTTTCCTCGAAAAATGTTGTCTTTGGTGACGAACATAACCACTCCTCATAAAATGACACGAAAACATTAGCAAGGAACTTATATTCCTTGCTACAAGCGACATTCAGCGTCAAATTTTTTGGTTCATCGCTAATTGTTATCATATTATTGTCGTTTAAAGCATAAGGGTAATAGCGATGAATGTGAAGTCTTTATTGAGGAATATTTTCATCGCTAAAAATACATTTATCGAGGAAATTTCAATTTTGTTGTTAAATGTTTGGTGGGAATTATGGAAACCCCACCAAATTTATTAGCGGCAAATATTAAAATTTCTTGCTAAAAGTATGTATTTCTAGAGAAAATAATTTGTCGCTAAAAAAATCAATTAGTGAGGACATTGAATTTTCGTCACTATTGCTCGTGTTAAAATGGAGAAAACATCCCATATTCAATGCTGAGAAAAGTATAAATTCATCGCCAATAGTTTATATTTTACGGAAAAACATTTTCCTCCTTGAAACAGCCTTTTAGCAAGGAAGTATCAATTTCGTCACTAGTGGTAAAGAGAAAACTATGACAATATGACACAAAAAACATAATTTCATCGCAAAAAAAAATACATGTTTGACAAGGAACAATTTCATCGCAAAAAAATACATGTTTGGTGTATTAATATGGGCGAAAACATTTTTAACAATCTGATAATTCAAAGGCGGTGAAGTGTACATTCCTTGGTGTGTTTTTGCTACTTGTTTAGGTAAGAAAGTTGCTCATTACTTTGCTAAGAGAACGTTAATTCCATTTAAGTTAATATTTGCCTATGCAGGATTTGAACCCGCACGTTTGTGTGTGAGCACATCACTCTACCGGTTGAGCTAATAGGCATAAAAAAAAAATTAATAAAGTAACATTTTAACAAGATCTTGAGCTTTTATGGGGTAGGGGTTGAGTCAGCAAAGATTTTATTCATAATATCTTCACAAAAACAGTAAAAACGAACAATTAAATATAAGCCCCCGCCACAACAACATCAACATCCCTTTCGATTTCCGAAAGGGATATTGAATTTTGTCCCAACCTCCTTAACAACAAACACAATTTCTAACCTTATTTCAAACTCTTCGTCCTCAGTAGCAGGTTGGCAGCTAGACTCTACAACCCAAATTTAAAATAGATCAAAATGAAATCAAAGAAAAGAAAGTAAATTTCCATTAGGTTTAAAAGACAAAAAAAAACAAGAAGATATGGTGGCAGTTGCACAGCCACATCAAATTTGAAAAGTTGTTTTTCAAGCCACGATAACTCTTGTATTTTAGCTTAGAAATGTTAAATATCACTAAAAATAATTGCAGCCAATTAAGCATTCATGGTCTTCAAAATGAGATCTAAATGACACCTAATGCAGAACTGGAGAAGACAACAAAATAAAAAGACGAAGATACTGACCATCGGTTATTGTCATGGTGGCCATCATGGCACATTTCGAGCTTGAGGTCTGAAGCTAATTAAATGAGGGCCTCTGTAAAGGATTTTTGGAGTTAAGCCAGTGAAAACATGAACGTAGATATACACAACATAAAAAGTCTCAATACGTGTTACTGTTTGAGCTTATCTTCATAAACATTCAGAAAAGAACCAACACCATGACCTATACCATGTCGATAACAGATTCCATCCTTCACAATGGATCTCGAACAAGAATGTCTAGCGCATTGCCTATAAAACAATCAAATTGAACCGAATATCAAATCATAGGCCTTTTATACTGCCTAGCTATCAAAATTACTGATTAGTGTTAACTAGCATATAGTGGCAGCGAAATTGAGGGGTGAGACATCACCATCGGGACAGATTTGCGTGGCTGAAGGGGGCAAAATTGGAGATGGAGGTGGACTGTAGTAACCATTTTGGTATTCGTCATTGAGCAAGGGATGAATCTGCGATGGGGGCAGCAAAACTAGAGGTGGAAGGAGAGCAAGGTGATCTGGCAGATAGGATATTGAGGGGTTGCACGTCAACAAGCAGATGGCTCACGGTGGAGGAGACATAGGGACAAGCAGTAATGTCGGCGACTCCTTGGCTAGCATCAATGCTTTCTGTGGCTAAGTGTGTGCAGGTCATACAACTGCATATCTAGGTGTAATCATACAATCTTAATGATCCATCACTAATGAAACCAAGCAATCCATTTATGTCCAGGCAATTTATCATTTCATTTATAATTTGCCAGTTCTTTGAGAACATAATAAAAGAAAATTAGTTTGAATTTTGAAACCATGTACTAAAGTATTAAAATATATAGAGAAAATAAAATCTCACTCTTTAGCTTCAAAAACTGCTCATCGAGTGAGTCAATTAAAGTTGCCCCAAGGCTGACTATTGACACGAACCTTTTTCATAATCATTCCTTGCATCCCATCATTCTAGGGTTCCTAGTATATGGTTACACAAATATAACGAAGCACCTAATATATCTAAAACACATAATATGAGAATAAACAAAAAGGAGATACATAATGAATGTTCAAACAATACCTTGTCAAGAACAGGAATCATATGTTTGCTCACATAGCTCAACAAATTGCTGCTTGAGGCTCCCCTCTATTTACAAGTAAAGTAATTAGTGAGGAACAAAATATATTGACATAAATAAAACAAAATTGAGGCCTAACATGACAGTAAACTAGATCTTTCCCTAATTAATTGTGCCAACTGCCAAGCATGCTTTGGTATCCAAGTCAGACAGAGCAGGGGGCAGTCTCAATGCTCTTCCTTTCCCCTCCCCATGTTCACATACTGTAATAAGTTTAAGGAACCACATACACTTTTATGCAAATTCAAATCCCATTGACATCAAGTAAAGAGCAAATTCAAATCCCATTGACAGTTTTGAAACCAAATCCCCAAAGTCTAACGTCTTTTTCACCCTATTTCTCATAGGCATTTTATCGAACATATTGAGTGCATTGTCAAATCAAATGTCTAAAAAATCCCACAACTCATTAAACCATCAAATGACCTCACAATACTCTCAATTACATGGTTCTAAAATCTGAAAATTAACTGAATATCAATTCTTAGTGTCATCAACAGCTTAGTAGGAAAGAGACCACGCAATACTCATGAAAATAGAATTTATCGGCAGAAAAAGGTGAAATTAAAGGTAGAATTCAAACTTACTTCTGATTTCGAGTACCAACTGTCGGCAACAAGTGAATAACCAAAGCGCAATATGTGGAGGCAGGCGGAGAAAATGAATCGGAGCCAGCAGCAAGCATGTGCTGGGCCAAGTCATCGATAGGCAAACGAGAGGATTGAGAGAGGCAGATTCGGTGGAATTCAAAGGATTAAGTGCTCATTGGTGGAAGCTATTGGAATAGGAGTGAGGAAGAGCCAAAGAGCTCCCAGATGAGATGTGTAGCAAATGCATGAGGAGGAAGAAAGCAATAGTTCGTAGAAGCTTATTTTGATTTTTACCACTTTATTTTTACCTTATAATGTACATGGAAATAAATTAACACCATGTTATAAAATTACACATTATAGATATAAATAATTGATTAGACTAATAAAGATTATTTTAGATATAAATAATTGATTCTACAAATATATATATATAAATAGAAAAACAACTATTAAATAATTAATTTTGATATAAATAATTATTTTATACCAAAATATAATCTAGATATAAATAAAATAACATATATTAAATATTTATCTACTAATATTTTTGGTAAGTACGATATGAAATAATTTTAATTTGTATTTTTATCAATTAAATTTATATATATATATATATGTAGATAGGTAGGTAGGTAATGGCTTATAATAACTTTCTATAATCAATATAGCAATATATGTTCAAGATAAGATTTTACTAAAATTTTATCTCATTTTACTCAATTAATTAGATATTACCCAATTTCATTAGATATGAATATTGTTTTACAAGATCAATATAGTAATATATGATTAAGATAAGATTTTAATTAACGGATTTCATTAGATATCGATATAGTTTTACAAGATTTTATTCAATTTTGTTAAATATAGATATATTAATATTATATCAATTCTCTCTTTTATTTTCATCAACCCATTTATTCTATATCTTTTGTTTTATAATATTACTTACTATATCCAATCTCTATCTATCCTAACTTCTATATTAATCAATCTATTACTCCCTCCTATAATAACCAATAGATCTTCCATAAAAAAAATTATGATTAAACTCTTTCAAAATTATATCCATATCTAAAATACTAGGGGAAAATAAATTAACAAAAATTGAATTCCATGAGTTGATAACCTTTACACGGCTACGTATTATTTCAATTTATCCAAAACCTTTTATCTTATTCCTATTAATAAAGTTATTTAATTAGTAAGACCATGCTAAGTATTATTTTAATTTCGTTAAAACCTTTTTATCTTCTAAAAATATGTTTATATATATATATATATATATATATATATATATATATATATATATTGATGAAATTATTTAATTAATATGACCATGATTGATAAAGTTATTATCTTCTAAAAATATGTTCATAAATAGCTAAAAATAGACAAAATCTTATCTTATATAACAATCATTGAAGTTAATATTTTCTACAAATATATCCATATCTAATCAAATTGGGTCAAATTATATCAAAGCACTTATAGATATATTGATTAAGTAGCGTTAGAATAAAAATTTATCTTGTGCCTGTATTTTAAAATTAGTTAATATATTCTAAAAATATATCCACATCTAATCAAATTGGGTCATATTTTATATTATGCATATATAAATATATTGATTAAATAGAGTTAGAATAAAATTTTATCTTATACATATATTGATTATTAAAAAATTCGTGATTGGTTTATACGAGTACGATTAAGGAGATGCCGTCATGTGTCTAATGCGACTTCTCCTTTATTATATATAATAATATAATAACTAATTCAGTACTCACACCGTGTGTGGTTTTTTCAATTTAAATAAATTTGATACTAAAACCTATTCATTAATTAGTTAATTTCTTCCAATACTTCTTCCTTCATAATTATAAAATTAAATGAAATTCTTGTAATATATACATTTATATTATTTCTTTATTTTAATTTAAATAAATTTTATATTAAATGACAATTAAAAAAATAGTACCGCTTAAAAATTGAAGCAAACAACCTGCAATAACAATACAAAAAAGAAGAGAAAAGAATTCAAAGTGTGTGAAATAACATTAACAATAAAAACTATATATAGGTCAAATCTAAAAATCTATCCATAATTATAGATGTATAAAATTCAAAAATATATCTAATAAATATATCAATAATATATGGATAGGAAATTATCATATATAATACGGAGTAGTATTTAAAATTGGCTAATATCTTTTAAAAATATATCCATATATCTAATTAGATTTGATCTAATTTTATCTTATGCATATATAGATATATTTATTAACAGAGTTAGAATAAAATTGGGCATAAAAATGATATAATTAGAATTGATCTCAACCAACCATTTCCTAATATCTAACGGTGGAAAAGGGTGATCCGTGTGCTTTTCTTATCAACCAATAAAACATCTCCCTTACTAGTCTAAGAACCGTTGATTGATTTTAATCTAACGGTTGTCGTTTTACTTCCACCCAGCACACGGATCTCCAATAGTTCATCGGATTCTCTCTCGTTCGCACCTTATCTATTGTCTCGACGACTCCCATACCCCAAACCCTCGCCGCCTCCTTCTTTTGTTTCCATGTCTTCCACTTTCTCTTGAAAGAGCAGTCCAAGCCATTTCACTCCGACGCCGATCACCACTCCCCCGAATACTCCCCTTACCCTAAGCTCGATCCGAACGACATCATTCCCCCATCCCAATGTCATGCTCCTCTTGCCGCCGCCGCCATGCCGGCCGAGTCCAACCCCTACGCTTCCTCCTCTCTCTCCTGGTCTCCCTCTTCCAAGCCTCACTCTCGCCATCCTCTCTCCTCCGCCAATGCAACCGTCGACGATGGAGCCAAATCCGGAGAACGGACACCGCTTGTAAGCCTTCGCCCATGCTCATTTTTATACAATCAGAAGTTTTCGAGGAGCGTGACTAGATTCTCAAATGCCGTTGAACGTGAACGACCTCAAACCCTAAGGATTAAGAACGAATTAGTTCTCTGTTGATCATCGAGTGTTTGGCACACCGGGTTTGTTTATCTGATTTCTTCGGTAGTTTATATTCAATCTCTAGAATTTATTTTTGCTTTGTGATACCATATATTGCACGAACCCTAGCTTCGTTTTTTAACAAAAATTTAGGGAATGAATGTTATTTTGGGATTTTAGTGCTCGAAACGGACTGAAATGTTATCTGTTGTTCAAGTATACAAATCTCTTTCTGTTTAAATTGTGGCATTTGAATTTCTCTTTATTGGGTTTTAACTATTCTTGGTTGAGTGCAATTGGATTATGGAGGGTCTTTTATTTTTTATATTTCGGAAAATCATAAGAATGGGATGTAATATAATGAAGAGTTGATGTTTTGGTGGATTTCTACATGCTGGACTTGCTCACTGAAGTTTTGAAGCTCATTTGTAATCGAGTTGGCTGGTTTATGTAGGTTATTGGCCGGGAGCGGTTAGCATCATGAGTTCTAACACCAGTTCACCACCGCAGGCATTGATGAAGCAAAAGGGGCATTTCGGAAGCTTTCAAATGAGACAGCTAGTAGTGATGCTAAGTGACGGAGCAGCCCGGTTCTCCAAATTTATGGCCAAATTGAAGGACCAAAATGCTTGATATTTAGTAATATTTTATTATAGAACTTCTACTTGGTAATATTGTTATCTCATACGGATTATTTATTTCTTTGATTTACTACTCTAAGGGATTGGAAAACAATATTTAGTGTTTCTTTGATTTAATATTATGTGTTTTTTTACACGTATATATATTTTTTTCTTTTTACATTACAATAATCATCTTTTCTTTTTTCTAATTTATATGTGCTGAAATTTTAGGGGGAAAGTAATTTCATCCCAAAAAACACATCATCTTCTATAACGATAACTTGATAGGGTCGACGTTGACAAGATCGTTGATAATTGCATTTGTCGAGTAAACTTTTTGTCGCTTTATCCACATATATAGTGATGAAAACTATATTCTCTCACTAATGAATGATTTTTAGTGAGGAACAACTTTTTTGCCATATCCTATGTTATTTGATTACATAAATTTCATCGCTAAAAAGATTCTTATAATGACATAACTAAAATAATATCTACAATGATAGATTCGACCTCCTCGCGATAGCAAGTTTATGGTAACAAAAAATTTCCTCGCTAACTAATATTAGCGATGAATTTTACGTTATCACTGAATATGTTTAGCGACTATTATCGATTCCATTAACTTTTTGCTGATGAAATTCTTTTTTTTGGTGACGAAAATATAAGTCGTGAAATAATATCGGTCTAACTTGATATCATTATTAACGAGAAAATATACAATTTTGTGTGGAATTAAATTTTATTGCCAAGTGCATTCAATGACTATTATGAAATCCTTTGACTTATTTGGCGACGAATATAATTACCTTTTATGAGGAATTTAATAGTCGCTAAAGACCTATAGCGACAAGATTGACTTCATCGCTAAATGTTTTTTTGCGACGATTTTATTTTTCCACGCTAGACTCTTTTGTGAGGAGCTTTCAACAACCATTTAAAAAGGAAGCATATTTCCTCGCTAAATAGCTTTAGCGATGAAATACCAATTTTCAGCGAGGAAAAATTTCCTCGCAAAAAGAGACTTCTGTTGTAGTGATTCTCCGATAGCTTTCCTCGTCCGTTCCGTACACGTTGTCCCTCGCACTCAACCGGGCTCGGCCCGCCTTCCAGTAGCTGCATGTGAATCCCAGCTGCGACTTCATCATCCTCTGCACTTGATCCGGATCAAGGGGATTCTTTGACCGTCCAAAACTGCACATTCCCATTCACAAACACGTGTGTCCAGTTAAGATAGTTTTGTGTCCAGTTAAGATAGTTGTGTGTCCAGTTTTTATTAACGTATGTTCAGTGAACATAGGTTGGTGTCCAGTTACAATTGTTGTGTGTCCAGTTACTACAAAAATATGTCTAGTTTATATCTATATATGTCCAGTGGAATTTACGCAAGAGTCCAGTTCACATACCTTTCGACAATGCGCCGCCCCAGCTGCGTGTATGTCGCATTGCGTTTTTGTCTGACCGCCTCATTCAGCGAGCACGTGTGCTCGTCCACAAGCTTTCGGATCATCCATAACCCCGTTTCCTTGTAAGTCGAAGCCCGACATGGCCACTTGCACTTGGGAGCAGCGCACCCTGCAACATACAAGATCGTCGTTGACTTCTTCACCTTCGTCGTGAAGCAGCGAGTTAGACCCGCCCACGTTACGAGTTCCTGCACATCCTCCTTCCTCCGAAACATTGGTCCCTTCCGGAGCTTAATACCGCACTGGCTGGGATCCAATGGGTTTCCCGCCATCCTTGGTTCACTTTCAGCAGGCTTCGGAGAAGCTCTCGACTTCCATTTTCATCTTTCGTATGCTTCCTCGACTTCCCTCACCGCTCGCTCCGCCTCATAATCCCATGACCAAGACTTCGTCGGACCAGGACTATCGTGTTCAGGTTTAACCACTTTTGGGATTGCATCATCCTCGTCGGAGGAGCTACCAAGGTCAATGGCTCCATCTTCCATGTCACTGCTGACATAAATGACCTGCTTCCCACATTTAACTACGTCGGCATTCTTTTCCCTCTTCGTAAACTCCAACTCCAACTCCTCACTTATCCCTAACTGGTCAGAAGTTTCTCGGATGTTTGGGTTAACTGGACATCCGATGATTCCAACTGGACATCCGTTTGGTTTACCTCGATAATTTTTCTCCCAAATCTTCGTCTTCTCCATCAAGCCCCAAGAGGGGATCCGTCTTTGGGTGATCTTCTTGGTTCACGGGCGGACCAGTTAACGGAACTACAACATCCTCCAAGCCTGTAGGAGACAAACCACCACCGTCTGAATCATCCGTTGTCGATCCTTGTGCTTTTGCCACGTCTCCACCAACCTTGCATCGCAGGGAGACATTGAGGTCGATAGGCCAATTTCGTTCTCCAGACAGCCTGTTTACAAACTTGTAGGCCTCCAAGTCTTCGTCATCCCCGATAGCAAACGGCCCGGACCCTTCCTTCTTTGGCTTTACATATGTGATCTCCACATCATTCCTCTTCCCATCGACATTAAACTTGTCCATCACCTGTTTCTTCAGATTTACATAGTCAATCCTTTCGTCCACCAGCATGGCTTTCTGGCTCCTTGACCCCGTGAAGACCTAAGTGCCGCCTTCACACGCCCACCATCTCCAAACAATACAGTTATACAAACTGATGATTTTTCCCCTATTGCATTTCATAGGGAGACAGAAAATAATTTGTACTGCAGTAATTACATATGAACAACACTTACCATACATAGAGACAACACTTACCCATTTTATGTCCGACCAGATGAATGTCCAATAACTTCCAACACGTGTCATGTGGGTACGATTTAACTGTCCACTGAAAAGTGGCTTCGTACAAGTAAACCGTTTACTGAACCCAGGCCCACTTGCTTCTTCTTCAATGGATTCTTTCTCTTTCTTCAGATTTTATGAATAAATGTGACGCCCATCATTCCTCTGATCTCCTTATATAGACCACACATCATTGGACACCAACCCTCTTTCTTCAAATCCCACGCCGGCCATCCCCCTTTCTTCAAGTTCTATTTCCCCTGCAATTCATTAATGGGGATTAATGATTTCCATCAGAAATTCTTCAATGCTTATATACCTTCCCCCTCCTCCCTCCCCTTTCCCTTTTTTTTTGGCGCCATCGCTGCGCGGGAACTATCTGGCTCCCTCCTTTTTACTGTAGCCCCCTTCTCTATCTCTCTCCCTCTCTCTACCTGTCTTGTCAATAATGCTCAAGATTTTCTCCCTCTCTCTCTCACACGCACATCTCTATCACACAAACACTCTCTCTCTCTCTTTCTCTTTTCTTCGCTTTTCCGTCTCTCTCTCTCTCTCTCTCTCTCTCAATTGTCCAGCTGTCAAACTAACAGTGTCCAGTCTCCCCCTCATGACCTGCTACCGGTTGAACCAAAAATCCGGATATCCGGAATTGTGCAATTTTTTTCCGGATGGGGTTAGGCGTGCCAACTTTGCATCCAAAAGGGTTATTTTAGCAAAACATCCTTAATTTTTTTCCCGTACCTAAACTCTACAGTGGATGCGCGCTATTTTTGTTACCTACAAGCTACAGTGCACGCGTGTGCCGATAAAAAAAAGCTAAAGTGTGCGCGCGTGTTGTGTATTGTTATTAGCCAATCAAATCACTCCTCACGGTTTTCACCATAATTTTGGTTTTCACCAGAGCGCATCCCTATATATATATAGGGAAGAGTTAAAATGTAAAATATCCTTAGGGTGTAAAATTGCTTAAGGTGTAAAATTTTGTATTTTAATACAAAATCGGACACACATACCTGGTTTATTAAATAAAAACCTGAATCGGTGTTGGACCGGCCAAAAAAGAAAAACGCTTCTTCCTCTGTTCCTCCATCGGTCTCAGATCTCTCTCTCTCACTTCTCTCCTGATCACATCTTCCCCTATTCTCCTCCTCGCAATCGCCGGCAGCAGCACCATCTTCGCCGGCGACGTCGTTCATCTCCCAAAGGCTCCCACCGGCCGACCTCGTCCACTTGCTATCTCCGCCGAAATATCCTACATCTACATCTGAATTCCACTTCGACCATCGCGGAAATTTGCAGCGCCCCTTCTTCTGCCTCGACGTCAAGGCTCGCGGATGCAACGACCTCTCCTTACACTCAATTACACAGGTTTGCTCCCTCT
This sequence comes from Persicaria maculosa, assembly GCA_963922045.1. Taxonomy (NCBI): domain Eukaryota; kingdom Viridiplantae; phylum Streptophyta; class Magnoliopsida; order Caryophyllales; family Polygonaceae; genus Persicaria; species Persicaria maculosa. Next base: position 44,847,373 of record OY998263.1, on the reverse strand, counting down.
CTCTCTATCACTCTCTCAAATTTGATTTCATCTATTTATCAAATTGAATTGATCTATGAGTCATATTAGGGTTTGTTTTCCCTAATTTTTTCATGCTTAACTTCTCGGCTTGATACAGAACTTTGGTAAATTATGATGTTCGATCAAGGTCATCTCTTTTTCTGCTGAATTTTCTTTTTTCCTTCCTACAGATTGCATATTCGATCGATTCCTTATTCTTTTGTTCCTTTTCCAGAAGGTAATTCTAGGGACGAAGTTGTTCGTTCTCTTTCCGGCGATTCCTTTGGATATAGTTGCTCAATGCCTCGATTTAAAAAGCATGATCAATCCAACAGAAAGTGAAATGGATGTGTATATATAGTTTGCAAATGTGCATGAGTGCATGACAAGCAACAACATATATCCTGACCTTGGGGAAGATAATGGAGGCTTCAAGAGCACAAAACCTCCATCTCCAACTTCAAACAGTAGGGCCCTTGTTCAGAATCACAGCCAGTACAGGAGGAGGAGGCTAGGAGAGTGGTAGCAGCGAATTGAAGGAGATTTGAAGAGCAGAGGGTTTGATAAGGTTATGGTTTGATCATGGCAAGATACTCCACTTGGACTCCATTCGACTGAAGAGGGAGATTCTTAGTATGGATAGATCTATCTTTGGGATTGGGTTGTTCATTGGAGTTGTTGCCATTAGACATGGGTTTGATTGTGGATGTACCACTCCTCAGTTGCTTCCCATCAACGACTCTGATCTCTACCATTCTAAGGTCTGATTTGATCACACATGAAAATCTTTTCCCAATTCAATTTTGTTTATTAAAAAGCTGTAATTGTTGTATGTTTACTGAGATTTCCATGTGCAGCTTGTTAGGTTTTACACCAAAATAGGATTCAAGGTTGTTCATCAAGTTACTGGTTCGTCGATGGGAGATCTGGCACATATGTTGGTTTTGGGAGGCATTAATTTGTAAGATTTTTTCCCTATATATTGAGCCTAAAGGGTTGTTGTTGTGCCTAAAGGGTTGCTCATGAGTTTCACTATAATTCTCGTTTCATTATCTTAAATATGTTAAGGATAAAGAACCAACTCTTTTTCATTCACAACTGTGAAATTTGGGAGCTTGCATAGCTTCACCATCCATTGGTTGTCTCTAAGTGAAGTTATTCGTTGAGCGATGAGTAGATTGAAAGAGTAGGATATCCATTGCAAGGGACGCAACTTAACATACAATCCTGCGATGACAAGTACTCAAAGGAGTGAACATTTATCATTGGCTTTCAGGCTTCAGTATGTGGGCATGCTACTCTCAAGTCTCAAATTGTACACATCTTTCTCAGAGGATTTTTATTTCTCATCAGCATATAGTGTGATATAAGATCTCTAAAGTTATTCAGGTGTGATCACTAGCTTTGTATTTGGACTGACTTGCTCGATATCTACAGGAGCTGTTTTACAGGGACTTAGAGACAAGGATCAAATAATTGCAACAGCAATTGACGTTAAATAATAACTGAAAACTATTAATTACCTACCAAATAGCAGCGCTGCTCATCCTCAACCTCCAATTGACGTGTCTCTTAATTCCTTGTCCCTTTTCAACTTCCTTTCATCTATTCAGGTATGTTGCTCACTCAGATGGTGAATTTTTCAAGTGTTTATGCAAAAAGGCCTTATGGAAAAATTAAAAAACACTTACAAGTCTATATTTATTTAAATTTGATGTTTTTTTTTTAAATTCTTTGTTATTTTCTTACTTTATGTAGTAAGGGACAAGGCCACCAAAAGAACTTAGAGATGCTACAGAAAGTCTGACCTCATACTGTGTTGAAGATTATTTAATTTTTGTTAAATTACAATACAATATATAGCGCTCTCCTTTGTTGAAGCTAGGCCGGGTGATCATGCTTTTTAAATTTGGGTGTGACAAGCTAGGTTCATAGCTGCAGGGCTTAGGAGAAGTTGTTCAGTGCTTCTTCAATTTGGTTCATGAGTAAGGGTGTCATTGTCAATAAGACTTTGTAATTCAACCTTTTTATGCAAATGTTTGTGCAAATGTGAAGCTGCTGGCCAACTATATGCTCAGCTACTGACTTCGTTACAAGTTGATGGTGATGATGCACATGACCGGCTGAATGTCTCATATATATGCAACACTTGGTATTAGGATTTTGCTCTAGCTAAAGTTGTTGCTTCACGCAAGTTTATGGTTGTAGCTTGGTAGATGGAGGCTTTTATGCCTGGTTTTATGGCTTATTTGGATGTGTAGTTGTATGGGGCTTGCACGCCTCGGTTTATGGTAGTTTGTCTTTGGGGCTTGCATGCCTCAGTTTTTGGCCTTGATCCTTACTTCGGAGTTGCATCTTCGGAGTAGGACCCATCGTTGGTTCCTATAATTAAGTATTTGTTCTTTTCCTTTTAGTTTCTTCCTATGCGAAATACTTTTAATTTATTAATACAATTTTAACCCTTAAAATAATAAAAAAAAACAATAAGTTTGATTGATTCTAAAAATTCAGAAATGCGATTCTAAATATTTGGTTGATTAAATTGATTAATTTCCCCAAATTGAATGAAAAAGTAATTTTTTGAAATGCAATTTTGAGTAAGATCAACAATAGTTACCTTATCTGTAGTCGGGATAAATCTTCTCCGAATGTATCCTAAATCTGCATAATTGCATCTTACCTTTGCACAATTGTATTACAAATCTGCACAATTGTATCTTACTTTTGCACAATTGATTGGGATAAGATCTGTCAGATTCATTCACTCTTTTTTAGTAATTGTTGTATGCACACTTGTATTCTAAATCTGCACAACTGTATCTTACTTTTACACGTTATAATATTAGTAATTGGTGTATGCACACTTGCATTCTAAATGTGCACAATTATATTCTAAATCTGCACAATTGTTATATTTTCACAACAAAAAGTGCTGAAAATGGAAGAAAAAAATATACATATACGATAAGTCTGTTTTGTTAATCATGCACATTATAATCTTAGTTATGCACTTTTTAACCTTAATTCTGCACATTTTAATCTTATTTATGCACTTTAATTTGAAATTGTTATACGACACGATAAGGCTGTTTTGTTAATCATGCACATTATAAACATAGTTATGCACTTTTTAACCTTAATTCTGCACATTTTAATCTTATTTATGCACTTTAATTTGAAATTATTATACGTAAAAAAACAGATATACAATAAGTCCGTTTCGTTAATAATGCACATTATAATCTTAGTTATGCACTTTTTAACCTTAATTATGCACATTTTAATCTTATTTATGCACTTTAATTTGAAATTTTTATACGTAAAAAAACAAATATATGATAAGTCTATTTTGTGAATCATGCACATTATAATCTTAGTTATGCAATTTTTAACCTTAATTCTGCAAATCTTATTTATTAATTTGAAATTTTTATACAAAAAAAAAGGATATACGATAAGTCCGTTTTGATAATCATGCACATTATAATCTTAGTTATACACTTTTTAACAAAACAAAAACGGATATACAAAAAAAAAGCGGATTTACCTCCTCCACATGGTTCAGGGCAGAGTCTGTGGGGGCGCCTGGATTGAGTTATACACTTTTTAACCTTAATTCAGCACATTTTAATCTTATTTATGCACTTTAATTTGAAATTGTTATACATAAAAAAATACATATACGATAAGTCCGTTTTGTTAATCATGCACATTATAATCTTAGTTATGCAATTTTTAACCTTAATTCTGCAAATCTTATTTATGCACTTTAATTTGAAATTTTTATACTCTTAGTTATGCACTTTTTAACCTTAATTCTGCACATTTTAATCTTATTTATGCACTTTAATTTGAATGTGCACAATTGTATTCTAAATCTGCACAATAGTATCTTACTTTTGCACAATTGTAGTTTAAATCTGCACAATTGTATCTTACTTTTACACACTTGTATTCTAAATGTGCACATTACAATTTTATTTTTGCACTTTATGTTCTTATATTTGCACATTACAATTTTATTTTTGCACCTTATACTCTTATTCATGAAGAGAAACATAGTACTTGTAAGCGATAAACATAGATAGCCTATGCGGGATTTGAACCCGCATCTTTGTGCGTGGCACATTGCTCTACCATTTTGAACTAATAGGCTTTAAATCACATCACTTTTTAGACAAAAAGTTTGGATCTAGAAGAACATAACCCACCTCATATGATTCATTTAGCAACGCTCTTCTTTCAAAATGATCGATGACAACCCATTGAATGCTCAAGTTTCAAAGCATCTCAACACTGCAACCGTTTAAACAAACGTCAATTAACCGAGTCGAAATGCATGATACTTAGTGCAGACCAAAAAATTAAAGAGATGACCTTACTAAACACACAAAAAAACAAAACAAAATGCCCAAATAATGAGAACACACTAAACACTAAAGGTACAATTTGGACATATTATTGTAAAGCAAAATTACATGATATTGACATGTTAATTTTGTGTAGACAAATAGAGGGATGTGTGATATGTTACTTTTACGTACACAAATAGAGGGATGTTTGATATCTGTCACCTTGGAGGGGATAAAGAAAAATGAAACTAAGAATAACAACATTAAATATTGAATAAGATGGGAGTCACCTAATACACATGCACAACAGGTTTGACCTGCCAGAATAAAAGAACTTCACCATTTTCCACCCATTCATCTGCAAAAGAAACATTTATTTTTCACAGAACAATAACCAATAATTCTTAAACTCTTAGACTCAGCATACCTGTGTCACAAATACTGATCCTCGACACATTTTCGACAAGTAATAGATCATCTGCTAGGACTGGAACAAGACCATTTACATAGCTTAAACTTTTTTGCTCAAACATGCTGAACAGATACAGAGAGGGAACGGTTATAACAGTGGAAATGTGGAACAATTCTGCCTCACGAAGGAAGTTCATAACTGTCAATAGATTAGATACACAATCAGTAGCAATGCAATTGAACCCTAGAACTCATAGTTCTGATTTCAGAAGCTAAACAACATTATGCAAACAATAGCTCCCAAAATTATGAGTAACCACAGGTTGATAAAATGATGCCCAATCTCAGATTTGTCACACTAACTTAAAACTAATGGCTGGATTTAGGAATTAAGATCTCACTAATCACTGTACAGTCAAAAGTGCAAAACATGAGAAAATTAAATTTAACTAGCAGTGCAGTCACTATCTCGACCTTCCCCCTTCACTCAACTAACGAGCCCTATTCCTTTAGTGTCCACAACAACATTTGATTCTAGCCTATGTGATATAAGCAAACAAGGATACAAAATTGCATTAAATCGCAGATGATTTCCTACTTGAATCAAATCAGACAGTTTCAAATTCAATTCAATTCATATATCCTCCCATAGACAGTTTAAAACATAATTTCAGCATCAAAGTAAAAACCTGTAGAAAACACAACCTGGCAACTTCAGCCTCTGATCTCGTCAGCATCTCCCACCTGATTTGCACGTCTTCGGACTAGTGGGCCTTCACCTCTTGGTGTAGCCAGTGTTCTAAAAATCGCGCCTAGGCACCGTCTAGCGCCGCCTGGGCGCTAGGCGGGAGGGGACCTAGGAATTTTTAAGCCTAGGCGGCCTTCTAGGCGGAAATCCGTCTATGCACCGCCTAGTCCCACCTAGGCGCCGCCTAGACTCCGCCTAGTCCCGTCTAGGCGCTGCCTAAGCCCGCCTAGCCCAACGATTATTCAATTTTAGCTTCTAGACATGTGATTAGTCGACTTAGGGTTTTTTATCCCCCAAGTCGGGATGTACTTGCCATTGAGCCGAACCTATTGTTTTAGATTTCAGGAGGTTCAGAGTCACTAGTCGGATACGTACTTTTTGCGTTTATTTACTTTAGTGTTCGTTAAGCACCACAAATTTGGGTTTATGAGTGATATTATGAATTATTATCACATCATATGAGTTACTGACATGTGGTATGCGTTAAAATATAAGGAAATAATCAAGTTGTTCTAAGTCCGCCTAGGCACCCGCCTCGCCGCCTAGGCGCTAGGCGGCCACCCACCGCCTAGCGGCCGCCTAGCGCCTTTTAGAACATTGGGTGTAGCATAGAGAGCCCTATATGTTTATTTTACACACAAGATGAGATCGCAGTTCATAAGAAGCAATAATACCGACGAATCACTCGTCACTACTCACTAGTATGAAGGCAATATCATGATTTATGCTAGGAGTTTGCAGGAGGAGTAAGGATCAGAAAACCACTCATAAAAGGAAGCATATTTTCCTCTAAATTGATGATGAAACGATACTGAAAAATCCAGCAATTATGCTTGGTGGTATATAATAGTCAGGAAAGACGAGAAAAGGAAATGCTACATATACGAAATCGGCGAAATGGAATTAAATATGACTAAAGCGAAGACCATATCAATGATCTCAAAGAAAATTGTTTGATACAATCACTTTTAGTCCTTGACAGAAATCTAAAATTTCTTTCTCGGGCTGCAAGACAAAAGGTATTAAGTAACCAAAGGGAAAGCCATTACAAGAATTCAAGGCCTTAGCATTGAATATTCAAAGGAAATTGAAAGTTTGCTTGCAAATCCCTAAATCCCTAAATCTCTACCCCTAAATCCCAAAAATTTAGAAATTAATCATCATCAAAATATAAACATGAAGCAATAGATACCAATCTTAGAGCCCTAATTACATCAAGAACACGAATTCGACGAATAATTGATCGAAGAGGACCAAAAGAGAAGCAACGAACGAACCTGAGACTCTGAGAGCCCTTAACTGATTGAAGAAGGCAAACGATGTTGGGAAATGCGGAACGAACAGGTGCGGATAGAGAGGGCGAAGCTGCCGATCGGTCCTGAGAATTTGAGAGCCCTAATTGATCAAAACAAACACAGAATCAATTATTAGCAAACATGAAAAAATTAACCCAGAGTAACGATGCTCTTCTTCGCCATGGATTGAGAGGGCGAACCTGCCACTCGGGGCGAAATCGGCCAGGGCCGAACAGGTGGCGAGGGTGAGGAAGAGATGGGGTCGGGAATTTGGGAAGGAAGGCTGCTATGGATGCCAAGAATAACGATACTCTTCTTCGCCATGGATTGAGAGGAGCAGGAGCAAAAACGAGTAGTTAAACCACTTGATCAAGCTCGCCATTCATTAATTGCTAATTTTGACAATAGCGTGTCCTAATTTAGAAATTTTACACCTTAAGCAAATTTTACACCCTAAGACAATTTTACATTTGAACCTTTCCCTATATATATATATATATATATATATATATATATATATATATATATATATATATATATATATATATATATATATATATAATGGTACCAAATAGGCCCATTTTTGGGCCTATTTGCACAACTAGCCAACCGGCCCAAGAATTTGCAAAACTAACTACCGGTCCAAGAATTTGCAAAAATGTGCAGGTCATTAGGGGAGATGGGAAGGGCTGTAACCGGTCGATTACAGAGAGAGAGAGAAAGAGAGAGTCACTATGTGCGAAAATGGAGGAGCAGTCAGAATACAATAGATCGAACGGGGAGTCGCTGGAGAGGAAGAAGCCGACGCCGGCGAAGGAGGATGATTTTGTCAAGGACTCCAACAATCTCCTTGCGGTCATTAAGGGGCTTCTCTGGTCAATCTTCTGCCCGGAGCCGATCAGCGATATTGCCTTCGTTCAAGATTTGAATTTCTCCCGATGGCAACTGTCAACGGAGGGGACCGAGACAGCGCCCCGACGAAGCAATCCCTTGCTCCCGCCAAGTGCGTTGATGCCCAATCTGTTCTCAAAAGGTACAATCTTTATCTGTCAACTCCCAGTTTTGCCGACGAAACTTCAATTTAGGGTTTCCCGATTTCAAACTGGCGCGTTTCTGATCAGTTTATGTTCGCTGTTGAAATCAGATTGCAATCGGAGCTAATGTCTCTCATGGTAGGAACTTTCAAACTCCCCTTTTAGGTTATAGTTCCCTGGATTAAGTGGATTTGGATCAGAAAATCTTTTGCCTAAATTTTCTCCGAATTTGGGGGTTTTCAGATGAGTGGAGATCCAGGGATTTCCCAGAAGAGGATAACATATTGTGTTGGAATGGCACCATCCATGGAAGCAAATACACTGTTTTTGAAGGCACTGAATACAAGCTTAACCTCAATTTGCCATCTGGTTACCCTTTCAATCCTCCGAAGGTCGGGTTTGAGACTAGGTGTTTCCACCCCAATGTAGATGTATATGGTAACATCTGCTTAGATATCCTTCAGGTGAGTTTCATTGTTGTTTGAAGAAATCAAATTAGAAATCAGGTTGTTTAACTATGAATTTTCGGTTCAATTACTGATATTTGAAGTGTGAATGAATTGAATTTGTTACAATAAATGGTCTTCTGCTTATGATGTGAGGACAATCTTGCTATCCATTCAGAGCTTGCTTGGAGGTATAACAATAATCAAATTTTGCTGATATGTTCGTTCTGTTGGTAGGATAGTTATGGTCATTTGGCATGATATGTTCATTTTGTTGGTAGGATAGGGTTATTAATTTTGGGGCGGATAAGTTTGTTCAGTTGGTAGGATAGGGTTATTATCCTGGGAAGCTGTTTTTGTCTTTGTATGAAATTTTGTTCATGTTCATATTCCTTGTTTTTTTTTGTTGTCTAATTATATTGGACATGGTTTTTATGATCCTTAATCTTTAAGAGCTTGTTTTGTATTCTTTATATTATTTGTTTCTTAATCTATATGATGATAAATAGCCTATTAGATCAATTGGTAGAGCATTGTGTATGCACACAAAGATGTGAGTTCGACTCTCACATAGGCTAATGCGGAGTATGTGTTTTTATCTCTCTGGACTTATAAGATTTTTACCTACTTGGTGTTTGTTACATCAAACTTTAGTTGATCTTGGTTGTTTTTTTTTTTTTGGTAATGATTTTGAATGAAACGATCAAGCCTGTTTTGTACATGATTATGTTAGAAAGGAAAGGAATCTGGTTGTGTTTAATTACCAAAATCAAATAGTTCATAGATGAAGTAGAAAGGCCCAAAAAAATCAGCTAGGGCTATGTACTTGTGGTCGTTGAGATCGTTCCTCATCATTGGTCAAACCTTCCAACTTAACTCTTTGTTCTAATGGTCCATGTTTTTTCTTGTGCTTATTTATTAGCTCTTCATAATCTTGTAATAACAAGGATTCATATTCATGGAAAGCGTCTGGAACTAAAGGTGAATCAGGATATCCGGAGTGTGCTGCCTAAAATTGATCAGAAAAGGTGGTTTTTTAAAAAAATGCAGAGGATTGAAGCATTGACAGTTCAAATTTGAAACTTGACATGAAATTTCTTTATCATCCGGATAAAAAATTGGTACAAAGAGAAAAACAAATAGCAAGATACTAAAACAATCTTACAAGTTTCAGCAAAGAATATCTTAGTGTATATCTGGTTGGAAATGAAAATCCATGATGTGGTGGAAACTAAATAACTAACTGGAGGAGTTCCCAGATAGTCTTTAGGTGGAGTCATATGAATATAAATACAATAACCCATCGTGAAATATGATCCATCAAAGCACAATATCTATGAATTAAAGAGAGCAATTATACAGAAACCTCAAGTGACAATAAACAGAAGGAAACAATATAATTAACCCATTAGGAATCCACATAGAAATTGAAAAAGGTCATAAGTTCTAGTCGCAAAAAGACATAATATAGTAAATTACATTGGCAAGCAGCCTCACCTTGTCACGTGCATTAAGCTCCTCCCTTGACACTTTCACTCTGGATTTATTAGAGTGATTTATGAATTTGTCCTACCAAATTCACAAATGTATCCTACCAGTAGTGTATATATTTTCTACCAGATTCATAATTGTATAAGTCTGGAGAGATTTATAAATTTGTCTTGCCAGGTTCACAAGTTTGTCCTACCACTAGTGTATATATTTCCTACCAGGTTCATAATTTTATAAGTTCAGAGATATTCATAAATTTGTCCTACCAGATTCACAAATTTGTCCTACCACTAGTGTATATATTTCCTACCAAGTTCATAATCGTATAAGTCAAGAGAGATTTGTGAACACATACTCCGCATTAGCCTATGTGAGAGTCGAACTCACATCTTTGTGTGCAAACACAACGCTTTACCAATTGAGCTAATAGGCTATTTTCAATGTAATTTCCTTCTTTTCTATTTGAACAACTTGGGAATCATGATCAACTGTTAGCCATTATGAATCTCCCTTGTCCTTGGATGAATGACAACAACACGTTGCCCCACTGTTAAAGGTGTTCCACAAACTCACTTTTAGAAAATCATGGAAAGTCTATAGCACTATAAAACCACTCAAAACCACACAATCTTCATGCAAACTAAAGTCTACTTGGGCATCAGCACAAAAGCAAATAATATGATGGAAAGGATAACCCTTTCACAATTCAAATGATCTGCATAGATGGCACGGCACAAAAGCAACTCAAATTTCCAATACAACATTCATCCATTGTCTATGCATATGGGAGAACATTTTACCTCATTCTTCTGAATCACGATGACACTAGAGTTGAACTGGGCATCAGATGTTGGCATCTGTTAGGATTTATTGTTTATTAGGCTTGTCTACTAGATTACACTTTGTTTGTCCCTATTGACTGTTAGGATTTATTATTTATTGTTTATTGTTTATTAGGCTTCCAATACAATAATTCGACTCTCCACTGCTCATGCAAAGCTGAAGTTGGAAACAATAATTCCAATCACAACCTTATTTCTGCAAGGGCATTGGATGTTTTGAACTTCACTCAGCTGAATGGGAGGCAACACACACTCCATAAACAACTAAAGCATCTAATAAGCCATTTTTGTATGCACAAATGAGGTAACAATTCGAAGAAAGAGATTCAAAGCAGCATAATCGCATCCAAGATAGAGAAAATCAATATAAGAAGAAGAATACCAGAATAGTCCAGTTTCAAGAAACATACCAGAATCGTCCAACTCCTCGGATTGTTGAAGAAGAAAATCGTTCTTCTCCTTCTCTCTCTTTTGCATTTCCAGAAACAACGCTAGGTCATCCTCTTTCTCCTTCATCGTAGGCTCCTTCAGACTCCTGAGCTGTGAAACTCTCGGCCGAATCCGGCGACAAAATTGGAGGATTCTAGCAATGGCGGCAAGGATGGGAGGGTGTAGTGCTTGCGAATTGCAGGATTCCAGGACTCGCTCCCAAGGCAACGCCAAACTCTAGGACTCCGTCGGCGCAGGTGGAGTGAATGAGGGATCAATTTTCTTAGCGGTGCAAACATATTCGGATCCGCTCTCAACCCTCGCCCAACAACCAGTGGCTGTCAAGGTCGACGGCACCGGTGATTGACGATTCCTCAGTGCTCTCGATCCTCAACCAAGACGGTGACGGTGACGGCGGGGTAGGAGTAAGGCGGAGATGAGAAACGGCGCCTCTCTCCCTTTCTTTCCTTTCCCCCTCTCTCTCTCTCTTCCTTTCCTTACACCTGCAACCCATCCACCCGGTTACCTATTTTTTTTGCAAAACTATACACTTTCTATCCCTAGCAAATAACAAGGGACATGGCTATTTGTGCAAAGTTTTTTTTTTGTCTAGTTATGCAAAATAGCCTACACACACACACACACACACACACACACACACACACACACACACACACACACACACACACACATATATACATACATATATACATATATATACATACACCCTTGGGAACAGTATTTCCGTTAGTTAACGTCCGTGACTTGCCTCCGTTTCTAAAGCTTCGTTTCTCTGGTGCTATGTCTGCTCTCTCTTCAATCTTCACCTCTCTCCTCCCCCACCTCTTTCTCTTCACCTCTGTCGCCTCTCTCTTCCTCCGACGTCTCAGCTCTGAGGCATCTCTCTATCCTCCGCCTCTGCCGTCTCTCCCTCCGCCACCAGCCCCCGGTGCCCTCTGAATCGCCATGGCCCAGAACTCCATCCCCCTCTCCTCCCCCGGCGCCTTCACCTTCTGAAATTCTCCAAGTTTAAGCACCAATTTGTGGAGAAACCAACATCCTTCTCCCCTGAGATTTAGCAGACGCCTCATAAGCTCACAAACCTTCGATTTCTGCTGGGTGTAAGAGACATGGCGGTGTACCTACAAACCATGTACGCATATTGACCTTTTTTTTCCAGGTGTTACCGATTTGGATTACCTTGTCTAATTAATTTCATCTTCTCAGATCAGTATTAATCTTCCACATATGCGGCTATCGCTTTCAACATAGAACATCAGCGCCAGACGTTTTGCATCTTCAACTATTGGTAAGCACCGGATAATGTTGCATATTTTCGAATTGGGTTATTCATAAATTATTAAATTTTGCAATTTCAGTTGGAATTGGGTTGCTTGTAGATTATAAACTCTTGCAATTTTAGGTTAGGTATGTGAATTGATTATGCATTCAAGGTGTTCGACGAAATGCCAAGAGTATAAACTCTTGCAATTTAAGTTTGGATAGGGTAGGGTGTTTACTAAAAGGAAATAATTAAGATACAAAGAATGGGTAAATACAATCATAAATCTAAGGACAGTAAAGGAAACTGAGACCAGATAAGAAGCAGTAGGAATTAGGAAATACAGTTTATCTCAGAATAATTAAAGAGAGACCGCAATAAAGTGACAATGTAGATGAGTTGTTCTCATGAGAGTATATAGCGAACCTATACATATTTGTAGAATCCTACAAACCTCTATGGCATTTAGGCAGTCCTAGCTTACTAACTTGACATTATCAGTTGCTAACTTTTGCAGCTAACAATAAAATGAACTTTGTGAATGAGGTTATATCTCTGCTTTTTTCTTGTATGTTTTCTCATGAAAGTCTACTTTAGGATGAAAGCAAATATTAAGGCATGTTATAGTCTAACCACAACTTGATACCAATTTTTTTTTTAGCTTAAGAGGCTAACTTTCGTTGGAAATAAAGAGGTTTTCATGATCATGTGTGATCTACCTGTTTCATAAATTGCTCTCTTTTCACTATTCACTTTTTCATCCGCCGTTAAACAAAGATTCAGGGTTCGAATCATGAGAATGAGTGTTTTCTTATGAGGAAGTATTTAAACCCCCTTATTGGACCTACTCGATGTGAGGGAAACTAAGCCATTGTTTCGGCAAAAAAAAAAGATACTACAGAGCCAACCGTACCCCAAATCATCGAGTTATTGATGCTATAGTCCAGCTCGATCGATCTGTACAAGGCTAGAAAACATATTCAATTGCGTATGTGGGATCTGACTTTTAATTTCAGATATTCTTAGGGGACCAATTTGCGTTTTAACTTAGCTTGCACAGTCATATGTAAAACAATTTGGTCTCATATTTGGATAGTTGGATTGCACTCAGAAAGAGGGAATTTGAAGGGAAAAAAGAGATTACTATATAATATATGTATGTCATCTTTCTCAGTACGTGCTTTATGAGGGTGGTTCAACAAAGCTTGGATTAGTTGACTATTAAGTGTGTAATTTTGGTAATGTAGCAAAGTAACTTAAATTAATTTGACCAATCATCATTAATCACTCTTGAATTTATGTCAACTTATCCAATCAGTACGATTTCAATCTGGATCAAAATTTAGCAAGAAGAAAGTCAGAAATCGTAACAATTAGCCACCAACTTAGTATCGGTAGTCTCCAAATTCTTCACATCCACTTTGCCTTTTCCATTTGAATCCTCTTCGTCAAACTAACACCGGGCTTGGGCATATATGAACTCACTATAAACTCATATATGCAAGCAGCAGGTTCATGCTAATTTGCTGCTAAAATTGGGGCCTTTTAATGTCTTGATAGTTCCTGGATATATTAACACTAGATTTAGCACTGACAATACGTGTGTTTTCTTCGACATCTTTGAGACATCTCATTGAAGATAATGTTAGGGAAGTAATGATAGAACTATGTTTCGCAACTTCTGCACCATTTTATCCGCTGATCATGCACTCGTAAGTTAATCAGTGCATACTTCTAACAATGCTCAACTGTTTAGTGTATCTGGTCTAATGGTATTGACATAGTGCTCGTTCGTATCATCACTCAAGAGTCCTGACTGATACACACGTGGGTATATAGTCTGCCTGGACTTACCTTATTGCAGCCACTGTAATAAGCTTTTGTCTTCAGTGCTACTCGCGTTTTGCTTTGGCAGCGGAGTCGTTAAGGTGTCTTTCAGCATCGGTTTGAGACCTGGGATTGGCAAGAGGTGAAGAATTAGAGAACTGAGAATAACAGTAGGTTATAAGGAGAGAGTGCAAAGCGGGAACTAGGAAAGGCAGATGTAGAGGGGAAGAAGAAATTATTTTGAATGTGAAAGAAATAATTTTTTGTTCAGGAAAAAAATCAACATTCTCAATTTCTAAGTTCTAACAATGTGTTTGTGTTGTAACGTTTCTTAAATCCAAGCCAAAGGCTTTGATGCTTTCACTAAGGTAAATGTAATTTAAGATGCATATATACTATCAAATTTTAATGCATCCCCAGCCCCAGGTGTTGTTTACTTTTGATGTAAATTCTCGTCAATTACCCGCGTGTAAAGATGTAAATTCACGTCATTTACCCGCGTGCTTCGCACACGGGGCTTCAACTAGTATATAAAAGGGAAGCTTTGGCTCAAAGTTGATTTACCAATTTGCCCTTAAATTTGCAACTGTTCTCTGCAAATTACAAAATTGCCACTTTTTTTATTTTTTCTTTTTGGCTTCATCGTTAAAATCGCCACCCCCCACAGAGCTTTCTCTTTCCCCTTTCCTTCCCCTATGGTTCTCCAGATCTCTCCCCTTTCCTTTGCTCCGTTCCCGACCATCCCCAAGATGATGCTTATTTTTCTTCCTCCTTCCCAAGTCTGTTCGATTCGAATACTATCGTCCGACTATAACGAACACTCCGTTTGGAAGATGGGATTTGATGGGATTTTTAGGGAGGGAATAGAAGGGAAAATGAATTGATTGTTTGGGTGGACAATTGGGAGGAATGGAAGGGATTTTAAACTTTAGTAACCACCCTATTCCATGGGATTTCACGCCCCACTAAATTGGTGGAATTTGATGGGAAAGTGAAAAATTTTTCTTTCTCTTCCCTTCCCTTCTCTTTCTTAAATTTCCAATCCCTCCCCTCCCCTAAAATACTCACCTGCCAAACAGACTGGAAGAGAAAGTAGCAAGAGCCCCGTGGTGTTCTAGGGTTTGCCCGTTAGTGATTGGGGTCGCGAATCGTTTTAGTTTTGACTTGAATCCGAGGTTGTAATCCGATCAATATATGGTGCTTGATGGCCTTGAGTCGGTTACCCTCATTTTGCAAGGAGAGGTCATCAATTGGTCAGTAACTTTTCCTGATCGAATTTCAATATTGCTCTTGTTCTCCAATCTATTTCATTCTGAGTTGTTTGTTCATAGTATAATTGCAAAAATTCTTTGTGCTTTCAAACAATTGGTTAATTTGTAGTTCCAAGGAAAACATTGGCTGATTGGCTCAAAAGGTGACTTTAATTCATTCCCCTATTTCAAATGATAGTCAGAGTTGATTTTGCGCAATTTATTAACCCTAATTCTTGCCGACATCATGCTTCATGTTCATGTCAATTGGTGATTGTTTATTTTTATCACTTATTTTGTTTCATTCGGGATAGATTTTGATTCAAATCTTGTTACAACTCTCTCCCATAATAAAAAAATTTAAATGATTCAAGATTACCATTGTAATCTAGGGATGCATTCAAATTGTTCGATCAAATGCCTAAAATTAAAAAAAAAATGATTGTATTGTAAATTTTTTTGGCCTGTTTCATTTTGGGAATTCATGAAGCAATTTAGCCCTATTGTATAGGTATAACCTGTAATTTTTTCTTATTGTATTGTTTCGCTGATGAGAGAATTATTTAAACCTTTTCAATTCTTTGTCTGAAAACTCGATCTATGGCCTGTCCAAATTATTCACTACTAGCATATCTCAGAGAACTTCAACTTTGCCAACAAAAATTAATCATCAAATAGAAAAAGGGGCAGAAGGAAAATCATTATTTAAGGTGAAACACCTATATCAAGATCCAAAGGGTCAAAGATAAAAGATTCATTCATTGTCTCAACGTGTTGTTTGTTATGCACCTGTTTTAACTCTTAGGTTGCCCTCCTTTTATAAGATATTTTTTTGATCATTTAAGTTTTAGCCAGTAAATTTAGACAGTTAATTTTTCACCTTGGAGATATTATGATGTAAAATAATCATCAAATAGATCTTTTACTCAAAGGCATGGAATTTGTGGGAGAAAAAAAGAGAGGAAACACAATCAAGAAGCGTATAGCTAGATGGGCGTGAATTAAAAGAAATGTTAATATACTGTCATACTAATATGTGATATGTGGAAAAAGTTCTTGGGAAATTATAAATAATGCCATTGTGCTTAATGCTTATTAAAATTTTACTGCCCCTTTAATCATATGTTAAATAATTCCACTAAACACACCCAACTGAATGCGAAAACCAACTCTTAGTAGAGGGACTATAGGCAATAGCTGTATGTGCTAATGGCTTTTTTAGTTATGAAATTTAAAAAATTAGATGGAAGAAAAACAGAGAAGAAAATATTATTTGTAGCTACTTATAAGCAGACCTCTCTCATGGTTTGTCATTAGGTTTACTTGAATAAGAGGTTTAAATTGCTAATTATTTATTGCAGCAGGCCATCGAGTTGTACAATCAACCTCGAACATTGAGATTGTGGAGGCGGAAGCCGTCAGATGGGTTGTTGGCGTTGCTAAAGAAAGAGGGCCGAGCTATGTCCAATTTGAGACCGATTGTGCAGCACTGGCTATAAAACTTCAGAAGAGAAGTCCAGAGAGAGGAAGTTTGGGGTCTATTATACAACAGATTTTTTCCATGACAACCGGGGGTTTCATAGGGTCTGTTGGTCTCATGTTAGCCGGAGGGGAACACGGTTGCTCATTCGTTTGCCTCCCTAAGTGAGGTTACTTCGTCTTCGTTCTTTCATTTATATTCTCTTCCTGGCAATGTTGTTTCGATCATTTTGAAAGAAATGGAACGAAATTGGTGTCTGTTTCTCAAAAAAAAATTGCCAATTATTTATATAAAGTAGAATTTCATCTTTTTTGTTGATTACACTAAGATTTCAAAACGTATTAATAATTTGTGCTTGCAAAACTTCAATTGAATGTATAACTTCAATATTTTTCTTCTTCAAATACTTTTCCAAAAACTACATTTATACAAACTTTAATTTCACATACTTGTAATTATAATATAGGACTAATTTTAGGTGACCGAGGAGTACTAGTACATACATACATACATACATACATTATATATAGAGAGGATAGATCATATGTATTCAGCTCTTAACGTGTATCATGTACACAAATCTGGGCCGTTGATTAGTTGAGATGGAGGGTGGAGATTAATTAGCCCATTTGTGGTAGATTGTCTGCATAGATGATTATTCGGTCGAGTATAAATGATTATGCAGTAGTATATGAAGGATTATTCAGTCGTATGAGTCTGTTTAGTAGGTTAGTCATTATTCGATCGTATTGACGGATTATGCGATTGTAATTTTTAGGTAAAAGTTAGGGGCATTTTCATGGTGCTAGATATTAGAAAAATCTATAGATACCATCGCATTATCCGTCAATACGATCGAATAATATTGTAACGCCATCGAATAATTAAGTTATACCATTGAATAATAAAGCAATACCATCGCATAATCCGTCAATACGATCGAATAATATAGTGAAACCATCGAATAATCAAAATGACTAACCTACTAAACAGACTCATACGACTGAATAATCCTTCATATACTAGTGCATAATCATTTATACTCGACCGAATAATCATCTATGCAAGCAATCAAACAAATGGGCTAATTAATCTCCACCCTCCATCTCAACTAATCAACAACCTAGATTTGTGTACATGATACACGTTAAGGGCTGAGTACACCGAAACTAACCCCTATATATGTGTGTATGTGTGTGTGTGTGTAGAGTATTGATCAAATGTTAACAAGCCTTATTGTGTTTTGTGTTAACAAATATGGGCCCTTGATTGAGGAAAGATTGATGGCCTAGATTTTGTCAAAATTCAAATTAATTATTTATTTATAAAAATGGGC